>CM057350.1:333376858-333976858 GCA_030015575.1 Agapanthus africanus | reverse complement strand
TGTAGAATGATGTTGTGGTGGCTTTTCTCACTTCAAAAACTAATCTTGATGAGTATATTTCTCACTACAAAAAGGCTAGAGTGCAAATGGTGAAGGAGGAAGAAGATGATGGCTTTCTTTTAACAAGAGTAAAAAGATAACTCTTATGAAGGAAAAAGAAAATATATGTATATATATTTTCTTATCCTCATCTCAAACCATGGTTAGATGATAAAGACATTATTTAACTTGAGTTTAAAACACAAAGAGAAGGTTAACTCATGGTTAGGAGTAGATGAGCATGGTCAGGTTTAAGAAGAGTGTAGAAACTAAGCATGAATTATCCTTTTCTTTATATCTTTTGTTTTAACAAAAAATTAAATAATAATCCATATATTCAACCATGGTGTGAGTCTTATATTGCCATCATATTCTATGTATAAGCAACCATGAAGGATGATGCATGTATGTATGTGTGTATGCACATCCATGTGTGCATGAATCTAGAAAGAAAGAAAACATACATGCATACATCCATCATATACAAGAAAATGTCACGACCCGAATGTATGGAACGTGACCGGCACTTAGATTACGAAGCGTCTAGAGGCGCAACGTAACCTAAGTAAGCCGAAGCCCAGAAATCTAAACCATATAAAAGAAGAAGAAGTAAAAGAAAACATGAAGAAAAACAAGTTTAAAATTATCAGCAAATTTTCCCAAAAATTTCGGCAGAGTCTCCTCTGTAAAAACTGGCCCCAAACGGGTACAACATGTACAATATACATAAACAATAAAAAGCATCCCCAAACGGGAGCTAGCTCAACGCCAACAGGCGGAAACAACCACAACCAGCACAATAATATACAACGCCAAAGGGCGAGGCTCAAAAACTCAAAAGAAAACAAATCCACCAAATCAGAATAATACAAGCGCAGCTCTAAGGTCGAAATAAATAACTAGTCCAATAAACTTATCAAGTAATACAAGTATGGTTGATGGAGCTTACTAGATACAAATGAAAGAATAAAAGTACAATAGTGGTTCAGATACAAGTGAACCAACCTACCGTGCAAATCACCCTGAATGAAATGATGTGCCAGCAACTGCCAGGGAAACCTGTACATCGAACCTGTAATAAAATTTGGCACAACGGGGGTGAGTTGCCAACTCGTGAGTAGAAGACATCTACGAAAAGAAATCGAATGCACGACGCTATCCTAGGTCATAATAATACACTACTATATCCCAATATCTAGTAATAGCAGGGTAATACTACGTGTAAATGCAGATACTCCATGCTCGTGTCAGTGCCTCATATAATACTATGTCATATGAATGGATATGCATGCACCATGAATGTAAAATAATCGATCCTGAAATCCAGATATATCTGTAGAAGAAATCTTTAGCTGTTATCATTGTAAAATGTGTATAGGAATCTGAAATATCACAATGAAATCCATGAAATCCGTGTCAAGCATCGACACAAAACATGTAAATCTCAAGTCTCAATACCTCATAATCTCAATGTCTCATAGTCTCAATATCTCGGGCTCCGTCAGTCCGGATCGGCCCATATCATCAAATCACACGACAACGGTCGGTATCCTCTGGATATCCGCCGCGCCAGACATCACCGGTAGGTAGCCTTTCCCTGCCAGGCTCATCGTCTACAACTCGATCTTCTTGCCCCGGGGTACCATACCGGGCCCACCATGTACCCGAGACGGTTCATCCACTCCTCGAATCGGGTCTCGAAATCCATCAGAAAACATGAAATCTCATGGTGGACGACACATACATCACGAGAAAACCGCATCTTATGTTTTAAAAGGAGATGAGGAGAGAGAGAGAGAGAGAGAAGTTTTTATATATTCTTGCGGTTTTTCTCAAAAATCCAGAAATCTCATAGAAATCCAAATCTCAAAATCATGAGTAAGTATATGATAAGTGTCGGCATATGCCCATAATACTGCATGATAACATGAAAATATGAATGCATGAATGTCTAAGTAATAAATACCATGTCTATACTAACATCAGAGAGTAATCACAATATTATATCGGTCTAGTTGTTAACTAATTCTATCAATAAAAGATAATATGATCTAAGGTGTACGTGACCTAGCAATTACCGATGATGATGTGTGTGGGCCGGCAAATAAGTGTGCGTGGAATATGCGCATCATCAGTAATGGTGCTGGTATCCTAACAGGTAAGGTTTATACTGATTATAGCAACATATGTATGAACATGCAACATTATGATTACAATGTGAAAGTAAAGACGGATGTGTGTTATCCACTCATTTGATATACAACTACCACTACCACTATATGACTCGAACCTAACCTAGTGTCCATCTAACCCCCCTTAAGGAAAACTAAACCTAAGGACTGGTCGATAGAAGTACACCTAAAGACTGAGTCCATATCTCTAATAGTCGGCGATCCTGCCTCAATAGCGTCACGTACATAGTACGACTTCCTCAAATCAAGAGTGCGGATCAATCATCACATCTATGCCTCGTATGGTAAAATCCATCGTACGGCATCCCAATATCGGGGTACGGGTCAAATATCACCTACGTGTCTCATTATTCGTATAATATCATCATCAACACATGTCATGATCGAGGTGCTATACTGTAATCGCATACATCAATTATATAACATTGCCATCATAAATATACTTCATTAATTTATCCTCAGAAATAGCATGTCATATGTATCATGTTGTGATTGAGTCATACTGATATCATATCATCATCAAGTCACACCTATATGATATCGACATCAGGTCACACCTATATGATGTCGTAATCAAGTCATACATATATCATATCGTGATCAGTCACAAGTTACAGTTCGGGTTCTATTTTAGAGTCCCATGTACCTCAATATCATCACTACCCATTATAATTTATGTATACCTGTTCATTATCTCATTCTCTAATGATCCGCTAACACTTTAATACGACTGTATAGTCAAGAATCACGGCATCAAGCCCAGTTATCCTGTTTCATTCCCGTGTATCATATCACATCAATGTATCCCACATACGTGTTGTATATATCTATATATATACCTATACCTAGTCCTATATATATATACACATACCCGTAAACACCATGTCGAGTTTCAGTGTGTGCATGTGTGTTTTTCTACCTGAAACCTACGAACCTCTTCCAAGGTATACATCCGCTGGTATGGTCTTCCTAAATCAGCCTAGTCCAGCCTAGGGTCATTACTAGGGTCCCACTCATTAAGAATCTAGGGTCACATCAGGCTTCCTAATGTCAATAAGTACTATTCCTATTCTACGTTGCGGGGGTGCTAAACGCCATCCACCCGACTTCCCTCCGTAGATATGCATCTACTCACCTGGTCCATGTCTGCCGAAGACGGTGTCGCCATCCTCCTCTTCATCGCCCGCAGTCCATGTGAGGGGTACCTAAATGCAAACATATAAATAGTATCGTAAACTGAATCACATACAAAAGTCAAAATGATGCAAGGAACAAGCATAGCTTAAAACCTATGTCCCGTCCACGCAAAAGAACCAAATATCGCTCGATATCGGCGTACAAACTCCGATGGATCGAGATAAACATCAACAAATAACTCGTAGTTTTAAAACTCATTACTTATATTATAAAACATGATTAAATCCATCGAAACCCTAAAATCCATCAAATCGCCCGATTTCATAAAACCCGAAAATGCTAATTTACCGTTTTTCTTCAAAACTTGACATTTAAATGAAACCAATGGTCATCAAACTCATTAAATAGCATAACTAGACTATACAAACCATTACTATATTTTTATTACACAAATTTGTATTAATTTTAAATTTCTAGTTTGCAACCTTTAGCAAATTTCAACATCTTACAAGCAAAATGTCACAATTCCACAACAAAACTTGATTGTGCATGAATTAATGTATTAAACTACAATTCATGATGATAATGATATAATGAAACCATAATTATATTTTTAATTTCATTTATTTAGGAATTTCTAAAACCAAGTTAGCAAAAATAGCATTTTTATCATAATTTCTATTATCAATAAAAACTAATAACCAAATTGAGTTTTTCATTCCTTTAACATGTTAATATTCTCATTAACACCATAATCAAATGATGAAAACCTCAATTAGAATTTATCTCACCAATGTATATATTTTGTAAAAACCTAGTTTGCAAAATCTTCAACTTTAACAATTTTAAAGTAACACTTTACAAATTAACAATTTAGCTAAAATTTGCATGACTCATGATATTAAACCACACATTACAACCATGAGCAAATTATATATAAAAAAAACTAATTTTAGTTTTAAACCCCTTCTTGATTTTTTTTTCTTCAAGTTTTCAATTTGAACCTAAATTAAATTCCAAATTCAATTAAATTGAAACAATTAACCAATTAAAACATAGGTAAGGATTTATACCTTACAAATCAAGAGATCAAACTTGAGATCTAGCCTCCCAAAATGGCCTCCATGCTCTAAGATCCAAGCTAGAAAGGTTAAGGAATAAGGGTTAAGGGTTAATTTGGAGTTTGTGAGGTTTTATTAGAATTTTTGATGGACATTTTTCTTTGGATTTGAGATGGAAATCATGTGGAAAATGAAGGGGCTGCCACCATCAGGTCTCGGCCAGGAATGTGAGGATGAGAGAGAGAGTAAAAGAAATGTGTATAAGTTTGTAGAAACTTCATGAATGAATGCCCTTTTCTTTTACCTTTTCTTTAATTATTTTATTTTATAACCTTTTCCAACCTAGAAAACTCTAGAATTTTGGAAACAATTTAAGAGGAGAGAAGCATGCTACATAGTAAATTCTAAGATGTAATGGTTCACTTTGTCTAATTAACCCATTTCTAATTTGTAATTTACACTAATTTCACCGAAAAAAACCTTTTTCTTCGATATTTTCTAATACCGGTTAGCAACTCCATTTCAATTCAAAAACCACATCTTAAAATTTTGTTTAATGTGTTATGATGCAAAAAATTTGTTTCAACTCATTCCAGTTTGTAATTTTCCCTAATTAAATGTATTACTGACGGCTTTAAATAATATTAAAATAATTAATTTCGGAAAAATTTTCAAAAATTTTGAAATTTCACCAGTGGATCAATAAACACCAAATACTAGCAATTACATAGCTAGAATATGTATATTTAATTTGAAAATAAAGATATTTATATTTTGACTTTTTACAGAAAACCCCCTTATTTTACCGATTTTCCGAAATTCCACCAAAACGTTTTTCAAAACGTTACAGAAAAGATTTTAAGTGAGAAAACTAATGGTTAAATGATAAATCAACACTTGATTTATCAATCCGGCCATATCACATACGACCCCACCAAATGCAAGCCGCCCGATCAATATACGGTATCCTATACGCGCATTTTAATCGGCTCCATGCGCATATCGCATACGCGCACCACAACGTTTCGCCTGGACTAGGTAACTCCTTTGTGGGACTCTAAGACTCATCAATACGCCGGCAGTGGGTGATGATCATATCAAGCACCCCCAAGCCGCAAGTGGTCAGCTAAACGTAACGGCCACCCGGGTATTGAGCGATCAGAAGAAAACAAGCGAACCTGCTACAACTCTCGTCGAGCCAACCGGAAACACTACCGTACAGTCCGGTCTCTTCGTCAGATATGCTGCATATCGAGCCTACGGATGGTCACGTCGACCCCAATATACTCAATAAGTCGAGCCTGTGAATGGTCTATAACAGATCGAGAAACTACTGATAACACTTATCAGCAAATCTCAGCAGACCTGGCCAGGGACTTACTGATATAAGCAGTCGGGCACAGCACAACATCAACTCCCAATACCGGGAGAGACGAAACCCCTCGTATCGCTCATCGCCTTTGTGTGTCTCGGGACAGTACCCAACGGCCACCTGTTTGCACGACTCAGTAGAGCCGTGGTAGGGTGGCAATCAAAGTACAGTGGGAGAACACACAAGACTCTATGACGATCTCGGGTATACAGACTAACCTGTACCAGTGTCACCTGAGAACTGCTATCCGATGGTAGATATAATTCCATATAGGAGTTCTCTGTGAGTCCATCAAGTGTACCCAGTCACTACTGAGCACCCGTATATGATCTTGATGTCAAACATCGATGAATGTGGGAACATTCATCGCCCATCGTATGGGTCTAGTATCATATACGCTAGTCTACTCTGGTATATCAATGCCCCGTCTCGATATACCTACGACTAGGGACTTTCCAGGATATGCTTATAGACTACAGATGTCCCACTAGTATGATCTTCATCATAATCACAGCAGTCAAGCCGATATCCTCAGGGCTTTATCAGCATGTATGAATGAATAAAAGCATGATCAAATCAACATGTCAGATAAAGAAGAACCAGATAGCATACTATCATGTCGAGTAAGAATGTATATTGAATATATATACATGTACAAATACATCCACTATCATATAATGGCTTCTAGGGCATACATATATCCAACAGGACGGTATGTTGGAAGAGTTCCAAGCTAGATACCGTGACTTATTAGACGATTAAAGACAAGATACATCGTTACCAAGGATGCTACCAAAGAGGCAGTCTGGAAATATAAGTTCATGAGATGAACTTCGTTCCTACCATTGTGTGACAATGGAGTTGTGGCTTTAGCCAAGGAACTACCATCCCATCAGAAATCAAGATATAATTCTTAGGCAGTATCACCTGATCATGGAGATGGTTGATCTCCAGAGAGATCGAGGTTAGGAGAGTAGACACAGAGGAATACAGCGCGGATCCACTCACAAAGGCCTTTTTCCCAGTAGAGACTTTTATGGGATGGTTGAGTATGAGATACTTCAACCACAGCTAATTGTTGAGTATGTGATACCACAACAGATGGCCCTAGTGCAAGTGGGAGATTGTTAGTTATATGTTTGCCCTAGAGTCCATTACTGTACATACGATATATATTATAGTGGATGCTTGGACATATATAGGGAGGACTTTCTTGCTCGACATGATAGTATTCTATCCGGTTGTACTTTATCTTAACATATACTCTGATTGTCTCTTTGTTACATATTGATAAAGCCCTTAGGATATGTACTTGACTACTGGGACTATGATGAGATCATACTAGTGGGGCCACGGTAGTCGACGAGTACATCCTATAACTGTTCCTAGTCGAGGGTGTATCGAGACAGGGCATCGATATACCAGAGTAGACTAGCGTATACACATCTTGACCCATATGATGGGCGATGGATGATCCCATATCCATCGGTGTTTGACATCAAGGATGGTGTACGGGTGCTCAGTAGAGACTGGGTACACTAGACGGACTCGCCGAGAACTCCCAGATGGTATTATAGCTCACGTCAGATGGCAGTTCTCCGGTGACACTGGTACAGAGTAGTCTGTTGACCCGAGATCGTCATAGAGACTTGTGTGATTCCCACTGTACTTTGATTTCCATCATACCACGTCTAAGAGGGCGTGCAAAAAGGTGGATTTTGGGTACAGTCCCGAATCACATAGAGGTAATGAGCGATAGGAGGGGATTCGTCTCTTCCGGTATAGGGAGTTGTTGTTGCGCTGTGTTCGATTGGCTATAACTGGAAATCCCTGGCCAGGGTTGCTGAGATTTACTGGTAAGTGTTATCAGTAGTTTCTCGAACTGTTATAGACCTCATATCGACACGACTTATCAAGCTACTGGGGTCTGACGTATACCACCCCTAGGCGAGATATGCGACATATCAGACGACGAGACCGGACTGTACGAGAGTGTTACTGATTGGATTCGCAGGAGAATGTAGAGGCTTGCTTATTGATCTTCTAATCGCTCAATACCTGGGTGGCTGTTACGTTTAGCTGACCGCTTGCAGCTTGTGGGTGTTTGATATGATCATCACCTACTGCCGACGTATTGATGATTCTTTAGAGTCCTACACAGAGGTTTCTTGGCTCAGGCAAAACGGAGTAGGGGCACATATGTGATATGTGCGGGACCGATGATAATGCGATATGAGATACCGTATTCTATTCTCGCGATATTTGATATCACCCGGATCATCGGATTAAGTGTTGATTCGATGAATCGATAAATGATATATTCGTCGGTTATATGCGATATAGCCGGATTGTCGGATCAAGTGTTGATTCGATAATTTAATGTATAATAATATATATGATATATTAAATTACATTAACTAATATTAGATCACTAAAAGATTCTTTTTCTCACTCGGGTAATACATTGATATATATGCGATATACGTTAATTGTATTATTTTATTTTGTTACAATAAATATTGTATATGTGATATATAATATTGTAACATGATATGATAACTAATGCAACATGATTAGTGGAGATTAAACAAGATTAGGGTTTGATTTGGGTTAGTTCATTCATGAACCTTCTAGAAGGTTTCTTTTTGTTTTGTGTAAGATATTTTCAAATGACTCATCTTTAACTCAACCCAAAACCTAGCCCTAGTTAAATCTCTACAAAGGTTTGTTTAACCATAGTTGCATTATTCATCATTATTATCCTTTCATTATTTATCACAAAAGGATTACTATTCTTCTTCTTCATCTTTGAGCTTCATGAAAAGCTTTCTAGGTTTTTCCTAAGTGATGAAAATGAGTGTGAATAAGAAAACAAATAAGAGCAAAAATCCTACTTCATCATCCTCATCTACCCTTGCCCTTTAGATGAGAGTGTTCACTTCATTTAGTGAGTGAGAGCCTGTGTTAATGAAACTTCATGGTAGATCATCTTTGTTATCGAAGATCGGAAGTAAGCTTGCACCTTTCTCTTCGTGGAGCCTCTCGAGAGTCCGGAACTTGATGATCGCAACGCAGGAACTTCAACACGGAGCTTAAGAAGTGAAGGACCGGATCTACAAAGGTTGTAATCCCTCTCACTTAGTGTTAAAGTGTTTAACATGCTTGTTTTCGCCTAAACTCTAGTTTAAAGATCCGGCTTTGGGTTGTTTGGCACGGCTAAATTTTAAATCGGGCATGGTTGATGCCTCGTAGACTCTTGTGCGTGTGCCTAGCAACCCTACAAGTATTGCATTCATGATATAGTTGACCTAGGAAATCATTATTTTATTCGATTTCTACTTGTTGATGTTTTTCTACTCACGAGTTGGCAACTCTCCCCCGTTGTGCCATAGTTCTTGTAGGTTGACCGTTTGGATCGGTAGCGGCATTATTGGTACACAGCTTGCTTTTGGGAGATTTGCTTTGGTTGGTGGGATATTTGCATCGTGCCCACTCTCGTATTTATTATTCATATTTTATCTAGTCAACTCCATCAATTAAAACTAGTATTTGTATAAAAAGTAAGACTTAGCAAGACTTGTAGTTGCGAGACTTGAGCGATGGGTTATATGTTCGCTTTGTGGATTGGTTGTCTTGCTTTATTCATTATTTTCTGTGTTGATCTTCGCCGTTGGGCGCCGTACATCCATATTACTGTCTTGCGTGGTTGTGAATCTGCCGTTTGGCGAAAAGCTAGCTTCCGCTTGAGGATGCCTTTTATATTATCATGTATTTGTGGTTTTGGATCAAAATATACAAAGGAGGTGCTGCCCAAATTTTTTAAAAGACAAACATGTTTTACAACAAGTAGGATAAGCTTGCATTTTTCATGTTCTCTTTTCTATGCATTTAAGAAAAACACTTTTCGTCATTTTGCCTTATTTCAAAATTGCACATCTTTTATTTCTTTAAAATGTTTAGATTTTTGGGTTTCAGCTTACTTGGATTACATTACGCCTTTAAACGTTGCGTGATTTAAGTGCTGGTCACGAGCTAATATTTCGGGTCGTGACAAAGTTGGTATCAGAGCGCTAGGTTTAACCTTTGTTCGAATTTAGGTTTGACTATGTGAAGTCTGGGGCGTAAATATTTCGGAACCTAGGCTTGACCTTACGGAACCTAGACTTGGACAGGGGGGTATTAAACCCGAACTTTCGTTACATAGGCTGACCCTTATTGATGGAGTAGGTAGCTTGGGTAGAGTGACATACCATGCGTATGTTCCGCGGCATATTTACGATACGATACTCCACTTAAGAAACCTTAGGATGTACATATATTGAAATCTTTGATTCTATTTGCTTCCATGATCATACTCTTATTGATTCCATTCCTCCTTATGATCATGTATCCATTTTGGAATCTGTTGATGCCTTTCATTCTATTGATATGGTTTCATCGACACATGCTTGAGGTTCCTGTCACCATAGTTGAGCGCAGATTGAGCTGCTGCTAGTGATGCGGTCAGTGCGAGCTCGTCATCGACGAGGACTGACCATCGTGTTTTCTGGTGACACGAGAGCGTCTCGATTTTGTATTGGTGTTGTGACTTCTCGTTTGAGGCGAGTGTTCGGCATTGCACCATATGATCGGGACGTTGATAGAGGCTGCCAGTTGTGAGAGGACTGTTGATGTACAGCATGCCTCAGAGATTTTGATGTTGTCTACCATGTGGACAGATGACCCAGCTGTTGCTGAAATTGATGTGATGTCGCTTCCAGAGCTTACGAGCTGAGATCGCTGGAGCTTTCAGGCAGAGATACGTCGGATGATAGCTAGTCTATCTTGAGTTGAGAGACGAAGGGTATTCACATGTTGTCTAGGCGAAGTTAAAAGTTCGAACGAATGTCAGAAACCTATTTTTCCAAGTTTAAAGTATTCGAAGGAACATGCAAGTAATTCTGTGGACCCTCTAGAAGAATGAAACTCTAACTCAACATGATGACCATGGAACCAATTTTGAACCTTAGGGTTTGCGGCAGTTTAGCGGTGCCATCAGTGAGGCTTGGGTTTGCCTTTCTACGGTTGGTCCATAGGTACTGTGGCATGTACTAGATATTATTAAACTGTGCTCAGAGTTGAGCTTTCGGGGAATTATGGGACTTTGACAAATCGAACAAAAAGTTTAACGTCGTCCGGATATCATGTGATAGGAAACCAGTAAGCGGACCAGCTTCAGATTGAGGACCTCACCCAGATACGTTGTGAGTTGATCGAGAATGGACGAGTATTGAGTATTCCTCCGATGGTATGGACGAGTTCCCGATGACGTGTTCGGCTAGAGATCTTCTATAGAGTGATGAAGATACCGAGTTTGCGATTTCGAATCTGTGTGAGGGATTCCGGATTGACTGTAGCCGAGACAATTGCAGTACGCAGATAGCATGACGTGACGTCGAAGAAGACGATAATAAAGACGAGTGGAACAAGAAGTTCGTGTGAGATTTCAACAAGCTATTGTTACTGCACATTGAGATTAGAGATCTGATATGCATACAGAGGCATGAAATACGACCAGTTCCCAAGGAAAAGCTGTGCTGAGAACGCAGATGTCCAGAAAGCGAGAAAAGATTCGGCAAGAGTACCAGCCTCCGTACAGTTCGGCATAGGCAAGATTGGAAGAGACCCTGAGCAGGTTCCTTCCCGGACACTGCTGCAATAAGATTTGCACCCAGGATCAGATGTGTGACATGTATTCAGAGGACCAGAGGCCGACGCCAGTGACGTGCTGCTTTACGAGTGGTCATACTAATTGTCCAAGAGACGACCAGAGAAGTGCCAGAGCGGAATCGTTTCCGTTGGCACACCGGACGGACCGAAGAGCCGATGGATTGCGAGATTGGTAATCCACAGAGAAATGAGGACCTAGAGACGGAGGATGCCAGACCATGAGAAAGAGGCAAGCGGATGTTCTTGCTCTGCCAGTTTTGGGCGTACCAATATTTTTTTTCTTTGACATTGTAGGAGGTGTACCTCAATGTCATTTGCTGCGATTTGCTTTGTTATCCGAGTATCACGCTTATATCGCTTGGATTTGAGTTTTAATGATTGAGTTTTATGATATTGATTTCGTGCACCATTGCTGCACCTACTGGGTATTTATATTTTTGTGCATAGTTATCGCACTTGATATACGATTTACACACTGATGTATTGATTTATGATTTGTGCATATCTATTGCACTTGATTATTGATTTTGTGCCTTTGCTGCACATGCTAATGATTTCCTGGATTTCATACAGTTGATTTGATTTTGTGCGTATGGTACGCACTCGATTTGATCTTGCACTCGGTATAGCTTATATGTGCTTGCAGTGCATTGATACGTGTTTTGTGTACGCAGTTGCACACGTTTATGATTGTATACACCTTGGTACACTCGGTGTTGCTTTTTATGCACTTGAGTTATTGATTGGTATTTTGTGCATTTGATACACAAGATTTGTATTTTTGTGTATTTGTTACACCAGACTTATATTTTTCGTACATGCTATTGCACTAGATGCTTTTTAAAGACCTGACGAATGTACCTGATTTGGATTTTCGCGCATGATATGGGATGTGATTTTTTGCACAGCGGAATTTCTTTAAGGGGGGAGATTGTAACATTAAGTAGCTTACACACCTTTCCGCTGCTCCCACTATCTACGAAGCCCTCTGGCTGAGTCATCTACACGCACTCCTCTAAATCACCATTTAGAAAGGCGGTCTTAACATCCATTTTTCAGATTTCGTAGTCATGGTATGCAGCAATGGCAAGTAAGCTCCGGATGGACTTAAGCATAGCCACAGGAGAAAAGGTTTCGTCATAATCCACACCTGGTCGTTGACGAAAACCCTTTGCAACAAGTCTAGCTTTGAAAGCCTCCACTTTTACATCTACACCAAGTTTCTTCTTAAAGATCCACTTGCTCTCAATGGGTTTTACCCCTTCCGGAGCAACTTTCAAAGTCCATACTTTGTTGGTGTACATGGATTCCATCTCGGATCACATTGCATCCAGCCATTTCACAGAGTCACCACTCGTGATGGCCTGCTTGAAGCTAGTCGGGTCATCATCTTCCATGATGCAATCCTCGCTTCCACCGTCAATGAGAAAACCGTAGTATCTCTCAGGCGGATGAGGAACCCTACTAGATCGGCGGAGAGGCCGAGGTTCGTCAGGAACTACTGAATCCTCTGGTTCTACCAAATTTTCTGTTACAGTTTGTGTAGCTGGAACTTCTTCCAGTTCTACCTCATTGCCACTAATTTCTCTTTTAAGAAATTCCTTTTCTAAAAAGGTGGCATGCCGAGTTACAAACACCTTTTGTTCCTCAATGTGGTAGAAGATATACCCTTGTGAGTTCTTGGGATATCCTACAAACTTGCACAAGACAAACCTTGCCTCGAGTTTGTCCGGATTGTGCCTTTTGATATAGGCCGGACAACCCCATATCTTAACATACTTAAGAGATGGTCTCTTCCCCTTCCATATCTCATATGGAGTGGTAGGCACTGATTTGGTAGGAACCATATTCAATAGGTGTATGGCTTTCTCAAGCGCATACCCCCAGAAGGAAATAGGCAACTTATCATTGCTCATCATAGAGCGCACCATATCTAATAGAGTGCGATTCCTCCGCTCCGATACACCATTGTGTTGTGGTGTATAAGGAGGAGTAAGCTGAGAGAGAATCCCATTCTCTTTTAGATAATCTAGGAACTCATTGCTCAAGTATTCTCCTCCTCGATCAGATCGAAGGATTTAAATACTTTTGCCCGTTCGGTTCTCTACTTCGTTCTTATTCTCTGAATTTTTCAAAAGCTTCAGACTTGTGTTTCAACATGTCCGTATCTTGAGAGATCGTCAGTGAATGTAATGATGTAGGAAGAACCATTCCTGGCATGTGTAGACATGGGACCACACACATCACTATGTATAAGTCCCAAGAGTTCTTTAACTCTTTCTCTGTGTCCACTAAATGGAGTTTTTTTATCTTGCCTTTGAGACATGACTGGCAAGTGTCATAAGATGAAAATTCGAACGGATTCAAATATCCATCCTTATGTAACTTAGCTAGCCGTGTCGCATTGATATGACCTAGTCTACAATGCCACAAGAAGTATTCATTCATTTCTAAACTCTTCCTCTTGTGTGTGTTTTGTACATTAAGTACTGTAGTTTGGTTGAGAACGTATATGCCATTATTTAACGATCCTGATCCAATCAACTTTTGAATTAGGAATATATTCATAACATTATTCTGTACTACAAAATTATATCCTTCTTTATTCAATAAAGAAACTGATATAAGATTGCATATCAGGGTCGGAATGTAATAGCATTCGTTCAGAACCAATGTATTACCATTTGGTAACACAAGGTGATATTCGCCAACTGCTTTGGCTGCAACATTTTCACCATTCCCTACTCTTACGGAATGATCACCCTCTCCCAGTTCCCTACCTTTTCGTAGCCCATGTAACATATTACATATATGGGATCCCGATCCGGTATCTAATACCCAAGACGTAGAGTGAACTGAGAAACAGTTCTCGATAACTAACACACCTGAAGAAGATGCATCATCATGCTTATTCTTCATTTGGGTGGCATGAGAATCCAAATATTCTACTATTCCCTGTTCGGACTTATAACAATTATAAGTTGGAGCGGGACCAACGTTCTCCTGCTCAGTATAATAAGCGGGTCCAGTCAATACATCCATGTTATTATCTTGATTAAGGCCTGACATGGTCGCTACCTAGAGAGAGAGAGAAGAAAACATTTTAGCGTATGCTCTTGCAAGATTAGATTGGTTATTATCTTATCTAATCAGGATGGCTCCCATTGCTTTTTATCAAATCTTTCTTCAAACCCTAAAAGGTAAGATTAGCGGGGATTAATTACACTTTACAGGTTCGCCAATGTTTTAGCCAGTCCAGTGTTGGTACTTTGAGCGAGGTTCCCCGTGCTTTCACAGGGACCTAATTAAAATAAATCTCGTTTTCCCAAAGGCATAACCCCGTAAACACCATTCTAGTCACCTACTTGATCGGCTAATTGTCCTGTGTAAAACTCTCCCAGGAGTAACTCTTACTCACAGTGTGTATCGGGATCCAACTATCTCATAGGAGGTATGCAATCTCATTGCAAATTTCAACTCTTGAAATTCCCGATAATACTTTTACCCCTAATGTGCTATCACCTTGACGAATGCCAACAAACCATAGTCCGCTAGTCAAGTTCAATTCGTACATTTCTTGATCGAATTAAACCCACCCGCACGACCTTTGACGAAAGCCAACAAAGCCGTACGACTACCCTAACCCAATCGCATCATATGCTACAGATAAGCAATAGTTAGCTACCGCACACTTTGCCTTGACGAAAGCCAACAAACGCAGCACGAATACTAAGTATTACTTATCTGAAATGTCGGAGGGCTACGCAAGTTTTTCAGAAAACCATGAGCGTAATGAACTTGATATCATTGTAGAAGCATGTGTTTTGAAAAAGGAGTGTTTTTTAGGCTTTTCTAGTTTCGCTAAAGAGGTCACTCCCAGTGAAGGGATCTCGGCTCTTTCCTTATCGAATAAGGTGCAGGATATTTCATAAATACCACGGTGCAAAACAAGAACTATAGAAGCAATCAAAAACTAAACCGTGAGTTTATAGCATCTGCCAGTTTTGCTAAAGAGGTCACTCCCGGTGAAGGGATCTCGGCTCTTTCCTTATCGAATAAGGTGCAGGGTATATCACATATACCACTTTGCAAAGCAAAAACTGTAGCTACCCTTTTTGAAAATTTGATTCTACAACATCTTTTAGGTTTCTTTTCTTTTATTAATCTCATTAATAAATCCCATCATTTATGCTTCCTAAGCATCACTGAAGAAACGAAAATACAACGTACGCTTATGCCATCCGCATTCGCCACAATGTTCCGTTATGCACCGTTAGGTTACTTAACTAACGGCATTGCGGGACTAGACTAGCGCGGGTGTAAAAATTAAGCAACGTTTATTATATATCATATATACAGTAATAAAGCATTCGTCTCACGCATATAAAATGATCACATCACAATATATCAGCAGCAGATGAAACTTATGAAATATTGGATATACTAGGAGGTCCGTGTTTTATTTCGAGCCTGTATAAAACACGGATTCCACGGTCCCGGTGAATAGCCAAACCCACATCCCTAGACCCCTACGAGAGCGGCAAGTAACACCGCCAATTCTAGGGTTAGGAGACCCGGTCTCGACTCTTCGAGATGGCTTCCTACTGGACCCTAGAACCCGGTTAGTTGTGCTCCCCTCCTTGGGTCTATCCTAATGCGGAAAAGTAAATAATATACAATGGTGACATCATCCTCAACCCGGAAGTGCCCCAATAAAAGAATATTACATACAATTGAATTTTACATGAATGAAAATAAAAACCCTCATCTCACATAGAACCCCCGGCTATTCAAAACACGACGATCCAATATAACATATCACTGCAACACATAGTATCTCATATCATCAACGTAAGCAAGTATGCGTATCCCGATTGTTGTTGATGTATAGAAACGAAGCTGGCGATACACCACATACTACGCTTACAGTCGCAGAAAAGAAAGTGTAAAACTACAACATTTGGAATCCATAATCTCCTTAGACATCGTCAACCCGAAATATCACATATTACGGATTTCATGCCTAACTATATGAATTCCACATATTGTATCACAATCACAGAATTTCATGACGATGTTTAACGTTTCGATCGAATCAACATACACTCACAAATTATCCCCGTGAGCTCAACAATTGAGCATAGTCAAAACACTGAAAAACCGTGCCACAATGTACATGGACCAGCCGTAGAAGGAGTTAACCAACGCCTCACCTATGACACCATGGAACTATGGCAAACCCGAAGGTTCGAACGCGGTTCCGTGGGCATAGAATCGAGTTAAGGTTATTATAGTCTTCTAGGGGGTCCATAGGGGTAGGGGGTCCATAGGGGGACTTGCACGATTTAACGAATATAATCAACTTCGGAAAATTACAACACTTGAAAATTTCAGCGGGGTACGAAGTTCGATCGAACTGCTTAGAAATTACAACACTTGGAAATGTGGTGTGCAAAGTTCGATCGAACTGCTAAAATTAGTCAAGGTTACCAATACAGTGTTAAGTTGTACGACTACGAAGCACTACGAATTAGCACCAGGTCAAACTAATCATCATATGAAAAATGGGCTAAATAAACAATACTAGGAAACCCAAAAAGAAGACATGAAAGCACAGGGGAAATACGATGAGCAGAGGGGGAAGAGGGGCCGGCCAGGCCAAAAAATTTGGCTTGGGGATCGGCCCAAAACCGAGCCTCTCCCTCCGTATTTCTCCCATGTTCATCTTTTGGCCCAGAGACCATTCTGCACCTGTTTGAAAAATTTTTAAAGGACTTTTTGTAAAATTTCCAGAGAGCAAGAATGGGGTTTCCTAATACCGTATTTCGAAGTGATTTTCATTTTTGTAATTGTTATAACACCGTATCTAGAATTCTAGTTTGGCTCTGATACCACTGTTTGGCTTCCCTTGCACCTAGTCTAGTGTTTGGTAGCATCACTCATGCCACTTTAAAATTTAGAGAGGTGCAAAGCAAGCAAACCATGAATCATGCTAGAATTTCTAGGGTAACAAAATTTGCATCACATACAAAGAAGTAAAGAGATAAGGATTAGAACCTTTGTAGTCCGTTCCTTCGCTTCAAAAGCTCCGTGTTAAGGTCCCTTCGCTGCGATCATCAAGAACTCCGACTCTCGTGAGGCTCCAAGAGGTGAATGATGCATATTGCTTGAAGTCTTCATGATCTAAGATGATCTACCTTGAAGAATCTCTAACTCAAGGTTACACTTCACTAAACAACTTATTAGAGAAATGAACACCCTAATCTAAGTGGCTAGAATAGATGAGGATGATGAAATAGGAATTTTTCTCTCTTTTGTTTTCAATTTCTCACTCAATATCATCACAAATGAAAAGCTAGTGAAGCTTTTCTTCAAGAAGCAAGAAGAAGAAGAAGAAGAAGAAGAAGCAAAAAGCTTTTGTGATGAATAATGAATTATTGTTGTGGTTACTTATTCAACCATGAGTTAAGCATGAAGGGTTTTAACTCATGTAGAGAATAAACTAGAGTTAATGGTTTGGATTGGGTTAACAAATATCTACACAAAATATCAAAGGATGAAGACAAAAGGAAAGCTTCATGAAGCTTCATGAAAAGCTAACCCTAATCCAAACCCTAACTAGGTTTAATCTCTAAATCATTGTTGCATTTGTAACCCTAACTTGTTACAATATTATATATCACATATACAATATATTTTGTAACAAAAAGAAAATAATACAATTAACATATATCGCATATACATCAATGTATTATCCAGTGAGAAAATGAATCAATAAAGCGAGCTTATATTAGTTAACGTAACGTAATATATCACATATATAATTATACATTAAATCATCGAATCAACTCTTGATCCGACAATCCAGCTATATTGCATATAACCGACTAATATAACATGTACCATTTCATCGAATCAACACTTGATCCGATGACCCGGCTATATCACATATACCCGGCCGATATCTCATATCGTGAGAATAGAATACGGTATCTTATATTGTATTATTCTCGGTCCCGCACATATCACATATGTGCTCCTACTCCGTTTTGCCTGAGCCAGGAAACCTCTGTGTAGGACTCTAAAGAATCGTCAATACGCCGGCAGTAGGTGATGATCATATCAAACACCCACAAGCTGCAAGTGGTCAGCTAAACGTAACAGCCACCCAGATATTGAGCAATCAGAAGATCAACAAGCAAGCCTGTACATTCTCCTGTGAATCCAATCAGTAACACTACCATACAGTCCGGTCTCTTCATCTGATATGTCGCATATCAAGTCTAGGGGTGGTAAATGTCAGACCCCAGTAACCGATAAGTCGTGTCGATGTGAGGCTCATAACAGGTCGAGAAACTACCGATAACTCTTACCAGTAGCACTCCATATCAGCCCTGGCCAGGGACTTCCAGTTATAGACAATCGAACACAGCACAACATCAACTCCCAATACCGGTAGAGACGAAACCCCTCCTATCGCTCATTGCCTCCATGTGATTCGGGACTGTACCCAAAAGCAACCGTTTTGCACGCCCTCTTGGATGTGGTAAGGTGGAAATCAAAGTACAGTGGGAATCACACAAGACTCTATGACGATCTCAGGTCTACAGACTAACCTGTACCAGTGTCACCGGAGAACTGCTATCTGACGATTGGTATAATACCATTTAGGAGTTCTCGACGAGTCCGTTCAGTATACCCAGTCTCCACTGAGCACCCGTACACTATCTTTGATGTCAAACACCAATGGATATGGGATCATCCATCGCCCATCGTATGGGTCAAGATGCGTATACGCTAGTCTACTCTGGTGTATCGACGCCCTGTCTCGATACACTCTCGACTAGGAACAGTTATAGGATGTGCTCTTTGACTACCCTGGCCCCACTAGTATGATATCATCATAGTCCCAGTAGTCGAGTACATATCCTAAGGGCTTTATCAACATGTGAGAGCAAGACAGTAAACCAATACAAATCAACATGTTAAGACAAAGTGAAACCAAATAGCATACTATCATGTCGAGCAAGAAAGTCCTCTCTATATATATCCAAACAACCACTATAATATACATCATATGTACAACAATGGCCTCTAGGGCATATATACAACTAACACCATGTATCACTCCTTGAAACCTGAGCCCCTCCCCTCATTTCCTGGCCGCAGATTAATTCCCCCAGGCCGCAATTTGCGGCCTGGTCATCGCAAAAGTGGGTGAGTCTTGGTTGGTAGTTCCCTTATGTGATATATAGACTAACCCTATATGCAAAATTCCCTAGTTTAGTCGAGGGTGAAATCTGGAGGTGTTTTCCTATGTTGCTAAATTTGGTTTTAGTATGTTTTCCGATATTTGGATTATTGGTTTTGATGTTTGGATTTGTATTTAGTTGTTGGGCGTTTGTACACCAACAACAAGGGTTGTTTGATTGTTTTGCATGCGTAAGCTATAGGTTCAAACCTATGGACGTACCGTGTGCTGTATTGGTTTTCCGAACTCGATTTTAATAGCATTGCGATATGTGTTGATATTGTAGGTACCTTCACGTGGATTCGGAGGCGACGGAGCGTGGTGTCATCGACTTCGGCAAGCGAGGATCAATGTGAGTAGATCTATATCTATGGGGGAAGTCGGGTGGATGGCGTATAGCACACCCGCAAGTTTTGATGGAAACCGATTTATAGAATATGGTTAGGGAAACCTAGACTAGAAAGCTGTAGGGTATGGTTAGAGAAACCATATTAGAAAGTTAGGAATAGGGTTAAAGATTTAGTAGGAGATAAGTTATACCATGAATTAAAATTATAGCTTAGGGTATAGGTGGCATGATATGATTGATATAGATAAGTAGTTGTAAAGAGAACCAATAGGAGATTATAGCGGTATAACATGAGGTGGATAATATACGACTTTAGATTGATAAGATGACTTGATTGATATATCGGTATACGGACGCGAGTCGATTGTTATGATCTGAACCGAAGATATAGATATATAGATATTCATATGTTGTGAATCTTGAATGATAAGCCGTACGAGACGTGAGGTCCGTACCCTCCTTGTCACATAGGTTGTTAGGATCCTAAATTGTTTATTGACGCCGTACGTTGAGTTACCGTACGTGATGAGTTAATTGATGATTGATCCATACCCTTGACTAGAGGAGGCCGATTGATAGATTCACCGACTCGGTCATGTTAGATACGTATACCTTATACCTTTTAGCTGCCGATTTACTTTATGCTACGTTCATGCCATTACCATTGCATTTCATATACCTGTGCTAGTACACCTACACCATTATCGATGATGCGTATGTCACACTTACACAGATTTGCCGGCTCACACACTTCATCATCGATAATTGCCATGTCACTACACAGTAGAATTGCTACATCATGATATGACTCATAGCATAATTTACTTGCTATAGTTATATATACACCTTTATACGATGTTGCATTTGACCTTGGAGGAATTGGGAACCGCAGGATATATTTTAAAACTGGATTCATTTTAAAGAGCGGTTTTCCTTTGATATATGCATATTACTGTTCCATATTACATGATTCACAGATATGCTTACATTCTGTTATATGTCGCATACATCATGCTTTACGATTTTACGCATTGAGATATGCTGCTTTCATGAGATTTCTGGATTTGAGAATCGTGGTTATTTCCAAGCAAAGTATGTATTGTTTTAAAAACCCGGTTTCTCCTGATATGATATTTCAGTGCGTCCACCATGTGTTTTCTCGGTTCTGAGATCGGCATGTTACACCCGATTCGAGGAGGAAGAGGAACCGTCTGTGGGTGCATGGTGGACCCAGGGAGGTACTCCAGGGCAAGATGGTCGCAGATGATGGCGTTGAGCCTGGCAGGGGAGCTCTACCTACCGGTGATAGTTTTTGGACTCGGCGGTTTATCCGGAGGATACCGGCCGGAGTAGAGAGATGGACATGAGGGCCGATCTGAGGATGCAGCGCCTGAGATATGAGGATTTTCGTGTCGATACTGGACTCGGGTTTCATGATATTTCGAGTGTTGGTGCTGGACACTCAGGTTACATGTTTTGGTGTGTCATTGATGGGCACACACATTTTTGATATCCTCATATATTTACATGCATATGCTATTATGATGTTTCGAGTGTACGAGATCTACATATATATTGACATTTATTATATTGTTGGATATTATCCACATGCATACAGGCATTGATTATATTGTTGGCATATATTTACATACGGTCACCCTAGATATCATAGTATTGCCTTCCTGATATAGTTGACTTAGGAAATCGTTATTTTATTCGATTTCTACCTGTTGATGTTTTCTACTCATGAGTTGGAAACTCACCCCCGTTGTGCCACAGTTCTTGCAGGTTGACCGTTTGGATCGGTAGCGGCATAGTTGGCGCACAGCTTGCTTTTGGGAGATTTGCTTTGGTAGGTAGGACATTTGCATCGTGCCCGCTCTCGTATTTATTATTCATATTGTATCTAGTCAACTCCATCAATCAAAACTAGTATTTGTATAAATAGTAAGACTTAGCAAGACTTGTAGTTGCGAGACTTGAGCGATGGGTTATATGTTCGCTTTGTGAGGTGGTTGTCTTGCTTTATTCATTATTTTCTGTGTTGATCTTCGCCGTTGGGCGTCGTATATTCATATTACTGTCTTGCGTGGTTTTGAATCCACCGTTTGGCGAAGAGCTAGCTCCCGCTTGGGGATGCCTTTTATATTATCATGTATTTGTGGTTTTGGATCAAAATATATAAAGGAGGTGCTGCCCAAATTTTTTAAAAGACGAACAAGTTTTACAACAATTAGGATAAGCTTGCATTTTTCATGTTCCCTTT
This sequence comes from Agapanthus africanus, assembly GCA_030015575.1. Classification (NCBI taxonomy): domain Eukaryota; kingdom Viridiplantae; phylum Streptophyta; class Magnoliopsida; order Asparagales; family Amaryllidaceae; genus Agapanthus; species Agapanthus africanus. The sequence continues at coordinate 333,954,482 of CM057350.1, read as the reverse complement.
TCTATGCATTTAAGAAAACACTTTTCGTCATTTTGCCTTATTTCAAAATTGCACCTCTTTTATTTCTTTAAAAGGTTTAGATTTCTAGGTTTCAGCTTACTAGGATTATGTTACGCCTTTAGACGTTGCGTGATTTAAGTGCTGGTCACGAGCTAATTTTTCGGGTCGTGACAGTCACGACCCGTCATTTAGCACATGGCCGACACGTAAATTACGCAACGTCTAAAGGCGTAACGTAAATCAAGTAAGCCGAAGCCCAGAAAATCCAAACTTTTTTGCGGAAAATAGTGGGGGTGCAGTTTTGAAATAAAGGTATAATGAATCATGTTTTTCTTGAAATGCATAGCTAATGAAACATGATAATGCAAGTGGATTATACTAGAGTTAAAAACTTGTTTCGTCTTTAAAAATTTGGGCAGCACCTCCCTTGTATATTTTTATCCAAAAACATATACACAACAATATATACGCATCCCCAAGCGGGAGCTAGCTCTTTGCCAACTGGCGGAATCGCAACCACGCAATAACATATATACGACGCCCAATGGCAAAGATCAACCCATAAAGAACAAATTAAGAAGCAAGACATCAAAACTCAAGAAAGCGATCAAAAACCCATCGCTCTAAGTCTTACACAAAACTTAAGTCTGGCTAGGTCTACCAATATACAATGTCTAGTCCCTGATCTGATCTGATCTGATGTGATGGAGTTTATCTAAATACAATAGAATATAAGTATGAAAGTGGGCACGATCCAACATGTGTCCCGCCTACCAAAGAAAAGCACCCTGAATGAAGCTGTGTGCCAGCAATACCGCAACTGATCCCAAGCGGTCAAACCTGCAAGAACTGTGGCACAACGGGGGTGAGTTGCCAACTCTCGTACTTATATTCTATTGTATCTAGATAAACTCCATCATATCAGATTAGATCAGATCAGGGACTAGACATTGTATATTGGTAGAGCTGGTCAGACTAGGGTTTTGTGCAAGACTTAGAGCGATGGGTTTTTGATCGCTTTCTTGAGTTTTGATATCTTGCTTCTTTATTTGTTCTTTCTGGGTTGATCTTCGCCGTTGGGCATCGTATATTTGTTATTGTGTGGTTGTGATTCCGTCAGTTGGTGAAGAGCTAGCTCCCGCTTGGGGATGCCTATATATTGTTGTGTATATATTTTTGGATCAAAATATATAAGGGAGGTGATGTCCAAATTTTTAAAGACAAAACATGTTTTCAACTCTAGTATAATCCACTTGCGTTATCATGTTTCATTAGCTATGCATTTCAAGAAAAACATGATTCATTATACCTTTATTTGTATATATATATATATATGAGGATATCAACCACGTGTGTCCATCAACGACACATCAAAATCATGGAACCTGAGTGTCCAACACCGACACTCGAAATATCATGAAAACATATGCCCGTATATATGAGGATATCAACCACATGTGTCCATCAACGACATATCAAAATCATGTAACCTGAGTGTCCCACACCGACATTCGAAATATCATGAAACCCGTGTCCAGCATCGACACGTAAATCCTCATATCTCCGGCGCCGCATACTCAGATCGGCCCTCATATCTATCTCATCTCAGGCGCTGCATACTCAGATCGGCCCTCATATCCATCTCATATCATAACTCCAAAACGGTATCCTCCGGATATCCGCCGAGCTCTATACAATCACCGGTAGGTAGTGCTCCCTTGCCAGGCTCACCGCCTAACAATACGAGTCTTCTTGCCCCGGGGTACCTCACCGGGTCCACCATGTACCCGTAGACGGTGCCTACCACTTATCGAATCGGGTATACTCACTGCTCAGAACCGAGAAAACTTATGGTGGGCACCTAGAAATATTATATCAAGAGATACCGCATTTTTAAAACAATAGACAATTTCCTTTGAAGTTAAACTGTGGTTCTCAAATTCAGAGATCTCATAAAAACAACATCTCAGTGAAAATAACCATAAAGTACAATGTATGAAACATAAAGTAGTAATATGAGCATATCGGGTATATCATGCAAGCATATAACCATAAGGTATAAGATATGCAACATAGAGTAGTAATATGAGCATATCGGGTATGTCATGCAAGTATGTCAAGTGATAATACTGAACAATGAATGTAATTTTACGGTTAAGAGTAATATCATGATATGGCAGTTCTACTGTGTAAGTAGCATGGCAATTACCGATGATGAATGTGTGTGAGCCGGCAAATCTATATAAGTGTAACATGCGCATCAACGGTAATTGTGCAGGTGTACTAGCAATGATATCATATAATATTAGATACCAGCATGTGGTATGTACATCACGAGAGGTAATATCCTTCACAACATGAACAATAAATGGGTGTATCTATCTACACAAGAATCATGCAATCACTTTTTAAACGATACACATCGTCATTTTGAAATTAGGTATGGTTCAGGTGGCAATCTTTATATCGGCGATCCCGCCTCATAACATCCGATATGACAATAATCCTCTATCATCATCCTCAAATCACTAGCACAGATCAATCATCCGGTACATCTCATCACGTACGGTAATCTATCGTACGGGGTCATCAAACAGAATAGGGAATCTATCGACCTATACAATAATGAGGGTACGGATCTAAAGTCTGGTACGACATATTACTCATTATACTCATAAATATATATATTGTTAGTTATATGTATGCCCTAGAGGCCATTACTATACATAGGATGTATATTGTAGTGGATGCTGGGACATATATAGGGAGGACTTTCTTGCTCGACATGATAGTATGCTATCTGGTTATTCTTTACCTTAACGTGTACATTGATTGTCTCTCTGTTACATGTTGGTGTTAGTGTTTATGCCCTAGAAGGCCATTACTGTATCATACTAGTTTGTATATTACTTAATGGAAGCTTGGGATATTCACATGTATATAACAGTCATGCTAAACATGGTAGTATGCTACTTGGTTTTTCTATCTTAATATGTGAGTGTACGTATTGATAGAGCTCTTAGGATCTTTCTTGTCTACCAGCGTTGTGATGGCAGTCACACTAGTGGGGGCTGGGTAGTCTACAAGCACATCCTTATTCAGGTCCCTGGTCGTTGGATTATCGAGACAGAGCATCGATACTCCGGAGTAGACTGGTGTGTACGCTTCTCATCCCAGTTGGGGAGATGGTCTGTCCCACAGCCGTCAGTACGTCGTACTGGAGATAGTATGCAGGTGCTCGTTAGGTTACGGGTACACCGGACAGGACTCACAGGGAACTGTTGGTTGGTTTGATACCAGTCGTCAGTGAGCAGTTCCCAGGTGACATGAGTACAGCATAGTCCGCAGACTTGACACTGCTACTTCGCCTCGAGTGTGTCCCACTGTTCTTAGATTGCTACCCTACCACGGCTCAAAGGAGTCGTGCAAACAGGTAGCAGTTGGGTGCAGTCCCGAGCACTTGGAGGCAGTGGCGGTTAGACAGGATTCGTCCCTCCCGGTATTGGGAGTAGATATCGTGCTGTGTCAGAGAGCCATTACGCAAAGTCCCTGGCCAGGGCAAGCGAGATTTGCTGGTAGGTTCCAGTAGTTTCTCAGGGTGTAATGGGCTTCCCTCCGACACGACTTATACCGCTATTAGGGGACTGACGCTTGCCGCCCCCCTAGGCCCGATATGCGATAGTCTTGGACGAACGGACCGGACTGTATGGAGATTGTCACATTAGACTCAGCAGGAGTTCGGATGGGTTTCCTCATCGGCCTTCTTATCGACAACTACCTGGGGACCGTTACGTACAGCTAGTGCCGCTTGCGATCTGTGGTTAAACCCACTGCCAGCGTAGTAGTCGAGTCTCTAGAGTCCCACACAGAGAGTTTCCTACTCCAGGCGAAACGATATAGAGGTCGCATGGTTTTGCGACAAAGGGTTCGGACGCATACGTGCGTTTACACGCGTACGACTTTCGGACAGTTTTTACCAGTCGGCTTTGGTTTAAGCTAGTTACTGGTATCCGGTTATTGGATTTATACAGTCTAAAGTTTTTCCGTATTTTTATGGATCGGAGGGGCGTTCTCGTAATTACTCGAGAAGCTTCTAGAAGATGGTGACTAAGGAGGGTTATGTGTCATTTGCATTAAATGAGTTTAGTGAGTCATGAGGGTGATTCATGCATATCATTAATGCATGATAAATGCTTAGTGAGTCATGACAATGAATCACCATTAGATATTTGTGAAGCATGCTTATTCATTATGAATTATTCTTTTTTCATAAATAAGAATGCTTCATATTTATTATGATAGATTTACTATTCTCATTTGATATTCATTCTCACCTTCTCTCTCCTCAAGCTCTCCCTCTTCAAAGACTAATCCTCCCCTCTCATGAGTTGAGAACAAGGGTTAGTAAGACTAATCAATCCATAACCATCACTCTATTTCATCCTAGCTTCTTTGATTAGCAATCCAAGAAGGTTAGTTGCCTCAAGTTTAGAGGTTTAGCTTGGAGTTTTGCTCTCGGGTGGATCGTCTACTACCTAGAGAAGGCCGAGGAGGACAAGGAGATCGTAAAGACGAAGGAGTTGGTTCATTAGGTATAATCCCTAAACACAGTAGTTTAGAAACACTTTGTGTTTGGTTATTTATAGTTTAGCTTCGATTCAAGCGGTTAGTCGATGTTCGTTCACTAAACAAGTTCGTTTTTCAAAATTCCGCCTCCCCACAAGTACTGGGGTGTAGTACATCGACTTACAGTGGTATCAAAGCCTCGCTAAACAATAAATAACTTTATTGCAAATTTGTACGAATTTCGAACGGAAAAACGAAGCCGGAAAACCCTAAAATTGTCAAGTTTCTGTCGAAATTTAAATGAAGTCCAAAATTTTTTCAGGTGAGTTCATAAAGCTTGAAAAGGGTCCAGAAGAACACCCATGAAATTTGAGCCCATGATTCGTCTAAAGCGCCGCGGAAGCGCGGCGGATCCCACCGATCCGCCGCGGTTCCGCGGCCGAGTTGCCGAGTCATGGACTCATCTTTCATGTGTGGGTCCTCTCTGGTATTTGGGGTTTTCTGGAATATTTTAATTTTGCTCAGGTTTCCAGTTTACAGAGCAGTTTTTGGAGCAATATTAAAGATGTTTAATCGATCGAAATTGTACAGTATTTGCATGTTGGATTATATCTGTGATTGATAAATGTGTTCGTAAACCTCCCCTAACTGCTAGTATGTCGGTTGGCAGGGGGTTGCACATTTCTGTAATGGTTATATCTGTTTGTGCATATGAACTGTATTGGACTGTTGTGGTGTATAGCCGGGGTTTAGCAATGGGTTATTGTTTAATTCATTTGTTGTAAATGTAATTTGTTGTAATATTATTTTTGCGGGGCACATCCAGGTTGCGGTTGTAGCCACCGTTGTATTATTTCATTTTACTGTTTTTGCTCCTAGGACTGACCCAAGGTGGGGTACACAAACTGCCGGGCGGGTAGTTTGCCGTACCCGTAGGGGTCGAGGGTGGGGTAACGGCTATTCATCACAACTGTGTAATCTGTCTTTTCTTGCAGGCTCAAAAGAAATACAGATTGCTTGCAAATCCAATATTGTTTATCTGTGTTCTGGAATGTATATCATTGCGTCAGACGAATGTAAAATATCTATATATATGATAGCTATTTAGACGTCACTTATGTTTTACACCCGCACTAGCCCAGCCCCCGCTCTGTCGTTAGTTAAGTAACCTAACGAGTGATGACGGGACCCCGTGGCGAATGCGGATGGCATAAGAGGACGTTGTATTTTCGTTGTTTTCTGCAATGATAGGTTAATGATGGGACGCATTATCTATAATGCAAAGAAAAACAAACCAAAGTTTAAATCGTCGGAACAGTTTAAAAGAAACCACTCGGTTATTTTTAAAAACAGATATTTTTAAATGCGGAGATTTAACCACTCCTTTTAAAAGCTATCAGGTTCCTTCGGTTATATCAAGTTCATTACGTTCACGGTTTCGCCAAAACCAGTCGTAGCCCTCCGTCATTTCTTATGAATGGTCAGTAGTATTCAAGCTATGTTTGTTTGGCCCTTAGTCAAGACATAGTGATTGGTAGCTGCTGGGGTATTCATTTGTTGCATAGATAGATGAGTTGTTTTGGGACAGTCGTATTACTTTGTTTGGCCCTTAGTCAAGAGTATATACGGATGGGTTCAAATCAACAGGATAATGATGGGCAGAACTTGACATGTGACTTATGATTTGTTGGCCCTTAGTCAAGATCATAAGAACATGGGGCAAAAATATATATCAGGAATTTCTAAAGAAACTGAAATTTGCAAAGAGATGCATACCATTTGGAGTTTGATGAATGTTGGTAGGATTCCTTCAACATTATCATACGATGATATTTGGATCCCGATCCTACTGTGAGTATATGCTACTTATCAGGATATTCGTCACTTAACGATCAATGCTATAAACCTAGTAGGTGCCCAGAAAGGTGTCAGCGGGGTTACGCCCCCAGAGAAAAGAGGTTATTTAATTAAGGAACTTCGCGAAAGCGTCGGAAAACCTCCCTCGAAGTATCGACACTGGCCTGGCTGAACGGTTAAGCAAGAATTGTACGGTGAGAATAGTCCTGGCTAATTCTTCTTTTATGGTTTGAGGAAGGATTCGAGAAACAGTGGGAGCCATCCAGTTTAGATAAACTAAAAACCACTCTAAACTTGCAAGAGCATCATGCTAAAGAGTTTTCTTCGCTCTCTCCTAATTGCAGCGACCCTGAAAATGACTGGACTTAAGTTACTTTTAGAGAAAAATATACTGACAGGGCCAAACTATAAAGATTGGCTGCGGAATGTCAAAATGGCTTTGACCTATGACAAATTGGGGTACATCCTCACCGCTACGGCACCTGCTGTCCCTGGTCCCAAATCCAGCAATGCGGATAAGGAAATCCGCAAAACCTGGGATTTAGATTGCGCGAAAGCCAAATGCATCGTGCTTGCCTCAATGAACAATGAACATCAGAGGAGGCACGAGGATATGTCCCTAGATGGCATATTTCTCCATACAAAGGAACTTTATGGAGAGCAATCTCGTATAGCAAGATACGAGACCTCTAAGAACTTGTTTCGAGCGAGGTTGGCTGTCGGGTCATCGGTAGGTGAACATGTCCTAAAGATGATCGGCTATATTGAAGAGCTCGCAGACCTTGGGACGACTTTGGATAATGAGCTCTATACAGACCTCATTCTCCAGTCCCTTCCTCCCACCTACGCCCAGTTTATCCTCAACTTCAACCTTCAAGGAAAAGAAGTTGAACTTGCGAAACTTCTGAACATGTTAAGGAGTGCAGAGGGCACCTTGCAGAAAGTAAGGGAAACACCCGCTATGTTTGTTGGCGGTGCATCTTCTTCCGGGTCCAAGGCTAGGGCCAAAGGAAGGAAGAAGAAGGCCGCACCCAAACCTAGAGGAGGTGTTAGTAAGGTGGGAGGGAAGGGAAAGAAAAAGTTTGCAGCACCGGTAGTTGGCCAGGATGAGTGCTTCCATTGTCACAGGAAAGGGCACTGGAAGAAGGATTGCAAGGCGTGGAACGCCAAGAACCAGGAACCGAAGCAAGCTGTGGCTTCGACTTCAGGTGTGTTTGTAATTGAGAATTGTTTGTCAATCAACTCTACTTCCTGGGTATTGGATACCGGATCAGGATCTCATATTTGTAATTCTTTGCAGGCACTGAGAAACCGTAGAGTGCTGAAGGAAGGTGATATGATCCTCAGGGTTGCTAACGGAGCTAGCGTGGGAGCTGCGTCCGTCGGGGATTATCACCTAGGATTGACGAGTGGACATATTTTGGTTTTGCATAACTGTTATTTTGTACCAAGCTTAACGTGTAATATCATATCAGTTTCCTTGTTATCAAATAAAGGTTATGATTTCACGTTTGTAAGAGATGTTGTTAACATCCACCTTAATCATGGTTTGATTAGGTCCGGTACTCTAAATAACGGCATATATGTGTTAAACCAACTCCAAATTTTCAATGTCCAGAACACACTAAAAAGAAAGTCTCCAGATTTAAATAAAGCTTTCTTATGGCATTGTAGACTGGGTCACATCAATGAGAGAAGGTTGACCAAGTTGTATAGAGAAGGATATTTGGACACGTTCGAATATCAAACTTATGATACTTGTCAATCCTGTCTCAAAGGAAAGATGACAAAGACTCCATTTACTGGACAAGGAGTAAGAGCGAGCGAGCTCTTAGGACTCATACACAGCGATGTATGCGGTCCAATGTCTACACATGCAAGAGGTGGTTATTCCTACTTCATTACTTTTACAGATGATTTCTCTAGGTTTGGACATGTCTTCTTAATGAAGCATAAATCCGAGGCCTTTGAGAAATTCAAGGAATACAAGAGTGAAGCGGAAAACCAAACAGGCAAAAGTATTAAGACACTGAGATCTGATCGAGGTGGAGAATACTTAAGTGCCGAGTTCCTAGGTTACCTAAAAGAGAAAGGAATTCTCTCTCAGCTTACTCCTCCATACACTCCACAGCATAACGGTGTATCGGAGAGACGGAATCGAACCCTATTGGATATGGTACGATCCATGATGAGTAATGCTGAGTTACCGCGATCTTTCTGGGGTTATGCGCTAGAATCAGCGGCATATCTTTTAAACCAGGTTCCAACCAAGACTGTGCCTACCACACCATATCAGATGTGGAGTGGGAAGAAACCCTGTCTAAAACATTTTAGGACATGGGGGTGTCCAGCTTTTGTAAAAAAGCAGCATGTGGACAAGCTCGAGGCATGCTCAGTACTGTGTAAGCTTGTGGGATATCCAAAGAACTCCAAGGGATATTATTTCTATTACGCAGAGGAACAAAAGGTTTTTGTTTCTCTTCATGCCTACTTCTTAGAAACTGAATTTTTAGAAAATCAGAAGAGTGGGAGCGCAGTAGAACTGGAAGAAATTCCAGAACCACAAGCTGTTACTGAAAGTTTGGTAGAACCAGAGGTTCAAGCAGAACAGGACATTCCCGCACCCCTCCGCAGGAGTAGTAGGCCGTCTCATCCGCCTGAGAGATACTACGGTTTTCTCTTAGATGGGGATAGAGAGGATTGCATCATAGATGATGATGAACTTACTGACTTCCAGCAGGCCATCCAGAGCGGCGACTCGGTACGATGGCTAGATGCAATGCGGACCGAGATGGAGTCCATGTACACCAACAAAGTATAGACTTTGGACTTTGCTCCAGATGGGGTAAAACCCATAGGATGCAAATGGATCTTCAAAAAAAAGATTGGTGTAGATGGACAGGTGGAAACCTATAAGGCTAGACTTGTTGCAAAGGGTTTTCGTCAAAGACCTGGTTTGGACTATGACGAAACTTTTTCTCCAGTGGCTATGCTCAAATCCATTCGGGTCCTTCTTGCTATTGCTGCCTTCCATGATTATGAAATCTGGCAGATGGACGTAAAGACGGCTTTTCTGAATGGAAATTTAGAAGAATGCGTCTACATGGATCAGCCAGAGGGTTTCAATCAGAGTGGGAGCAGCGGGAAAGTATGCAAGCTGCTTAAGTCCATTTATGGACTAAAGCAGGCATCGCGGAGTTGGAACATCTGTTTTGATGAGACAGTCAAAGAATATGACTTTATCAAAAATCCAGATGAACCGTGTATATATAGTAAAGTTGTAGCCAGAAGTGTCGTATTCCTCGTCTTGTACGTGGATGACATTCTATTGATAGGAAATGACATTCCTATGCTACAATCTGTCAAAGGATTCTTGTTACACAGGTTCTCCATGAAAGACCTGGGTGATGCCTCTTACATTCTGGGGATCCGGATCTATCGTGATAGATCCAAGAGGATGTTGGGACTTTCGCAGTCCAGGTATATCGACACTGTACTGAAAAGATTCAGTATGGAAGATTCTAAGCGCGGTAATCTACCGGCTTGTCACGGAATCACCCTCTCCAAAGAGATGTCTCCCAAGACTGATTTGGAAAGGGAACGCATGTCTATTATACCCTACGCTTCTGCGGTAGGCTCTATAATGTATGCGATGTTGTGTACCAGACCAGATGTAGCTTACGCACTGAGCGTGGTAAGCCGGTATCAGTCAGACCCAGGGGAGAAACACTGGATAGCAGTAAAGAACATTCTCAAGTACATGAGGAGGACTAAGGAAATGTTCTTGGTTTACGGCGGAAAAGACCTCAGGTTGGAGGCCTTTGCTGATTCCGGCTTCCAGAGTGATAAGGACGATTCCAAGTCCTTGTCGGGTTATGTCTTTACCCTCAATGGAGGGGCGGTGTGCTGGAAGAGCTCCAAGCAGGACACCGTTGCTGACTCGACGATGGAAGCGGAGTATATAGCTGCTTGCGATGCCGCAAAAGAAGCAGTCTGGATGAAGAAGTTCCTAACAGAACTTCAGGTGGTTCCTACCATAGTTGATCCAATACCTCTGTATTGCGACAACAACGGAGCTATAGCTTTAGCGAAGGAACCAAGGTCCCATCAGAAGTCCAGACACATCTTGAGGCGGTATCACCTGATCAGGGAGATCATTGATCGTCAGGAGATCGAGGTTCGGAGAGTTGCTTCAGAAGAGAACATTGCTGATCCATTCACGAAGGCCCTACCTCAGATTCAGTTCGAGAGGCTACTCGAGATCATCGGTCTACGATATACCAGTACATGGCCCTAGTGCAAGTGGGAGATTGTTAGTGTTTATGCCCTAGAAGGCCATTACTGTATCATACTAGTTTGTATATTACTTAATGGAAGCTTGGGATATTCACATGTATATAACAGTCATGCTAAACATGGTAGTATGCTACTTGGTTTTTCTATCTTAATATGTGAGTGTACGTATTGATAGAGCTCTTAGGATCTTGCTTGTCTACCAGCGTTGTGATGGCAGTCACACTAGTGGGGGCTGGGTAGTCTACAAGCACATCCTTATTCAGGTCCCTGGTCGTTGGATTATCGAGACAGAGCATCGATACTCCGGAGTAGACTGGTGTGTACGCTTCTCATCCCAGTTGGGGAGATGGTCTGTCCCACAGCCGTCAGTACGTCATACTGGAGTTAGTATGCAGGTGCTCGTTAGGTTACGGGTACACCGGACAGGACTCACAGGGAACTGTTGGTTGGTTTGATACCAGTCGTCAGTGAGCAGTTCCCAGGTGACATGAGTACAGCATAGTCCGCAGACTTGACACTGCTACTTCGCCTCGAGTGTGTCCCACTGTTCTTAGATTGCTACCCTACCACGGCTTAAAGGAGTCGTGCAAACAGGTAGCAGTTGGGTGCAGTCCCGAGCACTTGGAGGCAGTGGCGGTTAGACAGGATTCGTCCCTCCCGGTATTGGAAGTAGATATCGTGCTGTGTCAGAGAGCCATTACGCAAAGTCCCTGGCCAGGGCAAGCGAGATTTGCTGGTAGGTTCCAGTAGTTTCTCAGGGTGTAATGGGCTTCCCTCCGACACGACTTATACCGCTATTAGGGGACTGACGCTTGCCGCCCCCCTAGGCCCGATATGCGATAGTCTTGGACGAACGGACCGGACTGTATGGAGATTGTCACATTAGACTCAGCAGGAGTTCGGATGGGTTTCCTCATCGGCCTTCTTATCGACAACTACCTGGGGACCGTTACGTACAGCTAGTGCCGCTTGCGGTCTGTGGTTAAACCCACTGCCAGCGTAGTAGTCGAGTCTCTAGAGTCCCACACAGAGAGTTTCCTACTCCAGGCGAAACGATATAGAGGTCGCATGGTTTTGCGACAAAGGGTTCGGACGCATACGTGCGTTTACGCGCGTACGACTTTCGGACAGTTTTTACCAGTCGGCTTTGGTTTAAGCCAGTTACTGGTATCCGGTTATTGGATTTATACAGTCTAAAGTTTTTCCGTATTTTTACGGATCGGAGGGGCGTTCTCGTAATTACTCGAGAAGCTTCTAGAAGATGGTGACTAAGGAGGGTTATGTGTCATTTGCATTAAATGAGTTTAGTGAGTCATGAGGGTGATTCATGCATATCATTAATGCATGATAAATGCTTAGTGAGTCATGACAATGAATCACCATTAGATATTTGTGAAGCATGCTTATTCATTATGAATTATTCTTTTTTCATAAATAAGAATGCTTCATATTTATTATGATAGATTTACTATTCTCATTTGATATTCATTCTCACCTTCTCTCTCCTCAAGCTCTCCCTCTTCAAAGACTAATCCTCCCCTCTCATGAGTTGAGAACAAGGGTTAGTAAGACTAATCAATCCATAACCATCACTCTATTTCATCCTAGCTTCTTTGATTAGCAATCCAAGAAGGTTAGTTGCCTCAAGTTTAGAGGTTTAGCTTGGAGTTTTGCTCTCGGGTGGATCGTCTACTACCTAGAGAAGGCCGAGGAGGACAAGGAGATCGTAAAGACGAAGGAGTACATCGACTTACAGTTGGTAAAGCCCTTAGGATGTGTACTTGACTACCTGGACTATGATGCGGATCATACTAGTGGGGACAAGGTAGTCCATAAGTACATCCTTCAAGGTCCCTAGTAGTGGGTGTATCGAGACAGGGCATCGATATACCAGAGTAGACTAGCGTATACCTTCTCGACCCATACAGATGGGCGATGGATGATCCCATATCCATTGGTGTTTGACATCAGAGATGATATACGGGTGCTCAGTGAAGACTGGGTACACTGGACGGACTCGCCGAGAACTCCCAGATGGTATTATACCTCACGTCAGATGGCAGTCCTCTGGTGACACTGGTACAGAGTAGTCTGTTGACCCGAGATCGTCATAGAGTCTTGTGTGGTTCCCACTGTGCTTTGATTTCCATCTTACCACGTCCAAGAGGGCGTGCAAAACGGTGGTTTTTGGGTACAGTCCCGAGTCACATGGAGGCAATGAGCGATAGGAGGGGATTCGTCTCTCCCGGTATAGGGGGTTGATGTTGCGCTGTGTTCGATTGGCTATAACAGGAAATCCCTGGCCAGGGTTGCTGAGATTTACTGGTAAGTGTTACCAGTAGTTTCTCGAATAGTTATAGACCTCATATCGACACAACTAATCGAGCTATTGGGGTCTGACGTTTACCACCCCTAGGCGAGATATGCGACATATCAGACGATCAGACCGGACTGTACGGTAGTGTTACTGGTTGGATTCACTGGAGTGTGAGCGGGCTTGCTCGTCGATCTTCAGATCGCTCAATACCCGGGTGGCCGTTACGTCTAGCAGACCGCTTGCGGCTTGTGGTTGTTTGATATGATCATCGCCTGCTGCCGGCGTATTGACGAGTCTTTAGAGTCCTACACAGAGGTTTCCTCGCTCAAGCGAAACGAAATAGGAGCGCATATGAGATATGTGCGGGATCGAGAATAATGCGTGTATGTGATACCATATTCTATTCTCGCGATGAATGTGTCGAATGGTTGTAGGCGATATAACCTAGTTATCGAATCAAGGATTGATTCGATAAATCGATACATTGGATATTAGTCGGTTATATGTGATATGACCGGATCGTTAAATCAAGTGTTGATTTAATGATTTAATGTATAATTATATATTTGATATATTACTTTGCATTAACTAATATTGGTTCACTTTAAATGGATTTTCTCGCTCGGATGTGCACATTGTATATTCGATATATTTTCGTGCACTTGATTGTATCATGTTTGATGATACATGTTTACTTGGTTAAGTGTAAAGAATTAAACCATGGTTATACATATAATTAGGGTTTTATTTTCCATTACTTATTTATTCATTTATTTATTTGATTATACATTTTGGAAAATGAATGGAAAAGAGAAAAGAATGGTGGCTTTATTTGTTTGTTTGTTGAAGATTCATGAACCTTTGACTTAGTCACCATTCTTGTTTTCATTCTTAACCCTAACCATTTGAGCAAACCATGGTTTATTCTCTACACTTAACTAGGGTTAGATTATGATAAGGATTCCTTTGATTTTCTATTTGGAGAATTATCATAATATTCATTATCTTCTTCTTCTTCTTCATCTTAAAAGAAGAAACCTTTCTTCATCAATGGTGGATTGATGAAATGAGTGAGAAATCCAATTCTAAAGTTAACCCACTTCCTATTTCTTCATCCTCTACCTCTTGCCAAGTAGTAGAGTGTGTTTTCTTCACAAGTTTCTTGACTTGGTGAAGTTGGAGCTTGATCTAGCGATGCCTCGACGTAGATCATCTTCGGCATGGACATCGACGACCTAGCTCGCCATTTCTCCGACGAAGCCGACGCTAGAGCCCGGGAATTCATTTGGACAGCGTGGGGACTTCGTTGCGGAGCTTTGGAGGTGGAGCACCGGATCTACAAAGGTTGTATTTCCGTTTAAACTTTAGTTAAGCTGTTAACTAGTTTCATTTTCGCCTAGACATCTAGCTAACGATCCGTAGTCTAGGGTTTCTCGGCACCGTATTTTTGAAATTGGCATGGTTGATGCCTTGTGAGACCTCTTGAGAGTGCCTAGGAACCCTACAGTGGTATCAGAGCCTAACTAGAGCCTTAGGCGAAGTCTAGACGACGTTTGAATCCCGATCGAACCCGAAACCCCATATTTCCCATGCTCTCTGTCCTTTTTTCAAAACTGTGCATTTTTACACATTAAAAATATGCAGAAAATCAAGCAGGGTTTTATATGAATTACTGTGAAATACGGGGGCCTAATTCGAATAAACCACCGCGGAACCGCGGCACTAGCTTGGAACGTGCGGCGGTTCCGCGGCCGACTAGTCTCCCCTTGCGTTGACTTTTGCACAGTAATTTATATTTAATAGTGAAGTGTTCTCTGGATATTTTTAATATTTATTCAAGTGTTGAATAATCTGGGATGTTTTGGAGCTTCGATGATTCGATCGGGTTTATCAAATTTTGTCTGTTTGGCTTTCCGGATAAATTTTTGAATATGTTAAAAAGTTCGACCGGATATAAATACCCAATTTTTCCCCTGTCGGGAAATTTCCAAGTGTTGGATTTTTCCGTAGTTTAACGACGTTCTAAGTAGTGCAAGTAACGCAATGGACCCTCTAGAAGACAACAAACCTTAACTCGATTATGTGACCGTCTTGAACTGCCCTTTGAACCTTCGGGTTTGGGGCAGTACGGCGTGCCACATGTGAGGCGTTGGCTTGACCCTTCTACGGCTGGACCGTTGGTACTAAGGCACGAACTGAATGTTGCTAGACTTGTTTCATGTGTTGATCTGTACCGGGAAAACTTGGGTGTCCGATTGTTCGATCGGAAAGTTTGACATTTTCTATTTATCCGGAATGGGATACAATAATTGGAATTCACAATAAGTTATGAGATAACTGAATGAATGTTATAAACATAGCACTTTAGTCTCACTTGATCGGTTGCCATGGAATTTTGATGTGATCAAAAGTCTGTCGCAATCACGTAGCGTACGCGGATACTCGCCGGGTAAACTTAATAGACAGCCCCACCCCATTTCCCCGACCAAGTGACTGTAGGAGAACCCCGTCGCCGAAAGCATCCGTTCGGGTGCTCGCGGCAGCGGTGTTCCGCCTTGGTGCACTTCGTCGACGGTATCGGGGGTGCGGCCGCCTACTGAAGTTTGCGACGAGTATTCGATCAGGATGTCGGGAATCTTGTTGAATTGCCCGACTTGATATTGAAAAGTGTTTTCGATTTTGAGACTAAAATGCGGGGTTTATAATTGTTAGGCATGCGATGTCTAAGTAATTCATTTGGTCAGGCATGCGATGTCTGAGGTGGTTGCGAATTCCAACTGTTGTAGTTTTACATTTTCTTTTCTGTGACCGTAAGTGTAATATGTGATATCGCCGGTTTCGTTGCTATATGTCAACGACAATTGGGATACGCATGTTTACTTACGTTGATGACATGTGATGTTATGTGTTGCTGGATATGTTATATTGGATCGTCGTGTTTGAATAGCCGGGGGTTTTTATGTGAGATGAGTGTTTTTCATTTTCATTCATGTAAAAACTTGTATGTAATATTCTTTTATTGGGGCGCTTCCAGGTTGCGGAAGTAGTCACCCTTTGTATATTATTTACTTTTCTGCACTAGGATAGACCCAAGGAGGGGAGCACAAGTAACCGGGTTCTGGAGTCCAGAGGGAGACCAACTCGAGGAGTCGAGTCCGGGTCTCCTAACTCTAGAATTGGTAGGGTTGCTTGCCGCTCTCGTAGGGGTCTAGGGGTGTGGGTTTGGATATTCATCACGACCGTGGAATCCGTGTTTTATACTGGCTCCTATTGAAAACACGGACGTCCTAGTATATCCAATATTTCATATGTTTCTTCTGCTGCGATATCTGTGATGTGATCATATGATGTTCTTTGATAGATACATTATATAGTATATATGATATATTATATAGACGTTACTTATGTTTTACACCCGCGCTAGCCCTGCCCCGCTCTGCCGTTAGTTACCTAACCTAACGGTGCACGAGGGGACATCGAGGCGAATGCGGATGGCATAAGTGTACGTCGTATTTATCTGTGATGTTTAGGTACTTAAATGATGGGACTTCATTAATGTGATTAATGAAATAAAAGAAACCTAAGATGTTGTAGAATCGAATTTCAAAATAAAACAGGTAGCTACAGTTCTTGCTTTGCATAGCAGTATATGTGATATATCCTGCACCTTATTCGATGAGGAAAGGAACGAGATCCCTTCACCGGGAGTGACTCCTTTAGCAATAACTGGCAGATGCTACACACTCGGTTTGTCTTTTGATTGCTTTTAAGAGTTTTTGCTTTGCACAGTGATATATATGATATATCCCGTACCTCATTCGACAAGGAAAGGACCGACGATCCCTTCACCGGGAGTGACTCCTTTAGCAAAACTAGAAAAGCCTCAAAAGCACTCCATTTTAAAAATTCATTCGATCCTACAACGATATCAAGTTCATTACGCAATAGGTTTTCAGAAAAACCTGTCGTAGCCCTCCGTCATTTCAGATAAGTCCTATTTAGTATTTGTGCTATGTTTGTTGACCTCCGTCAAGGCGTAGTGTGCGGTAGCTAACTAGTATTTATCTGTTTATGCATATGATGCAGATTGAGTTAGGGTAGTCGTGCGGCCTTGTTGACCTCCGTCAAGGGTCGTGCGGGTGGGTTTAATTCGATCAAGAAATTACGGGTTGAACTTGACTAGTAGCCTATGGTTTGTTGACCTCCGTCAAGGTCATAGGGTGCTAGGGGCAAAATATTATCGGGAATTTCAAGTGTTGAAATTTGCAATGAGATTGCATACCTTCTATGAGATAGTTGGATCCCGATACCCGCTGTGAGTAAGTGTTACTCCTGGGAGAGTTTTATACATTACAATTAGCCGATCAAGTAGGTGTCTAGAAAGGTGTCAATGGGGTTACGCCTCTGGGAAAACGAGGTTTACATTAATTAGGTTCGTGCGAAAGCACGGGGGACCTCCCTCAAAGTACCGACACTGGCCTGGCTGAAAGATTGGCGAACTTGTAGTGTGTAATTCATCCCGGCTAGTCTTTCCTTTTAGGGTTTGAAGGAAGATTTGATAAAAAGCAGTGGGAGCCATCCTGATTAGATAAAATAATAACCAATCTGATCTTGCAAGAGCATACGCTGAGTGTTTTCTTCTCTCTCTCTCCAGGTAGCGACCATATCACGCCTTAATCAAGATAATAAAACGGATTATTGACCGAACCCGCTTGTTATACTGAGCTGGGGAACGTTGGTCCCGCTCCAACTTATAATTGTTATAAGACAGAGCAGGAAATTGGGGATTACCAGAATTCCCGTGCCGCCCAAACGAAGAGAGTGCATGCTGATGCATCATCTTCGGGTGTGTTCATTATACAGAACTGTTTCTCAGTATTCTTTACGTCCTGGGTATGTGATACCAGATCAGGATCCCAGATATGTAATCTGTTACATAGGGCTACAGTTAGGTAGAGAACTGAGAACGGGTGATAAGTTTCATGAGGCAGAAAACGGGGCAAGTGTTGCAGCCAAGTCTGTCGGTCACTGTCACCCTGTATTACCAATACATTGATTCTGAACGAATGTTATTAGATACCGAACCTGATATACCAAATCATATCACTCTCTTTGGTAGAAAAGAAAGGATATAATTTTGTATTGATGGATAATGTTTTGAACATTTCCTATATCAAAAGTTGATCGGTTCAGGCACGTTATCTAAAAGCATTGATGTTCTAAATCAAACCACAGTTCTTAGTATATGGAACACACACAAGAGGAAGAGTTCAGAAATGAACGGATTCTTCTTGAGATATTGTAGACTAGGTCAGATCAATGCGACCTGACTGGCTGAAGTTACATTTAGATGTATATTTAAATCAGTTTGAATTTACATCTTGTGAAACTCGCTAGTCATGTCACAAAGATAAGATGACCATAGCTCCGTTTATTGGAAACAGAGAAAGAGTTAGTGAACTCTTGGGATGATACATGTTGATGTATGTAGGTCCCCTGTCTACACATACCAAGACCGGTTCTTTGTACTTCATTACATTCTCTGATGATCTCTCGAGATTCAGACATATGTTCCTGTTGAAACACAAGTCCGAACCTTTTGAGATATTCACAGAATATAAGTTAGAAGTAGAGAACCAATACGGGTATAAGTATTATGTCCTATGATGAGATCAAGGAGGAGAATACTTGTGCACGGAAATCCTGGATTATTCTAAAGGAGAATGAGATTCTCTCTCAGCATTACTCCTCCGAATACACCATAGCACGATGGTATATCGGGGCGGAGCAATCACACCCTATATGATAAGGTGTGCTCTATGATAAGTACTACTGAGTTGCCTATTTCTTTTAGGGAGTTATGCACTTATGAAGCTGCATACCTATTGAATAGGGTTCCAATCAAATAAGTTGCCTACCATTTCATATGTGATATGGAAAGGGAAGAGCCCATGTCTTAAGCTAGTTAAGATTTGGGGTTGTCCGGCCTATGTCTAAAAGGCAAAATCCGGACAATCTCGAGGCAAGGTCAGTTATGTAGAACTGGAAATGTTCCAGCCATACAAACTGCAACTGATGATTTGATAGAACCAAAGGATTCAGTAAAAACCAACGAACCTCAACCTCTCCGCCGATCTAGTAGGGTTCCTCACCCACCTGAGAGATACTTCGGTTTCTCGATAACAGTGGGAGCGAGGATTGCATCATGAGATGATGACACAACTAGTTTCGAGCTGGCCATCAGGAGTGAGACTCTGTAAGAATGGCTGGATGCTTAGTGATCTGAGATCGAATCCTTATACACCAACAAAGTATGGACTTTGGTTGCTATATCTGAAGGGTTAAATCCCCATCAGGAGCAAGTATATCTTGAGAAGATTACTTGGTGTAGATGGAAAAGTTGAGACTTTCAAAGCTAGACTTGTTAAAAGTTTGCATCATTGACCTGCTGTGGATAATGATAAAACCTTTTCAAGTATCTATGCTTAAGTCCATCTAGATCCTACTTACCACGGCCACATACCATGACTACGATATCTGGTGGTTGGGTGTCATGACTGCTTTTCTAAATGATGTTTTAGAAGAGAGCGTCTAAAAGTACACAGCCAGAGGGCTTCGTAGACAGTGGGAGCAGCGGAAACGTGTGCAAGATGTTTTATGTGATAAAGCAGGCATCGCGGAGTTGGAACATCTGTTTTGATGAATTAGTCAAAGAGTTTGACATCATCAAAATGGTAGATGAACCTTGTATAAACAAAAAGGTAGTAGGGAGTATGGTGACGATCCTCGTAGAGTACGTGGATGACATACTCTTGATGGGGAAGAAGTTTCCTATGCTACGCTCGGTCAATCTCCGCTTATCACCATAATTCTCCATATAGGATCAAAATGATACCTCCTAAATCCTGGATTTTGGATTTATGAGATAGATCTAATTGGATGTTAGGATACTCACTAGTTGTAGTGAGAAGGTATCAATCGACCCTGGGGAGAATCACTGGAATGGTTCCAGGGTGATAAAGACGACTGAGTGTCAGTCACAGGCATTGTCTTTACCCTCAGTAAAGGGACGGTATGTTGGAAGAGTTCCAAGCAAAATACCGTGACATACTAGATGATAAAGGCAGGATACATCGCTACTTAAAATGCTACCAAAGAGGATGATTGGGTGTATATTGGTTCATGAGATGAACTACGTTCCTACCATTGTGAGACAATGGAGTTGTGGCTTATGCCGAGGAACGCCGGTCCTGTCAGTGATCCAGACATATTCTAAGGCAGTATCACCTGATCATGGAGATGGTTGATCTCCAGGATGATCGAGGTTAGGAGAGTAGACTCAGAGGACAACGCGGCGGATCCACGCACAAAGGCCTTTTCCCAAAGAGAGACTTTTATGGGATGGTTGAGTATGAGATACTGCAACCACTGCTACAGATGGCCCTAGTGCAAGTGGGAGATTGTTAGTTATATGTATGCCCTAGAGGCCATTACTATACATAGGATGTATATTGTAGTGGATGATGGGACATATATAGGGAGGACTTTCTTGCTCGACATGATAGTATGCTATCTGGTTATTCTTTACCTTAACGTGTACATTGATTGTCTCTCTGTTACATGTTGGTAAAGCCCTTAGGATGTGTACTTGACTACCTGGACTATGATGCGGATCATACTAGTGGGGACAAGGTAGTCCATAAGTACATCCTTCAAGGTCCCTAGTCGTGGGTGTATCGAGACAGGGCATCGATATACCAGAGTAGACTAGCGTATACCTTCTCGACCCATACAGATGGGCGATGGATGATCCCATATCCATTGGTGTTTGACATCAGAGATGATATACGGGTGCTCAGTGAAGACTGGGTACACTGGACGGACTCGCCGAGAACTCCCAGATGGTATTATACCTCACGTCAGATGGCAGTTCTCTGGTGACACTGGTACAGAGTAGTCTGTTGACCCGAGATCGTCATAGAGTCTTGTGTGGTTCCCACTGTGCTTTGATTTCCATCTTACCACGTCCAAGAGGGCGTGCAAAACGGTGGTTTTTGGGTACAGTCCCGAGTCACATGGAGGCAATGAGCGATAGGAGGGGATTCGTCTCTCCCGGTATAGGGGGTTGATGTTGCGCTGTGTTCGATTGGCTATAACAGGAAATCCCTGGCCAGGGTTGCTGAGATTTACTGGTAAGTGTTACCAGTAGTTTCTCGAATAGTTATAGACCTCATATCGACACGACTTATCGAGCTATTAGGGTCTGACGTTTACCACCCCTAGGCGAGATATGCGACATATCAGACGATCAGACCGGACTGTACGGTAGTGTTACTGGTTGGATTCACTGGAGTGTGAGCGGGCTTGCTCGTCGATCTTCAGATCGCTCAATACCCGGGTGGCCGTTACATTTAGCAGACCGCTTGCGGCTTGTGGGTGTTTGATATGATCATCGCCTGCTGCCGGCGTATTGACGAGTCTTTAGAGTCCTACACAGAGGTTTCCTGGATCAAGCGAAACGAAATAGGAGCGCATATGAGATATGTGCGGGACCGAGAATAATGCGTGTATGTGATACCGTATTCTATTCTCGCGATGAATGTGTCGAATGGTTGTATGCGATATAACCTAGTTATCGAATCAAGGATTGATTAGATAAATCGATACATTGGATATTAGTCGGTTATATGTGATATGACCGGATCGTTAAATCAAGTGTTGATTTAATGATTTAATGTATAATTATATATTTGATATATTACTTTGCATTAACTAATATTGGTTCACTTTAAATGGATTTTCTCGCTCGGATGTGCACATTGTATATTCGATATATTTTCGTGCACTTGATTGTATCATGTTTGATGATACATGTTTACTTAGTTAAGTGTAAAGAATTAAACCATGGTTATACATATAATTAGGGTTTTATTTTCCATTACTTATTTATTCATATATTTATTTGATTATACATTTTGGAAAATGAATGGAAAAGAGAAAAGAATGGTGGCTTTATTTGTTTGTTTGTTAAAGATTCATGAACCTTTGACTTAGTCACCATTCTTGTCTTCATTCTTAACCCTAACCATTTGAGCAAACCATGGTTTATTCTCTACACTTAACTAGGGTTAGATTATGATAAGGATTCCTTTGATTTTCTATTTGGAGAATTATCATAATATTCATTATCTTCTTCTTCTTCTTCATCTTAAAAGAAGAAACCTTTCTTCATCAATGGTGGATTGATGAAATGAGTGAGAAATCCAATTCTAAAGTTAACCTACTTCCTATTTCTTCATCCTCTACCTCTTGCCAAGTAGTAGAGTGTGTTTTCTTCACAAGTTTCTTGACTTGGTGAAGTTGGAGCTTGATCTAGCGATGCCTCGACGTAGATCATCTTCGGCATGGACATCGACGACCTAGCTCGCCATTTCTCCGACGAAGCCGACGCTAGAGCCCGGGAATTCATTTGGACAGCGAGGGGACTTCGTTGCGGAGCTTTGGAGGTGGAGCACCGGATCTACAAAGGTTGTATTTCCGTTTGAACTTTAGTTAAGCTGTTAACTAGTTTCATTTTCGCCTAGACATCTAGCAAACGATCCGTAGTCTAGGGTTTCTCGGCACCGTATTTTTGAAATTGGCATGGTTGATGCCTTGTGAGACCTCTTGAGAGTGTCTATGAACCCTACATATATACACATATATTCCAAATCACATTTGTATAAATGTCATATCTTAATAATTTCACAACACCTCTATCTCAATCTCGTGTCGTGTTTATCGATCTCGATCTCATATCCTATCATTATCAACCCATACTTGTCATCTTTCAATTCATACTTATCATGATTCATTTCTCATTTCATACTCTCATATATCAATCCGAGTCATCTATATATATCATCTCAATACCCATATCATGTTATCTTATATACCTAAATCCTATTCTCAAGCCAATATATATTCATTAGTGTTAACTTTTATCATATCATATCTTACTAAATCCTATCATTATGTTATCTTAAACTCGTAGCATATCTTTTATTTGATTATAATTTATATCACAATCTTCCCATATCAATGGTTGCGGGGGTGCTATACGCCATCCACTCGACTTCCCCCGTAGATATAAATCTACTCACCTGCTAAACTCCTCGCTTAGCCGAAGTCGATATGCTTCATCGTCTCGGAAGTCCACGCAAAAGTACCTACAATCAATACACAATCGCAATGCTATTAAAACCAATATCCGAAAACTGATACGACACATGAATTGCTTATAGGTTAGAACCTATAGCTTACTCATGAAAGATCAACCAAATAACCTTCGTCCGTTGACGTACAAACGTCCAACAACGGAATCAAATCCAAATATCAAAACCACGAATTCAAGTAACTTAAAAACATAGCCAAAACACTCGCAAACAACTCCCAGATTTTGGCTCAGGTAAATAGGAACTAAACAAGCAAGTATAGGGGGTAGGTTATAAGGTAGGTGAGCTACAGGCAAAAACTCAACACCATAGGAGATAGGGGGTTCGGCGACATCATGCAAAAATCCGGCCTTGCCTGTCATAGTAGGGTATAATGGGTTCGTACTTCTGTGGTGGTCTTCTAGTGGTTTATCTAGGTCAATGGACTTGTTTGATTTTCTTAGAAATACCCCAGATAGCTCCAGATACCCTGTAGGCCTTTAGGTTTCACAAAACCGATACGGAACAATTTCTAAGTTCGTGTATCGGGTTCTAAACTCATTTCCAGGCTAGTAAATCAATCTCTAAGGTCTTGTAAACACTCACTAAATCTCTATTTACAACTTAACAACAACTTGCAATATTCTAAGATCACATATCCTAATTATATCAATTTCTAGATAAACTAGGATATTTAAACATAAACACTAATCTAAAGTGAAGAGATTACCTCATTTGCAACTAAAGAAAATTCTTGAGTTTCCCAAAGTCTTCAAAATCCAAACTTGGATGGTTCAAAGGGTTTAGAATAGGTTTGTGGATGTTTTTAATGAAGGTGGCATGAGGTTTTGAGAAGGAATTGGAGATGGTGCATGGAGGTAGTGGGAGAATGATGGAGCATGGAGGAGATGAAGCAAAACCATGGGGAATGAAAGAATGGGCAGCCAAGTCTTACTCTCCTTCTCTTATCCTCACTCTCTCAACAAAATATCTCTTTTGTTTCTTCTCTCTTTTGTTTCTCACTCATAACTCTGTCTCTCTTCTTTTCTTTTCTTTGTTTTTCTTTTCATTTCTCATTCTCTTCTCTTTTTTTACAAGTCACAAACAAAAAAACAACATGCACATGACATGGTGCAATAGTTATGGAAAAATGTAAAAATACGGATTTGGCCAAAAATCCGATAAATATCATTATAATAAATAAATCATTTTAATCTCCGGTTATTTTCCAAATATTGGTTTATACTTATACCATTTTACGAAAAAACCCTATTCGCAAATCAAATAGTTTTCGCGAAATATATTATTTTAATATTAAATTTCCAAAAATAATATTTTATATTTCTGAAATATTACAGGGAAACCCTAGTTCCCTCTAAGAACCCCTAATCCACATTCATCGCTATCTCTCTAAGTTTTAAACTATTAAAAGATCAAAAGGGACATTACTAAATATTCATCCATTAACTACTAAGCCTATAAACCCTACAAGCCCTTCTATTACAATTTTTTTATCCATATTAAAATAAAACGACAACAATCCCTCCTCTCTTTTATTAACTCGTCTAAAGCAAGAAAAGAAGTTGACGTTTCCCTGCAGACGACCCGTACTCATCACGGCTAGCTATTTGCAACACCGTCTTGATTGCGGTTATTTACAAGCATACACATAAACACTCCTTCGCACGATCAATCAGCTCCGCATGTTTAAAGCGAATGGTTTTATAGATTACCAATGGTTTTGAAGAAAACCGAGTAGTTTATAGTCTTGTAAACTTTTGCCAAAGAGGTCACTCCCTGTGAAGGGATCTAGGCTCTTTCCTCATCGAATGAGGTGCAGGAAATTCCTAACTGAATACCTCGACACTAAGCAAAAGTAAACACCTATAGTTTTCAAATTTGGTTCCGACAACATCATATAGGTTTGTTTTCCTTGCATTAATCAGAATTAATGCAGTCCCATCAATTAAAGATATCATTCCAGAAAGAAACGAAAATAGGCATGCACATATATGTCATCCGCATTCGCCACAGGGTCCCGGGTCTTCATCGTAACGTTACTTAACTTACAGCGGAGCACGGACAGGACTAGCGCGGATGCAAAACATATATAGCTTCTACTAGATATATATAATATATATAGTAACATTCGTCTCACGCATGATATTTTATAACATCACAGAAGCATCATAGCAGAATCACAGCGGAAGGAAACACAATATGGAAATACGGATAAACTAGGAAAAATACATTTCAATGGAGCCAAATATGAAATGCAATTTTCCCGGTCGTGTGGATAGCCCGTAGTATCGGATCTTAGACCCCTACGAGTGCGGCAAGCCACCCGCCAATCCCAGAAGTGAGGCAACCCGAATAAACGAAATGAGTGGGCCACCCAGCACTTCTAAAATCCGGTGAATTGGGCACCCTTCCACAGGTCAATCCTATACCCCCTACGAGTGTGGCAAATAGCCTGCCAATTCTAGAGTAAGGCACCCCGGTCTCAACGCCTTGAGATGGAAGCCCGTTTTCCTGTAGAACCCGGCTACTCGGGCACTCCGCCGTGGAGTAATCCTAGTGCATGTAATGAAAAACTGAATATACAACGGTGACTACATCCACAACCTGGACGCGCCCCAAAGAACAATACAAGCCGCGATGACGGCAGTCCATATGTCGGACGCTCGTCATGGAATATGAATATACATTACATTATAGAGAACTACATCAAATACTACATACACTGGGCTATCCATCGTGACAAATTCAACACAACAAAAATCAAAACAGCAATATCCATCATAGAACATACAAACTTGTGAGTATCAATTCCATAACCTCGTCTAATTAATATGTATAGCAATTAGACGACGTTTTACCAAACGTTATAATACACTTAACCAACACAAAGCCTACAACAATTGAATACCGTACACAAATAGATAAAACTTCAATTTTCCAAATCACCGAAAATCAAGTGTGCTAGAAACCGACAAGAAATTCCATGCTAAAAGCCACTCCAGGAGTCCAAAATGAGCTTGGATTGATCCGAAACTTCGCGGAGGGCCCCGACACAAAATTAACGTCGATCCGGAGGCACCTAAGGGTAATACCCACCCCTTAGGCTACCCTAAGGTGGCCTAAGAGGCAGGCAGACCCGAAACCGCTTTCTAAGGCAGTTTCGGGTCCCCACCCCCCAAGGCCACCATTTAGGTAGTCTCGGGGGTGTGGGCCCTCCCTAGGTCCCCTCGAGGCATCCCTGGGGTCCCCGCGCACCTCCCCGCTGCTTCTCGGTAACATTAAGTTTAGCATGGTTTTCTTACTGGTTTTAGAAACAGTTTTTGCGAAGCAAAAACGGCGGGATTCGGAAGTCGTAACAATCTAGTTTAGGGTGTTTAGGTGGATCTGATACCTTTGAAAGTTCTTAGTGCCTTCGTCGCTAGCCCGCAGCCAGTGCGGAATTCAAAAGCAAAAAATTTCGTGGCACTAGAAACTAAAACCAAAGAATCGAACCAAACACCTAATCTAGAACCATAACAAGATAAAAATCACAACCTTTGTAGTGTCTTCATTTGCTCCGATTGGATTAGACTCTAGCATGCTCTCAAGAGGTTCGGGTCGCATTTTCAAGACGTTCCTCCTTCGCCGAAGATGATTCACCCGAGGGAACCGATCCAAGCTTCGACTTCACCTAGTGAAGCAACCGACGTTCCAAGCTCGCTAGGAATGGAGAGTGGGTATGTACGAATTTTCCACTATCTTTTTCTTTCAAATCTAGGCTCAAGAGGGCATCTAAAGAAGGAGGAGGAGGTGAAGAAAGATAGCTATGAACAAGTGTTGAAGGTATGAGTGAAGAATGAATCAAGTGTAGAATGAAGAATGGCTTCATAATTTTTAGCAACCATACAAATAAAATATTGGTGATTTGTATGCCCTAGAGGCCATTATTGTATAATATAGCGGATGCTTGGACATATATATGGAGGAATTTGTTGCTCGACAAGATAGTATGCTATCTGGTTTCCTTTATCTTAACATGTTCACAGGTATTATTATACCGTCTCTCATATATATGTTGATAAAGCCCTTAGGATATTGGCTTGTCTACCAGGACTATGATGCTGATCATACTAGTGGGACCTGGGTAGTCCATAAGCACATCCTTCAATTGTTCCTAGTAGACTAGTGTGTACGTTTCTTGACCCTGTATGGGGCGATGGTTGATCCCATATCCATTGGTGTTTGACATCAAAGATTGTACACAGGTGCTCACTAGAGAATGGGTACACCGAAAAGGACTCGCCGAGAACTCCTAGACGGTACTATATCTATCGTCAGATAGCAGTTCTCTTGTGACACTGGTACAGGTTAGTCTGTAGACCCGAAATCGTCATAGAGACTTGTGTGGCTCCCACTGTGCTTTGATTTCCTCCCTACCACGGCTCAAAGGAGCCGTGCAAACAGGTAGATTTTGGGTATAGTCCCGAGTCACATGGAGGTAATGAGCAATAGTAGGGGTTTCATCTCTCCCGGTATTGGAAGTTGATGTTGCGCTATGCTCGATTGGCTATAACAGTAAGTCCCTGGCCAGGGTTGTTGATGAGATTTACTAGTAAGTGTTATCAGTAGTTTCTCATACCGTTATAGGCCTCACATCGGCATGACTTATCAAGTTATTTGGGTCTGACGTTTACCACCCCCCAGACTCGATATGCGACATATCAGGCGAAGAGACCGGACTGTACGGTAAGTGTTACCTATAGGCTTTATGGGAGTTTGGACAAGCTTGCTTGTTGATCTTCTATTCATTCAATACCTGGGTAGACGTTACGTCCAGCTAGTACCGCTGACGGCTTGTGGGCGATTGATGTGATCATCACCTACTGCTGGCGTATTGACGAGTCTTTAGAGTCCCACGCAGATGTTTTCTGGTTAAAGCGAAACGAAGCAGGGCATATATGATATGTGCGAGGGCCTGATTAAATACGTGTATTTGATATCGTATTCGCAATTATCTGATATCGGTTAGGTTATATGTGATATAACCGGATTATCGAATCAAGCGTTGATTTGATTATGTGATATACAGATAAATGATATTAGTCAGTTATA
This sequence comes from Agapanthus africanus, assembly GCA_030015575.1. Lineage (NCBI taxonomy): Eukaryota > Viridiplantae > Streptophyta > Magnoliopsida > Asparagales > Amaryllidaceae > Agapanthus > Agapanthus africanus. Next base: position 333,926,141 of record CM057350.1, on the reverse strand, counting down.
TATGATATAACCGGATTATTAAATCAAGTGTTGATTTAATAATTTGATATATATTATATTTGATATAATTATATCTTAAATAATATTATTAGCTCATGGTGGTGTCGCGTGGAGTCGTGTGGACTACATCCCGGAGCTTTAGAAGAGAAGGACACGGTCATCAAAGGTTGTATGCCTCATTCCCTTCACTTAGTTTTATGATATCATCATAGTAAACCCTAAAATTCTAGTTAAGATCTTGGTTAGTCTAACTTAGCACCTAAATTTTTTAAAATTTGGCATGCTTGATGCTATTTAAACCTCATGGTTTTGCTAGGGTAGACTTTCATAAAACACTCAAATCAATGTGTAATAAAATAAAGAAGCCCATTTCTCTCTACAAGTCTTCAACCATGTCAATGCCACCTCACCCTCCACCTCATTCATGAATATTCATAAATGAATATTCACAAATGAGGTTTCCATCTTCTAGAAAAAAAATTCCGAATAAATACGGAATAAAACCCGGTATACGTATCGATATACATATACTCGTATCCGTATAAAAATACGAATAGCCAAGAGAGAAAATGAATAGTGAACAATAATACTAGAATACATATATTAAAAATATAAATATATATAATTATTAAATCAAAACTTGATTTAAAAATCCGGCTTAATCCTAAGCCGCTAGTATTATCAACCTTCTGATTAATGCCCGTGTAGAATTGGACACCTGTATGTACCAATATACATCATCTATATCATATCGTCTGAACCGGAAAAACTCTCTGTGTGGGACTCTAAAGACTTATTAATACGCTGGCAGTGGGTTTAACCACAAGCACGTCAACGCCACTAGCTGTACGTAACGACTACCCAGGTATTGAGCAAAGGAAGGCCGACGAGAAAACTTATCCATACCCCTACCGAGTCTGTCTGTGACAACCTCCATACAGTCCGGTCTGTTCGTCTATGAGTATCGCATACCGAGTTTAGGGGTGGATAAAGTCAGACCCCTAATAACGCGATAATTCGTGTCGGTGTGAAGCCTATCACCCACTGAGAAACTACCGATCCAAATCAGTAATTCTCGTCGACCTTGGCCAAGGATTTCTGGTGATAGCCACCTGTGTGCAGCGCGATATCTACCCCTAATACCGGGAGAGATGAATCCCCGACAATCCGCTCACTGCCTCTGTTAGTGATATGTATGCCCTAGAGGCCATTACTGTACATGCGATGTATATTGTAGTGGATGCTTGGACATATATATGGAGGACTTTCTTGCTCGACATGATAGTATGCTGTCTGGTTGCTCTTTATCTTAACATGTACTCTGATAGTCTCTATGTTACATGTTGATAAATCCTTTAGGATGAGTACTTGACTACCAGGACTATGATGCAGATCATACTAGTGGAGACAGTGTAGTCGCTAAGTACATCCTTCAAATGTTCCTAGTCGCAGGTGTATCGAGACAGGTCATCGATATACCAGGGTAGACTAGCGTATGCTTCTTGACACATGTAGATGGGCGATGGATGATCCCATATTCATTGATGTTTGACATCAGAGATAGTATACAGGTACTCAGTGGAGACTGGGTATACTGGACGGACTCGCCGAGAACTCCCAGATGGTATTATACCTCACGTCAGATGGCAGTTCTCTGGTGACACTGGTACAGGTTAGTCTGTAGACCCGAGATCGTCATAAAGTCTTGTGTGATTCCCACTGTGCTTTGATTTCCATCATACCACGTCCAAGAGGGCATGCAAAATGGTGGCTTTTGGGTACAGTCCCGAATCACATGGAGGCAATGAGCGATAGGAGGGGTTTCGTCTCTCCCGGTATAGGGAGTTGATGTTGCGCTGTGTTCGATTAGCTATAACTGGAAATCCCTGGCCAGGGTTGCTGAGATTTACTGGTAAGTGTTATCAGTAGTTTCTCGAACTGTTATGAACCTCATATCGACATGACTTATTGGTTAATGGGGTCTGACGTATACCACCCTTAGACTGGATATGCGACATATCAGACGAAGAGACCGAACTGTATGGGAGTGTTACTGATTGGATTCGCAGGAGAATGTACAGGGATGCTTGTTGATCTTCTGATCGCTCAATACCTGGGTGGCTGTTACGTTTAGCTGACCGCTTGCAGCTTGTGGGTATTTAATATGATCATCACCTACTTCCGGAGTATTGACGATTCTTTAAAGTCCTACACAGAGGTTTCCTGGCTCAGGCAAAACGGAGTAGGAGCACATATGTGATATGTGCGGGACCGAGAATAATGCGTATATGCGATAACGTATTAGATTCTCGCGATATGTGATATCGGCCGGGTATATGTGATATAGCCGGGTCATCGGATCAAGTGTTGATTCGATGAACTGATACTTGTTATATTAGTTATGCGATATAGCCGGATTATCGGATCAAGTGTTGATTCGATAATTTAATGTATAATTATATATGTGATATATTACATTACATTAACTTATATAAGCTCACTTAAAGATTCTTTTTCTCACATGGATAATACATTGATATATATGCGATATATGTTAATTGTATTATTTTCTTTTATTACTATCTATATTATATATGTGATAGATAATATTGTAACATGTTAGAGTTAAAATTGCAACTAAGGTTTTGAGAATAAAACATGTTAGGGTTTGGATTAGGGTTAATGTTATGGATGAGCTTTGTGGAAGTTTCTTGAAGCTTTGACTTTAGTTTTCATCCTTTGATATTTTGTGAAGATATTTGTTAACCCAATCCAAACCTCAACTCATGGTTTATTCTCTACAAGGGTTAAGGATTTAATTTTTAACCCATGGTTGCAATTCTAACCTCACACAATAATTCATTATTCGTCACAAATGAAATTCTTCTTCTTCCTCCCCTTGAAAAAAGCTTTCTAGCTTTTTGTGATGCGATGAAATAAAGTGAGAAATTGAAAACAAAAGAGAGCTAAATTCTTACTTCATCATCCTCATCTATTCTAGCCACTTAGATTAGCGTGTTTTCTTTGTCAATACTTGATTAGTGAAGCAAGAGCTTGGGTTTGAGTTTCTTCAAGGCAGATCATCTTAGTTGTTGAAGATTGGAAGCAAGTTTGCATCTTTCTCTTCATGGAGCCTCTCTAGAGTCCGGATACTTGATGATCGCAGCGAAGAGACCTCAACACGGAGCTTATGAAGCGAAGGAATGGATTACAAAGCTTATAATCTCTAACTCTTAGAAGTAAAGTTGTTTACTTGTAATTTTTACCCTAATTCTCTAGTTAAGATCTTGCTTAGGTTTACATAGCACCCCAAAATTTTATAAAATGGCATGTGTGATACCTTGCTAAACCTTGTTGTTATGCTATACAACCCCACAGTGGTATCAGTGTTAGTTATATGTATGCCCTAGAGGCCATTACTATACATAGGATGTATATTGTAGTGGATGCTTGGACATATATAGGGATGACTTTCTTGCTCGATATGATAGAATGCTATCTGCTTGCTCTTACCTTAACGTGTACACTGATTGTCTCTCTGTTACATGTTGGTAAAGCCCTTAGGATGTGTACTTGACTACCTGGACTGTGATGCGGATCATACTAGTGGGGACGTGGTAGTCCATAAGTACATCCTTCAAAGTCCCTAGTCGTGGGTGTATCGAGACGGGGCATCGATATACCAGAGTAGACTAGCGTATACCTTCTCGACCCATATAGATGGGCGATGGATGATCCCATATCCATTGGTGTTTGACATCAGAGATGATATACGGGTGCTCAGTGGAGACTGGGTACACTGGACGGACTCGCCGAGAACTCCCAGATGGTATTATACCTTACGTCAGATGGCAGTTCTCTGGTGACACTGGTACAGGTTAGTCTGTAGACCCGAGATCGTCATAGAGTCTTGTGTGATTCCCACTGTGCTTTGATTTCCATCATACCACGTCCAAGAGGGCGTGTAAAAAGGTGGCTTTTGGGTACAGTCCCGAATCACATGGAGGCAATGAGCGATAGGAGGGGTTTCGTCTCTCCCGGTATAGGGAGTTGATGTTGCGCAGTGCTCGATTGGCTATAACAGGAAGTCCTTGGCCAAGGCTGCTTTAGGGATTTACTGGTAAGTGTTACCAGTAGTTTCTCGACCCGTTATGAGCCTCATATCGACACGACTTATCGAGTTATTCGGGTCTGACGTTTACCACCCCTAGACGAGATATGCGACATATCAGACGAACTGACCGGACTGTACGGTAGTGTTACTCGTTGGATTCACAGGAGTGTGAGCGGGCTTGCTCGTTGATCTTCTGATCGTTCAATACCAGGGTGGCTGTTACGTTTAGCAGACCGCTTGCGGCTTGTAGGTGTTTGATATGATCATCACCTACTGCCGGCGTATTGACGAGTCTTTAGAGTCCTACACAGGGGTTTCCTGGCTCAAGCGAAACGAAATTGGAGCGCATATGAGATATGTGCGGGACCGAGAATAATACCAGTATGTGATACTGTATTCTATTCTCGCGATTTGTATCATCGGTCGGGTATATGTGATATAGCCGGGTTACCGAATCAAGTGTTGATTCGATACATTGATACACTTGATATTAGTCGGTTATATGCGATATGACCGGATCGTTAAATCAAGTGTTGATTTAATGATTTAATGTATAATTATATATTTGATATATTACTTTACATTAACTAGTATTGGTTCACTTTAAGATTGATTTTCTCACTTGAATGTGCACATTGTTTATATGTGATATATGCAAGTGAACATGTTTGTATCATGCTTGATGATACAAACAAGTTGTGTGTATGAGACATGAACCAAATCAAGGTTAGATTAGGGTTTACTATTTTCCTTAGCATATAACAAAAGAGTGTGACTTTGGTCAAAGTTATCAAGCTTCATGAAGCTTGATGAACATTGACAAAGTCAACTCTCTTTGTCATATGTTTAAAGATATTAGTTAACCCAACCTTTAACCTAATGGTTTGGTTAAATCTCTACATGAGTTAAGAATGAGGGCTTAACTCAACCATGGTGCCATGATTAAAAGGATAAGTATTGATATTATTCTTTTAATTGATATGATTCTTTTCTTCTTCTTCATCTTCATCAAGCTCACAAAAGCTTGAGAGCTCCAATGGGGCCATGATAAAAAGAGTGAGAAATCCAATTCTAAAGTGAACCCACTTCCTATTTCTTCATTCTCTACCACTTGCCATGTAGTATAGGGTGTTCTCTTCACAAAGTTTTTGACCAAGTGAAGGAATAGCTTGAGTTTGAGTCTCCCCGACGTAGATCATCTTCGGCCTCGAAGTCAATGACCTAGCCCGATCATTTCTCCGATGAAACCATTGTTAGAGTCCAGGATCCGACGATCGCAGCGGAGGGACGTCAACACGGAGCTAAAGAAATAGTGGTGCGGATCTACAAAGGTTGTAGTCCCTTTTCACGTAGCAAAGTCATTTGGAGGGACGTCAACACGGAGCTAAAGAAATGGTGGAGCGGATCTACAAAGGTTGTAGTCCCTTTTCACTTAGCAATAAAGTTGTTTACTTGCTCGCTTTTCGCCTTTACATCTAGTTAACGATCTATATTAGGGTTTCTCAGCACCGGAAAATTCTTGTTTGGCATGGTTGATGCCTTGTGGAACATCTTGAGTGTGCCTAGTAACCCTACAGTGGTATCAGAGCCTAACTAGAGCATTAGGCGATGTGTTAACGAAGTTAAAACCCCGATCGAACCCGAATACCGCAAAATACACCCCTCTCTGTACATTTTTTAAAATCTGGGATTTTTCCGAATTAAAAATATCTAAAAAATTCAGCAGGGTTTTATTAGAATTACTGTGAAATTCGATGACCTAATCCCAATATCTCGCCGCAGAACCGCGGCCATACACTGCTTGGGCCGCGGATCCGCGGCCGTACAGTGTGATTATGACATTCTGTTTGCACAGTAATTCTTGTATCTGTGATTTGAATTTTATGGGTATTTTTAACCTGACTCAAGTGTTGAGTTTTCTGGGGGTTTATTTTGTAATCGTTGATTCGATCGGAGAATTTAATTTTGTTATGTTTTCCGGATATTTTTAGAACATGTTAAAAAGTTCGACCGGATATAAATACCCACTTTTTCCCCTGCCGGGAAATTTCTAAGTGTTGGATTTTTCCGTAGTTTGAAAACGTTCTAAATAGTGCAAATAACGCGATGGACCCTCTAGAAGACAACAAACCTTAACTCGATTATGTGACCGTCTTGAACTGCCCTTTGAACCTTCGGGTTTGGGGCAGTACGGCGTGCCACATGTGAGGCGTTGGCTTGACCCTTCTACGGCTGGACCGTTGGTACTGTGGCATGAAGTGGATGTTTTTAAACTTATTTCATGTGTTGAGTTGTTTCGGGAAAACTTGGGTGTTTGATTGTTCGTTCGGAAAGTTTAATATTTTCTATTTATCTGGAATGTGATACAATATTTGGAATCCACAAATAGTTATGAGATAACTGATTTGGATGTTATAAACATGCACTTTAGTCTCACTTGATCGGTTGCCACGGAATTTTGATGTGATCAAAAGTCCGTCGCAATCACGTAGCGTACGCGGATACTCGCAGGGTAAACTTAATAGACAGCCATGCCCCATAGCCCCGACCAAGTGACTGTAGGAGAACCCCGTCGCCGAAAGCATCCGTCCGGGTGCTCGCGGCAGCGGTGTTCCGCCTTAGTGCACTTCGTCGACGACATCGGGGGTGCGGCTGCCTACTAAAGTTTGCGACGAGCATTCGATCAAAATGCCGGGAATCTTGTTGAATTGCCCGACTTGATATTGAAAAGTATTTTCGATATAGAGACTAAAATGCGGGGTTTATAATTGTTAGGCATGTGATGTCTAAGGAATTCAGATGGTTAGGCATGCGATGTCTGAGGAGATTGCGGATTCCAACTGTTGTAGTTTTACACTTTCTTTTCTGTGACCGTAAGTGTAATATGTGATATCGCCTGTTTCGTTGCTATATGTCAACGACAATTGGGATGCGCATATTTACTTACGTTGATGACATGTGATGTTATGTGTTGCTGGATATGTTATATTGGATCGTCTTGTTTGAATAGCCAGGGTTTTTATATGAGATGAGTGTTTTTCATTTTCATTCATGTAAAAACTTGTATGTAATATTCTTTTATTGGGGCACTTCCAGGTTGCAGAAGATGTCACCGTTGATGTATATTATTTACTTTTCCGCATTAGGATAGACCAAAGGAGGGGAGCACAAGTAACTGGGTTCTAGGGTCCAGTGGGAGACCATCTCGAGGAGTCGAGTCCGGGTCTCCTAACCCTAGAATTGGTAGGGTTGCTTGCCGCTCTCGTAGGGGTCTAGGGGTGTGGGTTTGGCTATTCATCGCGACCGTGGAATCCGTGTTTTATACAGGCTCGTATTGAAAACACGGACGTCCTAGTATATCCAATATTTCATATGATTCTTCTGCTGCGATATCTATGATGTGATCATTTGATATGTGATGATAGATACTGTATATGATATATTATATAGACGCTACTTATGTTTTGCACTCACGCTAGCCCTGCCCCGCTCTGTCGTTAGTTACCTAACCTAACGGTGCACGAGGGGACTCGAGGCGAATGCGGATGGCATAAGTGTACGTCGTATTTATCTGTGATGTTTAGGTGATTTAATTGATGGGACATTCATTAATAAGATTAATGAAAGAAAATAAACCTAAAAGATGTTGTGGAATCAAATTTCAAAATAAAACAGGTAGCTACAGTTCTTGCTTTGCATCGCGGTGTTCCTTGTAGAACATCCTGCACCTTATTCGATAAGGAAAGGACCGAGATCCCTTCACCGGGAGTGACTCCTTTAGCAATAACTGGCAGATGCTACATCCTTCGGTTTGTCTTTTGATTGCTTCTATAGTTTCTGCTTTGCACAGCGGTATATATGATATATCCTGCACCTTTTTCGATGAGGAAAGGGCCGAAGATCCCTTCACCGGGAGTGACCCCTTTAGCAAAACTAGAAAAGCCTAAAAAACACTCCATTTAAAAACATTTGATTCCGCAACGAGATCAAGTTCAAAGCGTTAAAGGTTTTCTTAAAAACCATCTGCAACCCTCTGTCATTTTAGGAAGTAGAGTACTTAGTATTCGTGCTACGTTTGTCGACCATAGCCGAGGCGTAGTGTACGGTAGCTAAGTGATGTCTTCCTACACCGCATATGATGCGATTAGTTAGGACAGTCATGTGGCTTTGTTGACCTTAGCTAAGGGTCATGTGGGTGGGTCTAATTAATCATGAAATGACGGGTAGAACTTGACTAGTGCTTATGATTTGTTGACCTTAGCAAAGGTCATAGGTGCTAGGGGTAAAAACCTTTATCTGGAATTTCAAGTGTTGAAATTTGCAATGAGATTGCATACCTTCTATGAGATAGTTGGATCCCGATACCCGCTGTGAGTAAGAGTTACTCCTGGGAGAGTATTACACATTACAATTAGCCGATCAAGTAGGTGTCTAGAAAGGTGTTAATGAGGTTACGCCTCTGGGAAAACGAGGTTTACAGTAATTAGGTCCGTGCGAAAGTACGGGGAACCTCCCTCAAAGTACCGACACTGGCCTGGCTGAAAGATTGGCGAACTTTTAGCGTGTAATTAATCCCGGCTAGTCTTTCCTTTTAGGGTTTGAAGGAAGATTTTATAAAAACAGTGGGAGCCATCCTGATTAGATAAAAATAAAAACCAATCTGATCTTGCAAGAGCGCACGCAGAGTGTTTTCTTCTCTCTCTCTCTCCAGGTAGCGACCATATCACGCCTTAATCAAGTTAATAAAACGGATATATTGACCGAACCCGCTTGTTATACTGAGCTGGGGATCGTTGGTCCCGCTCCAACTTATAATTGTTATAAGACAGAGCAGGAATTAGGGGAATACCAGATTTCCCGTGCCGCCCAAACAAAGAAAGTGCATGTTGATGCATCATCTTCGGGTGTGTTCGTTATACAGAACTGTTTCTCAGTATCCTTTACGTCCTGGGTATGTGATACCAGATCAGGATCCCGCATATGTAATTTGTTACATGGGCTACAGAAAGGTAGAGAACTGAGAACGGATGATATGTTTCACGAGGCAGAAAATGGTGCAAGTGTTGCAGCCAAGTCTGTTGGTCACTGTCACCCTTTATTACCAGAATACATTGATTCTGAACAAATGTTATTAGATACCGAACCTGATATACAAAATCATATCAGTCTCTTTATTTAGATAAAGAAGGATATAATTTTGTATTGTTGGATAATGTTTTGAACATTTCCTATATCAAGAGTTGATCGGTTCAGGCTCGTTATCTAAAAGCATTAGCGTTCTAAATCAAACTACAGTTTTTAGTATACAGAACACACACAAGAGGAAGAGTTCAGAAATGAACGAATCCTTCTTGAGGTATTGTAGACTAGGTGATATCAATGCGACCCGACTAGCTGAAGTTACATTTAGATGCATATTTAAATCTGTTTGAATTTACATCTTGTGAAACTTGCCAGTCATGTAACAAAAGATTAAATGACCACAGCTCTGTTTATTGGAAACAGAGAAAGAGTTAGTGAACTCTTGGGATTGATACATGCTGATGTATGAAGGTCCCCTATCTACATATACCAAGACCGGTTCTTTATACTTCATTACATTCTCTGATAATCTCTTAAGATTCAGATATATGTTCCTGTTGAAACACAAGTCCGAACCTTTTAAGATATTCATAGAATATAAGTTAGAAGTAAAGAACCAAAATACGGGTAAAAGTATTATGTCCTTTGATGTGATCATGGAGGAGAATACTTGAGAACGGAATTCCTGGATTATTCTAAAGGAGAATGAGATTATCTCTCAGCATTACTCCTCCGTATACACCATAGCACGATGGTATATCGGGGCGGAGCGATAGCACCCTATGAGATATGGTGTGCTCTATGATGAGTACTACTGAGTTACCTATTTCCTTTTGGGAGTTATGCGCTTGAGAAGCTGCATACCTATTGAATGGGGTTCCAATCAAATCAATTGCCTACCACTTCATCTGTGATATGGTAAGGGAAAAGTCCATATCTTAAGTCAGTTAAGATTTAGGGTTGTCCGGCCTATGTCTAAAAGCAAAATCCGGACAAGCTCGAGGCAATGTATGTTATGTAGAACTGGAAAGGTTCCAGCTATACAAACTACAGCAGATGATTTGGTAGAACCAAAGGATTCAGTAGATTCCAACGAACCTCGGCCTCTCCGCCGATCTAGTACGTTTCCTCATCCGCCTGAGAGATACTTCGGTTTCTCTATGACAGTGGGAGCAAGGATTGCATCATGAGATGATGACCCAACTAGTTTCGGGCTGGCCATCGGGAGTAGGACTCTGTAAGAATGGCTGGATGCTTATAGATCTGAGATGGAATCCTTATACACCAACAAAGTATGGACTTTGGTTGCTTTATCTGAAGGGTTAAATCACCATCAGGAGCAAGTATATCTTGAGAAGATTACTTGGTGTACATGGAAAAGTTGAGACTTTCAAAGCTAGACTTGTTAAAGGTTTGCATCATTGACCAGGTATGGATTATAATGAAACCTTTTCTAAGTAGCTATGCTTAAGTCCATCCAGATCCTACTTGCTACGGCTACATACCATGACTACGATATCTGGTGGTTGGGTGTCTTGACTACTTTTCTAAATAAAGATTTAGAAGAGGTAGTCTATAAGTACACAGCCAGGGGGGTTCGGAGACAGTGGGAGCAGCGAAAACGTGGGCAAGATGTTTTATGTGATAAAGCAGGTATCGCGGAGCTGGAACATCTGTTTTGATGTGGTAGTCAAAGAGTTTGACATCATCAAAATGGTAGATGAACCTTGTATATATAAGAAGGTAGTAGGGAGTATGGTGGTGATCCTCGTAGAGTACGCGGATGACATACTCTTGATAGGGAAGTAGTTTACTATGCTACGCTCGGTCAATCTCCGCTTATCACAAGGATTCTCCATATAGGATCAAAGTGATACCTACTAAATCCTGGATTTTGGATCTATGAGATAGATCTAATTGGATGTTAAAATACTCACTAGCTGTAGTGAGATGCTGTCAATTGATCCTGGGGAGAATCACAGGAAAGGTTCCAGAGTGATAAGGACGACTGAAAGTCAGTCACAGGCATTGTCTTTACCCTCAGTAAAGGGACGGTATGTTGGAAGAGTTCCAAGCTAGATACCGTGGCATACTAGACGATAAAGGCTGGATACATCGCTACCAAAGATGCTACCAAAGAGGAAGTCTGGGTGTATATTAATTCATGAGATGAACTTCGTTCCTCCCCTTGTGTGACAACGGAGTTGTGGCTTATGCCAAGGAACGCCCGTCCCATCAGTGATCCAGACATATTCTAAGGCAGTGTCACCTGATCGTGGAGATGGTTGATCTCCAGGGGATTGAGGTTAGGAGAGTAGACTCAGAGGACAACACGGAGGATCCACTCACAAAAGGCCTTTTCCCAGAGAGAGACTTTTATGGGATGGTTGAGTATGAGATACTACAACCACTGCTAACAGATGGCCCTAGTGCAAGTGGGAGATTGTTAGTTATATGTATGCCCTAGAGGCCATTACTATACATAGGATGTATATTGTAGTGGATGCTTGGACATATATAGGGATGACTTTCTTGTTCGATATGATAGTATGCTATCTGCTTGCTCTTTACCTTAACGTGTACACCGATTGTCTCTCTGTTACATGTTGGTAAAGCCCTTAGGATGTGTACTTAACTACCTGGACTATGATGCGGATCATACTAGTGGGGACGTGGTAGTCCATAAGTACATCCTTCAAAGTCCCTAGTCGTAGGTGTATCGAGACGGGGCATCGATATACCAAAGTAGACTAGCGTATACCTTCTCGACCCATATAGATGGGCGATGGATGATCCCATATCCATTGGTGTTTGACATCAGAGATGATATACGGGTGCTCAGTGGAGACTGGGTACACTGGACGGACTCGCCGAGAACTCCCAGATGGTATTATACCTTACGTCAGATGGCAGTTCTCTGGTGACACTGGTACAGGTTAGTCTGTAGACCCGAGATCGTCATATAGTCTAGTGTGATTCCCACTGTGCTTTGATTTCCATCATACCACGTCCAAGAGGGAGTGCAAAAAGTTGCCTTTTGGGTACAGTCCCGAATCAAATGGAAGCAAAGAGCGATAGGAGGGGTTTCGTCTCTCCCGGTATAGGGAGTTGATGTTGTGCAGTGCTCGATTGGCTATAACAGGAAGTCCTTGGCCAAGGCTTCTTTAGGGATTTACTGGTAAGTGTTACCAGTAGTTTCTCGACCCGTTATGAGCCTTATATTGACACGACTTATCGAGTTATTGGGGTCTGACGTTTACCACCCCTAGACGAGATATGCGACATATCAGACGAACAGACCGGACTGTACGGTAGTGTTACTCGTTGGATTCACAGGAGTGTGAGCGCGCTTGCTCGTTGATCTTCTGATCGCTCAATACCCGGGTGGCCGTTACGTTTAGCAGACCGCTTGCGGCTTGTAGGTGTTTGATATGATCATCACCTACTGCCGGCGTATTGACGAGTCTTTAGAGTCCTACACAGGGGTTTCCTGGCTCAAGCGAAACGAAATTGGAGCGCATATGAGATATTTGCGGGACCGAGAATAATACCAGTATGTGATACTGTATTCTATTCTCGCGATTTGTATCATCGGTCGGGTATATGTGATATAGCCGGGTTATCGAATCAAGTGTTGATTCGATACATTGATACACTTGATATTAGTCGGTTATATGCGATATGACCGGATTGTTAAATCAAGTGTTGATTTAATGATTTAATGTATAATTATATATTTGATATATTACTTTACATTATCTAGTATTGGTTCACTTTAAGATTGATTTTCTCACTTGAATGTGCACATTGTTTATATGTGATATATGCAAGTGTACATGATTGTATCATGCTTGATGATACAAACAAGTTGTGTGTATGATACTTGAACCAAATCAAGGTTAGATTAGGGTTTACTATTTTCCTTAGCATATAACAAAAGAGTGTGATTTTGGTCAAATTTATCAAGCTTCATGAAGCTTGATGAACATTGACAAAGTCAACTCTCTTTGTCATATGTTTAAAGATATTAGTTAACCCAACCTTTAACCTAATGGTTTGGTTAAATCTCTACATGAGTTAAGCATGAGGGCTTAACTCAACCATGGTGCCATGATTAAAAGGATAAGTATTGATATTATTCTTTTAATTGATATGATTCTTTTCTTCTTCTTCATCTTCATCAAGCTCACAAAAGCTTGAAAGCTCCAATGGTGCCATGATAAAAAGAGTGAGAAATCCAATTTTAAAGTGAACCCACTTCCTATTTCTTCATCCTCTACCACTTACCATGTAATATAGGGTGTTCTCTTCACAAAGTTTTTGACCAAGTGAAGGAATAGCTTGAGTTTGAGACTCCCCGACGTAGATCATCTTCGGCCTCGAAGTCAATGACCTAGCCCGATCATTTCTCTGACGAAACCATCGCTAGAGTCCAGGATCCGACGATCGCAGCGGAGGGACGTCAACACGAAACTAAAGAAATGGTGGAGCGGATCTACAAAGCTTGTAGTCCCTTTTCATGTAGCAAAGTCGTTTGGAGGGACGTCAACACGGAGCTAAAGAAATGGTGGAGCGGATCAAAGGTTGTAGTCCCTTTTCACTTAGCAATAAAGTTGTTTACTTGCTCGCTTTTCGCCTTTACTTCTAGTTAACGATCTATATTAAGGTTTCTCGGCACCGGAAAATTCTTGTTTGGCATGGTTGATGCCTTGTGGAACCTCTTGAGTGTGCCTAGTAACCCTACAATCAGAGCCAAGTTAGAGCATTAGGCGTTGTCTAGACGAAATTTAAAGTCCGATCGAACTCCGAAACCACAAAAAATCCCACTTTCTGGAAATTTTTTCAAAAGTTGAAATTTTTCATATTAAAAATACTCAGAAAATCATGCAGGGAATTCTAAGAATTACTGTGAAGTACGAAGCCATTACTCGCTCAAGTGACCGCGGAACCACGGCCAAACCATGCGTTTGGCGGCGGTTCCGCGGCCAACTTTAGGAGTTAGGGGCTAATACTTCAGGGCTTTATTCTTGGGTACTTTTTCATGCTTCTGGGAATTTTTAATTCCACTCAAGTGTTGAGCTTTCTGGGAAATATTAAGAACTCGTTGATTCGATCGGAAAGTTTAACTTCGTTTAAATTTTTTCGGGTAATTTAGAACGTGTTAAAAAGGTTCGAACGGATACCAATAACTCACTTTTTCCCCTGTCAGAAAACTTTCAAGTGTTGGATTTTTCCTGAGTTTAAAACTTTCAGAAAATCATGCAAGCGAATATGTGGACCCTCTGGAAGAACGTAACCTTAACTCGATTATGTGACCGTCAAAACCGCCACTAAACCATATGGTTTGTGGTAGTCTAGCGTTGCCACATGTGAGGCGTTGGTTTGACCCTTCTACGGCTGGTTCATAGCGGCTGTGAGATGTTTTGGGACTTTTTGAACTCTGCTCAAGTGTTGAGCTATTTGGGAAATCTTGGATATTTGTTTATTCAATCGGAAAGTTTAACATTGTCTATTTATCTGGAATGTGATACAATATGTGGAATTCATATAGTTAGGCATGAAATGCGAAGTATGTGATATTTCGGATTTAAGATGTCTAAAGTGATTGTGGATTCCAAATGTTGTAGTCTTTCACTTTCTTTTCTGCAGCCGCAAGTGTAATATGTGGTGTATCGCCGGTTTCGGTGCTATATGTCAACGACAACTGGGATACGCATATTTACTTACGTTGAAGATATGTGATGTTATGTGTTGTTGTGATATGTTATATTGGATCGTCGTGTTTTGAATAGCCGGGGGGTTTCATGTGAGATGAGAGTTTTTTCTTTTTCAGTCATGTAAAATTCATTGTATGTAATATTCTTTTATTGGGGCACTTCCGGGTTGAGGATGATGTCACCATTGTATATTATTTACTTTTTCGCATTAGGATAGACCCAAGACGGGGAGCATAAGTAACCGGGTTCTAGGGTACAGTGGGAGACCATCACGAGGAGTCGAGACCGTCGTCTCCTAACTCTAGAATTGGTAGGGTTGCTTGCCGCTCTCGTAGGGGTCTAGGGATGTGGGTTTGGCTATTCATCGCGGCCGTGGAATCCGTATTTTATACTGGCTTAATTTAAAACACGGAATTCCTAGTTTATCCAATATTTCATATGTGATTCTGCTGCTGCAGTGTTCTGTGATGAGATCATATTACTGCCTGAGACGAATGCCTATATATTAAATATATGAGATATAATTAATATTGTTGCTTTCGTTTCTTCTGTGATGTTTAGGAAGCATAAATAAATGGGACTTGATTAATGAGATTAATGAAAGAAAAAGAAACCAAAAGATGCTGTAGAAACTTGTTTAAAAACTTGTAGCTCTAGTTCTTGGTTGGCATAGCGGTATTCTTTGTAGAATATCCAGCAACTTATTCGATAAGGAAAGAGCCGAGATCCCTTCACTGGGAGTGACCTCTTTAGCGAAACTAGCAGATGCTACAACCCACTCGGTTTGTCTTTTGTTTACTTCTATAGTTTTTGCTTTGCATAGTGGTATTTATGAAATATCCTGCACCTTATTCGATAAGGAAAGAGCCGTGATCCCTTCACCAGGAGCGACCTCTTTAGCAAAACTAGTAAAGGCCTAAAAAACACTCCTTTTCAAAATCACTCGATTCTACAATGATATCAAGTTACGCAAAGGGTTTTCTTAAAAACATGTCGTAGCCCTCCATCATTTCAGATAAGTTCTAATTTGTATTCGTGCTGCGTTTGTTGGCCTTTGTCAAGGCGTAGTGTGCGGTAGCTGAATAGTGCTTATCTGCTAAAGCATATGATGTGATTGAGTTAGGGTAGTCGTGCGACCTTGTTGGCCTTTGTCAAGGGTCATGCGGGTGGGTTTAATTCAATTAGGAAATGGCGGGTTAAACTTGACTAGCATCTTATGGTTTGTTGGCCTTTGTCAAGGTCATAGGACGCTAGGGGTAAAATATTATTGGGAATTTCAAGTGTTGAAATTTGCAATGAGATTGCATACCTCCTATGAAATAGTTGGATCCCGATACCCGCTGCGAGTAAGAGTTACTCCTGGGAGAGTTTTACACATTACAATTAGCCGATCAAGTAGGTGTTTAGAAAGGTGTCAACGGGGTTAAGCCTCTGGGAAAACGAGGTTTACTTTAATTAGGTCCGTGCGAAAGCACAGGGAACCTCCCTCAAAGTACCGGCACTGGCCTGGCTGAAAGATTGGCGAACTTGTAGGGTGTAATTAATCCCGGCTAGTCTTTCCATTTAGGGTTTGAAGGAAGATTTGACTAAAACAGTGAGAGACATCCTGATTAGATATATTAATAACCAATCTAATCTTGCAAGAGCATACGCTGAGTGTTTTCTTCTCTCTCTCCAGGTAGCGACCATGTCACGCCTTAATCAAGATAATAATACGGATGTATTGACCGAAACCGCTTGTTATACTGCGCTAGGGAACGTTAGTCCCGCTCCAACTTATAATTGTTATAAGACCGAGCAGGAAATAGGGGATTACCAGGATTCCCGTGCCGCCTAAACGAAGAAAGTGCATGCTGATGCATCTTCTTCGGGTATGTTCATTGCAGAGAACTGAGAACGGGTGATAAGTTTCAAGAGTTGGAAATGGTGAAATTGTTGCAAGCCAGTCTGTTGGCAGTTATCACCCTATATTAAAAAAATACATTGATTCTGAACGAATGTTTTTAGATACAGAACCTGATATACAACATCATATCGGTATCTTTATTTAATAAAGAAGGATATAATTTTGTATTGTTGGATAATGTTTTGAACGTTTCCTATATCGAGAGTTGATCAGTTCAGGCACATTATCTAAAAACATAGACGTTCTAAATCAAACCACAGTTCTTAATGTACAGAACACACACAAGAGGAAGAGTTCAGAAATGAACGAATCCTTTTTGAGGTTTTATAGACTAGGTCATATCAATGTGACCCAACTAGCTAAGTTACATTTAAATGCATATTTAAATTAGTTTGAATTTACATCTTGTGAAACTTGCCAGTCATGTCATAAAGATAAGATGACCATAGCTCTGTTTATTGGAAACAGAGAAAGAGTTAGTGAACCCTTAGGATTGATACATGATGATGTATGTGGTCCCCTGTCTACACATGCCAGGACTGGTTCTTTGTACTTCAGAAGTAGAGAACCAAAAATGGGTATAAGTATTATGTCCTTTGATGTGATCAGGGTGGAGAATACTTAAGCACGGGATTCCTGGACTATTCTAAAGAAGAATGAGATTCTCTCTCAGCATTACTCCTCCGTATACACCACAATACGTTGGTATATCGAGGAGGAGCAATTGCACTCTATATGATAAGGTGTGCTCTATGATGAGTATTACTAAGTTACCTATTTCTTTTTAGGTGTTATGCGCCTGAGAAGCTGCATACCTATTGAATAGGGTTCCAACAAAATCAGGTGCCTACCACTCCATATGTGATATGGTATGGAAAGAGCCCATCTCTTAAGGATGTTAAGATTTAGGGTTGTCCAAAGCAAAATCCAGACAAACTCGAGGCAAGGTCAGTTCTGTGGAAGTTTGTTGGATATCCCAAGCATTCGCAAGGGAATATCTTTTACCAAACTGGGGAGCAAAAGGTGTTTTGTTTCTCAGCATGCCACCTTTTGGAAAGAGAATTTCTTGTGAAGAAATTAGTGGTCATGAGGTAGAACTGGAAGAAGTTTCATCTATACAAACTGCAGTTGATGATTTGGTAAACCCGAAGGATTCAATAGTTTTTAACGAACCTCAGCCTCTCCGCCGATCTAGTAGGGTTCCTCATCCACCTAAGAGATACTTCGGTTTCTCTATGACAGTAGGAGCGAGGATAGCATCATGAGATGATGACCCAACTGTTTCGAGTAGGCCATCAAGAGTAGGGACTCTGTAAGAATGGCTGGATTCTTAGTGATCTGAGATAGAATACATATACACCAACAAAGTATGGACTTTAGTTGCTTTATCTGAAGGGTTAAATCCCCATCAGAAGCAAGTATATCTTGAGAAAATTACTTGGTGTACATGGAAAGGTTAAGACTTTCAAAGCTATGCTTAAGTCCATCTAGATCCTACTTGCCACTTCTACATACAATGACTACGATATCTGGAGGTTGGGTGTAAGGACTGCTTTTCTAAATAATGATTTAGAAGAGAGCGTCTATAAGTACACAACCAGAGGGCTTCGTAGACAGTGGGAGCAGCGGAAACGTGTGCTAGTTGTTTTATGAGATAAATCAGGCATCGCGGAGTAGGAACGTCTGTTTTGATGTGATAGTCAAAAAGTTTGACTTCATCAAAATGGTAGATGAACCTAGTATATACAAAAAGGTAGAACGAAATATGGTGGCGATCCTCGTATTGTACATGATGACATACTCTTGATAAGTAAGGAGTTTCCTATGCTACGCTCGATCAATCTCCTCTTATCACAAGGATTCTCCATAAAGGATCAAGGTGATACCTCCTAAATCCTGGGTTTTTGGATCTATGAGATAGATCTAATTGGATGTTAGGATTCTCACTAAGTGTAGTGAGATGGTATCAATCGATCCTGATGAGAATCGCTGGATAGCTTCCAGGATGGTAAGGTCAACTAATTATCAGTCACAGGCATTGTCTTTACCCTCGGTAGAAGGATGGTATGTTGGAAGAGTTCCACGCTAGATACCGTGACATACTAGACGATAAAGGCAGGATAAATCACTACCAAAGATGCTACAAAAGAAATAGTCTGGATGTACACTAGTTCATGAGATGAACTTCGTTCCTACCATTGTGTGACAATGGAGTTTTGGCTTTTTGCCAAGGAAACCCCGTCCTATCTGTGATTCAGACATATTCTAAGGCAGTATCACCTGATCATGGAGATGGTTGATCTCCAGGGAGATCGAGGTTAGGAGAGTAGACACAGAGGACAACAGCACGGATCCACTCACAAAGGCATATTTCCCAGTAGAGACTTTTATGGGATGGTTGAGTATGAGATACTTCAACCACAGCTGATTGTTGGGTATGAGATACTACAACAGATGGCCCTAGTGCAAGTAGGAGATTGTTAGTGATATGTATGCCCTATAGGCCATTACTCTACATGCGATGTATATTGTAGTGGATGCTTGGACATATATATGGAGGACTTTCTTTCTCGACATGATAGTATGCTACTGGTTGCTCTTTATCTTAACATGTACTCTGATAGTCTCTATGTTACATGTTGATAAAGCCTTTAGGATGAGTACTTGACTACCAAGACTATGATGCAGATCATACTGGTAGGGACAGTGTAGTCGCTAAGTACATCCTTTAAATGTTCCTAGTCGCAGGTGTATCGAGACAGGGCATCGATATACCAGAGTAGACTAGCGTATACTTCTTAACCCATGTAGATGGGCGATGGATGATCCCTTATCCATTGATGTTTGACATCAGAGATAGTATACGGGTGCTCAGTGGAGACTGGGTACACTGGACGGATTCGCCGAGAACTCTCAGATGGTATTATACCTCACGTCAGATGGCAGTTCTCTGATGACACTGGTACAGGTTAGTCTGTAGACCCGAGATCGTCATAGAGTCTTGTGTGATTCCCATTGTGCTTTGATTTCCATCATACCACGTCCAAGAGAGCATGCAAAAAGGTGGCTTTTGGGTACAGTCCCGAATCACATGGAGGCAATGAGTGATAGGAGGGGTTTCATCTCTCTCGGTATAGGGAGTTGATGTTGCGTTGTGTTCGATTGGTTATAACTAGAAATCCCTGGCCAGGGTTGCTGAGATTTACTGGTAAGTGTTATCAGTAGTTTCTCAAACTGTTATGGACCTCATATCGACACTACTTATCGGTTACTAGGGTCTGACGATTACCACCCCTAAACTGGATATGCGACATATCAGACGAAGAGACCGGACGTTACGAGAGTGTTACTGATTGGATTCGCAGGAGAATGTACAGGCTTTCTTGTTGAACTTCTGATCGCTCAATACCTGGGTGGCTGTTACGTTTAGCTGACCGCTTGCGACTTGTGGGTGTTATATATGATCATCACCTACTTCCGGCGTATTGACGATTCTTTTGAGTCCTACACAGAGGTTTCCTGGCTCAGGCAAAACGGAGTAGGAGAACATATGTGATATGTGAGGGACCGAGAATAATGCGTGTATGCGATTCCGTATTAGATTCTTGTGATATGTGATATCGGCCGGGTATATGTGATATAGCCGGGTCATCGGATCAAGTGTTGATTCGATGAACTGATACTTGTTATATTAGTCGATTATATGCGATATAGCCGGATTATTAGATCAAGTGTTGATTTGATAATTTAATGTATAATTATATATGTGATATATTACATTACATTAACTTATATAAGCTTACTTAAAAATTCTTTTTCTCACATGGATAATACATTGATATATATGCGATATATGTTAATTGTATTATTTTCTTTTGTTACTATCTATATTATATATGTGATATATAATATTGTAACATGTTAGGGTTAAAATTGCAACTAAGGTTTTGAGAATAAAACATGTAAGGGTTTGGATTAGGGTTAATGTTAGAGATGAGCTTTGTGGAAGCTTCTTGAAGCTTTGACTTTAGTTTTCATCCTTTGATATTTTGTGAAGATATTTGTTAACCTAACCTAAACCTTAACCCGTTTATTCTCTATAAGGGTTAAGGATGTGATCTTTAATCCATGGTTGCAATTCTAACCTCACACAATAATTCATTTTTCATCACACATGAAATTCTTCTTCTTCTTCCTCTTGAAAAAAGCTTTCTAGCTTTTTGTGATGTGATGAAATAAAGTGAGAAATTGAAAACCAAAGAGAGCTAAATTCCTACTTCATCATCCTCATCTATTCTAGACACTTAGATTAGGGTGTTTCCTTTGCTAATACTTGATTAGTGAAGCAAGAGCTTGGGTTTGAGTTTCTTCAAGGTAGACCATCTTAGTTGTTGAAGATTGAAAGCAATCTTGCATCTTTCTCTTCATGGAGCCTCTCTAGAGTCCGGGTACTTGATGATCGCAGCGAAGGGACCTCAACACGGAGCTTATGAAGTGAAGGAACGGACTATAAAGGTTGTAATCCCTTACTCTTAGAAGTAAAGTTGTTTACTTATAATGTTTACCCTAATTCTCTAGTTAAGATCTTGGTTAGGGTTACATAGCATCCCAAAATTTTATAAAATGGCATGTGTGATGCCTTGCTAAACCTTGTTGTCATGCTGTACAACCTCACAGTGGTATTAGAGCCAAGCTAGAGCATTAGGCGTTGTCTAGACGAAGTTTAATGTCCGATCGAACTCCGAAACCCCAAAAATCCCACTTTGTAGAAATTTTTTCAAAACTTGAAATTTTTCATATTAAAAATACTCAGAAAATCTTGCAGGAAATTCTAAGGATTACTGTGAAGTACGAATCCATAACTCGCTCAAGTGACCGCGGAACCGCGGCCAAACCATGCGTTTGGCGGCGGTTCCGCGGCCAACTTTAGTAGTTAGGGGCTAATACTTCAGGGCTTTATTCTTGGGTACTTTTTCATACTTCT
This sequence comes from Agapanthus africanus, assembly GCA_030015575.1. Taxonomy (NCBI): domain Eukaryota; kingdom Viridiplantae; phylum Streptophyta; class Magnoliopsida; order Asparagales; family Amaryllidaceae; genus Agapanthus; species Agapanthus africanus. The sequence goes on along the minus strand of CM057350.1, from coordinate 333,904,338 downwards.
GGGAATTTTTAACTCCACTCAAGTGTTGAGCTTTCTTGGAAATATTGGGAACTCGTTGATTCGATCGGAAAGTTTAACTTCGTTTAAGTTTTTCCGGGTAATTTAGAACGTGTTAAAAAGGTTCAAACGGATATCAATAACTCACTTTTTCCCCTACCGGAAAACTTTCAAGTATTGGATTTTTTCTGAGTTTAAAACTTTCAGAAAATCATGCAAGAGAATATGTGGACCCTCTAGAAGAACGTAACCTTAACTCAATTATGTGACCGTCAAAACCGCCACTGAACCATATGGTTTGTGGTAGTCTAGCGTTTCCACATGTGAGGCGTTGGTTTGACCCTTCTACGGCTGGTTCATAGAGGCTGTGAGATGTTTTGGGACTTTTTGAACTTCGCTCAAGTGTTGGGCTATTTGGGAAATCTTGGGTGTTTGTTCATTCGATCGGAAAGTTTAATATTGTCTATTTATCTAGAATGTAATACAATATGTGGAATTCATATAGTTAGGCATGAAATGCGAAGTATGTGATATTTCGGATTTAAGATGTCTAAAGTGATTGTGGATTCCAAATGTTGTAGTTTTTCACTTTTTTTTCTGCGACCGTAAGTGTAATATGTGGTGTATCGCCGGTTTCGGTGCTATATGTCAACGACAACTGGGATACGCATATTTACTTACGTTGATGATATGTGATGTTATGTATTGCTGTGATATGTTATATTGGATCGTCGTATTTTGAATAGCCGGGGGTTTTCATGTGAGATGAGAGTTTTTTCTTTTTCATTCATTTAAAATTCATTGAATGTAATATTCTTTTATTGGGGCACTTCCGGGTTGAGGATGATGTCACCATTGTATATTATTTACTTTTCCGCATTAGGATAGACCCAAGATGGGGAGCATAAGTAACCGGGTTCTAGGGTACAGTGGGAGACCATCACGAGGAGTCGAGACCGGGTCTCCTAACTCTAGAATTAGTAGGGTTGCTTGCCGCTCTCATAGGGGTCTAAGGATATGGGTTTGGCTATTCATCGCGACCGTGGAATCCGTGTTTTATACCGGCTTAACTTAAAACACGGAATTCCTAGTATATCCAATATTTCATATGTGATTCTTCTGCTGCAATGTTCTGTGATGAGATCATATTTCTGCCTGAGACGAATGCCTATATATTATATACATGAGATATAATTAATATTGTTGCTTTCGATTCTTCTGTGATGCTTAGGAAGCATAAATAAATGGGACTTCATTAATGAGATTAATGAAAGAAAAAGAAACCTAAAGATGCTGTAGATGTAGGGTTACTAGGCACTCTCACAAGGGTCTACAAGGCATCAACCATGCCCGATTTAAAAATTAGCCATGCCGAACAATCCTAAGCAAGATCTTTAAATTAGAGATTAGGCGAAACAAAACATGTTAAAGACTTTAACATCTAAGAGTTTGGGATTACAACCTTTGTAGTCCGGTCCTTTGCTTCATACGCTCCGTGTTGAGGTCCCTTCGCTGCGATCGTCATGTACCCGGACTCTAGAGAGGCTCCAGGAAGAGAATGATGCAAACTTACTTCCGATCTTCGATAACAAAGAAAATCTACCTTGAAGTTTCTTTAACACAAGCTCTCACTCACAAATGAAGTGAGCACCCTAATCTAAATGGCTAGGATAGATTAGGATGATGAAGTAGGATTTTAGCTCTCATTTGCTTTCTATTTCTCACTCAAAATCATCACTAATGAAAAAGCTAGTAAGCTTTTCCATTGAAAAAGAGAAGGAAGAAGAAGAACCATTTCTTTTGTGATGAATAATGAATTGTGGTGAGGTTAGAATTGCAACCATGGGTTAAGTATGATAACTTAACCCATGTAGAGAATGAACCATGGTCAAGGGTTGAGTTGGGTTAACAAATATCATACAAAAATATCTTTGCAAAAACAAAACAAAAAGCTTCTAGAAGTTTGTAGAAAAATTAACCCAAATCAAACCTTAATCATGTTTAATCTCCACTAATCATGTTGCATTAATAACCCAAACATGTTACAATATTATATATCACATAAACAATATTTATTGTAACAAAATAAAATAATACAATTAACATATATCGCATATATATATATATATATATATATATATCAATGTATTACCCGAGTGAGAAAAAGAATCTTTTAGTGAGCTTATATTAGTTAATGTAATTTAATATATCAAATATATAATTATACATTAAATTATCGTATCAACACTTGATCCGATAATCTGGCTATTTCACAAATAATCGATTAATATAATCTGTATCAGTTCATCGAATCAACACTTGATCCGATGATCCGGCAATATCACATATACCTGGCCGATATCTCATATCGCGAGAATCTAATACGGTATCACATACACGCATTGTTCTCGGTCCCGCACATATCATATATGTGCTCCTACTCTGTTTCGCCTGAGCCAAGAAACCTCTGTGTAGGACTCTAAAGAATCGTCAATACGCCGGCAGTAGGTGATGATCATATCAAACACCCACAATCTGCAAGCAGTCAGCTAAACGTAACAGCCAACCAAGTATTGAACGATCAGAAGATCAACAAGCAAGCTTGTACATTCTCCCGTGAATCCAACCAGTAACACTCCCGTACAGTCCGGTCTTTCCGTCTGATATGTCGCATATCTCGTCTAGGGGTGGTAAACGTCAGACCCCAGTAGCTTGATAAGTCGTGTCGATATGAGGTCTATAACAGTTCGAGAAACTACTGATAACACTTACCAGTAAATCTCAGCAACCCTGGCTAGGGATTTCTAGTTATAGCTAATCGAACACAGCGCAACATCAACTCCCTATACCGGGAGAGACGAATCCCCTCCTATCACTCATTTCCTCCATGTGATTCGGGACTGTACCCAAAAGCCACCTTTTTCCACGCCCTCTTGGACGTGGTATGTTGGAAATCAAAGCACAATGGGAATCACACAAGACTCTATGACGATCTCGGGTCTACAGACTAACATGTACCAGTGTCACCAGAGAACTGCCATCTGACGTGAGGTATATTACCATCTGGGAGTTCTCGGCGAGTCTGTCCATTGTACCCAGTCTCCACTGAGCACCCGTATACCTTCTCTGATGTCAAACACCAATGCATATGGGATCATCCATCGCCCATCATATGGGTCAAAAAGCGCATACGCTAGTCTACTCTGGTATATCGATGCCCTGTCTCGATACACCTACGACTAGGAACATTTGAAGGATGTACTTGACGACTACACTGTCCCCACTAGTATGATACGCATCATAGTCCTGGTAGTCAAGTACTCATCCTAAGGGCTTTATCAACATGTGACATAGAGACAATCAGAGTACATGTTAAGATAAAGTGTAACCAGATAGCATATTATCATGTCGAGCAAGAAAGTCCTCCCTATATACGTCCAAGCATCCACTACAATATACAACGTATGTACAGTAATGGCCTCTAGGGCATACATATAACTAACAATCTCCCACTTGCACTAGGGCCATCTGTTGTGGTATCGCATACCCAACAATTAGCTGTGGTTAAAGTATCTCATACTCAACCATCCCATAAAAGTCTCTACTGGGAATTAGGCCTTTGTGAGTGGATCCGTGCTGTTTTCCTCTGTGTCTACTCTCCTAACCTCGATCTCCCTGGAGATCAACCATCTCCATCATCAGGTGATACTGCCTAAGAATTATATCTGGATTTCTGATGGGACGGGGGTTCCTTGGCATAAGCCACAACTCCATTGTCACACAATGGTAGGAACGAAGTTCATCTCATGAACTTATATATATATCCAGACTGCCTCTTTGGTAGCATCCTTGGTAACGACGTAACTTGCCTTTAATCGTCTAGTAAGTCACGGTATCTAGCTTGGAACTCTTCCAACATACCGTCCCTCCACTGAGGGTAAAGACAATGCCTGCGACTGACATTCTGTCGTCCTTATCATCCTGGAACCTTTTCCAGTGATTCTCCCTAGGATCGATTGATACCATCTCACTACAACAAGTGAGAATCCTAACATCCAAACAGATCTATCTCATAGATCCATAATCTAGGATTTAGGAGGTATTACCTTGATCCTATATGGAGAATCATTGTGATAAGCAGAGATTGACCGAGCGTAGCATAGGAAACTCCTTCCCTATCAAGAGTATGTCATTCACGTACTCTACGAGGGTCACCACCATACTCTCTACTACCTTTTTGTATATACAAGGTTCATATATCATTTTGATGAAGTCAAACTCTTTGACTACTACATCAAAACAGACGTTCCAACTCCGCGATACCTGTTTTATCGCATAAAACATCTTGCACACGTTTCCGATACTCCCACTGTCTACGAAGCCCTCTGGTTGTGTATTTATAGACGCTCTCTTCCAAAACATCATTTAGAAAAGCTGTCATGACACCCAACCACCAGAAATCGTAGTCATGGTATGTAGCAATGGCAAGTAGGATCTGGACGGACTTAAGCATAGCTTTGAAAGTCTCAACTTTTCCATGTTCACCAAGTAATCTTCTCAAGATATACTTGCTCCTGATGGGGATTTAACCCTTCAGATAAAGCAACCAAAGTCCATACTTTGTTGGTGTATAAGGATTCCATCTCAGATCGCTAACCATCCAGCCATTCTTACAGAGTCCTCACTCTTGATGGCCTCCTCGAAACTAGTTGGGTCATCATCTCATGATGCAATCCTTGCTCCCACTGTCATAGAGAAACCGAAGTATCTCTCAGGTTGATGAGGAACCCTACTAGATCGGCGGAGAGGCTAAGGTTTATTAGAAACTATTGAATCCTTTGGTTCTACTAAATCATCAGCTGTAGTTTGTATAGCTGGAACTGTTTCCAGTTCTACCTCATGACCACTAATTTCTTCATAAGAAATTCCCTTTCACAAAGGTGGCATGTTAAGAAACAAAACATCTTTTATTCCTCGGTTAGGTAGAAAATATTCCCTTGCGAATGCTTGGGATATCCAACAAACTTCTACAGAACTGACTTTGCCTCGAGCTTGTCCGGATTATGCTTTTAGACATAGGCTGGACAACCCTAAATCTTAACATACTTATGATTTGGGCTCTTCCCATTCCATATCACATATGAAGTGGTAGGCAACTGATTTGATTGGAACCATATTCAATAGGTATGCAGCTTCTCAAGTGCATAACTCCCAAAAGGAAATAGGAAACTCAGTAGTACTCATCATAGAGCGCACCATATCATATAAGGTGTGATTGCTCCGCCCCGATACACCAAGGTACTGTGGTGTATACGGAGGAGTAATGCTAAGAGAGAATCTCATTCTCCTTTAGAATAGTCCAGGAATCCCGTGCTCAAGTATTCTCCTCCTTGATCTCATCAAAGGACATAATACTTTTACCCATTTTTGGTTCTCTACTTCTAACTTATATTCATTGAATTTCTCAAAAGTTCCAGACTTGTGTTTCAACAGGAACATATGTCCGGATCTTGAGAGATAATCAGTGAATGTAATGAAGTACAAAGAACCGGTCTTGGCATGTGTAGACAGGGGACCTTCATACATCAGCATGTATCAATCCCAAGAGTTTACTAACTCTTTCTCTATTTCCAATAAACAGAGCTGTGGTCATCTTATCTTTATGACATGACTGGCAAGTTTCACAAGATGTAAATTCAAACTAATTTAAATATGCATCTAGATGTAACTTTAGCTAGTCAGGTCACATTGATATGACCTAGTCTATAATGCCTCAAGGAGGATCCGTTCATTTCTGAACTCTTCCTCTTGTGTGTATTTTGTATATAAAGAACTTTAGTTTAATTTAGAACATCTATGCTTTTAGATAACGTGCCTGAACCGATCAACTCTTGATATAGGAAATGTTCAAAATATTATCCAACAATACAAAATTATATCCTTCCTTTACTAATAAACAGACCGATATGATGTTGTATATCAGGTTCGGTATCTAATAACATTCGTTCAGAATCAATGTATTCTGGCAATACAGGATGATAAATGCCAACAGTCTTGGCTGCAACACTTGCATTATTTCCAACTCTTGAAACTTATCACCCGTTCTCAATTCTCTACCTATCTGTAGCCAATGTAACAAATTACATTTTGAGGGATCCTGATCCGGTATCTCATACCCAGGATGTAAAGGATACTGAGAAACAGTTCTCGGTAATGAACACACCCGAAGAAGATGCATCAGCATACACTTTCTTCGTTTGGGCGGCACGGGAATTCTGGTAATCCCCTATTTCCTGCTCTGTCTTATAACAATTATAAGTTGGAGCGGGACCAACGTTCCCTAGCACAGTATAACAAGCGGGTTAGGTCAATACATCCAAATTATTATCTTGATTAAGGCGTGACATGGTCGCTACCGGGAGAGAAATAGAAGAAAACACTCAGCGTGCGCTTTTACAAGATTAGATTGTTTATCAATTTATCTAATCAGGATGGCTCCCACTGTTTTAGTCAAATCTTCCTTCAAACCCTAAAAGGAAAGACTAACCGGGATTAATTACACTCTATAAGTTCGCCAATCTTTCAGCCAGGCCAGTGCCAGTACTTTGAGGGAGGTTCCCCGTGCTTTCGCACGGACCTAATTAAAATAAAACTCGTTTTCCCAGGGGCGTAACCCCGTTGACACCTTTCTAGACACCTACTTGATCAGCTAATTGTAATGTGTAAAACTCTCCCAGGAGTAACTTTTACTCGCAGCGGGTAACGGGATCCAACTATCTCATAGAAGGTATGCAATCTCATTGCAAATTTCAACTCTTGAAATTCCCAATAATATTTTACCTCTAGCAGCTATATGACCTTAACATAGTTAACAAATCATAAGTGCTAGTCAAGTTCAACCCGTCATTTCTCGATTGAATTAAACCCACCCGCATGACCCTTAACATAGTCAACAAAGTCGCACGACTGCCCTAATCCAATCGCATCATATGCTTATACAGATAAGCACTAATCAGCTACTGCACACTACGCCTTAACATAGTCAACAAACGTAGCATGAATACTAACTAGTACTTATCTGAAATGACGGAGGGCTACGACAGGTTTTTAAGAAAAACCCTTTGCGTAATGAAGTTGATATTGTCGTAGAATCGAGTGATTTTAAATGGAGTGTTTTTGAGGCTTTTACTAGTTTTTGCTAAAGAGGTCACTCCCGGTGAAGGGATCGTCGGCTCTTTCCTTATCGAATAACGTGCAGGATATTTCACAAATACCACTATGCAAAGCAAAAACTATAGAAACAATCAAAAGACAAACCGAGTTTGTAGCATCTGCTAGTTTCGCTAAAGAGGTCACTCCCGGTGAAGGGATCTCGGCTCTTTTCTTATCGAATAAGGTGCTGGATGTTCTACAAGGAACACCACTATGCAAAGCAAGAACTAGAGCTACCAGTTTTTAAACAAGTTTCTACAACATCTTTAGGTTTCTTTTAGTTTCATTAATCTCATTAATGATGTCCCATTTTATTATGCTTCACAAGCATCAGATTGTTAGTTATATGTATGCCCTAGAGGCCATTACTGTACATACGATGTATATTGTAGTGGATGCTTGGACATATATGGGGAGGACTTTCATGCTCGACATGATAGTATGCTATCTGGTTGTACTTTATCTTAACATATACTCTGATTGTCTCTATGTTACATATTGATAAAGCCCTTAGGATATGTACTCGACTACTGGGACTATGATGAGATCATACTAGTGGGGCCACGGTAGTCGACGAGTACATCCTATAACTGTTCCTAATCGAGGGTGTATCGAGACAGGGCATCAATGCACCAGAGTAGACTAGCGTATACGCATCTTAACCCATTTCATGGGCGATGTATGATCCTATATCCATCGGTGTTTGACATCAACGATGGTGTACGGGTGCTCAGTAAAGACTGGGTATAATAGACGGACTCCCCGAGAACTCCCAGATGGTATATACCTCACGTCAGATGGCAGTTCTCCGGTGACACGGTACAGAGTAGTCTGTTGACCCGAGATCGTCATAGAGTCTTGTGTGATTCCCACTGTGCTTTGATTTCCCTTATACCACGTCCAAGAGGGCGTGCAAAAAGGTGGCTTTTGGGTACAGTCCCGAATCACATGGAGGCAATGAGCGATAGGAGGGGATTCGTCTCTCCCGGTATAGGGAGTTGATGTTGTGCTGTGTTCGATTGGCTATAACTGGAAATCCCTGGCCAGGGTTGCTGAGATTTACTGGTAGGGGTTATCAGTAGTTTCTCGAACTGTTATAGACCTCATATCCACACGAATTATTGTAACGCTTCGAAAATCGTTTAGGCAGTTTTTCGGTAATCGGCTGAATTAGCAGCTTTTTCCGTAAAAAGTCAAAATAGGTATTTTTCATTATAAACCTAATTATACAAAATTTAAATAAGATATTACTATAACTTGGTCACTAAAATGTCACATAAAATTTTCTAGTTAATAAAAAAAAATTCCTTAATTAATTATTTTTAATATTATTTTAAGCTTTTAAAATACATTTAATTAGTGATAAATACAAATTTAATTGGGTAAATTATATAATTAGGAACCATAATAACTAAAATTTAGTGTTAATAAAATTTTATCAAGACTTTTCAAAGTTTTAGTTCTATGGTTACAAAATTAAAGCAAAAATGGCTTAAAAAGGGTTTTTTTGTAAAATTTGTGTGATATGCATTTAATGCCTTTGAAGAGACTTTCCTCCTAGAAAATTCTACACATTTCCCTCACTTTTCCCCCCATCATAGCTCTGGCCGAAACCCATTCCAGCAGCTCCACATTTTCCCTTCTCTTTCTTGCTTCAAAAATCAACAAAAATCCATAAAAATTCACAATTTTCCTTCACAAATCTAAACCAAAACCCTAAGCCATCCCTTCCCTAACCCTAAATTGTTTGAGAAGTGAAGAAAGGAGGCCACTTTGGAGGCTTAGTGCAAGGGAATCATAACTTGGGAGGTATAAATTTTAAACTAGTTGTTAAATTTGTAGTTTAAATAAGCTAAATTAGATATTTAAAGTGTGAAATTTGGTTATTTTTGCTTGCTAATGAATTTCAAGAAAATGGTAGATGTTCTAATTAGGGTTTGAAGTATGATAATTGGGTTAAATTTGTGTTGTGGGCATCTAGTAGTTTGAATTGGATGTTGGAGTTGGTTTGTGATCGCGATATCGTTAATTCGCGATATTTGCATCGAAATCGGTATGCTAATTGCTTACTAGTTTTTCTAAAATTTTTAGGAGGTGATCTAATTGTGTTATTTTGGCGATATAATTAGCATCTTATATGACTATTAGTGTGCGCGAATGGGGGGTTTTGTCAAGTCGGGTTCTAGTTTTGACGATTGCCCCGAAACGGCGATTTTAGTTAAGATTTTAGCGATTTTCGTGCGTTTTGCCGCGCACTGAGTGCACGTTGTGATTAATTTGAGAGTGTCGATCTTTTCATATTATGAGTTGTGTCATTTCAGGAACCTGTAATCTTATATTGTATGTTATGCAATTCTAGGATCGGTCGCGAAAATATCGGACGCGGCGCGCAAAGGCAAGGAGGTGGTCGGATCGGATTAGCGAGGCATTCAGGTGAGTAGATGTATTCATCTATGGGTGAATCGTATGGATGGCGCGAGGCGCCCCCTAGTTAGAATTACCTTATTTCTTTCTACATATGCATTGTTAGTTAGCTAACCCCCTTCATTCACATTTCATACATTTAAAGCTTTTCGTCTGGAAGATTTGCATAAGATATTCATACACACATGTGCGATATCATTTCGTAGGACACGAACACCATTACCATTGGCTTCTGTTGCACGCGCACTATTCATGTGACACACACGCCTTTGGTAATTGCCATGCCACGAGCACTGTAGGACCTGTTTCGTTTAATATCACCATTTGCATTATACAGGATATATGAAATCGCATAGCATGTATATACCTCGCATCATCTTCATACTTACATAGATTCTAGCCACAAATCACATCCATACCTTGATATCATAGACATTTATCATATAAAACATGTTGGGTATTATGATTTTCTTGAGGATTTCAGTATTGCTGCGATTTCTGGATTTTAGGGAAAACCGCAAAATTTAACAAAAGCTTATATTTATCATTTTTAAAACAAAGTTACGGTTTTCTCGTGATGTATGTGTCGTCCACTATGAGTTTTCATATTTTCTGTTGGATTTCGAGACCCGATACGAGGAGTGGATGAACCGTCTCGGGTACATGGTGGGCCCGGTATGGTACCCCGGGGCAAGAAGATCGAGTTGTAGACGATGAGCCTGGCAGGGGAAGACTACCTACCGGTGATGTCTGGCGCGGCGGATATCCGGAGGATATCGACCGTTGTTATAAGATTTGATGATATGGGCCGATCCGGACTGACGGAGCTCGATATATTGAGACATTGATACAGTGAGACATTGAGACAGATATGTTTTTATATTTGGTGTCGATGCTTGACACGGGTTTCAGATGATTTATTGATGGTATTTAGCTATTATGCAGATATTCTTTTCCTAAAGTTAAGAATGCAGAACTCATAGCATTTAAAACACATAAAGATTTAGTATTGACATTGCATACATGTTCATGCATACTAGAGGTATTACATCACATCTGGACATACATGCTGTGACGCATTTGTATGCATTCTTACGATAGCCTTACTAGATGTTATATTCTACTCACGAGCTGGCAACTCACCCCCCGTTGTGCCACAGTGTCTTGCAGGTCGGACTCATCAGCCTAGTAGCGGCGGCTTATCTTGTTAGTGACTTCTTTTGCTCAGACTCGCGACATTGCTCGTAGGTGGGTTGCGAGAGTGCTTTTATCTCTTTTTTTTGTACTATTTTTGTATCTAGTATTCTCCATCCACCACTTCTTATTTGTATATGCGACCTAGGGATGAGACTGAGAGATTTCTGTATATGTGGTTTCTTTTGGGTCGAGCTCACTTGAGCCGACGTTGTGTTTTCTTACATTTTGCATTTCTTTATGCTCTTTTCTTGATATTGCATATATATATATTGCGTGTGGTTGTGATCCGCCTTGGGCGAAGAGCTAGCTCCCGCTTGGGGATGCCATTTTGTGATTACAGGTTATATATATCTTGTTGTACCCATTTTGGGGGATAGAATTTACAAAGGAGACTCTGCCGAAATTTTCGGAAATTTCTGATGTTTTTAGAAAGGGGTTCAATGCAACTTATTTGATTTTAAAATCGTTTCATGAAAGGTTTCCTTCACTCTTTTGATTTTGGTTTAGATTTTTCTGGGCTTTGGCTGACTTAGGTTACGTTACGCCTTTAGACGTCTCGTAATCTAAGTGCCAGTGACGTTCCGTACTTTTGGGTCGTGACAAACTTGGTATCAGAGCGTAGGTTTTACCTTTCTGAGTGTAGGACGACCTTGGTAGATGGAATAGGTGACTTAAGCAGAGTGACGTAGTATGGGTATGATCCGCGGCATACGTACGATACGGTACTCCGCCTAAGTGACCTTAGGAAATAATTGCTTGTATTTCCTTTCTTGATTCCTTGCATTCCTTGATTCAATTGCAATGTTCTTATCGGTCCTGTTTCTTATTCCAGCTTCGATGCCGCCAAAGGCTACGAGAGCTCAGCGGGCTGCCGCTGGGGATGAGATTCGAGCGGGCTCTTCTGAGGCGGGGGTCGAGCAGGATGATACGCCTACCTCTCAGGGTCATATTGATCTGCCTTATCCATACCGTATTGCCAGATTAAAGGCCGGCATGCAGGAGTTGCGACAGATGATGGGATCTTTAGTTGAGTCCAGTCGGGCACAGAGATCCGAGGACGTTCCTTCCACCTCACAGACCACAATTGTACCTGCTGCACAGATGGTCACTCCTGCTGCTACTGCGACTATCCCTGTTTCATTACAGGAGTTTATGAGATTGAGACCTCCAGCTTTTACCGGTACAGATGCGACAGAGGACCCACATGCATTTCTTGATAGGATGGCTCGGATTTGCCGTTCGTTGAGGTGTTCTGATGATAGATTGGTGGAGTTCGCGAGTTTTCGTCTGGAGGGTCTTGCCCAGACATGGTACGATTCAGTAGAGAGAGACCGAGCTGCAGGTCTACCTTCTATGACCTGGGATGAGTTTACAGCTGCGTTTCTTGTCCGTTTTCTTCCGGAGAGTGTCCGAGATGCTCGAGCCCGTAGTTTTGAGTCTCTGCGCAAGACTCCTGGGATGACGGTGTCGGAGTATGATATACAGTTTACCCAGTTGTCTCGATATGCTCCGTACCTAGTAGACACAGAAGAGAAGAGAATAAAGAGGTTTGTGCGAGGGCTCGATACACAGCTATTCCTTGCCATCGGCACCCAGCACTTTGATACATATGCAGCCGCGATGGACGCAGCCTTACTTTTGGAGAAGCGTATTTCTAAAACTCCGGTCGTTTCTGGGCCGAAGAGGATCCGTACTGATACGCCAGCTCAGCGGCAGATGGGTAGACACCGCGATAGATTATATCCGGGAGATGGTGGAGGCCGAGGATTGAGACGAGGTCAGTTATTTGGTTCATATCCACACACCCAGCAGTCGTCGCCAGGATGTTTTCGGTGCGGGAGTCAGTACCACCGTATCAGAGACTGTACCATGGGGCGCTAGGACGCGGCGACAGTCCCGCATGTGACCTTACCACCCTCACCACCTCCTCAGAGAGCTCTACTTCCTACTCCTGATGATGCTCCACGCCAGCCAGATGTTCCCAGAGGTCGTGGGCGTGGCGGTCCGGTTCAGAGAGAACGAGGCGACAGAGACAGAGGCAGAGGCAGAGGTCGAGGTAGAGGCAGAGGACAGCCAGCTACTAGTGGTGGACAGGCCTGAGTGTTCACGTTGACCCCACAGGATGCACAGGCATCCAATGCCGTCGTGACAGGTACTCTGCCAGTATGTTCTTTTGATGCACGGGTATTATTTGATCCAGGCTCCACACATTCCTATGTATCCACGTACTTTGCACCGAGGTTAGGCCGAGAGTCATCTCCGTTAGATCAGCCGCTTGTCGTTATTACACCGGAAGGCGAGTCGTTTGTTGCTCATTTTGTGTACCGATCATGTTCCGTTCGTATCAGGGAGAGAGATTCTTCAGTTGATTTGATTCTCCTCGATATGCTAGACTTTGACGTTCTTCTTGGTATGAACTGGCTAGCCACCTGTTATGCATCCGTGGACTGCCGTGAGAAAGCAGTCAGATTCAGTTTTCCTGGTGAGCCGGTTCTTGTTATTCAGGGAGATCGTAGCGCTACCCTTCCCAGCTTGATTTCTTCTCTTCGCGCTGGTCAGCTCTTAAGGAAACGGTGTCAGGGATTCTTAGCCTATGTTTGTGATAATAGCTCCACAGAGGTTCCGTTGGACCAGGTCCCTGTTGTGGGAGAGTTTCTTGATGTATTCCCTGACGAGCTGCCTGGTCTGCTACCAGAGCGCGAGATTGAGTTCTGCATCGACTTGATCCCCGGCACGGGGCCTATCTCCATACCGCCTTATCGGATGGCCCGGGCGGAGCTGAGAGAGCTGAAGGATCAGTTACAGGACTTGCTGGACAAAGGGCTTATCCGACCGAGTGTGTCACCTTGGGGTACTCCCGTCCTGTTTGTTAAGAAGAAGGATGGCAGTATACGCTTATGCATTGATTATCGTTAGCTGAACCGGGTTACTGTGCGGAACAGATATCCCTTACCCCGCATTGATGACTTATTCGATCAGCTCCAGGGTGCAGGGTTTTTCTTGAAGGTTGATTTACGGTCAGGTTATCATCAGTTGTGGGTTCAGAAGGAGGATATTCCGAAGACCGCTTTCCATACTCGATATGGTCATTATGAGTTCTTGGTGATGTCGTTCGGGCTCACCAATGCCCCGGCAGCATTTATGGACTTGATGAACCGTGTATTCAGGCCGTATCTCGATCAGTTCATCATTGTGTTCATTGACGACATCTTGGTTTATTCTCGGAGCCGGGAGGAGCATGAGCAGCACTTACGTATCACATTGCAGACTTTGAGGGAGCATCAGCTGTTTGCCAAATTCTCCAAGTGCGCATTCTGGTTAGACGGTGTCGACTTCTTAGGTCATATGGTGACGAGAGATGGTATTTGTGTGGACCCGAAGAAGATCTAGGCGGTTCATCATTGGCCTAGACCGGTATCAGTTACAGAGGTTCCCAGCATTCTGGGTCTGACCGGCTATTATCGACGTTTTGTCCAGGATTTCTCCCGTATTGCTGCACCGCTGACCGGATTAACCCGGAAGGGGGCTCCTTTTGATTGGACCCAGGCATGTGAGGATAGTTTCCAGCAGTTGAAGACCCGTCTGACTACTGCACCAGTGTTAGCATTGCCTTCAGGATCAGTCGGGTTCGTGGTATATTGTGATGCTTCTCGAGTGGGGCTGGGATGTGTATTGATGCAGCACGACAGAGTTATCGCGTATGCTTCTCAGCAGTTGAGGAAACACGAACAGAACTACCCCACTCATGATTTAGAGATGGCTGCAGTGGTATTTGCACATAAGATATGGAGACATTACTTATACGGTGAGTCTTGCCAGATATTCACTGACCACAAGAGTTTGAAGTATATCTTTAAGCAGCGAGATCTGAATCTGAGACAGCGTCGTTGGATGGAGTTGGTGAAAGATTATGACTGCGAGATTCTATACCATCCGGGCAAAGCGAATGTGGTGGCAGATGCTTTGAGTAGGAGGCCCGGAGGTAGCTTATCTTGTTTGAGCGCAGTACAGATGCAGACGACGGCGGATTGGCAGGTTTTATGTGACAGCAGAGTGCAATTCGAGTTTACTCCTACCGGGGGACTGCTAGCCCATTTCAGAGCACGCCCACAGTTACTTGGCCGTATCCGTGAGGCACAGTCCGGCGATGCCCGTATTTTAGAGATTATTGAGCAGATTCGGCAGGGCAGAGTTTCTTAGTTCGTGATTGATGATCAGGGGATACTTCGATTTAGGACTCGACTGTGTGTACCAGATTCTGAGGGACTGAGGCGTGATATCCTTAAGGAGGCACATAGATCAGTATACAGTGTTCATCCAGGTTCCACCAAGATGTACCATGATTTGAGAGAGGTTTACTGGTGGGACGGGATGAAGAAGGATCTTACAGACTTTGTGTCGAGATGCCAGACTTGTCAGCAAGTCAAGGCCGAGCACCAGAGGCCAACCGGCGAGTTACAGCCTTTGCCCATCCCTGAGTGGAAGCGGGAGCGGGTCTCCATGGACTTCATTGTGGGTCTACCCAGGACCAGTCGAGGGTATGACTCTATTTGGGTAATTGTGGATCGACTAACGAAAGCGGCTCATTTCCTGCCAGTGAAGACCACTTTTGGATTTTCTCAGTACGCCCAGGTTTATATTGATGTGATCGTGCGACTGGATGGCGTTCCGACTTGCATCGTGTCCGACCGGGGCACCTAGTTTACCAGCCGATTATGGCAGAAACTTCAGGAAGCTTTGGGCACCCGATTGAGTTTTAGCACAGCCTTTCATCCGCAGACTGACGGTCAGTCGGAGCGTACTATTCAGACTCTTGAGGACATGCTCAGAGCTTGTGTTTTAGATTTCGGTGGTAGCTGGTAACGTCATTTGCCTTTGATCGAGTTCTCCTACAATAATAGCTTCCAGGAGACGATTCAGATGGCACCTTTCGAGGCTTTATGTGGGAGGAGATGTCGATCGCCTGTATGTTGGACAGAGCTCAGGGAAAGAAGTATTTTGGGGCCGCAGATTGTACAGGAGACGACCGAGAAGATACAGCTGATTCGGGACAGGATGAGAGCGGCACAGAGTAGGCATAAATCATATGCTGGCAGGCGCCGTCGCCGACTCAAGTTCGCTGTTGGCGATCATGTTTTCCTGAAGGTCTCTCCGATGAAGGGTGTGATGAGATTTGGGCGGAAAGGGAAGCTGAGTCCTTGATATGTTGGTCCCTTCGAGATCCTAGAGCGTGTTGGTCCAGTCGCTTATCGGTTAGCTCTTCCGCCCAGCTTCCCTGATGTTCACCCCGTGTTCCATGTTTCGATGCTCCGCAAGTACCTTCATGATCCTTCCCATGCAATTCAGCATCAGACGATCCAGCTAGAGCGTGATCTTTCATTCACCGAGCAGCCGGTGGTCGTTTTGGATCGGCAGGTGAAGAAATTGAGGTCGAAGGATATACCGTCCGTTAAGGTCCTTTGGCGTGGCCCGAACAGCGAGGAGGTCACCTGGGAGACCGAGGTCGAGATGAGGAAGAGATATCCCCATCTTTTTGAAGGTACGCGTAGTTAAATTCTAAATTCGGGAACCGAATTTCTTTAAGGGAGGAAGATTGTAACGCTTCAAAAATCGTTTAGGCAGTTTTTCGGTAATCGGCTGAATTAGCAGCTTTTTCCGTAAAAAGTCAAAATAGGTATTTTTCATTATAAACCTAATTATACAAAATTTAAATAAGATATTACTATAACTTGGTCACTAAAATGTCACTTAAAATTTTCTAGTTAATTAAAAAAAAATTCCTTAATTAATTATTTTTAATATTATTTTAAGCTTTTAAAAATACATTTAATTAGTGATAAATACAAATTTAATTGGGTAAATTATATAATTAGGAACCATAATAACTAAAATTTAGTGTTAATAAAATTTTATCAAGACTTTTCAAAGTTTTAGTTCTATGGTTACAAAATTAAAGCAAAAATGGCTTAAAAAGGGGTTTTTTGTAAAATTTGTGTGATATGCATTTAATGCCTTTGAAGAGACTTTCCTCCTAGAAAATTCTGCACATTTCCCTCACTTTCCCCCCCCCCATCATAGCTCTGTCCGAAACCCATTCCAGCAGCTCAACATTTTCCCTTCTCTTTCTTGCTTCAAAATTGCTTCAAAAATCAACAAAAATCCATAAAAATTCACAATTTTCCTTCACAAATCTAAACCAAAACCCTAAGCCATCCCTTCCCTAACCCTAAATTGTTTGAGAAGTGAAGAAAGGAGGCCACTTTGGAGGCTTAGTGCAAGGGAATCATAACTTGGGAGGTATAAGTTTTAAACTAGTTGTTAAATTTGTAGTTTAAATAAGCTAAATTAGATATTTAAAGTGTGAAATTTGGTTATTTTTGCTTGCTAATGAATTTCAAGAAAATGGTAGATGTTCTAATTAGGGTTTGAAGTATGATAATTGGGTTAAATTTGTGTTGTGGGCATCTAGTAGTTT
Source organism: Agapanthus africanus (assembly GCA_030015575.1). Taxonomy (NCBI): domain Eukaryota; kingdom Viridiplantae; phylum Streptophyta; class Magnoliopsida; order Asparagales; family Amaryllidaceae; genus Agapanthus; species Agapanthus africanus. The sequence continues at coordinate 333,887,033 of CM057350.1, read as the reverse complement.
GAATTGGATGTTGGAGTTGGTTTGTGATCGCGATATCGTTAATTCGCGATATTTGCATCGAAATCGGTATGCTAATTGCTTACTAGTTTTTCTAAAACTTTTACGGGGTGATCTAATTATGTTATTTTGGCAATATAATTAGCATCTTATACGACTATTAGTGTGCGCGAATGCGGGGTTTTGTCTAGTCGGGTTCTAGTTTTGACGATTGCCCCGAAATGGCGATTTTAGTTAAGATTTTAGCGATTTTCGTGCGTTTTCCCGCGCACTGAGTACACGTTGTGATTAATTTGAGAGTGTCGATCTTTTCATATTATGAGTTGTGTCATTTCAGGAACCTGTAATCTTATATTGTATGTTATGCAATTCTAGGATCGGTCGCGGAAACATCGGACGCGGCGCGCAAAGGCAAGGCGGTGGTCGGATCGGATTAGCGAGGCATTCAGGTGAGTAGATGTATTTATCTATGGGGGAATCGTATGGATGGTGCGAGGCGCCCCCTAGTTAGAATTACCTTATTTCTTTCTACATATGCATTGTTAGTTAGCTAACCCCCCTCATTCACATTTCATACATTTAAAGCTTTTCGTCTGCAAGATTTGCATAGGATATTCATACACACATGTGCGATATCATTTCGTAGGACACGAACACCATTACCATTGGCTTCTGTTGCACACGCACTATTCATGTGACACATACGCCTTTGGTAATTGCCATGCCACGAGCACTGTAGGACCTGTTTCGTTTAATATCACCATTTGCATTATACACGATATATGAAATCGCATAGCATGTATATACCTCGCATCATCTTCATACTTACATAGATTCTAGCCACAAATCACATCGCATACCTTGATATCATAGACATTTATCATATAGAACATGTTGGGTATTATGATTTTCTTGAGGATTTCAGTATTGCTGCGATTTCTGGATTTTGGCCAAAACCGCAAGAATTTAACAAAAACTTATATTTATCATTTTTAAAACAAAGTTATAGTTTTCTCGTGATGTATGTGTCGTCCACCATGAGTTTTCATGTTTTCTGTTGGATTTCGAGTTTCGAGACCCGATTCGAGGAGTGGATGAACCGTCTCGGGTACATGGTGGGCCCGGTATGGTACCCCGGGGCAAGAAGATCGAGTTGTAGACGATGAGCCTGGAAGGGGAAGACTACCTACCGGTGATGTCTGGCGCGGCGGATATCCGGAGGATACCGACCGTTGTCGTAAGATTTGATGATATGGGCCGATCCGGACTAACGGAGCCCGATATATTGAGACATTGATACAGTGAGACATTGAGACAGATGTGTTTTCATATTTGGTGTCGATGCTTGACACGGGTTTAAGATGATTTATTGATGGTATTTACCTATTATGCAGATATTCTTTTCCTAAAGTTAAGAATGCAGAACTCATAGCATTTAAAACACTTAAAGATTTAGTATTGACATTGCATACATGTTCATGCATACTAGAGGTATTACATCACATCTGGATATACATGCTGTGATGCATTTGCGTGCATTCTTACGATAGCCTTACTAGATGCTATATTCTACTCACGAGCTGGCAACTCATCCCCGTTGTGCCACAGTGTCTTGCAGGTCGGACTCATCAGCCTAGTAGCGGCGACTTATCTTGTTAGTGACTTCTTTTGCTCAGACTCGCGACATTGCTCGTAGGTGGGTTGCGAGAGTGCTTTTATCTCTTTTTTTTGTACTATTTTTGTATCTAGTATTCTCCATCCACCACTTCTTATTTGTATATGCGACCTAGGGATGAGACTGAGAGATTTATGTATATGTGGTTTCTTTTGGGTCGAGCTCACTTGAGCCGACGTTGTGTTTTCTTACATTTTGCATTTCTTTATGCTCTTTTCTTGATATTGCAAATATATATTGCGTGTGGTTGTGATCCGCCTTGGACGAAGAGCTAGCTCCCGCTTGAGGATGCCATTTTGTGATTACAGGTTATATATATCTTGTTGTACCTATTTTAGGGGATAGAATTTATAAAAGAGACTCTGCCGAAATTTTCGTAAATTTCTGATGTTTTTAAAAAGGGGTTCAATGCAACTTATTTGATTTCAAAATCTTTTCATGAAAGGTTTCCTTCACTCTTTTGATTTTAGTTTAGATTTTTCTGGGATTTGGCTGACTTAGGTTACGTTACGCCTTTAGACGTCTCGTAATCTAAATGCCAGTCACGTTCCGTACTTTCGGGTCGTGACACTTATCAAGCTACTGGGGTCTGACGTATACCATCCCTAGGCGAGATATGCGACATATCAGACGACGAGACCGAACTGTACGGGAGTGTTACTGATTGGATTCACAGGAGAATGTACAGGCTTGCTTGTTGATCTTCTGAGCGCTCAATACCTGGGTGGCTGTTACGTTTAGCTGACCGCTTGCAGCTTGTGGGTGTTTGTTATGATCATCACCTACTGCCGGCGTATTGACGATTCTTTAGAGTCCTACACAGAGATTTCTTGGCTCAGGCAAAACGGAGAAGGAGCACGTATGTGATATGTGCGGGACCGAGGATAATGCGATATGAGATACCGTATTCTATTCTCGCGATATTTGATATCAGCCGAGTCATCGGATCAATTGTTGATTCGATGAAGCGGTAAATGATATATTAGTCGGTTGTATGCGATATAGTCGGATTGTCGGATCAAGTGTTGATTCGATAATTTAATGTATAATAATATATATGATATATTAAATTACATTAACTAATATTAGCTCACTAAAAGATTCTTTTTCTCACTCGTGTAATACATTGATATATATGCGATATATGTTAATTGTATTATTTTATTTTGTTACAATAAATATTATATATGTGATATATAATATTGTAACATGATATGATAACTAATGCAACATATTTAGTGGAGATTAAACAAGGTTAGGGTTTGTTTTGGGTTAGTTCCTTCTTGATGCTTCTAGAAGGTTTCTTTTTGTTTTTGCTAAGATATTTTCAAATGACTCATGTTTTAACCCAACTCAAACCCTAGCCCTAGTTAAATCTCTACAAAGGTTTGTTTAACCATGGATGCATTATTCATCATTATTATCCTTTTATTATTCATCACAAAAGGATTACTATTCTTCTTCTTCATCTTTGAGCTTCATGAAAAGCTTTCTAGGTTTTTCCTAAGTGATGATTATGTGTGAGAAAAAGATTATAAATGAGAGCAAAAATCCTACTTCATCATTCTCATCTACCCTTGCCCTTTAGATGAGAGTGTTCACTTCATTTAGTGAGTGAGAGCTTGTGTTAATGAAACTTCAAGGTAGATCATCTTTGTTATCGAAGATCAGAAGCAAGCTTGCATCTTTCTCTTCACGGAGCCTCTCGAGAGTCGGGAACACGATGATCGCAGCGAAGGGACCTCAACACGGAGCTTAAGAAGTGAAGGACCGGATCTACAAAGTTTGTAATTCCTCTCACTTAGTGGTAAAGTGTTTAACTTGCTTGTTTTCGCCTAAACTCTAGTTTAAAGATCCGGCTTTGGGTTGTTCGGCATGGCTAAATTTTAAATCGGGCATGGTTGATGCCTCGTAGACTCTTGTGTGTGTGCCTCGCAACCCTACAGTGGTACAAAAGCATGTTAAACAGTGGTATCAAAGAAACCTAAAGATGTTGTAGAAACTTGTTTAAAAACTGGTAGCTCTAGTTCTTGCTTTGCATAGCGGTGTTCCTTGTAGAACATCCAGCACCTTATTCAATAAGGAAAGAGCCGAGATCCCTTCACCGGGAGTGACCTCTTTAGTGAAACTATCAGATGCTACAAACTCGGTTTGTCTTTTGATTGCTTCTATAGTTTTTGCTTTGCACAGCGGTATTTGTGAAATATCCTGCACCTTATCCGATGAGGAAAGAGCCGACGATCCCTTCACCGGGAGTGATCTCTTTAGCAAAACTAGAAAAGGCCTAAAAAACACTCCATTTAAAATCACTCGATTCTACGACGATATCAAGTTCATTACGCAAAAGGTTTTCTTGAAAACCTGTCGTAACCTTCCGTCATTTTAGGAAGTAGAATGCTTAGTATTCGTTCTGTGTTTGTTGACCTTAGTTAAGGCACAGTGTACGGTAGCTAAGTGATGTCTTCCTATATAACATATGATGTGATTAGTTAGGACAGTCATATAACATTATTGACCTAAGTTAAGGGTCATGTGGGTGGGTCTAATTAATCAAGAAATGACGGGTAGAACTTGACTAGTGCTTATGATTTGTTGACCATAGTTAAGGTCATAAGTGACTAGGGGTAAAATATTATTGGGAATTTCAAGTGTTGAAATTTGCAATGAGATTGCATACCTTCTATGAGATAGTTGGATCCCGATACCAGCTGCGAGTAAGAGTTACTCCTGGGAGAGTTTTACACATTACAATTAGCCGATCAAGTAGGTGTCTAGAAAGGTGTCAACGGGGTTACGCCCCTGGGAAAACGAGGTTTACTTTAATTAGGTCCGTGCGAAAGCACGGGGAACCTCCCTCAAAGTACCGGCACTGGCCTGGCTGAAAGATTGGTGAACTTGTAGAGTGTAATTAATCCCGGCTAGTCTTTCCTTTTAGGGTTTGAAGGAAGATTTGACTAAAACAGTGGGAGACATCCTGATTAGATAAATTGATAACCAATCTAATCTTGTAAAAGCGCACGCTGAGTGTTTTCTTCTCTCTCTCTCCTGGTTACGACTATGTCACGCCTTAATCAAGATAATAATACGGATATATTGACCGAACCCGCTTGTTATACTGAGCTGGGGAACGTTGGTCCCGCTCCAACTTATAATTGTTATAAGACAGCGCAGGAAATATGGGATTACCAGAATTCCCGTGCCGCCCAAACGAAGAAAGAGCATGTTGATGCATCTTCTTCAGGTGTGTTCATTACAGAGAACTGTTTCTCAGTATCCTTTACGTCCTGGGTATTTGATACCGGATCAGGATCCTACATATGTAATTGTTACATGGGCTACAGATAGGTAGAGAACTGAGAACAGGTGATAAGTTTCATGAGATAGAAACGGTGCAAGTGTTGCAGCCAAGTTTGTTGGTCACTATCACCCTGTATTACCAGAATACATTGATTCTGAACGAATGTTATTAGATACCGAACCTGAAATACAACATCATATCAGTCTCTTTATTAGTAAAGAAGTGATATAATTTTGTATTGATGGATAATGTTTTGAACATTTCCTATATCAAGAGTTGATCGGTTCAGATACGTTATCTAAAAGCATTGACGTTCTAAATCAAACTACAGTTCTTAGTATACGGAACACACACAAGAGAAAAAGTTCAGAAATGAACGAATCCTTCTTAAGGTATTGTAGACTAGGTCATATCAATGCGACCCGACTAGCCAAGTTACATTTAGATGCATATTTAAATTAGTTTGAATTTACATCTTATGAAACTTGCCGGTCATGTCACAAAGATAAGATGACCATAGCTCTTTTTATTGGAAACAGAGAAAGAGTTAGTGAACTCTTGGGATTGATACATGCTGATGTATGAAGGTCCCCTATCTACACATGCCAAGATCGGTTCTTTGTACTTCATTATATTCACTGATGATCTCTCTAGATTCAGACATATGTTCCTGTTGAAACACAAGTCCGAAACTTTTCAGATAATCACAGAATATAATTTAGAGGTAGAGAACCAAAAACGGGTATAAGTATTATGTCCTTTGATGAGATCAGGGAGGAGAATACTTGAGCACGGGATTTCTGGACTATTCTAAAGGAGAATGAGATTCTCTTGCAGCATTACTCCTCCGTATACACCATGGCACGATAGTATATCGGGGCGGAGCAATAGCACCCTATGTGATATGGTGTGCTCTATGATGAGTACTACTGAGTTTCCTATTTCCTTTTGGGAGTTATGCACTTGAGAAGCTGCATACCTATTGAATGTGGATTCAATAGTTTCCAACGAAGCTCAGCCTCTCCGCCGATCTAGTAGGGTTCCTCACCCACCTGAGAGATACTTCGGTTTCTCTATGCCAGTGGGAGCGAGGATTGCATCATGAGATGATGACCCAACTAATTTCGAGCTGGCCATCAGGAGTGGGACTCTGTAAGAATGGCTGGATGCTTAGCGATCTGAGATGGAATCCTTATACACCAACAAAGTATGGACTTTGGTTGCTTTATCTGAAGGGTTAAATCCCCATCAGGAGCAAGTATATCTTGAGAAGATCACTTGGTGTGCATGGAAAAGTTGAGACTTTCAAAGATATGCTTAAGTCCATCTAGATCCTACTTGCCACGGCTACATACCATGACTACGATATCTGGTGGTTGGGTGTCATGACTGCTTTTCTAAATATTGTTTTAGAAGAGAGCGTCTATAAGTATACAGCCAGAGGGCTTCGTAAACAGTGGGAGCAGCGGAAACGTGTGCAAGATGTTTTATGTGATAAAGCAGGCATCGCGGAGTTGGAACGTCTGTTTTGATGTAGTAGTCAAAGAGTTTGACTTCATCAAAATGGTAGATGAACCTTGTATATACAAAAAGGTAGTAGGGAGTATGCTGATGATCCTCGTAGAGTACGTGGATGACATACTCTTGTTAGGGAAGGAGTTTCCTATGCTACGCTCGGTCAATCTCTGCTTATCACAAGGATTCTCCATATAGGATCAAGTGATACCTCCTAAATCCTGGGTTTTGGATCTTTGAGATAGATCTAAATGGATATTAGGATACTCACTAGTTGTAGTGAGATGGTAACAATTGATCCTGCGGAGAATCACTGGAAAGGTTCCAGGGTGATAAGGACGACTGAATGTCAGTCGCGGGCATTGCCTTTACCCTCAGTGGAGGGACGGTATGTTGGAAGAGTTCCAAGCTAGATACCGTGTCTTACTAGATGATTAAAGGCAAGATACATCGTTACCAAGGATGCTACCAAAGAGGCAGTCTGGATATATAAGTTCATCAGATGAACTTCGTTTCTACCATTGTGTGACAATGGAGTTGTGGCTTTTGCCAAGGAACCCCCGTCCCATCAGAAATCCAGATATAATTCTTAGGCAGTATCACCTGATCATGGAGATGGTTGATCTCCAGGGAGATCGAGGTTAGGAGAGCAGACACAGAGGACAACAGCGCGGATCCACTCACAAAGGCCTTTTTCCCAGTAGAGACTTTTATGGGATGGTTGAGTATGAGATACTTCAACCACAGCTAATTGTTGGGTATGTGATACCACAACAGATGGCCCTAGTGCAAGTGGGAGATTGTTAGTTATATGTATGCCCTAGAGGCCATTACTGTACATACGATGTATATTGTAGTGGATGCTTGGACATATATAGGGAGGACTTTCTTGCTCGACATGATAGTATGCTATCTGGTTGTACTTTATCTTAACATATATTCTGATTGTCTCTATGTTACATGTTGATAAAGACCTTATGATATGTACTCGACTACTGGGACTATGATGAGATTATACTAGTGGGGCCACGGTAGTCGACGAGTACATACTATAATTGTTCCTAGTCGAGGGTGTATCGAGACAGGGCATCAATGCACCAGAGTAGACTAGCGTATACGCATCTTGACCCATATGATGGGCGATGGATGATCCCATATCCATCGGTGTTTGATATCAAGGATGGTGTACGGGTGCTCAGTAGAGACAGGGTACACTGGACGAACTCGCCGAGAACTCCCAGATGGTATTATACCTCACATCATATGGCAGTTCTCCGGTGACACTGGTACATTGTAGTCTGTTGACCCGAGATCATCATAGAGTCTTTTATGATTCCCACTGTGCTTTGATTTCCATCATAAAACGTCCAAGAGGGCATGCAAAAAGGTGGCTTTTGGGTACAGTCCCGAATCACATGGAGGCAATGAGCGATAGGAGGGGATTCGTCTCTCCCGGTATAGGGAGTTGATGTTGTGCTGTGTTCGATTGGCTATAACTGGAAATCCCTGGTCAGGGTTGCTGAGATTTACTGGTAAGTGTTATCAGTAGTTTCTCGAACTGTTATAGACCGTATATCGACACGACTTATCAAGCTACTGTGGTCTGACGTATACCACCCCTAGGCGAGATATGCGACATATCAGACGACGAGACCAGACTGTACCGGAGTGTTACTGATTGGATTCACAGGAGAATGTACAGGCTTGCTTGTTGATCTTCTAAGCGCTCAATACCTGGGTGCCTGTTACGTTTAGCTGACCGCTTGCAGCTTGTGCGTGTTTGATATGATCATCACCTACTGCCGGCGTATTGACGATTCTTTAGAGTCCTACACAAAGGTTTCTTGGCTAAGGCAAAATAGAGTAGGAGCACGTATGTGATATGTGCGAGACCGAGGATAATGCGATATGAGATACCGTATTCTATTCTCGCGATATTTGATATCAGTCGAGTCATCGGATCAAGTGTTGATTCGATGAATCGGTAAATAATATATTAGTCGGTTGTATGCGATATAGCCGGATTGTCGGATGAAGTGTTGATTCGATAATTTAATGTATAATAATATATATGATATATTAAATTACATTAAGTAATATTAGCTCACTAAAAGATTCTTTTTCTCACTCGGGTAATACATTGATATATATGCGATATATGTTAATTGTATTATTTTATTTTGTTACAATAAATATTATATATGTGATATATAATATTGTAACATGATATGATAACTAATGCAACATGTTTAGTGGAGATTAAACAAGGTTAGGGTTTGTTTTGGGTTAGTTCCTTCTTGATACTTCTAGAAGGTTTCTTTTTGTTTTTGCTAAGATATTTTCAAATGACTCATGCTTTAACCCAACCCAAAACCTAGCCCTAGTTAAATCTCTACAAAGGTTTGTTTAACTATGGTTGCATTATTCATCATTATTATCCTTTCATTATTCATCACAAAAGGATTACTATTCTTCTTCTTCATCTTTGAGCTTCATGAAAAGCTTTCTAGGTTTTTCCTAAGTGATGATTATGTGGGAGAAAAAGATTATAAATGAGAGCAAAAATCCTACTTTGTCATTCTCATCTACCCTTGCTCTTTTGACGAGAGTGTTCACTTCATTTAGTGAGTGAGAGCTTGTGTTAATGAAACTTCAAGGTAGATCATCTTTGTTATCGAAGATCAGAAGTAAGCTTGCATCTTTCTCTTCGCGGAGCCTCTCGAGAGTCCGGAACACGATGATCGCAGCGAAGGGACCTCAACACGGAGCTTAAGAAGTGAATGACCGGATCTACAAAGGTTGTAATCCCTCTCACATAGTGTTAAAGTGTTTAACATGCTTGTTTTCGCCTAAACTCTAGTTTAAAGATCCGACTTTGGGTTGTTCGACACGGCTAAATTTTAAATCGGGCATGGTTGATGCCTCGTAGACCCTTGTGCGTATGCCTAGCAACCCTACACAGATATGAAACGAAATCAACAATATATAATATATATCTCATATATATAATATAAACATTCGTCTCAGGCAGTAATATGATCTCATCACAGAACATTGCAGCAGAAGAACATATATGAAATATTAGATATACTAGGAGGTCCATGTTTTTAATACGAGCCTGTATGAAACACGGATTCCACGGTCGCGATGAATAGCCAAACCCACATCCCTAGACCCCTACGAGAGCGGCAAGCAACACTACTAATTCTAGGGTTAGGAGACCCGGTCTCAACTCCTCGAGATGGTCTCCCACTGGACCCTAGAACCCGGTTACTTGTGCTCCCCGCCTTGAGTCTACCTAATGCGGAAAAATAAATAATATACAATGGTGACATCATCCTCAGCCCGGAAGTGCCCCAATAAAAGAATATTACATACAAATGAATTTTACATGAATGAAAAAGAAAAACTCACATCTCACATCAAAACCCCGGCTATTCAAAACGCGACGATCCAATATAACATATCACAGCAACACATAATATCTCATATCATCAACGTAAGCAAGTATGCGTATCCCGATTGTCGTTGATGTATAGCAACGAAACCGGCGATACACCACATACTACGCTTACGGTCACAGAAAAGAAAGTGTAAAACTACAATAGTTGGAACCCGCAACTTCCTTAGACATCTCATGCCTAACCAAATGAATTCCTTAGACATCTCATGCCTAACAATTATAAACCCCGCATTTTAGTCTCATTATCGAAAACTCTTTTCAATATCAAGTCGGGCAATTCAACAAGATTCCCGACATCCTGATCGAATGCTCGTCGCAAACTTTAGTAGACGGCCGCACCCCCGGATGCCGTCGACGAAGTGCACTAAGGCGGAACACCGATGCCGCGAGCACCCGAACGGATGCTTTTGGCGACGGGGTTCTCCTACAGTCATTTGGTCGGGGCTGTGGGGCCTGGCTATCTATAAAGTTTACCCGGTGAGTATCCGCGTACGCTATGTGATTGCGACGGACTTTTGATCACATCAAAATCCCATGGCAACCGATCAATTGAGACTAAACTGCTAGATTTATAACATTCAAACTAGTTATCTCATAACTATTTGTGGATTCCAAATATTGTATCACATTCCAGATAAATAGACAATGTTAAACTTTCCGATCGAATAAACAAACACCCAAGATTTCCCAAATAGCTCAATACTTGAGAGGAGTCTAAAAAATATCCATCACATGCCACAGTACCAATGGTCCAGCCGTAGAAGGGTCAAACCAACGCCTCACATGTGGCAACGCCGTACTGCCCTAATCCCTAAGCTTTAGAGGCAATTCAGACGGTCATAATCGAGTTAAGGTTTGTGTTCTTCTAGAGGGTCCACTGCGTTACTTGCACGATTTTCTGAAAGTTTCAAACTCAAGAAAAAATCCAACTTTTGAAAATTTTCCGACAGGGGAAAAAATGAGTTATTGATATCCGTTCGAACTTTTTAACATGTTCTAAAATTACCTGGAAAAAATTAAACGAAGTTAAACTTTCCGATCGAATCAACGAGTTCCCAATACAACCCAGAAAACTCAACACTTGAGTGGAATTAAAAATTCCCAGAAGCATGCATAATCACCTACGGACGTTACTGTAGAAAAATGAGTCCCTAATGTCAACATACGGCCGCGGAACCGCCGTGCAAGCCATGGTACGGCCGCGGTTCCGCGGCGCTTTAATGGTGTTAGAGTTTTGTTTTTCACAGTAATCCTTATATTTCCTTACTTAATTTTATGAGTATTTTTAATACGAAAAAATCAACATTTCTAAAAAATTTCCAGAAACTAGGTTTTATCGGGTATTCGGAGTTCGATCGGACTTTAAACTTCGCCCAGACTTCGCCTAAAGCTCTAGCTTGGCTCTGATACCACTGTAGGGTTACTAGGTACTCTTACAAGGGTCTACAAGGCATCAACCATGACCGATTTAAAAATTAGCCGTGCTGAACAACCCTAACCAAGATCTTTAAATTAGAGATTAGGCGAAACAAAGCATGTTAAACACTTTAACATCTAAGAGTTTGGGATTACAACCTTTGTAGTCCGGTTCTTCGCTTCATAAGCTCCGTGTTGAGGTCCCTTCGCTGTGATCATCATGTACCCGTACTCTAGAGAGGCTCCACGAAGAGAATGATGAAAACTTGCTTCCGATCTTCGATAACAAAGATGATCTACCTTGAAGTTTCTTTAACACAAGCTCTCACTCACAAATAAAGTGAACACCCTAATCTATATGGCTAGGATAGATTAGGATGATGAAATAGGATTTTAGCACTCATTTGTTTTCTATTTCTCACTCAAAATCATCACTAATGAAAAAGCTAGTAAACTTTTCCATTGAAAAAGAGAAAGAAGAAGAAGAACCATTTCTTTTGTGATGAATAATGAATTGTGGTGAGGTTAGAATTGCAACCATGGGTTAAGTATGATAACTTAACCCATGTAGAGAATGAACCATGGTCAAGGGTTGAGTTGGGTTAACAAATATCATACAAAAATATCTTTACAAAATATCCTTGCAAAACAAAACAAAAAGCTTCTAGAAGCTTCTAGAAAAATTAACCCAAATCAAACCTTAATCATGTTTAATCTCCACTAATCATGTTGCATTAATAACCCAAACATATTACAATATTATATATCACATATACAATATTTATTGTAACAAAATAAAATAATACAATTAACATATATCGCATATATATATCAATGTATTACCCGAGTGAGAAAAAGAATCTTTTAGTGAGCTTATATTAGTTAATGTAATTTAATATATCAAATATATAATTATACATTAAATTATCGAATCAACACTTGATCCGATAATCCGGCTATTTCACAAATAACCGACTAATATAATCTGTATCAGTTCATCGAATCAACACTTGATCTGATGACCCGGCTATATCACATATACTCGGCCGATATCTCATATCGCGAGAATCTAATACGGTATCACACACATGCATTGTTGTCGGTCCCGCACGTATCATATATGTGCTCCTACTCTGTTTCGCCTGAGCCAAGAAACCTCTGTGTAGGACTCTAAAGAATCGTCAATACGCCGGCAGTAGGTGATGATCATATCAAACACCCACAAGCTGCAAGCGGTCAGCTAAACGTAACAGCCACCCAGGTATTGAGCGATCAGAAGATCAATAAGCAAGCCTGTACATTCTCCCGTGAATCCAACCAGTAACACTCCCGTACAGTCCGGTCTCTCCGTCTGATATGTCGCATATCTCGCCTAGGGGTGGTAAACGTCAGACCCCAGTAGCTTGATAAGTCGTGTCGATATAAGGTCTATAACAGTTCGAGAAACTACTGATAACACTTACTAGTAAATCTCAGCAACCCTGGCTAGGCATTTCTAGTTATAGCCAATCGAACACAGCGCAACATCAACTCCCTATACCGGGATAGACGAGTCCCCTCGTATCGCTCATTACCTCCATGTGATTCAGGACTGTACCCAAAAGACACCTTTTTGCATGCCCTCTTGGACGTGGTATGATGGAAATCAAAGCACAGTGGGAATCACACAAGACTCTATGACGATCTCGGCTCTATAGACTAACCTGTACTAGTGTCACCAGAGAACTGCCATCTGACGTGAGGTATAATACCATCTAGGAGTTCTCGGCGAGTCCGTCCAGTGTACCCAGTCTCCACTGAGCACCCATGTACCTTCTCTAATGTCAAACACTAATGGATATAGAATCATCCATCGCCCATCATATGGGTCAAGAAGCGCATACGCTAGTCTACTCTGGTATATCGATGCCCTGTCTCGATACACCTACGACTAGGAACATTTGAAGGATGTACTTGACGACTACACTGTCCCCACTAGTATGATCCGCATCATAGTCCTGGTAGTCAAGTAATCATCCTAAGGGCTTTATCAACATGTGACATAGAGACAATCAGAGTACATGTTAAGATAAAGTGTAACTAGATAGCATACTATCATGTCGAGCAAGAAAGTCCTCCCTATATATGTCCAAGCATCCACTACAATATACAACGTATGTACAGTAATGGCCTCTAGGGCATACATATAACTAAGAGTAGAAACTTGTTTAAAAACTGGTAGCTCTAGTTCTTGCTTTGCATAGCTGTATTCCTTGTAGAATATCCAACACCTTATTCGATAAGGAAAGAGCCGAGATCCCTTCACCGGGAGTAAGCTCTTTAGCGGAACTAGCAGATGCTACAACCCACTCAGTTTGTCTTTTGATTGCTTCTATAGTTTTTGCTTTGCATAGTGGTATTTGTGAAATATCCTGCACCGTATTCGATAAGAAAAGAGCCGAGGTCCCTTCACCAGGAGTGACCTCTTTAGCAAAACTAGTAAAGGCCTCAAAAACACTCGTTTTCAAAATCACTCGATTCTACAACGAGATCAAATTCATTACGCAAAGGGTTTTCTTAAAAACCTGTCATAGCCTTCCGTCATTTCAAATAAGTTCTACTTAGTATTCGTGCTGCGTTCGTTGGCCTTTCTCAAGGCGTAGCGTGCGGTAGCTGAATAGTGCTTATCTGCTAAAGCATATGATGTGATTGGATTAGGATAGTCGTGCGACCTTGTTGGCATTTGTCAAGGGTCGTGCGGGTGGGTTTAATTCAATTAGGAAATGACGGGTTGAACTTGACTAGCATCCTATGGTTTGTTGGCCTTTGTCAAGGTCATATGATGCTAGGGGTAAAATATTATCGGGAATTTCAAGTGTTGAAATTTGCAATGAGATTGCATACCTCCTATGAGATAGTTGGATCCCGATACCCGCTGCGAGTAAGAGTTACTCTTGGGAGAGTTTTACACATTATAATTAGCTGATCAAGTCGGTGTCTAGAAAGGTGTCAACGGGGTTAAGCCTCTGGGAAAACGAGTTTACTTTAATTAGGTCCGTGCGAAAGCACGGGGAACCTCCCTCAAAGTACCGGCACTGGCCTGGCTGAAAGATGGCGAACTTGTAGGATGTAATTAATCCCGGCTAGTCTTTACTTTTAGGGTTTGAAGGAAGATTTGACTAAAACAGTGGGAGACAACCTGATTAGATATATTAATAACCAATCTAATCTTGCAAGAGCATACGCTGAGTGTTTTCTTCTCTCTCTCTCAAGGTAGCGACCAAGTCACGCCTAAATCAAGAAAATAATACGGATGTATTGACCGAACCCGCTTGTTATGCTACGCTAGGGAACGTTAGTCCCGCTCCAACTTATAATTGTTATAAGACCGAGCAGGAAATAGGGGATTACCAGGATTCCCATGCCGCCTAAACGAAGAAAGTGCATGCTGATGCATCTTCTTCTGGTATGTTCATTATAGAGAACTGAGAACGGGTGATAAGTTTCAAGAGTTGGAAACGGTGCAATTGTTGTAAGCCAAGTCTGTTGGCAGTTATCACCCTGTATTAAAAAAAATACATTGATTCTGAACGAATGTTATTAGATACCGAACCTGATATACAACATCATATCAGTATCTTTATTTAATAAAGAAGGATATAATTTTGTATTGTTGGATAATGTTTTGAACATTTCCTATATCAAGAGTTGATCAGTTCAGGCACATTATCTAAAACATAGACGTTCTAAATCAAACCATAGTTCTTAATGTATAGAATACACACAAGAAGAAGAGTTCAGAAATGAACGAATCCTTCTTGAGGTTTTGTAGACTAGGTCATATCAATGTGACCCAACTAGCTAAGTTACATTTAGATGCATATTTAAATTAGTTTGAATTTACATCTTGTGAAACTTGCCAGTCATGTCACAAAGATAAGATGACCATAGCTCTGTTTATTGGAAACAGAGAAAGAGTTAGTGAACTCTTGGGATCGATACATGATGATGTATGAGGTCCCCTGTCTACACATGCCAGGACTGGTTCTTTGTACTTCAGAAGTAGAGAACCAAAAACGGGTATAAGTATTATGTCCTTGATGTGATCAGGGAGGAGAATACTTGAGCACGGGATTCCTGGACTATTCTAAAGGAGAATGAGATTCTCTCTCAGCATTACTCCTCCTATACACCACAATACGTTGGTATATCGGGTCGGAGCAATTGCACCTTATGTGATAAGGTGTGCTCTATGATGAGTACTACTGAGTTACCTATTTCATTTTGGGGGTTATGCGCTTAAGAAGCTGCATACCTATTAAATAGGGTTCCAACCAAATCAGGTGCCTACCACTCCATATGTGATATGGTACGGAAAGAGCCCATCTCTTAAGGATATTATGATTTGGGGTTGTCCAAAGCAAAATCCGGATGAAGGAGATGAACTTGGAGGTTGAGTGTGAACTATGAGGATAAGATGAGATCAAGATTATGATAAATATCTATGAATAAAACAAAGAAAGAAGATGAGTCATGGCTTCTCCTTGCTTCTCCAAGCACCCAAAACAATGACTCATTCTTCTTTTCTTTTATTCATATATCTTTATCATTATCTTTTCTCTAATGTGATTCTCACACATCCATGTTCTATGTATCATCAACCATGATACAAAAAGCATATATATCAAATATATATAATGAGAAGAAAAGAATTAAGTGAGCTTTATATTAGTTTATATATATATATATATCAAATTATTAAATCAACACTTGATTCAATAATCCGGTTATATCATATATAACCTGGCTAATATCAAATATATATATTTATATATATCAAATCATTAAATCAACACTTAATTCAATAATTTGGTTATATCATATATAACCGGCTAATATTTAATATTAGTTATATATATATATATATATATATATCATATCATTAAATCAATACTTGATTCAATAATCCAGTTATATCATATATTACCGGCTGATATCAAAAAACGCTAGATTAGAATACGGTATCATATACTCATATTTAATCAAGCTCCCGCACATATCTCTATATGTGCCCTAATTCGTTTCGCTTGAGCTAGAAAACCTCTATGTGGGACTCTAAAGACTCACCAGTACGCTAGCAGTAGGTAATGATCACATCAAAGTCCTACAAGCCGTCGGTGGTACTAGCTGGACGTAATGGCTACCCAGGTATTGAATGAATAGAAGATCAACAAGCAAACTTGTCCAAACTCCCGTAGAGCCTATAAGCAACACTTACCGTACAGTCCGGTCTTTTCGTCTGATATGTCGCATATCGAGTTTGGGGGATGGAATCGTCAGAACCGAATAACTCGATAAGTCATGCTGATGTGTGTCTTATAACCTTTCGAGAAACTACTGATAACACTTATCAGAAAATCTCTTCAGCCCTGGCTAGGGACTTGCAGTTATATCCAATCGAGCATAGCGTAACATTAACTCCTAATACCGGGAGAGATGAAACCCCTCCTATCGCTCTCTGCCTCCGTGTGACTCGGGACTGTACCCAAAAACCACCTGTTTACATGACTCGTTTTGTTAGTTATATGTATGCCCTAGAGGCCATTACTGTACATTGGATGTATATTGTAGTGGATGCTGGGACATATATAGGTAGGACTTTCTTGCTCGACATGATAGTACGCTATCTGGTTGCTCTTTATCTTAACATGTATACTTTCTGTCTCTCTGATTACATATTGATAAAGCCCTTAGGATGTGTACTCGACTTCCAGGACTATGATGGAGATCATACTAGTGGGGCCTGGGTAGTCCATGAGTACATCCTTCAATGTTCCTAGTCGTGGGAATATCGAGACGGGGCATCGATATTCCAGAGTAGACTAGCGTATATCTTCTCGACCCATATGATGGGCGATGGATGATCCCATATCCATTGGTGTTTGACATCAGAGATGGTATGCGGGTGCTCAGTGGAGACTGGGTACACTGAACGGACTCGCTGAGAACTCCCAGATGGTATTATACCTTACGTCAGATGGCAGTTCTCTGGTGACACTGGTACAGCTTAGTCTGTTGACCCGAGATCATCATAGAGTCTTGTGTGTCTCCCACTGTGCTTTGATTTCCACCCTACCACGGCTCTACTGAGTCGTGCAAACAGGTGGTTTTTGGGTACAGTCCCGATTCACATGGAGGCAATGAGCGATAGGAGGGGATTCGTCTCTCCCGGTATTGGGGGTTGATGTTGCGCTATGCTCGACTGGCCATAACAGGAAATCCCTGGCCAGGGTTGCAGTGACCTACTGGTAAGTGTTATCAGTAGTTTCACACATATCATGGACTTCACGTCGGCATGACTTATCGAGCTACTGGGGTCTGACGTTTACCACCCCTAGGCGAGATATGCGACATATCAGACGAACAGACCGGACTGTACGGTAAGTGTTACTAGTTGGATTCACAGGAGTGTGAGCGGGCTTGCTCGTCGATCTTCTGATCGCTCAATACTCGGGTGGCCGTTACGTTTAGCAGACCGCTTGCGGCATGTGGGTGTTTGATATGATCATCATCTGCTGCCGGCGTATTGACGAGTCTTTAGAGTCCTACACAGAGGTTTCCTAGCTCAAGCGAAACGAAATAGGAGCGCATATGAGATATGTGCGGGACCGAGAATAATGCGTGTATGTGATACCGTATTTCATTCTCGCGATGAATGTATCGATTAGGTTATATGCGATATAACCTAGTTATCGAATCAAGGATTGATTCGATAAACCGATACATTGAATATTAGTCGGTTATATGCGATATGACCGGATCATTGAATCAAGTGTTGATTTAATGATTTAATGTATAATTATATATTTGATATATTACTTTGCATTAACTAGTATTGGTTCACTTTAAATAGATTTACTCACTTGAAATGCACATTGTATATGTGATATATTTTTTTGTGCACATGATTGTATCATGTTTGATGATGCATTCTAGCTTGGTTTTGTGTAAAGAATTAAACCATGGTTAGTTAGTGGTTAGGGTTTCATTTCATTTACTTATTCATTTATCTATTTATTTATTTTATTTATTTCATTTGAAAAGATAAAGAGAAAAGAATGGTTGCTTGTTTTGTTTTTTCTTTGAAGCTTCTTGAAGCTTTGAACAAGTCCACCATTCTTGTCTCTTCCTTAACCCTAACCATTCAAGTTAACCATGGTCCATTCTCTACAATTAACCAAGGGTTAATATATGATAAGTATTGATTTATTTATCTAATTATTCAAGACTTATCATATCTTCTTCTTCTTATTCATCTTCTTCTTCCATGAAGAAAAGCTTGCTACATCAATGGCAAGTGATGAAAACAAGTGAGAAATCCAATTCTAAAGTGAACCCACTTCCTATTTCTTCATCCTCTACCTCTAGCCAAGTAGTATAGGGTGTTTTCTTAACAAGTTTCATGACTTGGTGAAGTGGGAGCTTGATCTAGTGATGCCTCGACGTAGATCATCTTCGGCATCGAAGCCGACGACCAAGCCCGCCCATTTCCTCGATGAAGCCGATTCTAGAGTCCGGAATCCGATTTGGACAACGGAGGGACATCATCGCGGAGCTTAGGATGTGGTGGACCGGATCTACAAAGGTTTTAGTCACTTACCTTTAGCATTTAATTCGTTTACATGCTTGCATCGCCTATATATCTAGTTAACGATCCGTATTAGGGTTTGTAGGCACTTGTAAAATTTGAATTAGCCATGCTTGATCACTTGTGAGACTTCATTAGTGTGCCTAGGAACCCTACAGTGGTATCAGAGCCTAGCTAGAGCCTTAGGCGATGCGTAGACGGAATTAGAAGTCCAATTGAACCGAAACCCCAATCGCATTTTGTTCTCTGGACATTTTTGAAAAACGTGGTTTTTTCCAGATTAAAAATTTGCAGAAAACTCAGTAGAAGATTCTAAGAATTACTGTATAAAACGAGGCCCCTGAATCCATTAAAGCGCGGCGGAACCGCGGCATTAGCATGCTAATGCGGCGGTTCCGCGGCCCTTTTGTCTCCTCTTGCAATAAATTTTGCACAGTAATTCCTAGTTTGCAGTGGTGGTTTTCCTGGGAATTTTTAATAATTTTTCAAGAGTTGAATTTTCTGGGTTGTATTGGGGTCTCGGTGTTTCGACCGGATTGTCTAATTTTGTCAGTGTGTGTTTTTCCGGGTAATTTTAGAATATGTTAAAAAAGTTCGACCGGATATAAATACCCACTTTTTCCCCTGTCGGGAAATTTCCAAGTGTTGGATCTTTCCGTGGTTTAAGGACGTTCTAAGTAGTGCAAGTAACGCGATGGTCCCGCTAGAAGACAACAAACCTTAACTCGATTATGTGACCGTCTTGAACTGCCCTTTGAACCTTAGGGTTTGGGGCAGTACGGCGTGCCACATGTGAGGCGTTGGCTCGACCCTTCTACGGCTGGACCGTTGGTACTGACGCATGAACTGAATGTTTTTAGACTTATTTCATGTATTGAGCTGTATCGGGAAAACTTGGGTGTTCGATTGTTCGATCGGAAAGTTTAACATTTTCTGTCTTATCCGGAATGTGATACAATAATTGGAATTCACAAGCAGTTATGAGATGACTGAATGAATGTTATAAACATAGCAGTTTAGTCTCACTTGATTGGTTGCCACGGAATTTTGATGTGATCAAAAGTCCGTCGCAATCACATAGCGTACGCGGATACTCGCCGGGTAAACTTAATAGACAGCCTCACTCCATTGCCCCGACCAAGTGACTGTAAGAGAACCCCGTCGCCGAAAGCATCCGTTCGGGTGCTCGCGGCAGCGGTGTTCCGCCTTAGTGCAGTTCGTCGACGGTATCGGGGGTGCGGCCGCCTACTAAAGTTTGCGACGAGCATTCGATCTGAATGTCGGGAATCCTGTTGAATTGCCCGACTTTATATTGAAAAGTGTTTTCGATTTTGGGACTAAAATGCGGGGTTTATAATTGTTAGGCATGCGATGTCTAAGTATTTCATTTGATTAGGCATGAGATGTCTAAAGAGATTGCGGATTCCAACTGTTGTAGTTTTACACTTTCTTTTCTGTGACCGTAAGTGTAATATGTGATATCGCCAGTTTCGTTGCTATATGTCAACGACAATTGGGATGCGCATATTTACTTACGTTGATGACATGTGAAGTTATGTATTGCTGGATATGTTATATTGGATCGTCGTGTTTGATTAGCCGGGGGGGTTTTATGTGAGATGAGTGTTTTTCATTTTCATTCATGTAAAAACTTGTATGTAATATTCTTTTATTAGGGCACTTCCAGGTTGCGGAAGATGTCACCTTTTGTATATTATTTACTTTTCTGCACTGGGATAGACCCAAGAAGGAGGGCACAAGTAACCGGGTTCAAGGGTCCAGTGGGAGACCAACTCGAGGAGTCGAGTCCGGGTCTTCTAACTCTAGAATTGGTAGGGTTACTTGCCGCTCTCGTAGGGGTCTAGGGGTGTGGGATTGGCTATTCATCACGACCGTGGAATCCGTGTTTTATACTGGCTCGTATTGAAAACACGGACGTCCTAGTATATCCTATATTTCATATGTTTCTTCTGCTGTGATTTATCTGTGATGTGATCATGTGATGTTCTGTGACAGATATTATATATAGTATATATTATATATTATATAGATGTTGCTTATGTTTTACACCCGCGCTAGCCCTGCCCCGCTCTGCCGTTAGTTACCTAACCTAACGGTGCAGACGGGACATCGAGGCGAATGCGGATGGCATAAGCGTACGTTATATTTATCTGTGATGTTTAGGTGGACTTAAATGATGGGATATTCATTAATGAGATTAATGAAAGAAAATAAACCTAATTGATGTTGTGGAATCGAATTTCAAAATAAAAACAGGTAGCTACAGTTCTTGCTTTGCATCGCGGTGTTCATTATAGAACATCCTGCACCTTATTCGATGAGGAAAGGACCGAGATCCCTTCACCGGGAGTGACTCCTTTAGCAATAACTTGCAGATGCTACAACCCTTGGTTTGTCTTTGATCGCTTCTATAGTTTCCGCTTTGCACAGTGATATATATGATATATCCCGCACCTCATTCGACGAGGAAAGGGCCGACGATCCCTTCACCGGGAGTGACCCCTTTAGCAAAACTAGAAAAGCCTCGAAAACATTCCATTTAAAAACCATTTGATTCCGCAACGAGATCAAGTTCAAAGCGTTAAAGGTTTTCATAAAAACCATTCGCAACCCTCCGTCATTTTAGGAAGTAGAGTACTTAGTATTCGAGCTACGTTTGTCGACCATAGCCGAGGCGTAGTGTGCGGTAGCTAAGTGATGTCTTCCTACACAGCCTATGATGCGATTAGTTAGGACAGTCATGTGGCTTTGTTGACCTTAGCCAAGGGTCATGTGGGTGGGTCTAATTGATCACGAAATGACGGGTAGAACTTGACTAGTACCTATGATTTGTTGACCTTAGCCAAGGTCATAGGTGCTAGGGGTAAAAACCATTATCGGGAGTTTCAAGTGTTGAAATTTGCAATGAGACTGCATACCTTCTATGTGATAGTTGGATCCCGATACTCACTGCGAGTAATTGTTACTCCTGGGAGAGTTTTGCACTTTACAATTAGCCGATCAAGTAGGTGTCTAGAAAGGTGTCAACGGGGTTACGCCTCTGGGAAAACGAGGTTTACTGTAATTAGGTCTGTGCGAAAGCACGGGGAACCTCCCTCAAAGTACCGACACTGGCCTGGCTGAAAGATTGGCGAACTTGTAGAGTGCAATTAATCCCGGCTAGTCTTTCCTTTTAGGGTTTGAAGGAAGATTTGATAAAAACAGTGGGAGCCATCCTGATTAGATAAAATAATAACCAATCTATTCTTGCAAGAGCGCACGCTGAGTGTTTTCTTCTCTCTCTCTCCAGGTAGCGACCATATCACGCCTTAATCAAGATAATAATATGGATGTATTGACCGAACCCGCTTGTTATACTGAGCTGGGGAACGTTGGTCCCGCTCTAACTTATAATTGTTATAAGACAGAGCAGGAATTAGGGGAATACCAGGATTCCCATGCCGCCCAAACGAAGAAAGTGCATATGATGCATCTCCTTCGGGTGTGTTCATTACAAAGAACTGTTTCTCAGTATCCTCTGCATCCTGGGTATATGATACCGGATCAGGATCCCAGATATGTAATCTGTTACATAGGGCTACAAAAGGGTAGAAAAACTGAGAACGGGTGATAAGTTTCATAAGACAGAAAACGGGGCAAGTGTTGCAGCCAAGTCTGTTGGTCACTATCACCCTGTATTACCAATACATTGATTCTGAACAAATGCTATTAGATACCGAACCTGATATACAAAATCATATCAGTCTCTTTATGAGTAAAGAAATGATAAAATTTTTTATTGTTGGATAATGTTTTGAACATTTCCTATATCAAAAGTTGATCGGTTCAGGCACGTTATCTAAAAGCATTGACGTTCTAAATCAAACTACAGTTCTTAGTATACGGAACACACACAAGAGAAAGAGTTCAGAAATGAACGAATCATTCTTGAGGCATTGTAGACTAGGTCATATCAATGCGACACGACTGGCTGAAGTTACATTTTAGATGCATATTTAAATCAGTTTGAATTTACATCTTGTGAAACTTGCCAGTCATGTCACAAAGATTAAATGACCATAGCTCTATTTATTGGAAACAAAGAAAGAGTTAGTGAACTCTTGGGATTGATACATGATGATGTATGTAAGGTCTCCTGTCTACACATGCCAGGACTGGTTCTTTATACTTCATTATATTCTCTGATAATCTCTCTAGATTCAGACATATGTTCCTGTTGAAATACAAGTCTGAACCTTTTGAGATATTCATAGAATATAAGTTAGAAGTAGAGAACCAAAATACGGGTATAAGTATTATGTCCTATGATGAGATCAGGGAGGAGAATACTTGTGCATGGAATCCTTGGACTATTCTAAAGGAAAATGAGATTCTCTCTCAGTATTACTCCTCTGAATACACCACAGCACAACGGTGTATCGGGGCGGAGCAATCACACAATTAGATATCGTGTGCTCTATGATGAGTATTACTGAGTTACCTATTTCCTTTTAAGGAGTTATGCGCTTGAGAAGCTGCATACCTATTGAATTAGGTTCGAATCAAATCAGTGCCTACCACTCCATATAAGATATGGTATGGGAAGAGCCTATCTCTTAAGTAAGTTAAGATCTGGGGTTATCCGGCCTATGTCTAAATGCAAAATCCGGACAAGCTCGAGGCAAGGTCAGTTATGTAGAACTGGAAATGTTTCAGCTGTACAAACTGAAGCTGATGATTTGGTAGAACCAAAGCATTCAATAGAATCCAACGAACCTCACCCTCTCCGCCGATCTAGCAGGGTTCCTCACCTGCTTGAGAGATACTTCGGTTTCTCGATGACAGTGGGAGCAAGGATTGCATCATGAGATGATGACCCAACTAGTTTCGAGCAGGCCATCAAGAGTAGGGACTCTGTAAAAATGGCTGGATGCTTAGCAATCTGAGATGGAATCCATGTACACCAACAAAGTATGGACTTTAGTTGCGATATCTGAAGGGTTAAATCCCCATCAGGAGCAAGTATATCTTGAGAAGATTACTTGGTGTAGATGGAAAAGTTGAGACTTTCAAAGCTAGACTTGTTAAAGGTTTTCGTCATCGACCAAGAGTGGAAAATGATGAAACCTTTTCCAGGGACTATACTTAAGTCCATCCAGATCCTACTTACCATTGCTACATACCATGACTGCGAAATCTGGTGGTTGAATGTCATGACTGCTTTTCTAAATACTGATTTAGAATAGAAAGTCTATAAGTACACAGCCAGAGGGCTTCGTAAACAGTGGGAGCAGCGGAAACATGTGCAAGTTGCTCTACATAATGAAGCAGGCATCGCGGAGTTGGAATGTCTGTTTTGATGTGATAGTCAAAGTGTTTGACTTCATCAAAATGGTAGACGAACCTTGTATATACAAAAAGGTAGTAGAAAGTAAGGTGGTCATCTTCGTATTGTACGTAGACAACATACTCTTGATAGGAAAAGAGTTTCCTAAACTGCGATCGGTCAATCTCCTATTATCACATGGATTCTCCAAATAGGATAAAGGTGATACCTTCTCGATCCTGGGGAGAATCACTGGAAAAGTTCCAGAGTGATAAGGACGACTGAATGTCAGGCATTGTCTTTACCCTCGGTAAAGGGACGGTATGTTGGAAAAGTTCCAAGCTAGATACCGTGGCAAACTAGACGATAAAGGCTGGTAACATTGCTATTAAAGATACTACCAAAGAGGCAGTTTGGGTGTATATTGGTTCATAAGATGAACTAGGTTCCTGCCATTGTATGACAATGGAAGTGTGGTTTTGGCCCTGGAACCCAGGTCCCATCAGTGACCCAGACATATTCTGAGGCAGCATCACCTGATCATGGAGATAGTTGATCTCCAGGATGATCGAGGTTAGGAGAGTAGACTCAGAGGACAACACGGCGGATCCACTCACGAAGGCCTTTTTCCCAAAGAGAGACTTTTAGGGGATGGTTGAGTATGTGATACTGCAACCACTGCTACAGATGGCTCTAGTGCAAGTGGGAGATTGTTAGTTATATGTATGCCCTAGAGGCCATTACTGTACATTGGATGTATATTGTAGTGGATGCTGGGACATATATAGGTAGGACTTTCTTGCTCGACATGATAGTACGCTATCTGGTTGCTCTTTATCTTAACATGTATACTTTCTGTCTCTCTGATTACATGTTGATAAAGCGCTTAGGATGTGTACTCGACTTCTAGGACTATGATGCAGATCATACTAGTAGGGCCTGGGTAGTCCATGAGTACATCCTTCAATGTTCCTAGTCGTGGGAATATCGAGACGGGGCATCGATATTCCAGAGTAGACTAGCGTATATCTTCTCGACCCATATGATGGGCGATGGATGATCCCATATCCATTGGTGTTTGACATCAGAGATGGTATGCGGGTGCTCAGTGGAGACTGGGTACACTGAACGGACTCGCTGAGAACTCCCAGATGGTATTATACCTCACGTCAGATGGCAGTTCTCTGGTGACACTGGTAAAGCTTAGTCTGTTGACCCGAGATCGTCATAGAGTCTTGTGTGTCTCCCACTTTGCTTTGATTTCCACCCTACCACGGCTCTACTGAGTCGTGCAAACAGGTGGTTTTTGGGTACAGTCCCGATTCACATGGAGGCAATGAGCGATAGGAGGAGATTCGTCTCTCCCGGTATTGGGGGTTGATGTTGCGCTATGCTCGACTGGCCATAACAGGAAATCCCTGGCCAGGGTTGCAGTGACCTACTGGTAAGTGTTATAAGTAGTTTCACACATGTCATGGACTTCACGTCGGCATGAATTATCGAGCTACTGGGGTCTGACGTTTACCACCCCTAGGCGAGATATGCGACATATCAGACGAACAGACTGGACTGTACGGTAAGTGTTACTGGTTGGATTCACAGGAGTGTGAGCGGGCTTGCTCGTCGATCTTCTGATCGCTCAATATCCGGGTGGCCGTTACGTTTAGCAGACCGCTTGCGGCATGTGGGTGTTTGATATGATCATCATCTGCTGCCGGCGTATTGACGAGTCTTTAGAGTCCTACACAGAGGTTTCCTAGCTCAAGCGAAACGAAATAGGAGCGCATATGAGATATGTGCGGGACCGAGAATAATGCGTGTATGTGATACCGTATTTCATTCTCGCGATGAATGTATCGATTAGGTTATATGCGATATAACCTAGTTATCGAATCAAGGATTGATTCGATAAACCGATACATTGAATATTAGTCGGTTATATGCGATATGACCGGATCATTGAATCAAGTGTTGATTTAATGATTTAATGTATAATTATATATTTGATATATTACTTTGCATTAACTAGTATTGGTTCACTTTAAATGGATTTACTCACTTGAAATGCACATTGTATATGTGATATATTTTTTTGTGCACATGATTGTATCATGTTTGATGATGCATTCTAGCTTGGTTTTGTGTAAAGAATTAAACCATGGTTAGTTAGTGGTTAGGGTTTCATTTCATTTACTTATTCATTTATCTATTTATTTATTTTATTTATTTAATTTGAAAAGATAAAGAGAAAAGAATGGTTGCTTGTTTTGTTTTTTCTTTGAAGCTTCTTGAAGCTTTGAACAAGTCCACCATTCTTGTCACTTCCTTAACCCTAACCATTCAAGTTAACCATGGTCCATTCTCTATAATTAACCAAGGGTTAATATATGATAAGTATTGATTTATTTATCTAATTATTCAAGACTTATCATATCTTCTTCTTCTTATTCATCTTCTTCTTCCATGAAGAAAAGCTTGCTACATCAATGGCAAGTGATGAAAACAAGTGAGAAATCCAATTCTAAAGTGAACCCACTTCCTATTTCTTCATCCTCTACCTCTAGCCAAGTAGTATAGGGTGTTTTCTTCACAAGTTTCATGACTTGGTGAAGTGGGAGCTTGATCTAGTGATGCCTCGACGTAGATCATCTTCGGCATCGAAGCCGACGACCAAGCCCGCCCATTTCCTCGATGAAGCCGATGCTAGAGTCCGGAATCCGATTTGGACAGCGGAGGGACATCATCGCGGAGCTTAGGATGTGGTGGACCGAATCTACAAAGGTTTTAGTCACTTTCCTTTAGCATTTAATTCGTTTACATGCTTGCATCGCCTATATATCTAGTTAACGATCTATATTAGGGTTTGTAGGCACTTGTAAAATTTGAATTAGCCATGCTTGATCACTTGTGAGACTTCATTAGTGTGCCTAGGAACCCTACACGTTTGACTGTGGTAAGGAGGAAATCAAAGCACGGTGGGAACCACACGAGACACTATGACGATCTTGGGTCTATAGACTAACCTGTACAAGTGTCACCAGAGAACGGCTATCTGACGATAGGTATGGTACCATCTAAGAGTTCTCGACATGTCTTGTTTGGTGTACTCATTCTCTAATGAGCAGCTGTGTACAATCTTAGATGTCAAACACTAATGGTTATGGGATCAACCATCGCCCCATACAGGGTCAAGAAACGTACAGACTAGTCTACTCTGGAATA
The DNA here is from genome assembly GCA_030015575.1 of Agapanthus africanus. NCBI lineage: Eukaryota > Viridiplantae > Streptophyta > Magnoliopsida > Asparagales > Amaryllidaceae > Agapanthus > Agapanthus africanus. The sequence continues at coordinate 333,859,494 of CM057350.1, read as the reverse complement.
TCGATGACCTGTCTCGATACTCCCTCAACTAGGAACTGTTAAGAATGTGCTTGTGGACTACACAAGCCCCACTAGTATGATCTGCATCATAGTCTTGGTAGTCAAGCCAACATCCTAAGGGCTTTATCAACATGTATCAATGAGATAGTAAACTAAAACAAGTGCACATGTTAATATAAAGAGCAAACAGATGGCATACTATCATGTCGACCAAGAAAGTCCTCTCTCTCTATATATATATGTGTGTCCAATCATCCATTATAATATACAATAATGGCCTCTAGGGCATACATATTCCTTATAATCTCCCACTTGCACTAAGACCAGTTGTAGTAGTATTGCATACCCAACAGCCTAAAAAGTCTCTTGAACTGTGTCTAGGGAAGGTCCTTCGTGAATGGATCCGCCGTGTTTTCCTTCGTGTCTCCTCTCCTGACCTCGATCTCGCGGTGATTAACTATCTCCTGGATCAGGTGATACCGCCTCAGAATATGTCTGGATCGCTGATGGGGCCGGGGTTCCTTTGCCAAAGCCACAGCTCTATTGTTATCACAATACAAGGGTATTGGATCTTCAATGGATGGAACCACATCAAGTTCAATAATGAACTTCTTCATCCAGACAAACTCTTTAGCAGCATTTTTGGCAGCGATGTATTCAGCCTCCATCGTCGAGTCTGCAATGGTATCTTGCTTGGAACTCTTCCAACATACCGCCCCTCCATTGAGAGTGAAGACAATACCCGAGACAGACTTACTGTCATTCTTATCATTCTAGAAGCTTGAATCGGTAAAGGACTCCACTTGGAGTTCTCCGTTACCATACACCAAGAACATCTCTTTAGACCTTCTCAAGTACTTAAGAATATTCTTCATAGCTATCTGGTGCTTCTCCCATGGGTCTTCTTAATACCTACTTACTACACTAAGTGCGTAAGCTACATCCGGTCTGGTGCATAACATCGCGTACATGATAGACCCAACTGCAGAAGCATAGGGTATCACGTTCATGCGAGCCCTTTCCAAATCAGTCTTTGGAGACATCTCTTTAGAGAGAGTGATTCCTGAACAAGCGGGTAAATTACCACGCTTAGAATCTTCCATACTAAATCTCTTTAGTATGGTGTCTATGTACTTGGATTGGGACAATCCTAACATCCTTTTAGATCTAACTCAATAGATCTTTATTCTCAGGATGTAGGAGACATCACCAAGATCTTTTATGGAGAACTTTTATGATAGGAAGAGTTTGACCGCGTGCAGCATAAGAATATCATTTCCTATCAAGAGTATGTCATCCACGTACAATACGAGAAAGACAACCTTACTTTCTACTACCTTTTTATATATACATGGTTTATCTACATTTTTGATGAAGTCAAACCCTTTGACTGCTACATCAAAATAGATATTCGAACTCCGCGATGCCTACTTTAATCCGTAGATTGATTTAAGCAACTTGCACACCTTTCCGCTGCTCCCACTATCTACGAAGCCCTCTGGCTGTGTCATATACATACTCTTTTCTAAATCACCATTTAGAAAAGCGGTCTTGACGTCCATCTGCCAGATTTCATATTCATGGTTATGCAGCAATGGCAAGTAGGATCTTGATGGACTTAAGCATAGCCACTGGAGAAAGGGTCTCATCATAGTCGACACATGGTCGTTGAAGAAAACCTTTTGCTACAAATCAAGATTTGAAGGTCTCAACCTTTCCATCTACACCAATCTTCTTCTTGAAGATCCACTTGCTCCCAATGGGTTTTACCCCTTCAGGAGCAACCTCCAAAGTCCATACTTTGTTGGTGTACATGGATTCCATCTCAGATCGCATAGCATCCAGCCATTTCACAGAGTCCCCACTTGTGATGGCCTACTCGAAACTAGTTGGGTCATCATCTTCCATGATGCAATCATCGCTCCCACCGTCAATGAGGAAACCGTAGTATCTCTCAGGTGGATGAGAAACCCTACTAGATCTGCGGAGTGGCCGAGGTTCATCGGGGACTATTGAATCCTCCGGTTCTACTAAATTATTAGTTGTAGTTTGTGTATCTGGAACTTCATCCAATTCTATTTCATTACCACTAATTTCTTTTACAAGAAATTCCTTTTCTAAAAAAGTGACGTGTTGAGCAACAAACACCTTTGTTCCTCAATGTGGTAGAATAGATATCCATGTGAATTCTTTCGATATCCCATAAACTTGCAAAGAACTGATCGTGCTCCGAGTTTGTCCGGATTCTGTTTTTTAACATAGGCCAGACAACCCCATATCTTAACTCGTTTAAGATATGGTCTCTCTCCACTCCATATCTCATATGGTGTTTTAGGCACAGATTTTGATGGAACTTGATTCAATAGGTATGCAGCTGTCTCAAGTGCATAACTCCAAAAGGAAATAGGTAACTCAGTATTACTCATCATAGAGTGCACCATATCTAATGGGGTGCGATTCCTCCGCTCCGATACACCGTTGTGCTGTGGTGTACACGGAGGAGTAAGCTGAAAGAGAATCCCATTCTCTTTTAGATAATCTCGGAATTCCGTGCTTAAGTATTCACCTCCTCGATCAGATCGAAGGATTTTAATACTTTTACTCGTCTGGTTCTCTACTTCGTACTTATATTACTTGAAACTTCAGACTTGTGTTTCAACAAGAACACATGTCCGAATCTAGAGAAATCATCGGTGAATGTAATGAAGTATGAGGAACCATTTCTGGCATGGGTAGACATAGGACCGCATACATCACTATGTATTAGTCCCAAGAGTTCAGTAGCTCTTGCCCTGTGTCCCGTGAACGGAATTTTGGTCATCTTTCTTTTGAGACAGGACTGACAAGTTTCATAAGATGTAAATTCGAACGGTTCCAAATATGCATCCTTATGTAACTTAGCTAGTCTGGTCGCAATGATATGACCAAGTCTATAATGCCACAAGATGGCTTTGTTCATTTCTGAACTTTTCCTCTTGTGAGTGTTTTGTATATTTAGAACTGTATTTTGATTTAGAACATATAAACCATTACACAACGTACCAAACTCAATCAACACTTGATTTAGGAAAATGTTCATAACATTTTTCTCTAATGCAAAGTTATATCCTTTTTTATTTAATAAAGAAACAACTATTATATTGCACATCATTGACGGTACGAAATGTCATTCAAAATCAATGTATTACCATTTGGCAATACTAGGTGATACTCGCCGACAGCTTCGGCAACAACAATTACTCAATTCCCAACTCTGAGAGACATATCACCCTTTTCTAGTTCTATTCTTTTCTTTAACCCTTGCAACAAATTAAAAATGTGGGATCCTGATCCGGTATCTAATACCCAGGACGTAGAGCAGACTGAGAAACAATTCTCAATAACTAACACACCCGAAAAAGATGCATCAGAATACTCTTTCTTCATTAAGGTTGCGTGGAAATCGTTGCATTCCTGTAACGTTTTGAAAATCGTTTCGGTGAAATTTCGAAAAATACGGTAAAATAAGGGGTTTTCTGTAAAAAGTCAAAATACAAATATCTTTATTATAAAATTAAATATACATATTCTAGCGATGTAATTGCTAGTATTTGGTGTTTATTGAGTCACTGGTGAAATTTCAAATTTTCTGAAAAATTTTCCGAAATTAATTATTTTAATATTATTTTAAGCCGTCACTAATATATTTAATTAGGGAAAATTACAAATTGGAATGAGTTGAAACAAATTTTGTGCATCATAAAATATTAAATAAAATTTTATCATGTGGTTTTTGAAACGAAATCGTTTGCCAAAACGGTTTAGAAATTATTGAAGAAAAAGGCTTTTTTCGGTGAAATTAGTGTAATGGAAGTGGGTTACTACACTTATCTCTTTTTCTCACCTAAACAAAACACACACCCATTTCCCCAACATGCTTGGCCGGCCCCCCCTTGATCAGTCCAACATTCATGGGCCTCCCATTTCACACAATAAAGCAACAAAAGAAAAGAAATTGGTGTTAAACATTAAAGCATGGGTCTTTATACTTGATGTATGGTTCCTTGCTTGGACTTTTCTCTCACCCACACCCAACACCACACTCTCTCTCACCTCCTCACTGCTGCAGAAATTCAGCAGCCCCCCTTCTCTCATTTCCCCATCTCATTTCTTCTCCAAAGTTCACAAAATTCCATGAAAAATCAAATAAAACCTCACTAATTTCAAAATCCAACCCTTACCCATTTTTCCTTGGCTATACTTGTATGGATATTGGTGAAAAGAAGCAAGTTTGGGAGGCTAGATTCATGTTGGATCTCTTGAAATTGTGAGGTATAATCTTAACCCTTTAGTCAAAATGTTGTCTAATTACTTCAATCTAGCTAACTAGAAGTTTAAATATGGTTTAATTTTAAAGTTTGGTTTTCAAGTGAAGGGTTAATCTAAAGTTAGGGTTTAGAGTATTTGGATTATGGTTGTGTGGAGTAGTGAAGATCTTAAGACATGCAAAACCTAATCTAATTGCCAATATGTAAATTGTTAGATGTAAAATGTCCAAATTAAGCTTTTTTTTTGTAAACTAGGTTTTTAGAAATTATTGAAAATGTGAAATTTAAAATCTAGTTAGGGTTTTTATAAATTTATTATGGTTTTAATGAGGAGATCAACATGTTAATGGAATGCTAAAACTAATCTAGTTGCTAGTTTACAAATTGTTGCTTTTAAAATGTTAAAATTGGATAATTTGCAAACTAGAATTTTGGATTCAATGAAAATTGATGAGGATAAAATCTATTAATGGTTTATATGACTTAGTTATGATATTTAGTGGATATTAGGGTCATTAGATTAGTTAAAACATCAAGTTTCGAATTAAAACGAAAATTTAGTGCTTTCTAGGTTTTCGGAAATAAATCAATTTGATTTATTTTAATGTTTTGATGATTTAAACCCTGTTTTATATTATAATTAGTGAGTTTTGGGAACTACGATTTATACGTTGAGTTTTTCTCGATCACTCGGCATTTGTACGCCGATGTCGAGGGTTTTGGGTTGATTTGAGAGAGAGCAACCATAGGTTTTGACCTATGTGGGATTCACGTGTCGTTTTGGTCATGAGTCGGATTTTAATACAACACGATGCGTTATGATATGTAGGTACCCCATGTGGACTTCGAGACGACAAGCAAGCGCGTGGCGACGTCGGCACCGGCTAGCGAGGACCAGGTGACTAGATTTATATCTACGGGGAGAAGTCGGGTGGATGGCGTATAGCACCCCCGCAGTTCGTGGTGATGTATACGAATACGTATACACACATTTATTGGTTATATATTGTTTGAGTTATTAATGATAATTATGGATGGTTTAGTATCGCGAAACCCTAGAGTAGTGGTCGCACCATACATGCACACACCTACCCATACTTGCATACATTCTTCTTCCATTTGTGTTTACGGTAATATATATATAGTTATGTGTTCACATGGGTATGGGACTATGTGTTCACATACGGATTTGAGGATGATACTTGGGTTTGAGACGAGTCGATGAGATTTGATTTGAGGTCGTGAGATCGGTGATATAGCAGGGTTCGTATTTGAGATACGACATGACGTTGTAGCGGGTCCTTGACGTAGGGTTTCACACACGTGCATGCATACTTAGGCGGTATCAGTATTGTACTAGACGTAGATCAGTACCCCGATCATGATATTTGATAAAGAGGATACCAGATGAATAGTATGATGAATGTGATATTGACCCGTACCCAGAATTGGGGATGCCGTACGACGGATTTACGTACGAGCTGTATCTTGATGATTGATCCGCACTCTTGACTTGGGATGTCTGATTATAGATATGGTATCGGATATGATACTATTGAGGCGGGATCACCGACTAATATATTTACAGGTATGTATATGTATCGACTCAGATGTTAGGCGGTTTCCTTACCTGTAGTCCAGCCTGTTAGCTTAGCCCTTTAGTTTAGTTTAGTTGTTAGATTAGATTCGATTCTTACCTATTTCAAAAACTAACGAATCGTGGGTATTTTAAAAGACAGCCAAAGGGATCCTACGGATATTTCAAAAGACGTATCTTTTCATAAAAACACCGTAGCCCCTACTTTCAAAACCCCATGATTCGTGTTATTTCAAAAGGCACCATTTGTAGGACTTATATTAGATTAGTGCAGATTAGTTATAGTTGCGTCTAGTATTCAGCTCCCGCTCATTATTATGGTTCGCTTCGCATCGCATGCTTATATTATGTTTCATACTCCATTATTGATACATGCTGTTAGGACACCAGCACCATTACCGATGATGCGTATGTACCACGTACACTTACTTGCCGGCTCACACACATCTTCATCGGTAATTGCCATGTCGCGTACACCTTAGAAAATATTATTGCTTGACATAGCGTACTTGCCTTATATGTTAGTTTAGACATTGTAGTTATTACCTGCTACTTCATGCATACTGTTATTCATTGTTATGCCGCATTCATGGATTATCATGCATATATTCACTATTTTACGTGTTATTGAGGTTTGGATTCGGATTTCCATGAGATTTTCTGGATTTGGAGGAAATCCGCAAAAACATAAATAAACCTTTTCTCTCTTTTAAAATAAAAAGTGCGGTTTTCCCATGATGTATGAGTCGTCCACCATGAGTTTGCTGATGGATTTCGAGACCCGATTCGAGGAGTGGAGGAACCGTTTCGGGTACATGGTGGGCCCGGTGCGGTACCCCGGGGCAAGAGGAATGTGTTGTTGACGTTGAGCCCGGCAGGGGAGCACTACCGACCGGTGATATTACCCGACACGTCGGATATCCGGAGGATACCGTCGTAGTCTTGAGATGGATGGTAGGGGCCGGTCTGGATTGACGGCGCCCTAGATATTGTGATTTGAGATATTGAGGTACAGCGATTGTGATACAAAGATATCGAGATATTTGGACACTTGTTTTGTGTCGATGCTGGGCACTGTTTTATGCTGATTTCATTTATGGTACCTCACTTTTAAAATACAGAAATCTCACTGATTTATGAAAGCAGTTTTCGTCAGTACATGCATTCTGTTCCATGCATTCATACCTCATCCATATGATATATTGCTATCCGAGGCACTGACACGAGCACTTGGTATTACTGTTGTTTAGTGGTATACCCTAGCCATGGTTATAGGCTGCTGGTTATATTTTGAGGATATATTATGATCGTATGACCTAGGATTGCGTCATGCATGCGATTTCTGTGCATAGATGTTTTTCTACTCACGAGTTGGCAACTCACCCCCGTTGTGCCCCAGTTTCTTGCAGGTTTTGCCGTACAGGTTTCTTTACGGCTTTGCTGGCACTATTTCCATTTCCGGGTGACTTGCTAGTAGGTGGGTTATTTGTATCGTACCCATCATTACATCTTGTATACTATTATTCAGTTGTATCTAGAAGTTCCATCAACCAAACATGTATTTATTTGAGATAGAGACCAGTGATGTTTATTCTTTCGACCTTAGAGTCGCGCGTTGTATTTCTGTGGTTTTCTTGTGGTTTTTGAGTTCCTTTTGAATTTTGATCCTCGCCCTTGGCGTTGTATATTATATTGCTTGTGTGGTTGTGACCGTCGATTGACGAAGAGCTAGCTCCCGCTTGGGGATGCCTTTTTATTGATTTCGTATACTATTCATGTTGTATCCCATTTGGGGGCCAGTATTTACAAAGGAGACTCTGCCGAAATTTTCAGTAAATTTTTGATGTTTTAAAAACCGCATAATTCGGCTTATGCTATTGAAACTACTTATTTTAAATTGGTTTTCCTTCACTCTATTACTTTTCTTGGTTTGGATTTTTGGGTTTTTGGCTTACTTAGATTACGTACACCTCGAAACGTTCGTAGTTTAAGTGCCGGTCATATTCCGTACTTTCGGGACGTGACAATTCCCCTATCCCTTGCCTAAACTTATGATAGTTGTCATAAGATAGAGCGGAACCAACGTTGCCCAGCCCTGTATAATAAACGAGTTCTGTCAATAAATCCATATTATTATCTTGATTAAGGTGTGATATGGTCGCTACCTGGAGAGGGAGAGAAGAAAACACTTTAGCATGTGCTCTTTCAAGATTAGATTGGATATTATCTTATCTAATCAGAATGGCTCCCACTGTTTTTATCAAATCTTCCTTCAAACCCTAAAAACTAACAATAGCCGGGATTAATTACACCCTACAAGTTCGCTAATCGGTCAGCCAGGCTGATATTGGTACTCTGAGGGAGTCTCCCTGTGCTTTCACATGGAAATAATTAAATAACCTCGTTTCCGCAGGGGCATAACCCCATTAACACCTTTCTTAGACACATACTGGATTAGCTAATTGTAAAGTGGAAAACTCTCTCAGGAGTAACGCTTACTCGCAGTGGGTATCGGGATCCAACTATCCCATAGTAGGTATGCAATCTCATTGCAAATTTCAACACTTGAAATTCCCGATAATTGTTTTTACCCCATGCGGCTTATGACCTTGACAAGGTCAACAAATTATAAACCGCAAGTCAAGTTCAACCCGTCATTTCGTGACTGATTTAGACCCACCTACACAACCCTTGACAAGGTCAACAAAGACGTACGACTGACCTAACCAATTGCATCATCATGCGGTAGAAAAGCACTAATCATCTACCGAACACTACGCCTCGACAAGGTCAACAAACGTAGCACGAATACTAAACAATACCTATCTGAAATGACGAAGGGCTACGACTAGTTTTTGAAAAAACCTTTAACGTAATGAACTTGATATCGTTGTAGAACCTAGTGATTTGAAAAAGGAGTGGTTTAAGATCTGCTTTAAAAATCGAGTAGTTTTCAAAACAAACCGAGTGGGTTGTAGAATAAGCAAGTTTTTGCTAAAGAGGTCATTCCCGGTGAAGGTACTGGATATTCATAATGGAATATCACTATGCAAAGCAAGAACTAGAGCTACCTTTTTGAAAAATTGATTCTGCAACATCTTTTAGGTTTCTTTTCTTTTCATTAATTTTATTAATGAAGTCCTATCAATTATGTTTCCTAAACATCACAGAAGAAACGAAAATAAAACACACATATATGCCATCCGCATTCGCTACAGGGACCCGGGTCTTCATTGTAAGGTTACTTAACTTACGTCAGGGAGTGGTCAGGACTAGCGCGGATGCAAAACATATATAGTGTCTACTAATATATCATATATATAGGTTGCATTCGTCTCACACAGTTATATGATCACATCACATCATAGAACAGCAGAAGCAGATGTATGAAATATAGGTTATACGAGGAACTCCGTGTTTTAGATTAAGCTAGTAACGAAAAACACGGATTCAACGGTCGTGATGAATAGCTAAGCCACACCCCTAGACCCCTACGAGAGCGGCAAGCAACTCTGCCAATTCTAGAGTTAGGCGACTGGTCTCGACTTCTCGAGATGGCCTCCCACTGGACTCTAAATCCGGTTATTTGTGCTCTCCGTCTTGGGTCTATCCTAATGCGGTAAAATAAATAATATATATTGAATCGAGACAACAACCTCAACTCGGAAGTGTCCTAATAAAAGAATATTACATACATTTATTTATATGAATGAAAATTGAAAAACTCTCATCTCACCTAAAATCCCTGGCTATTCAATCACGACGATCCAATATAACATATCGATAGCAACACAATAATATCACATGTCATCAACGTAAGTGAATATGCATATCCCTGATGTCGTTGTCGTATAGCAACGAGATCGGGGACACTGCCACATATTACACTTACGGCCGCAGAAAAGAAATGAAAACTACAATAATTAGAATCCGCATCCGTAGACATCATAAACCCGGATTATCACATATTCCAAATTTCATGCCTAAACCTATAAACCTTACATTTAAGTCTCGAATTGAAAGCCCTTTTCAAAGATTAAGCCGGGCAATTCAACAAGATTCCCGAATGATGATTCGAAAGCTCGTTGGGAACTTTAATGGATGGCCACACCCCCGAGGCCATCAACGAAGTGGACTTGGGTGGAACACCGTGGCCGCGAGCTCCCGAGTGGGTGCTCTTGGCCATGGGGTTCTCCTATAGTCACTTGGTCGGGGCAAAGGGGCGTGGCTCTCTACTAGTATCTCCCGGCGAGTATTCGCATACGATACGAGATTACGACGGAGTTTTGATCCAAATCCAAACTCCGTGGTAATCCATCATTTGAGACAAAAATGTGAGATTTAAGAATCGACAACTAGTTTTCACAAAACTAATCATTGTAAATTCCAAAAATTGTATAACATAACCATAGCAATTAGACAAAGTTAACATTTTGATCGATATTTCAATCAACAACAATTCACAGAGACCTCAACCACTTGAGCCTTATCCAAAATATCCAGAAAATACGGAAGGAGAAATAGAAGCATCATAAGAAATCTTGAGTTCTAAGCCTACAATTGCACCGCGGAACCACGGCTAGAACAGGGTCTAGGCGGCGGTTCCGCGGCCAATTGGTGGAACGAGAAGCTCGTATTTCTTGAGCCTCCTTAGAATAGCTTGCATGATTTTCTGAACATTTTTAATCTTGAAAAGATTGAATTTTGAAAAATTGGACAGAAACTTGGAAAAGTCGAGTTTAAAACTTCGATCGAACACTTTAATTTCGTCTAATATACTCCTAAACCTCTAGCTTGGCTCTGATATAATGAAAGTATGTCTTAGCACCTCTACTAGGGTTTTGTGAGCATTAAGTATGAATTTTAAAAATATAGAGGTCTAAGTATACTAAACAAGAATCGAACTAGAGAATTAAGGTTTCAAAGTTAAACAAAACAAGTTCTAAACTGAGTGAAGAGAGTTTACAAGCTTTGTAGTCTAGTCCTTCACATCAAAATCTCCAAGTAGTAGTCTTAGAACTCTTCTTTGACTCCACTCGAAGGTTGGAGCGAGCTTGCTCGAAGTCTTCGTCGTCGAAGATGATCCACCTTGAGGCAACTCACACTCAAGCTCACACTTCACTAATCAAATTATTAGTGAAGTTAACAACCTATACTAATTTGCTAGAGTAGTGTAGATTGATGAAGTAGGAATTTTGCTCACAAAAAAAATCTATCTTTCTTTTTCTTTTTCTCAACCTAGAAAAATCTAGAGAGGAGATGAAGGAGATGAACTTGGAAGTTGAGTGTGAACTATGAGGATAAGATGAGATCAAGATTATGATAAATATCTATGGATAAAACAAAGAAAGAAGATGAGTGATGGCTTCTCCATGCTTCTCCAAGCACCCAAAACAATGACTCATTCTTCTTTTCTTTTATTCATATATCTTTATCATTATCTTTTCTCTAATGTGATTCTCACACATACATGTTCTATGTATCATCAACCATGATACAAAAAGCATATATATCAAATATATATAATGAGAAGAAAAGAATTAAGTGAGCTTTATATTAGTTTATATATATATATATATATATATATATATATCAAATTATTAAATCAACACTTGATTCAATTGTTAGTTATATGTATGCCCTAGAGGCCATTACTGTACATACGATGTATATTGTAATGGATGCTTGGACATATATAGGGAGGACTTTCTTGCTCGACATGATAGTATGCTATCTGGTTGTACTTTATCTTAACATGTACTCTGATTGTATCTATGTTATATGTTGATAAAGCCCTTAGGATATGTACTCGACTACTGGGACTATGATGAGATCATACTACTGGGGCCACGGTAGTCGACGAGTACATCCTATAACTGTTTCTAGTCGAGGGTGTATCGAGACAGGGCATCGATACACCAGAGTAGACTAGTGTATACGCATCTTGACCCATATGATGGGTGATGGATGATCCCATATCCATCGGTGTTTGACATCAAGGATGGTGTACTGGTGCTCAGTAGAGACTGGGTACACTGGACGGACTCGCCGAGAACTCCCAGATGGTATTATACCTCACGTCAGATGGCAGTTCTCAGGTGACACCGATGTAAAAAGGTGTTATAAACCTGAGATCGTCATAGAGTCTTGTGTGATTCCCACTGTGCTTTGATTTCCATCGTACCACGTCCAAGAGGGCGTGCAAAAAGGTGGCTTTTGGGTACAGTCCCGAATCACATGGAGGCAATGTGCGATAGGAGGGGATTCGTCTCTCCCGGTGTAGGGAGTTGATTTTGCGCTGTGTTTGATTGGCTATAACTAGAAATCCCTGGTCAGGGTTGCTGAGATTTACTGGTAAGCGTTATCAGTAGTTTCTCAAACTGTTATAAACCTCATATCGACACGACTTATCAAGCTACTTGGGTCTGACGTTTACCACCCCTAGGCGAGATATGCGACATATCAGACGAAGAGACCGGACTGTACGGGAGTGTTACTGACTGGATTCACAGGAGAATGTACAGGCTTGCTTGTTGATCTTCTGAGCGCTCAATACCTGGGTGGCTGTTACGTTTAGCTGACCGCTTGCAGCTTGTGGGTGTTTGATATGATCATCACCTACTGCCGGTGTTTTGACGATTCTTTAGAGTCCTACACAGAGGTTTCTTGGCTCAGGAAAAACGGAGTAGGAGCACATATATGATATGTGCGGGACCGAGAAAAATACGTGTATGTGATTCTGTATTAGATTCTCGCGATATGAGATATCAGCCGGGTATATGTGATATAGCCGGGTCATCGGATCAAGAGTTGATTCGATGAACTAATACAGATTATATTAGTCGGTTATTTGTGAAATAGCCGGATTATCGGATCAAGTGTTGATTCGATAATTTAATGTATAATTATATATTTGATATATTAAATTACATTAACTAATATAAGCTCACTAAAAGATTCTTTTTCTCACTCGGATAATACATTGATATATATGTGATATATGTTAATAGTATTATTTTTATTTTGTTACAATAAATATTTTATATGTGATATATAATATTGTAACATGTTATGGTTATAAATGCAACATGTTTTATGGAGTTTAATTAAGGTTAGGGTTTGGATTAGGGTTAAGTGTTCATAAGGCTTTCAAGAAGCTTCTTGAAGCTTTGACTTTGACTTTGACTTGGATATTTTGCATAGATATTTCCTTAACCCAACCCAACCCTTTACCCTAGTTAAATCTCTACATGGGTTAAATCTTCATACTTAACCCATGGTTGCAATTCTAACCACACTATAGTTTCATTATTCATCACAAAAGGATTCTTCTTCTTCTTCCTCGAGTTCTTGATGGAAAAGCTTACTAGCTTTTTCATTAGTGATGATTTTGAGTGAGATTATGAAAACAAATGAGAGCTAAAATCCTACTTCATCATCCTAATCTAGCCTAGCCATTTAGATTAGGGTGTTCACTTCATTAGTGAGTGAGAGCTTGTGTTAAAGAAACTTCAAGGTATATCATCTTTGTTATCGAAGATCGGAAGCAAGTTTGCATCATTCTCTTCGTGGAGCCTCTCTAGAGTCCGGGTACATGATGATCGCAGCGAAGGGACCTGACTACAAAGGTTGTAATCCCAAACTCTTAGATGTTAAAGTGTTTAACATGTTTTGTTTTGCCTAATCTCTAGTTTAAAGATCTTGGTTAGGGTTGTTCGGCACGTCTAAATTTTAAATCGGGCATGGTTGATGCCTTATAGACCCTTGTGAGAGTGCCTAGTAACCCTGCATCAATAATTCGGTTATATCATATATAACTCGGCTAATATATATATATATATATATATATATATATATATATATATATATATATATATATCATCACTTGATTTGATAATCCGGTTATATCATATATATCCAGCTGATATCAAAAAACGCAAGATTAGAATACGGTATCATATACTCGTATTTAATCAAGCTCCCGCACATATCTCCATACGTGCCCTACTTCATTTCGCTTGAGCTAGGAAACCTCTATGTGGGACTCTAAAGACTCGCCAATACGCTAGCAGTAGATAATGATCATATCAAAGACCTACAAGCCGTCGGCGGTAATAGCTGGACGTAACGGCTACACAGGTATTGAAATTATAGAAGATCAACAAGCAAACTAGTCTAAACTCCTGTAGAGCCTATAAGCAACACTTACCGTACAGTCCGGTCTCTTTGTCTGATATGTCACATATCGAGTCTGGGGGGGTGGAATTGTCAGACCCCAATAACTCGATAAGTCATGCCGATGTATGGTTTATAACCTTTCGAGAAACAACTGATAACACTTATCAGTAAATCTCATCAGCCCTGCCCAGGGACTTGCTGTTATAGCCAATCAAGTATAGTGCAATATCAACTCCCAGTACCGGGAGAGACGAAACCCCTCCTATCGCTCACTGCCTCCATGTGACTCGGGATTATACCCAAAAATCACCTGTTTGCACAACTCATTTGAGCCGTGGTAGGGAGGAAATCGAAGAACAGTGGGAACCACACAAGACACTATGACAATCTTAGGTCTACAGACTAACCTGTACAAGTGTCATCAGAGAACTGCTATTTGACGATAGGTATGGTACCATCTAGGAGTTCTCAGCGAGTCCTGTTCGGTGTACTCATTCTCCAATGAGCACCTGTGTACAATCCTTGATGTCAAACAACAATGGTTATGGAATCAACCATCGCCCCTTACAGGGTCAAGAAATGTACACACTAGTCTACTCTAGAATATCGATGCCCTGTCTCGATACTCGCTCTACTATGAACTGTTAAGGATATGCTTGTGAACTACACAAGCCCCACTATATGATCTACATCATAGTCCTGGTAGTCAAGCCAACATTCTAAGGGTTTTATCAGCATGTATCAATGAGATAGTAAACTAAAACAAGCGCACATGTTAAGATAAAGAGCAACCGGATAGCATACTATTATGTCGAGCAAGAAAGTCCTATATATATATATATATATATATATGTCCAAGCATCCACTATAATATACAATAATAGCATTTAGGGCATACATATTCCTAACAACTCATAACCCAATGAGCACCTGTATACTATCTTAGGTGACTAACTGATACCAATGGCTTGTAAAACCGGCCACCGCCCCTCGCCGGGGTCTCGAAAAGCATACATTAGTCTACTCCGGAGTATCGATGCCTAGTCTTGGTACTCTCTCGAGTTGGGACATTTAAGGATGTGCATATGGACCACCCAGCTCCCACATATATGATCGCCATCATAATGCTGGTAGTCAAGCAAGAATCCTATGGGCTTTATCAACATGTAAGAGTGATATGTAATATCATATAATCCTTGTCCATGGTGATGATGTCAAACCAGATAGCATACTATCATTTCGAGTAAGACTGTTCTACCCGTATAGGTCCTCCCTCAATCATCATAATCGCCTTCTTGCGATTAGAATAATTGACTTGAGAGCACTATATCCAACAACAGCGACCATGACTTACCTTAAACTAAAACTCATGAACCAAGTTAACCGAACCTTCTTACACACTTCGGCTTTTGGATTGTCCTGGTTTACGACAAAATCACATATATCCCTATTACTCTTACTTTCCCTTTGAAAGTCTACCCTATGTAGGATTACCTAGCACGACTGCAAGGTTTCGGGAGGCACTGTCCATGTCATTTTCAAAAATTTGCCATGCTACATAAGCCTAACCCTAGAATCTTAACTAAAGAATTAGACAATAAATTATGTAAACAACTTTACATCTAAGTGAACATGGAATACAACCTTTGTAGACCGGTCATTCACTTCAATAGCTCCGTGTAGTAGTCCCTTCGCTTCAAGTAGTGATCTTCCGGACTCTAAAATGGCTCCACAAGATGAAAGGAACAAGCTTGCACGAAGTCGTCGAGGCCGAAGATGATCTACGTCGAGGAGACACCAACTCAAGCTACCTCTTCACTAATTAGAGATTAATGAAGCTAACACCCTAAAATAAATGGCTAATCTAGTAGAGGATGACGAAGTAGGATTTTTGCTCACTTTAGAATTAATTTTCTCACTAATTTTCTTCACCTCTCCAAAACCTAGAGAGCTCTCTTGATGAAGAAGAAGATGAAGAGAATAATAGAATAAGTGAGTATTTTGCAACCATGGGTGAGAAAATATCATATACTAACTCATGTAGAGACATAACCATGGCTAATTACAATGGTTGGGTTAATAAATATCTTAAGTAAAACAAAATTAGTGGACTAAGTCAATGGTTCCACAAGCTTCCTCAAGCTTCAACCATGAGCAAATTTCCGACTAATTTTTGATTTACTTTAAATAAATAAACCCTGCATTATAATGAGCATGGTGTGAGTCTCATACACCCATGTAGCATGTATCATCAAGCATGACACAAAAAGAAACACAATTAATATATATCACATATATATTAAATGCATAAGTGAGAAATAGAAATGCTTAAGTGAGCAAATTATAATTAATGTAAACTAATATATCAAATATATAATTATACTTTAAATTATTAAATCAACTCTTGATTTAATAATCCGGCTATATCACATATAACCGACCGATATCATTTGTATCAATTTATCGAATCAACACTTGATTCGATAACCCGGCTATATCACATATAACCGACCGATATCAAATATCGCGAGAATAGAATACGGTATCACATACACATAATAATCTCGGTCTCATACATATCACATATATGCTCCTACTTCGTTTCGCCTGAGGCAGGAAACCTCTGTGTAGGACTCTAAAGACTCGTCAATACGCCGGCAGTAGGTGATGATCATATCAAGCACCCACAAGCCGTCAGCGGTACTAGCTGGACGTAACGGCTACCCGGGTATTGAGCGATCAGAAGATCAACAAGCAAGCTTGCTCATACTCCTGTAAAGCCTGTCAGTAACACTACCATACAGTCCGGTCTCTTCGTCTGATATGTCGCATATCAAGTCTGTTGGCTATAGTGCCCTCAAGTCAATTATTGGATCATAGGTACGTGATTGCAATGATTGTGGGAGGACCTATACCGGTAGAACAGTCTTACTCAAGATGATACTATGCTATCTGGTTTGTCTTTATCAACGTGTACATGCTTCAGGTGACATTACAGATCACTATTAAATATTGATAGAGCCCATAGGATTCTTGCTTGACTGCCAGCAGTATGATGACGATCATATAAGTGGGAGGTGGTGTCTATAAGCACATCCTTAAATGGTCCCTAGTCATGGGAGTTTCGAGACTGGGCATCGATACTCCGAGAGTAAACTAGTGTATACAGATCGAGACCCCGACGAGGGCGATGGCCGGTCTTACAAGCCATTGGTGTCAGTTGGTTCACCTAAGATAGTATACATGTGCTCATTGGGTTATGAGTACACCGGACGGACTCGCAGGGGCACTGCTGATTGGTACTATACCTATCGTTAGGAGCAGTTCCCAGGTGACATGAGTACAACTTAGTCCTTTGACTTGACACTACTACATTTCCTCAAGTGTGTTCCCACTGTTCTTTGATTGCTACCCTACCACGGTTCAAAGGAGTCATGCAAACAGGTCGTAGTTGGGTGCAGTCCTGAAGCACTTGGAGGAAGTGGCGGTTAGATAAGATTCGTCTCTCCCGGTATTGGGGGTTGATATCGCGCTGTGTTTAGGAGAGCCTTTACACAAAGTCCTTGGCCAAGGCAAGTGAGATTTACTGGTAGGTATTCCAGTAGTTTCTTAAGGTGTTCTAGACTACACTCCGACACGACTTATACCGCTATTGGGGGTCTTATATTTACCATCCCCCTAAGCCTAATATGCGATACTCTTAGACGAACAGACCGGACTGTACGGAGATTGTCATAGATAGGCTCAGTAGGGTTTCAGGATGAGTTCGTTCGTCAGCTTCCCTTTCACTCAATACATGGGTAGCCGTTACATAAAGCTAGTGCCACTGACGTGCTTATGGTTAAATCCACTGTCAGCGTATTGACGAGTCTTTAGAGTCCCCCACAGAAAGTTTCCCTAGTTCGGGCGAAACGCTGTAGAGGCTGTATGGTTTTATGGCAGGGTTCGATCATATACGTACACTTCTACACGGATCATGATCGGACGGATCATACTAGTGGACTTTGGTTTAAGCCGGATCCTAATATTAGATTGTTGGATTACTTTCGTCTCGTAGTATTCGTATTCAGTCGGAATACGGATGCGGGTATGTATATACAGATGAAGGGTATTCTTGTGATCCGTCACGAGTTTACTTTAGTTGATGCCATTTCTTTTTGTTGGATTAAACATTTAGTTTAAATGTTTAGTGGAGGAAAATGTGAGTGCAAGTTTTGTCAATATGCATCATTTCATGTCACATGTACATAGTGACTCATGGTCTTGGTTCATGTGACCATTTATTGTGACATGGATTGATTTCTTGAGATTTTTTTGTTTGTGTGGGATATTTTAGAGAGAGAGGGCCGTTTCGTTATGGCATAGGATTATTCTTGAGGATATATATGAGCTCTCAAAATATCTCACACAAGACACAAGCCTTTTTCTTCACTTGCTTCTCTTTCTTGAGCTCGCCTCTTCCTCCATGGGCATCTTCTTCAATCTCCACCCAGCCCTCTCATGAGTTGAGAATCCATGGGTGTTTTGAGGCAAAGTAATCACACACTATCTCTACTTCACCTTGGACATGTCGGCTAGCAAACTTCATGTCTGAGTTGCTTCGGTTTTGAAGCGGGAGCCCGTATAAAGAATCTTTGACATGGTGCCATTTCGACGAGCGAGATCAGAGAGCGAACTTCGTTGGAGCAGCCGGGAGGAGCTTGGGATGGTGGCTAAAGACCGAAGGACACGGATTGATCCGTATAGCCATTCTAACATCTTTGTAGTTAGCTAGTATAGGGTTAATGGAACGATCCGGGTGAGAGACTGCGTTAGCGCCAGTTTATAAAAGTTTTTGTTCTGCGTTTGGTCTCGGATTGACGGCTGGAGCGCTACCGTTGACTTACGTGGTATCAGAGCTACGCCATTAACCCATACTAGCTTGTTATAACATGTTTAAAATATCGATCGACCGAATTTTTTAAAACCGCAATTCCATTCTTCAAGTTTCTGCCGAATTTTTAAAGTCGTCTAAAAAATATTTTGGTTATATCAGAAAATCATGCATGCTTTTTTAAGACCCTGGAAGAAATTTGAGAATACGTTCTGACCATCATACCGTAGAACCGTGGCCAAACCATCGTGTTTGCCGCGGTTGCACTGTTAGTTGTATGTATGCCCTACAGGCCAGTATTGTACAGATGATGTATATTATATTGGATGCTTGGACATATATAGAGATGACTTTCTTGCTCGACATGATAGTATGCTATCTGGTTGCTCTTTATCTTAACATGTACACTAGTCTCTTTATACTGCCATATATTTACATGTTGGTAAAGCCCTTAGGATGTGTACTTGACTACCTGGACTGTGATGCAGATCATACTAGTGGGGACATGGTAGTCCATAAGTACATCCTTCAAGGTCCCTAGTCGTGGGTGTATCGAGACGGGGCATCGATATACCAGTGTAGACTAGCGTATACGCTTCTCGACCCATGTGATGGGCAATGGATGATCCCATATCCATTGGTGTTTGACATCAGAGATGGTATACGGGTGCTCAGTGGAGACTGGGTACACTGGACGGACTCGCCGACGAATGAGTCTAGGATTCGAAAAGGACAGCGAGAGGACGACTACAGTGGTATCAGAGCCTAGATGTTTAGGCGAAATATAAAACTAGTTAACTACTTAACTAAAAGTTAGATGCTACAACCTTTGTAGATCCGGATATCCACTTCCTTAGCTCCACGTAGTCGTCCTCTCGCTGTCCTTTTCGAATCCTAGACTTATTCGTCGGCTTCATCGGGAAAACGAGCGGAATAGGTCGTCTTCGTGCCGAAGATGATCTACGTCGAGGTTGCACAAGTTCAAGCTCCAACTTCACCAAGTTGTGAAACTTGTGAAGAAAACACCCAAAACAACTTGGCAAGAGGTAGAGGGTGAAGAAATAGGAGGTGGGTTCACTTTAGAATTGGATTTCTCTCACTAGAACTCAAGTTGCCATTAATGGCATCAAGGTTTCTATCTTGAAGAAGAAGAAGATGAAGCTAGAATTATGATAAGTCCTTTTCAAATGGAAAGAAAAATGCATACTTATCATAATCTAACAAGGGTTAAGTGTAGAGAATAAACCATGGTAAGTGGATGGGTTAGGGTTAAGCATGAAGACAAGAATGGTTAAGAAGTCAAAGCTTCATGAAGCTTCAACTAAAGACAAACTTCTCCACCATTCTTATCTCAATCTTTTCCAAATAAATAAATGAACAAATAAATAAATAAATGAATATGCAAAACCCTAATTATCAAATTAACTATGGTTCAATTCTATATACTTAACTAAATAATCAAGTATCATCAAACATGATACAAATATGTGCACAAAAGTATATCACATATACAACTTGCACATAAAGTGAGAAAATCCATATAAAGTGAACCAATACTAGTTAATGCAAAGTAATATATCAAATATATAATTATACATTAAATCATTAAATCAACATTTGATTCAATGATCCGGTCATGTCGCACATAACCGACTAGTATTCAATGTATCGATTTATCGAATCAATGATTCGATAACTAGGTCATATCGAATATAACCAATCGAAACATTTATCGCGAGAATGAAATGCGGTATCACATACGCGCATTATTCTCGGTCCCGCACATATCTCATATGCGCTCCTATTTCGTTTCGCTTGAGCCAGGGAAACCTCTGTGTAGGACTCTAAAGACTCGTCAATACGCCGGTAGCAGATGATGATCATATCAAGCACCCACAAGCCGCAAGCGGTGTGCTAAACGTAACGGCCATCCGGGTATTGAGCGATCAGAAAATTGACGAGCTAGCCCGCTCACACTCCTGTGAATCCAACCAGTAACACTTACCGTACAGTCCGGTCTGTTCGTCTGATATGTCGCATATCAAGTCTAGGGGTGGTAAACGTCAGACCCCAATAACCGATAAGTCGTGCTGATGTGAGGCACATAACGGGTCGAGAAACTACTGGTAACACTTACCAGCAAATCTCTGATCAGCCCTGGCCAGGGACTTCCCTGTTACGGCCAATCGAGCACTGCGCAACATCAACCCCCAATACCGGGAGAGACGAAACCCCTCCTATCGCTCATTGCCTCCATGTGACTCGGGACTGTACCCAAAGACCACCGTTTTGCACGCCCTCATGGACGTGGTAAGGTGGAGATCAAAGCACAGTGGGAATCACACAAGACTCTATGACGATCTCGGGTCTACAGAATAACCTGCACAAGTGTCACCTGAGAACTGCCATCTGACGTGAGGTATAATACCATGGCGGTATGGTGGACACAGTGCATCATTTTTCTTTTTGGTGTCTTTTATATGGAATATTATTTTCTGAGATGTTTTGTTTTGGCCCAGATTCGTTTGAGTGCTGGATTTGCACTTGGGGCCATTTAGGGAAGTTTAGTCTATCGAAATTTTAAATACGTTAGTTTAACGGTACTTACATTACTATCTGTGACCGTGAATGTCATTAGAGCGGTATAACTCGTCTAATTGCTATATGTCCTTTTAGACGAGTTTGCGAACGTGACATTCACGTTGATATTCTGTGTTGTGTTGTGATGTTGCGGATTGCCGTGGTGGATAGCTTGGGTATAATGTTAGTACAGTTTAGTTTAATTTGTACATTTGATATCGCGGGGCGAGCGTCTGACATTTGGATTGTCGTCACTGCCTGTTTGTATATTGTTCTTTTGGGGCACGACCGGGTTGAGGTCAATGCACCCGTTGTACATATTTTCTTTTCTATACTAGAATTACCCCGCGGTGGAGTGCACGGATAGCTGGGTTCTGGAGGGCAACAGGTCCTCATCTCATGGCTTTAAGAAGGAGGGGGCCTCACTCCAGAATTGGCGGGCTATTCGCCGCACTCGTAGGGGGTACAGGTTGACCCAAGGTGGGGTGCTTAAGTTACCGGATTCCGTGAATTGCTGGGTGGTCCATTCACTTTGCTGAAGGGGGCTACATCGCTTCAGGTTTTGGCGGGTAATTTTCCGCACTCGTAGGGGTCTAGGTTTTCATTGAACAAGCTATCCACAAGACCAAGGGAATATCGGGTTTCACTTGCGGCTCAAAGGAAACCCGGGGCTCCCAGATTATCTGTATTGTTCTGTGATGCTTATTACTTTTTTGTGATGTTGCATTTATCATGCCTGGAGCGATTATTATATATTTATATATATACTAGTATATATTGTATATGTTTTACACCAGCGCTAGTCCAGTCCCCGCTCTGTCGTTCGTTAAGTAACCTAACGGGTGATGACGGGACCCAGTGGCGAATGCGGATGGCATATACGTACATCATATTTTCATTCTTTTTGATGTGATTAATTGATGGGACTGCATTGATTCGGATCAATGCAAGGAAAACAGACATATTCGATGTTGTTGGAACAATTTTCAAAAAGCTGTTATTGCAAGGACGTTCTCTTATGTTTTGCACAGTGGTATTCGGTTATGAATATCCAGCACCTCATTCGACGAGGCAAGGGCCGAGATCCCTTCATCGGGAGTGACCCCTTGGGCAGAAGTTTGCGTCAGGGTAATAACTTCACTATTGTCGATTACTTTTTGCTTTGCATCGCGGTATTCAATTTAGAATATCCTGCACTTCATTCGACGAGGAAATAGCCGAGATCCCTTCACCCGAAGTGACCTCTTTAGCAAATGTTTTCGCCACTATATATTTATAAAAAGCTATCCGGTTCCTTCAACGATATCAAGTTCATTACGTTAAAGGTTTTTCGCCAAAAACCATTCTTAGCCCTCCGCCATTTCAGATAGGTAGCACTTAGTATTCATGCTATGTATGTTGGCCTTCGTCAAGGCATAGTGTATGGTAGCTATTTGTTACTTTTCTGTTGCATAGATAGTGTAACAACCCTAATTTTCCTATACAAAATTTTTTCAAATATTTTTTCAAAAATCCACAAAGGGGTATTTTAGCATGAGCACAAAATATAGGTAATTATTTTGTTTTTAATTACAAGCTACAAGAATATAATAACTCAATTTTTAGTGTACAAGAATTTACTTTAAATTTAATGTATACTAGGAGTATTTATTCTTGCTGCTATCAGTTTAAGTAATTAAATACCACAATAATTACAAGAAGGAGCTTGTAGCTCATTGGTAATACCTTGCACTGCTGAACCAAGCAATCAGAGTTCGAATCCCATACCCCACATTATTTTTAATATTGATTTTTTTTAAAAACCTTTAGAATACCAAGAGTTTACACGTGCATATCTCACAAAAACCCCACTACACCCAAAGATGTAACACTTGCAGAGGGTAGATGAATTGTCGGGGGAGATCCAGGTCACCGGACTCGGTCGGGAATCGGCCAACTCGGCCTTGACTCGGCCGACTCAGTGATCCGACCGAGTCACGGCCGAGTCACCCCCGATTCGGCCGATTCCGGCGAGGGTCACAACATGAAAGTTGTGTCTTTTGGTATTCCCGACGCACCTGCAAAGTTTCAGCCTCATACCACTTCCAGAGCTCTTTAAAAACCCCAATTACTCCACTTTTAATACATTTTTATTACATTTTATCATATTTTTATTTCTAACTTTTCATCTACCCTAACCCTAGCCTAACCCTATAAATACCAACCCTACACACTACCCTCTCACCCCCCAAAATCTTGAGCCACTCTCTCAAAAGTTTCCACAAGAAGTGTGCTTCGAAATCGAGTTCCCGGCGAAGCTCTGACGGAATTCCGACGACGCGTTTTGGAGCAACCGGCGACGTAATCACCCCTCGGCCGTCCTCCCTAGTTCTCTTTACTCTTTAGAAGAGTTTAAACCTGTAAGTCCCACCTCTTCTACCTTCTTTTTCTTTAATGTAAAAATACGAATTTCTGGAACCCGACGGAAATCGGACAAACCGATTTCCGATTCGATTTTTCTTTAAAATTCCACTTGTCACCTAATACATATTATCCACCCATATGCATGTTGACTATTAATCACCCTTAAACCAATTTAATCACACTTTTCCACATGAAATGATAAGTTCTTTACAAAACCGTATTTCTGTCATTAAAATACCATGAAGTTCATTTTTCTTAATGTAATCAAGTACCTCACTCCTAAACATGTTTATTGTGATAACTAAACTTGTTTCAATCAATTTGAATGAAATTTCACACATGAAATGATAACGTTTACGAATACCGTATTCTTGCACTTTAATACCTTTAGGTTTAACATAGCTTATTTCACCTTTAAACTTCACCAAAACCTAATATAAGTCACGGGGTAATGACCTACCCTTACACACACTCAATATAACCCTAAATGATAAATATCAAAAATGCAGAATACGAAATTACAGGACTTTTCACTAAAATACCATAACCTTTATAACCTTTAGTTAAATCTTTAAATTGTAAACTTTTCTAAATAAAATCTTATATAAAATGAAAGCACGATTGGTCATGGACATCGATCGTTTATCTAAACTGTCTTGTGGGTCTAGGCAAGTGTGTCTAAGGCTAGTGGTTTTTAATTAGGCCCACGACTGTGGTTCCTTCCCACTTACCTGGCACTTATCTGGCCGCAATTGACAGTGAAGAGGCGATTTGAGGCTTCTAATGACTCATCGTTTAGACCCTAGAAATAGGCTAGTTGGCTTAGGAAACCCTAATAACTAAAATACGGAAACTATACTCTTTTGCAAATAAACACCCTATATTTATAAAACCGTTTTTCCTAAATGAAAAGTATTTATAAGACCTAAGCAAAGTGCCGCTACAACCCATCTTTGGGGAACCTGTTAGGGATAGTACGGTTCATCGTGCACCCGCAGGCTAGTAGTGCGAGATTCAGACCTCCGCAAGGAGCATTCGGTCTCGAAAGGTTTAAAATACGATATTTAAGGAACGTGAGACTTTTTGTAAATAAAATATTCATATAAAAGAAAATTATTTATGTGTTTAATTATATATAATTATCATTTAAACACCTATTTTGTTATAATATAAAGTTTCCACTTTTTCCTAAAATTCAAGATTAAAAGTTACATTAAAATACCACGAATTTCAAATAAACAATTAATTCTTCTATTAGGATATATTCACTAGAATAACACAAATAAAATTTACATTCATTATAATAATAAAGATGATTATTAAATACTTGAGGTATATTTTGAAAACTATACAAAAGTACTTTTTACATAAAACCCCCTCAAGTTTCACAAATTACAATAAGGCCCCTGACTAATATTGAACTTCAAATTATCTTTCTTTTAGTCTGACTCGGGTTGGAGTCTGACTAATTCTGACTTGAATATAATTCAAGTCAACCTATATTCAATCATATTCCAATACAAATTTGAATACAAGAATCCCAGAATCCAGTTAACAATCTATATAACTTGACTGAACCGAACCATGGATATTCCTTTTACATGATTCCCAGTATTCCATTTACATGACTCTATGGTTATAGCCGTTTCCTGATATCATGGTTTCGGTCAGTCAGTTAATCACTCATACAATCAACACAATTTTACAAGATAACAATACAAACAAGACATCGCGGGGTTTAAGGGGTAGACTGGTACGGAATATGTTAAAGGTGGCACGAGGTGGTCACTTAAGACGTAATTACATCCATGCCGTTGTTCCGTGGTATTATCGACGGAGCCTTGTACTACAGTTACCAAAGTCCCCGGTGTAAGTGGGACTCCCCTCGTATACACTGGCATCTTCTGTACCAGGCTACAAACAACAGCGTTAATACAACATTACAATATTATAATACAACATTAAAAGCTACACTCTCCCTCTCTTACTCTCTGTCTATTCCTCTCTTATCTTTGGGACTTACCGAGCGACCTGTTCGCTGACGACATTCTGTTTCTCTCTTCTTTGAATGTCGTCAGGTGATTTGGACCCGGCCGAGATTGAGCCATCGCAAGAAGACTTGGAGCAGTTTACTGAAGACCCTGCACTGTAGTTTCATTGTACACTTTTCCTTTCTGTACTTCTCATTTCCTGTTATGCCACTGTTTAGGCATCTTTTATTTCAGTTGTATTTCCTTTCATGTATTGTACAAAGAATGTTAATAAATAAAAGTTGCTGTTCTTTTTATACTCTTGTCTCTTGTGTAATATTTTATATTGCTTAGCTACGCTTAGCGTATGTACTTCTGAGTACATACGTAGCGGACCTCGTCGCGTCCACTTCGCCGTACACTGGGAAGCGGGGCGTGACAGGTTTTGTTGGTGGCCCATGCAGGTCAGAGCTGTATGAATCCCTGTCATGCAGTTCTGGTCTGCGTGAACAACCTAAGCAATATAACACAAGAACCAGCAACTAAAACATTCTTTACAATTCATGTTCCTTGAATCTTGCAATTTCATCTTCCTTGAATCTTATCATTTCATGTACTTGAATCTGTCCTAACTCAAATTTTTCTTCAGGGTTATGGATTCCCCAAACAACACCAGCACCAACGTCAACAACACACCCTCGGCACTACCTCTCACACCGGCTGTTCCTACACCACCCACTGAGCAAACAATGCTATTTGAGGCGATCCGCAGCCTTCTCGAGGGACAGCAACAACTTCTGAACCGTTCTGAGACTGATGCTCCGGGAGTGAAACAATTCAGGGCTTTACATCCGAAGCAGTTCTCAGGAAAAGGGAGCCCACTGGAAGCTGAGGAATGGGCTCAAAGTATCGAGGATGATCTGGCCGCAGCACAAGTGCCAGACGTCGCTTGGGTCCGTGTAGCGAAACTACAACTCACGGACAACGCTCGCAACTGGTGGAAGGCGGAAGAAAGCCGTCTTGTACAGCCTATTGAATGGAAGACTTTTCGCGAGAAGTTCGACGCGAAATACTTTCCAGCGACTGCCAGGTTTGCAATGGAGCAGCAGTTCATTCATCTACAACAAGGATTGATGTGGGACAAATCAGTAGATAAATACGACGCTGAATTCACCATGTTAAGCCGATTCGCAGCACACTTGATACCGACGGACGATATCAGAGCCCGTCTCTTTCAACAAGGACTGGACACGGAGATTCAGGCTGCCCTAGCCACGGGAAAATTTCTGACTCATGAAAATGCTCTGGAAGCTGCCCGCAGCTATGAAGCAGTGATAAAGGCAAGGGGCAGACCTCAGTCTGCAGGAGTGAAACGTCCTGCCACTCAGATGGCAGGAGGGGCCTCTTCAAGGCCAGCTGTTGAACTCAGAAGACTGGAAGAAGTTAAGGATCGGTCAAGACCCGATTTTTGCTTTTATTGCAAGAGGGAAGGTCACTTGTGGATGGACTGTAGACGCGCAAAAGGCCTATGTTTGGTTTGTGGCGAGTCCAATCACGGAATTGGAAACTGTCCTTATAGACGCAACTCAGCACACACACCCGCCAACTACCTGCAGCAGCCAGCTATCCAGGCTCCTGCAACTCGTCCTGCACTCCCAGCACCACCTCCATGTAGATTTCCTGCTCAGCCAAATCGTCAATTCCATCAGGCACTGAGAAATATGCCTCGAGTACAGGGGAATATGCCTCCAGCTAGGAGGAACGTGCCACGGCGACAGGCTTTCACCTTAGCAGCCATAGAACCTGAAACTGTGAACCAAGGTAACCCAGGTAACCTCCTCACCACTTTGACTAAAACTTCTTTACAACCTTTAATTTTGACACCAAACTGTTACACTTTCCTTTTACAAATTTCGAGGACGAAATTTTTATAAGGAGGGTAGAATGTAACAACCATAATTTTCCTATACAAAATTTTTTCAAAAATTTTTTCAAAAATCCACAAAGGGGTATTTTAGCATGAGCACAAAATATAGGTAATTATTTTGTTTTTAATTACAAGCTACAAGAATATAATAACTCAATTTTTAGTGTACAAGAATTTACTTTAAATTTAATATATACTAGGAGTATTTATTCTTGCTGCTATCAGTTTAAGTAATTAAATACCACAATAATTACAAGAAGGAGCTTGTAGCTCATTGGTAATACCTTGCACTGCTGAACCAAGCAATCAGAGTTCGAATCCCATACCCCACATTATTTTTAATATTGATTTTTTTTAAAAACCTTTAGAATACCAAGAGTTTACACGTGCATATCTCACAAAAACCCCACTACACCCAAAGATGTAACACTTGCAGAGGGTAGATGAACCGTCGGGGGAGATCCAGGTCACCGGACTCGGTCGGGAATCGGCCAACTCGGCCTTGACTCGGCCGACTCAGTGATCCGACCGAGTCACGGCCGAGTCACCCCCGATTCGGCCGATTCCGGCGAGGGTCACAACATGAAAGTTGTGTCTTTTGGTATTCCCGACGCACCTGCAAAGTTTCATCCTCATACCACTTCCAGAGCTCTTTAAAAACCCCAATTACTCCACTTTTAATACATTTTTATTACATTTTATCACATTTTTATTTCTAACTTTTCATCTACCCTAACCCTAGCCTAACCCTATAAATACCAACCCTACACACTACCCTCTCACCCCCCAAAATCTTGAGCCACTCTCTCAAAAGTTTCCACAAGAAGTGTGCTTCGAAATCGAGTTCCCGGCGAAGCTCTGACGGAATTCCGACGACGCGTTTTGGAGCAACCGGCGACGTAATCACCCCTCGGCCTTCCTCCCTAGTTCTCTTTACTCTTTAGAAGAGTTTAAACCTGTAAGTCCCACCTCTTCTACCTTCTTTTTCTTTAATGTAAAAATACGAATTTCTGGAACCCGACGGAAATCGGACAAACCGATTTCCGATTCGATTTTTCTTTAAAATTCCACTTGTCACCTAATACATATTATCCACCCATATGCATGTTGACTATTAATCACCCTTAAACCAATTTAATCACACTTTTCCACATGAAATGATAAGTTCTTTACAAAACCGTATTTCTTTCATTAAAATACCATGAAGTTCATTTTTCTTAATGTAATCAAGTACCTCACTCCTAAACATGTTTATTGTGATAACTAAACTTGTTTCAATCAATTTGAATGAAATTTCACACATGAAATGATAACGTTTACGAATACCGTATTCTTGCACTTTAATACCTTTAGGTTTAACATAGCTTATTTCACCTTTAAACTTCACCAAAACCTAATATAAGTCACGGGGTAATGACCTACCCTTACACACACTCAATATAACCCTAAATGATAAATATCAAAAATACAGAATACGAAATTACAGGACTTTTCACTAAAATACCATAACCTTTATAACCTTTAGTTAAATCTTTAAATTGTAAACTTTTCTAAATAAAATCTTATATAAAATGAAAGCACGATTGGTCATGGACATCGATCGTTTATCTAAACTGTCTTGTGGGTCTAGGCAAGTATGTCTAAGGCTAGTGGTTTTTAATTAGGCCCACGACTGTGGTTCCTTCCCACTTACCTGGCACTTATCTGGCCGCAATTGACGGTGAAGAGGCGATTTGAGGCTTCTAATGACTCATCGTTTAGACCCTAGAAATATGCTAGTTGGCTTAGGAAACCCTAATAACTAAAATACGGAAACTATACTCTTTTGCAAATAAACACCCTATATTTATAAAACCGTTTTTCCTAAATGAAAAGTATTTATAAGACCTAAGCAAAGTGCCGCTACAACCCATCTTTGGGGAACCTGTTAGGGATAGTACGGTTCATCGTGCACCCGCAGGCTAGTAGTGCGAGATTCAGACCTCCGCAAGGAGCATTCGGTCTCGAAAGGTTTAAAATACGATATTTAAGGAACGTGAGACTTTTTGTAAATAAAATATTCATATAAAAGAAAATTATTTATGTGTTTAATTATATATAATTATCATTTAAACACCTATTTTGTTATAATATAAAGTTTCCACTTTTTCCTAAAATTCAAGATTAAAAGTTACATTAAAATACCACGAATTTCAAATAAACAATTAATTCTTCTATTAGGATATATTCACTAGAATAACACAAATAAAATTTACATTCATTATAATAATAAAGATGATTATTAAATACTTGAGGTATATTTTGAAAACTATACAAAAGTACTTTTTACATAAAACCCCCTCAAGTTTCACAAATTACAATAAGGCCGCTGACTAATATTGAACTTCAAATTATCTTTCTTTTAGTCTGACTCGGGTTGGAGTCTGACTAATTCTGACTTGAATATAATTCAAGTCAACCTATATTCAATCATATTCCAATACAAATTTGAATACAAGAATCCCAGAATCCAGTTAACAATCTATATAACTTGACTGAACCGAACCATGGATATTCCTTTTACATGATTCCCAGTATTCCATTTACATGACTCTATGGTTATAGCCGTTTCCTGATATCATGGTTTCGGTCAGTCAGTTAATCACTCATACAATCAACACAATTTTACAAGATAACAATACAAACAAGACATCGCGGGGTTTAAGGGGTAGACTGGTACGGAATATGTTAAAGGTGGCACGAGGTGCTCACTTAAGACGTAATTACATCCATGCCGTTGTTCCGTGGTATTATCGATGGAGCCTTGTACTACAGTTACCAAAGTCCCCGGTGTAAGTGGGACTCCCCTCGTATACACTGGCATCTTCTGTACCAGGCTACAAACAACAGCGTTAATACAACATTACAATATTATAATACAACATTAAAAGCTACACTCTCCCTCTCTTACTCTCTGTCTATTCCTCTCTTATCTTTGGGACTTACCGAGCGACCTGTTCGCTGACGACATTCTGTTTCTCTCTTCTTTGAATGTCGTCAGGTGATTTGGACCCGGCCGAGATTGAGCCATCGCAAGAAGACTTGGAGCAGTTTACTGAAGACCCTGCACTATAGTTTCATTGTACACTTTTCCTTTCTGTACTTCTCATTTCCTGTTATGCCACTGTTTAGGCATCTTTTATTTCAGTTGTATTTCCTTTCATGTATTGTACAAAGAATGTTAATAAATAAAAGTTGCTGTTCTTTTTATACTCTTGTCTCTTGTGTAATATTTTATATTGCTTAGCTACGCTTAGCGTATGTACTTCTGAGTACATACGTAGCGGACCTCGTCGCGTCCACTTCGCCGTACACTGGGAAGCGGGGCGTGACAGATAGATGCGTTGGTTTGAGACAGTCGTACTACTATTTTGGCCTTCGTCAAGGGTATGTACGGGTGGGTTCAAATTAACCTGGATAATGACGGGTAGAACTTGACATGCGACTTATGATATGTTGGCCTTCGTCAAGGTCATAAGAGCATGGGGTAAAAATCACATCGGGAGTTTCTAAAGAAACTAAAACTTTCCAGGCATGCGCATACCTTCCGGAGTATGATAACGTGAGTGGATTCCATCACGTTATCATGCGATGATAGTTGGATCCCGATTCCCACTGATGAGTTGGTTTACTCCTCGGGTGATCCCGACTAATTCTTCATTCAGGTTTGGAGGAGAATTTGAGGATACAGTGGGAGACATCCTGATTTAACCATTCTGATCTAGGTTAGAGTGTACGCTGAGTGTTTCTTTTCTCTCTCTCTTGGCAGTGACCATGGCCCGACCTTAGACTATAACTCAGTAACCAAGTTAACCGGACCTTCTTAAAACACATTGACTTTTGGATTGTCAGAGTGCATACTTCATTGCCACTCCTTCTTTTACCCTTTGCATTTCTCCAGAACACTCCGTATCACTACGAACATCCACTTACATTGGATAAATCCGTCGTATAGTTACATACGAACTTGAAGAAACTTATTTCAGATTCAAGGACGGATTCTGGTTCTGGAGAGATTGAATAGGACTATTCAGTTGTCTTTTCCTTTTGCCTTCTTTCAAGTTATGAGGGCTCCTAGAATTAGGAGAGGGTACACCTGTTCCGCTTATTGGATAATCTTCTTCCAAACCATAGGCAGGTGCCGAAAGGTAGGGAATGAAGAAAACCAAATAGCCTAAGTATGGTGTGCAGGAGGTAATAAGTAAAGATAAATAAAGGGATTAGAAAGAGGGCAAAGTAAATTGCGACTGCTTTTATTCATGACCAAACCACATATTTTATCGCCACTCCTACTTCACCTTTGTATTTCTCTAGAACACCCCGTATCACTACGAACATCCTCTTCCATTGGATAAATCCATCGTATGGTTATATACGAACTCGAAGGAACTTGTTCCAGTTCGAGGATGGATTCTGGTTCAGGAGAAATAGGAATAAGATTTATTCAGTTTTCTTTTATCTTTACCTTCTCTCAGGTTGCGAGTGCTCTTAGGATTAGGAGAGTTCACCTATTACGCTTATTGGATAGTTTTCTTCCAAATCATAGGCTGGTGGCGAACGGTAGGGAAGGAAGAAAACCATTTAGCCTAAGGGGGTGTACAGAAGGTAATGAGTAAAGACAAATAAAGGGATTTGGAGAGATGGCAAGGAAATATAAGGTTGCAGTCATGAATCTGGATAATGGAAGAGGCATTACTAGGAATACCCGTATACCCATTCGAAACATATTCATGTTTTTCAGTTTCACTGTGTATTGTTAATAGAAAACTGATTTCCCAATTAGATCCTTACTCCAGGGTATGTATTTACCAGGTATGATTCTCACATCTGTATGGTTTATAGATGATGAGTGGGAGTAAGTTATTGAGAATTAGGTGATCATTCTTACTATATCAGGATTCATTGTAATTGGTGATATTTGAGGAAATCGCCTGGGTTTTTACCGGACGGCAAATATTTGGTTTTGAATATCCGTTGTTATGCATCAATTTCAAACTGATATATCTGTACGTTTATTTTATAAAGTGAGATATAACTTTTTGAAATTATGTCTATGACATTTACCTATATCAGTTGATGGTTAGGTAAGGAGCATTAAACAGTGGTGTAATTCTTCTTAACCACAGTATAGTTTTCAACCTACGACGCACAGGGTTTGAGTTATTCAACTCAGGGGACTTAATACAAAGTTTTGTATGTTGTCCAGTGTCCATTAGGACAAAGGGGTTGGTCCTCGTACTATATTCTGTTTACTTGTGACTTCTCAAGTTTTAGACAAGTGTTTCGTAAAAATACAAGGTCCAAGTTTGAGAAGTTATGGGTACAAGAATAAAGTAGAGAACCATGTGTTGCAAGTATCAGGATTCTTCAAGGTGATCGAAAATGTAGATACTAGTGTTTGGTATTCAGTCGATAGTAATGATTTTGAGAAATTGCTTCTCTTTAAGGTTACTCATAAATGGATGCACTCCTAAGTTGAGTAATGTTGATCGACCTCTCTCCATTTAGTTGACATGCACTGGAGACAGCTGTATGATTTGAATCTGGTTCCAATTAAATTAGTGCCTCTGTTTCTATATGATATATATTAACGATGTTAAGGTATATGGAGTTGTCCGGCTTATGCTTAAAACCAGACTCTGGATAACTCAAGGCACGTTTCTGTAATGGCAGTTTGTGAGTTAACCCAGGCTATGACGAGGGTTAATTTTTTACCATCTGGAAGATCAATAGTGATATTGTTCTTGACTCGCCGTAGTTTTAGTAAAATGGACTTTTTCAGAAAACAGTAGTGGGAGTATGGTAGAACTAGAAGTGATTCCAGAACTACAGACGATTACTGAAAATTTAATAGGACCAAAAGATTCAATCAGGTTTGATATTCCATTACCCACTCCACAGATATGGTGGGTAACCTCAGGCGCCCGAGAGGTACTTCGGTATTCTCAAAGACGGTGACAGGGAGGTTTTTGTTCACCCAGACTTGCCATTGCTGTTGTTCCAAACAATGAGACCCGGCAGGAGGATGAGTATAGTGTCGTTCTAAAATAGCTTTAGAAGTGCATGTGTATATGACTCTACCAGAGGGTTGTCGTAGTCAGTGGGAGCAGCGGAAGCATAGTGGACAAGTGGCTCATGTCTATTTATAGACTAAAGCAGATATCGCGGAGATAGATCGTCTATTTTTAATGTGACAGTCATAGATTATGACTTCATCAGAATAAGGGATGGATCTGTTAAGAAGGTAGTATGGTGTGATATCCTGGTATTTAGATGACATACACATAGTAGGAAGTGAAATTCCTGTACTACGATTGGTTATACTGTGGTTGTCACACAGTGGTTTCTCCATATAGGTTATGGATATAATATCAGTCATTCTGGTTACTAGATCTATGGTTTTAGATCTAGATTTGGGTAGTTTCCCAATCTTGGTACTTAGACAGAATTCTAAAGGTATTTTAGAATGGACGACTCCTGGCATGGTGGTAAACCTGCAGGTGATGGATTCACCCTCTCTAAAAGTGTCTTACAGACTAAAGGGATGAGGGAAGTGCATGTTTGGCATATCACTTTCTTAGGCAATTGAGTCAATCATGAGATGTCAAGTACCATACCAGATATTTTTTTTGCACTAGATGCAATAAGTTGAGATATTAATCCAATCCTGGAGAAAAGTTCGGAAGCAGTTTTAGAACATAAGTGCTGTTGGAGATAGTGCCCTCAGAGTCAATTATTGGATCACAGGCACGTGATTGCAATGATTGAGGGAGGACCTATCCCGGGACGACAGTCTTACTCGAGATGATAGTATGCTATTTGGTTTACCTTTATCATCGTGTACTGCTTTAGGTGACCTGACAGGTCACTATTACACGTTGATAGAGCCCCTAGGATTCTTGGTTGACCACCAGCAGTATGAGGGCGATCATATAAGTGGGAGCTGGCAGTCTATAAGCGCATCCTTAAAAGGTCCCTAGTCGTGGGAGTTTCGAGACAGGGCATCGATTTTCCAGAGTAGACTAGTGTATACAGTCGAGACCCCGACGAGGGGCGGTGGCCGGTCTCACAAGCCACTGGTATCAGTTGGTTCACCTAAGATGTATACAGGTGCTCATTGGGTTATGAGTACACCGGACAGGACTCGCCGGGAACATGCTAGTTGGTCTTATACCTGACGTCAGATAGCAGTTCCCAGGTGACATGTGTACAGGTTAGTTCATCGACCTGGGGATCGTCATTTGTCTCGTGTGAGTTCCCACTGTGCTTTGATTACTACCCTACCACGGCTCAAAGGAGTCGTGCAAACAGGTTTTAGTTGGGTACAATCCCGAGCCATATAGAGGCAGTGAGCGGATCTTCAGGGGTTCGTCTCTCCCGGTATTGGGGGTGAGGTCGCGCTGTGTCTAGGAGAGCCATTACACGAAGTCCTTGGCCAAGGCAGGAGATTTACTGGTAGGTATTCCAGTAGTATCTCAGGGTGTTCTGGGCTACACTCCGACACAACTTGTACCGCTTTTGGGGGTCTGACTTTTACCCACCCCCTAGGCCCGACATGCGATGCTCATAGACGAACGGACCGGACTGTACGGATATTGTCACTGACAGGCTCAGTAGGGTGTCAGGATGAGTTCGCTCATCGACGTCCCTTTTGGTCAATAGCTGGTGGCCCGTCACGTATTGGGTTATACCTCTGACGTGCTAGTGGTTAGATCCACGGCCATAGTATTGATGAGTCTTTAGAGTCCACCACACTTTCAGTTACTCAAGCTTTCGGGCGAAACGCTGCAGAGGCCGTATGGAGATATGGCAGGGTCCGATCAGATACGTGCGGTATTGCACGGATCAGGATCGGACGGTTAGTACTAGTGGCCGTATGGTTATATGGCAGGGTTCGATCAGATACGTGCGGTATTGTACGGATCAGGATCGGACGGATATTACTAGCCGGCTTTAGTTTAAGCCGGATCCTAGTTTAGTACAGTGTAGATTTTGTCTCATTGCATTTGTATCCGGACGGAATACAGATGCGGGTGTGTATGCACAGTATCGGGGTTTTCCTGTAATTTATTACGGGACCAGTTTTCTGGAGTTGCCAGTTTGCATTCCGTTCCGGCCGGTTTTCCTTTGTTCTTTCCCGGCCGGACTTTTCCGATGGAGGGTGTTATTTGCAAGTTTGCGAATAACACATTGTGGAGGGGTTTCTTGCAAATGTTTTGATTATGATGGCATCTTTTCTTTTCAACCATCATTTGATTCTCTTTACATCACTTAAAGGTGATTAGATTTTGATGTGATTTTGTAATGATGATGTTTGGATGTGGTCACCCCCTCACCTTTTACTACCATCACCTCCCTCTTGTTTCTTTGTCCTCCTCATTCTTATGAGGGGCCGGCTACACATTATGAGAGAGAGAGGTTTCATTTTGTATGAGGGAAATTTCATGATCTCATTTTGGCTTGCTCACAAAATCCTTCTCACATCTCCAAAGTTCATATTGATTCCTCCATCCTCCATGGCAACAAAACCCCAATGAGACATAGACTCTACACTAGCCTACAGCAATTCTTGGACGCGTCGGCTAGCCAACTTCGCGCCCGAGTTGCCTCGGTATAGAGGTGGGAGCCCGTAAAAGAAACAGGCGACGTGGTGCCCTTCCGGCGAGAAGATGGAGACCGGACATTCCGCGGGAGATCGGGACGACGGCGAGAAGACCGGAGGATTCGGATCACTCGGTATATCTCTCTTCCCTATCTTGTTACTTTGCTAGATCTAGTTTAATGGCCCGATCCGGGGTTTAGTGCGCGGTGGTGCCGGTTTGCTAAGTTCGCAAAATTAAAGTTTATCACCGCTTCCGCATTTGGCCGTCGGATTGACGGCCGGGGCTCCGCCGTGCACTTACAGTGGTATCAGAGCCTCGCCATTAACTTCGTCTAGCTTTGTTTGATGTGTTTGCATTTTCGATCGACCAAAATTCCAAAAAACCACATTTTCCTCACATCAGTTTTCTGTCGAATTTTTTCTGGCTCTAAAAATTTTTCAGGTTGTAGAAAACTAATGTACTGGAAAATATAAGACTGCTGTAAAAATTCGACGCCGTGAGTCGATCACTGAAGTACGGAACCGCGGCCAAACCCCCCCTTGGGCCGCGCTTCCGCCGCACATTGGTGTCCTCACTGTGTCCAATTTCTCCAGTGGGCTTCTGGGCTGATTTTAGGGGTTTTGGAATATTAATATTGGGCCCAGAATTTCTGTGAGTGCTACAATATTGCTTGGGGGCCCACTTGTTAATTTTTGATCGATCGGATATTTTAAACACATTATTTCACAGTATTTACAATATATCTGCGACCGTGAATGTCACTTGATTGGTAAATCCTGTCCAACTGCTATAGCCCGGTTAGACGGATTTGCGAACGTGATTTTCATGTTGATGTTCTGTGTTTTTGCTGTGATGTTGCGGATCGGTCGTGGGGGATAGCCTGGATGCAATGCTAGTACAGTTTTGTTGTATTATGTACATTTGATATTGCGGGACGAGCGTCCGACATGTGGACTGCCGTCACTGCCTGTTTGTATTATTCTTTTGGGGCACGGCCAGGTTGCGGTCGATGTACCCGTTGTATGTATATTTTACTTTCTGTACTAGGATTATCCCGCGGAGGGATGCACGGATAGCCGGGTTCTGGAGGGCAACAAGCCCGCATCTCATGGCATTGGGACGGAGGGGGCTTCACTCTAGAATTGGCGGGCTATTCGCCGCACTCGTAGGGGGTACAGGTTGACCCAGGAGGGGTGCCCAAGTTACCGGATTCCGTGAAGTGCTGGGTGGTCCATTCACGGTGATGAAGGGGGCTGCCTCGCTTCAGGTTTTGGCGGGTGACTTGCCGCGCCCGTAGGGGTCTAGGATTTCATTGCACAGGCTATCCACACGACCAGGGGAACGTCGGGTTTCAGTAGTGGCTCTGTGAAACCCGGGGATCCCAGATATCTGTATTGTTCTGTGATGCTGTACATTTATGTGATGTTGCATTTTATTCACGCCTTGAGCGAAATATAATATATTGGTATATATATTAGTAGATGTTGTATATGTTTTTCATCCGCGCTAGTCCAGTCCCCGCTCTGCCGTTAGTTAGCTAACCTAACGGGTGATGACGGGACCCAGTGGCGAATGCAGATGGCATATACGTACGTCAGTATATTTTCGTTCTTTGTGGTGTGATCAAATGATGGGACTGCATTGATTCGGATCAATGCAAGTTAAACAAACCTATTCTGATGTTGTTGGAACACTTTTCAAAAGCTGTTATTGCAAAGACGTTTACTTTTGTTTTGCATCGTGGTATTCATTTGGAATATCCTGCTCCTCAGTCGACGAGGCAAGGGCCGAGATCCCTTCACAGGGAGTGACCCCTTGGACAGAAGTTTGCGTCAGGGCACTAACTTCACTATAGCCGATTACTTTTGCTTTGCATCGCGGTATTCATTTGGAATATCCTGCACCCCATTCTACGGGGAAAGAGCCGAGATCCCTTCACCGGGAGTGACCTCTTTAGTAAAGGTTTTCGTCACTATATTTTCTAAAAAGCTATCCGTTCCTTCAACGATATCAAGTTCATTACGTTAAAGGTTTTCGCCAGAAACCATTCGTAGCCCTCCATCATTTCAGTTAAATATTCGGTAGTATTCAAGCTATATATTTTGACCTCACGCCAAGGCATAGCGTTTGGTAGCTGCCGGGTATTTATCTGTTGCATAGATAGATGCGTTGGTTTGGGACAGTCGTACTACTATTTTGGCCTACGTCAAGGGTATGTACGGGTGGGTTCAAATTAACCTGGACAATAATGGGTAGAACTTGACATGTGACTTATGATATTTTGACCTCACGCCAAGGTCATAAGAGCATGGGGTAGAAATCACATCGGGAGTTTCAAAAGAACTGAAACTTGCCAGATATGCGCATACCTTCTGGAGTGTGATACCGTGAGCGGATTCCGTCACGTTATCATGCGATGATAGTTGGATCCCGATTCCCACTGATGAGTTAGTTTACTCCTCGGGTGACCCCGACTAATTCTTCTTTCAGGTTTGGAGGAGATTTTGAGGTACAGTGGGAGGTTTCCAGATTAGATAAAGTGATAACCATTATGATCTAGGTTAGAGTGCACGCTGAGTGTTTCTTTTCTCTCTCTCTCTGGCAGCGACCATTGACCCGACCCTAGACTTTGACTCAGTGACCAAGTTGACCGAACCTTCTTAACACTGGCTTTTGGATTGTCAGAGTTGCAGACCTCATTGCCACTCCTACTTTTACCCTTTTCTCCAGGACACCCCGTATTACTACGAACGTCCACTTCCATTGGACAAAACCATCGTATGGTTATATACGAACTCGAAGAAATTTATTCGAGGATGGTTTCCGGCTCTGGAGAAAACGGATAGGATTATTCAGTTGTCTTTTCCTTTTACCTTCTCTCACATTGCGAGTACTCCTTGGTTTAGGAGATAGTACACCTATTACGCAAATTGGATAGTCTTCTTCCAAACCTTAGGCTGGTGCCGAACAGTGGGGAATGAAGAAAACCAATTAGCCTAACGATGGTGTACAGAAGGTATTAAGTTAAGACAAAGCAAGGGATTAGTAAGAGGGCAAAGTAAATTGCGACTGATATTCATGACCAAACCAAGTATTTCATTACCACTCCCACATCACCTTTGTATTTCTCCAGGACACTCCGTATCACTACGAAGATCCACAGTTATTTGGATATTCCATCGTATGGTTATATACGAACTCGAAAGGAACTTGTTCCAGTTCGGGAATGGATTCTGGTTCAGGAGAAATAGGAATAAGATTTATTCAGTTGTCTTTTATCTTCACCTTCTCTCGCATTGCGAGTGCTCTTAGGATTAGGACAGTACACCCATTATGGTTATTGGATAGTCTTCTTCCAAACCATAGGCTGGTGCCGAACAGTAGGGAAGGAAGAAAACCATTTGGCCTAAAGGGGTGTACAGAAGGTAATGACTAAAGACATATAAAGGGATTTGGAGAGGTGGCAAAGAATTATACGGATACAGTTGTGAATCTGGATAATGGAAGAGGCATTACTAGGAATACCAGGATACCCCATCGAAACATTTCAATGTTTCAGTTCAGCTGTGTACTGTTAAAAGAAAACTGATTTCCCGATTGGACACTTGCTCTAGGGTATGTATTTACCAGGTTGAATTCTCACATCTGTATGGTTTTACAGATGATGAGTGGGAGTAAGTTGTTGGGAATTAGGTGACCATCCTCATTATATCGGGATTCGTTGTAATTGGTGATATTTGAGGAAGTCACCTGGGTTGTTTGCCGGTCGGCAAATATATGGTTTTGAATATCCGTTGTTATGCACCAATTTCAAATTGATATATCTGTACGTCTATTTTTATAGAGTGAGATATACCTTTTTTGAAATTATGTCTATGACATTTACCTATATCAGTGGATGGTTAGGTAAGGAGCATTAAACAGCAGTGTAATTCTTCTTAACCATAAGTACAGTTTTCAACCTACGACACACAGTGAATGAGTTGTTAGACTCAGCGGACTTATACAGAGTATTGTATGTTGTCCAGTATCCATTAGGACAGAGGGGTTGGTCCTCATACTATATTCTGTTTACTTTTAACTTCTCTAGTTCTTAGACAAGTGTTTCGTAGAAACACATGGTCGAAGTTTTGAGAAGTTATAGGTATAAGAATAAAGTAGAGAACCAGGTATTGCAAGTATCGGGATTCTTCAAGGTGATCGAAGATGTAGATACTTGTATATGGTATTCAGTTGATAATAATGGTTAAGAGAACTTGCTTCTCTTTCAGGTTACTCATAATTGGAAGCATTCCTAAGTTGAGTAACGCTGATCGGCCTCTCTCCATTTAGTTGACATGCACTGGAGATAGCTGCATGATTTCAATCTGGTTCAATTAAATCAGTGCCTCTGGTTCTATATTGGATATAGTACAGTTCATTTCTTAACATTGTTAAGGTACGGGGAGTTGTCCGGCTTATGATTAAAACCAGACTCTGGATAACTCAAGGCACGTTTCTGTAATGGCTGTTTGTGGGTTGACCCAGGCTATGACGAGGGTTGCTTTTCAAACATCTGGGAGACCAATAGTAATATTGTTCTAGACTCGCCACAGTTTTATTAAAAATGGATTTTTTCAAAGACAGTAGTGGGAGTATGGTAGAACTGGAAGTGATTCCAGAACCGCAAACGATTACTGAAGATTTGATAAGGAACCTAAAGATTCAATCTGATTTGACATTCCATTGGCCACTCCGCAGATAAGGTGGGTAATTTCAGGCACCCGAGAGGTACTCCGGTAGCCTCAAGGACGGTGACAGGGAAGTTCTTGTTTACCGACACTTGCCATTGTTGTTGTTCCAGGCTGCGAGACCCGGCAGGAGGATGAGTATAGCGTCGTTCTAAACTAGCTTTAGAAGTGCACATCTATATGACTCTGCCAGAGGGTTGTCGTAGTCAGTGGGAGCAGCGGAAGCATTGGTGGACATCAGGCTTATGTCTATTTATAGACCAAAGCAGAAATAGCGGAGATAGATTTTCTATTTCTGTTGTGACAGTCATGGGTTTGACGTTATCAGAATAAGGGATGGATCTGTTGAGAAGGTAGTAGGGTGTGATATCCGGGTTTTGGATGACATACACAAAGTAGGAAGTGACATTCCTATACTACGATCGGTTATTCTTTGGTTGTCACACAGTGGTTTCTCCACATAGGACTTGGATATAATATCCGACATTCTGGTCACTAGATCTATGGTTTTAGATATAGATTTGGGTGGTTTCCCAATCAAGGTACTTAGACAGCATTCTATGATTATTTAGAATGGTTGACTCCTGGCATGGTAGTATACCTGCAGGTGATGGAGTCACCCTCTCTAAAGGTGTCTTAGAGACTAAAGTAGAGAGGGATGTGCATGATTGACAGATCACTTGCTTAGGCAATTGAGTCAATCATGAGATGTCAAGTACCACACCAGATGTTATTCTTGCAGTAAATGCAATAAGTTGATATTGATCCAATCCTGGAGAAACAGTCGGAAGCAGCTTTAGAACATAAGTGGATGTTCTAGGGATATGATAACGACAGCCTCATTCGGGAGACAGTTATCATTCCAGGCTTCTAAGGTGACATGGACGACAAGGAGGTTGTCAGAGTTTTAGTTTTCCTTCTGATGAGGGACAATATTTTGGACAGGTGATCCAAGGCAATACTGAGGGAGGCATGGCGCAGGATACTGATTGAGTTCAGTTGACGATACAGTCTAAGAAGTTTGGATTTGGAGTTCATTTGTGAGCTAGGTCCCATCAGACATCCAGACATTCCAAGACAGGTATTGCTCATTTCGGGAGATGGTTTTCTCCACGAACTTGAGATATAGAGAGACATAGAAAGGAACATCATGGCGGATCCACTCACTGAGGCTATTCCTCGATCGCAAGAGTTTCGCAAACATGCTTTGTGAGACTGACTAGTAGAGGAGTTGGGTGTTCGGTATCACACGGGCTGTGAGTATGCGACATCGCAATAATTAGCCTTGAGTGCAAGTGGGAGATTGTTGGAGATAGTGCCCTCAGAGTCAATTATTGGATCACAGGCACGTGATTGCAATGATTGAGGGAGGACCTATCCCGGGACGACAGTCTTACTCGAGATGATAGTATGCTATCTGGTTTACCTTTATCATCGTGTACTGCTTTAGGTGACCTGACAGGTCACTATTTCACGTTGATAGAGCCCCTAGGATTCTTGCTTGACCACCAGCAGTATGAGGGCGATCATATAAGTGGGAGCTGGCAGTCTATAAGCGCATCCTTAAAAGGTCCCTAGTCGTGGGAGTTTCGAGACAGGGCATCGATTCTCCAGAGTAGACTAGTGTATACAGTCGAGACCCCGACGAGGGGCGGTGGCCGGTCTCACAAGCCACTGGTGTCAGTTGGTTCACCTAAGATGTATACAGGTGCTCATTGGGTTATGAGTACACCGGACAGGACTCGCCGGGAACATGCTAGTTGGTCTTATACCTGACGTCAGATAGCAGTTCCCAGGTGACATGTGTACAGGTTAGTTCATCGACCTGGGGATCGTCATTTGTCTCATGTGAGTTCCCACTGTGCTTTGATTACTACCCTACCACGGCTCAAAGGAGTCGTGCAAACAGGTTTTAGTTGGGTACATTCCCGAGCCACATGGAGTCAGTGAGCGGATCTTCAGGGGTTCGTCTCTCCCGGTATTGGGGGTGAGGTCGCGCTGTGTCTATGAGAGCCATTACACGAAGTCCTTGGCCAAGGCAGGAGATTTACTGGTAGGTATTCCAGTAGTATCTCAGGGTGTTCTGGGCTACACTCCGACACGACTTGTACCGCTTTTGGGGGTCTGACTTTTACCCACCCCCTAGGCCCGACATGCGATGCTCATAGACGAACGGACCGGACTGTGCGGATATTGTCACTGACAGGCTCAGTAGGGTGTCAGGATGAGTTCGCTATTCGACGTCCCTTTTGGTCAATAGCTGGTTGCCCGTCACGTATTGGCTTATACCTCTGACGTGCTAGTGGTTAGATCCACGGCCATAGTATTGATGAGTCTTTAGAGTCCACCACACTTTCAGTTACTCAAGCTTTCGGGCGAAACGCTGCAGAGGCCGTATGGAGATATGGCAGGGTCCGATCAGATACGTGCGGTATTGCACGGATCAGGATCGGACGGTTAGTACTAGTGGCCGTATGGTTATATGGCAGGGTTCGATCAGATACGTGCGGTATTGCACGGATCAGGATCGGACGGATATTACTAGCCGGCTTTTGTTTAAGCCGGATCTTAGTTTAGTACAGTGTAGATTTTGTCTCATTGCATTTGTATCCGGACGGAATACAGATGCGGGTGTGTATGCACAGTATCGGGGTTTTCCTGTAATTTATTACGGGACCAGTTTTCTGGAGTTGCCAGTTTGCATTCCGTTCCGGCCGGTTTTCCTTTGTTCTTTCCCGGCCGGACTTTTCCGATGGAGGGTGTTATTTGCAAGTTTGCGAATAACACATTGTGGAGGGGTTTCTTGCAAATGTTTTGATTATGATGGCATCTTTTCTTTTCAACCATCATTTGATTCTCTTTACATCACTTAAAGGTGATTAGATTTTGATGTGATTTTGTAGTGATGATGTTTGGATGTGGTCACCCCCTCACCTTTTACTACCATCACCTCCCTCTTGTTTCTTTCTCCTCCTCATTCTTATGAGGGGCCGGCCACACATTGTGAGAGAGAGAGGTTTCGTTTTGTATGAGGGAAATTTCATGATCTCATTTTGGCTTGCTCACAAAATCCTTCTCACATCTCCAAAGTTCATATTGATTCCTCCATCCTCCATGGCAAC
Organism: Agapanthus africanus; assembly: GCA_030015575.1. Lineage (NCBI taxonomy): Eukaryota > Viridiplantae > Streptophyta > Magnoliopsida > Asparagales > Amaryllidaceae > Agapanthus > Agapanthus africanus. The sequence continues at coordinate 333,815,165 of CM057350.1, read as the reverse complement.
AAAACCCCAATGAGACATAGACTCTACACTAGCCTACAGCAATTCTTGGACGCGTCGGCTAGCCAACTTCGCGCCCGAGTTGCCTCGGTATAGAGGTGGGAGCCCGTAAAAGAAACAGGCGACGTGGTGCCCTTCCGGCGAGAAGATGGAGACCGGACATTCCGCGGGAGATCGGGACGACGGCGAGAAGACCGGAGGACTCGGATCACTCGGTATATCTCTCTTCCCTATCTTGTTACTTTGCTAGATCTAGTTTAATGGCCCGATCCGGGGTTTAGTGCGTGGTGGTGCCGGTTTGCTAAGTTCGCAAAATTAAAGTTTATCACCGCTTCCGCATTTGGCCGTCGGATTGACGGCCGGGGCGCCGCCGTGCACTTACAAGTGCATGTTCTAGGGATATGATAACGATAGCCTCCTTCGGGTGACAGTTATCATTCCAGGCTTCCAAGTTGACCTGGATGACAGAGTGACTGTCAGAGTTATAGTTTTCCCTCTGACGAGGGGCAGTAGTTTGGACAGGTGGTCCAGGAGGATACTCAGGGATGCATGGTGCAGCATACTGATTAAATTCGGTCGACTATACAGTCTAAGAAGTTTGCTGGATTTGGAGTTCATTTGTGAACTAGGTCCCATCAGATATCCAAACATATTCTAAGACAGGTATTGCTCATTTTGGGTGATGGCTTTCTCCGCGAACTTGAGATAAAGAGAGACATAGAAAGAAACATCAGAGCGGATCCACTCACTGAGGCTATTTCTCGAACGCAATAGTTTCACAAACAGGCTTTGTGAGACTGATCAGTAGAGAAGTTGGATGTTCGGTATCACATGGGCTGTGAGTATGCGATATCGCAATAATTAGCCTTATGTGCAAGTGGGAGATTGTTGGCTATAGTTCCCTTAAGTCAATTATTGGATCACATGCACGTGATTGCAATGATTGAGGGAGGACCTATACCGGTAGAACAGTCTTATTCGAGATGATAGTATGCTATCTGGTTTGTCTTTATCATCGTGTACATACTTCAGGTGACATTACAGATCACTATTATATATTGATAGAGCCCAGAGGATTCTTGCTTGACTGCCGGAAGTATGATGGCGATCATATAAGTGGGAGCTGGGGTCTATAAGGACATCGTTAAATGGTCCCTGGTCATGGGAGTTTCAAGACTGGGATAGAGCCCATAGGATTCTTGCTTGACTGCCAGCAGTATGATGGCGATCATATAAGTGGGAGCGGGGGTCTGTAAGGACATCCTTAAATGGTCCCTAGTCATGGGAGTTTCAAGACTGGGCATCGATACTCCGAGAGTAGACTAGTGTATACGGATCGAGACCCCGACGGGGGGCGATGGCCGGTATCACAAGCCATTGGTGTCAGTTGGTTCACCTAAGATAGTATACAGGTGCTCATTGGGTTATGAGTACACCGGACGGACTCGCAGGGGCACTGCTAATTCGTACTATACCTATCGTCAGGAACAGTTCCCAGATGACATGAGTACAGCTTAGTCCGTTGACTTGACACCGCTATATTTCCTCAAGTGTGTTCCCACTGTTCTTTGATTGCTACCCTACCACGGCTCAAAGGAGTCGTGCAAACAGGTAGTAGTTGGGTGCAGTCCCGAAGCACTTGGAGGCAGTGGCGGTTAGATAGGATTCGTCTCTCCCGGTATTGGGGGTTGATATCGCGCTGTGTTTAGGAGAGCCATTACACAAAGTCCTTGGCCAAGGCAAGTGAGATTTACTGGTAGGTATTCCAGTAGTTTCTCAAGGTGTTCTAGGCTACACTCCGACACGACATATATCGCTATTGGGGGTTTGACGTTTACCATCTCCCTAGGCCCGATATGTGATACTCATAGACGAACAGATCGGACTGTACGGAGATTGTTACAGGTAGGCTCAGTAGGGTTTCAGGATGAGTTTGCTCGTCAGCTTCCCTTTCACTCAATACATGGAAGCCGTTACGTACAGCTAGTGCCACTGACATGCTTGTGGTTAAAACCCACTGCCAGCGTATTGACGAGTCTTTAGAGTCCCCCACAGAAAGTTTCCCTTGTTCGGGCGAAACGCTATAGAGGCCGTATGGTTTTATGGCAGGGTTCGATCATATACGTGCACTTGTGCACGGATCATGATCGGACGAATCATACTAGTGGGCTTTGGTTTAAGCCGGATCCTAGTATTAGATTGTTAGATTACTTTCGTCTCGTAGTATTCGTATTCAGTCGAAATACGGATGCGGGTATGTATATACAGAAGAGGGGTATTCTTATGATCCGTCACGGGTTTAATTTAGTTGATGCCATTTCTTTTTGTTGGATTAAACATTTAGTTTAAATATTTAGTAGAGGAAAATGTGAGTGCAAGTTTTCTCAATATGCATCATTTCATGTCACATGTACATGGTGACTCATGGTCTTGGTTCATGTGACTATTTATTGTGACATGGATTGATTTCTTGAGATTTTTTTGTTTGTGTGGGATATTTTAGAGAGAGAGGGCTGTTTTGTTATGACATGGGATTATTCTTGAGGATATATATGAGCTCTCAAAATATCTCACATAAGACACAAGCCTTTTTCTTCACTTGCTTCTCTTTCTTGAGCTCACCTCTTCCTCCATGGGCATCTTATTCAACCTCCACCCATCCCTCTCATGAGTTGAGAATCCATGGGTGTTTTGAGACAAAGTAATCACATACTATCTCTACTTCACCTTGGATATGTCGACAAGCAAACTTCATGTTCGAGTTGCTTCGGTTTTGAAGCGGGAGCCCGTATAAAGAATCTTTGACGTGGTGCCATTTCGAAGAGCATATCGGAGAGCGAACTTCTTTGGAGCAGCCGCGAGGAGCTTGGGATGAAGGCTAAAGACCGAAGGATACGGATCGATCGGTATAGCCATTTTAAAATCTTTGTAGTTAGCTAGTATAGGGTTATGGAACGATCCGGGTGAAATATTACGTTAGCGCCAGTTTATAAAAGTTTTTGTTCCGCGTTTGGCCTCGGATTGACGGCCGGGGCGCTACCGTAGACTTACAAAGTCTAGGGGTAGTAAACGTCAGACCCCAGTAACCGATAAGTCGTGTCGATGTGAGGCTCATAACGGGTCAAGAAACTACTGATAAAACTTACCAGTAAATCTCCGTATCAGCCCTGGCCAGGGACTTCCTCTTATTGCCAATCGAGCACAGCGCAACATCAACCCCCAATACCGGGAGAGACGAATCCCCTCCTATCGCTCATTGCCTCCATGTGACTCGGGACTGTACCTAAAAACCACCTGTTAGTGTTTATGCCCTAGAAGGCCATTACTGTATCATACTAGTTTGTATATTACTTAATGGAAGCTTGGGATATTCACATGTATATAACAGTCTTGCTAAACATGGTAGTATGCTACTTGGTTTTTCTATCTTAATATGTGAGTGTACGTATTGATAGAGCTCTTAGGATCTTGCTTGTCTACCAGCGTTGTGATGGCAGTCACACTAGTGGGGGCTGGGTAGTCTACAAGCACATCCTTATTCAGGTCCCTGGTCGTTGGATTATCGAGACAGAGCATCGATACTCCGGAGTAGACTGGTGTGTACGCTTCTCATCCCAGTTGGGGAGATGGTCTGTCCCACAGCCGTCAGTACGTCGTACTGGAGATAGTATGCAGGTGCTCGTTAGGTTACGGGTACACCGGACAGGACTCACAGGGAACTGTTGGTTGGTTTGATACCAGTCGTCAGTGAGCAGTTCCCAGGTGACATGAGTACAGCATAGTCCGCAGACTTGACACTGCTACTTCGCCTCGAGTGTGTCCCACTGTTCTTAGATTGCTACCCTACCACGGCTCAAAGGAGTCGTGCAAACAGGTAGCAGTTGGGTGCAGTCCCGAGCACTTGGAGGCAGTGGCGGTTAGACAGGATTCGTCCCTCCCGGTATTGGGAGTAGATATCGTGCTGTGTCAGAGAGCCATTACGCAAAGTCCCTGGCCAGGGCAAGCGAGATTTGCTGGTAGGTTCCAGTAGTTTCTCAGGGTGTAATGGGCTTCCCTCCGACACGACTTATACCGCTATTAGGGGACTGACGCTTGCCGCCCCCCTAGGCCCGATATGCGATAGTCTTGGACGAACGGACCGGACTGTATGGAGATTGTCACATCAGACTCAGTAGGAGTTCGGATGGGTTTCCTCATCGGCCTTCTTATCGACAACTACCTAGGGACCGTTACGTACAGCTAGTGCCGCTTGCGGTCTGTGGTTAAACCCACTGCCAGCGTAGTAGTCGAGTCTCTAGAGTCCCACACAGAGAGTTTCCTATTCCAGGCGAAACGATTTAGAGGTCGCATGGTTTTGCGACAAAGGGTTCGGACGCATACGTGCGTTTACGCGCGTACGACTTTCGGACAGTTTTTACCAGTCGGCTTTGGTTTAAGCCAGTTACTGGTATCCGGTTATTGGATTTTTACAGTCTAAAGTTTTTCCGTATTTTTGCGGATTGGAGGGGCGTTCTCGTAATTGTACGAGAAGCTTCTAGAAGATGGTGACTAAGGAGGGTTATGTGTCATATACATTGAATGAGTTATATGAGTCATGAGGGTGATTCATTCATCTCATTAATGCACATTTATTGCTTAATGACTCATGCTAATGAATCACCACTTAACATTTATGAAGCATGCTTATTCATCACATTTATTCATTTATTCTTAAATGAGAATGCTTCATAATATATTATGATACTCATAACTTATTCATTCATTATCATCTACACATTCTCTCTCCTCAAGCTCTCTCTCTTCAAAAGACTAATCCTCACCCTCATGTGTTGAGATCTAGGATTAGTTAGACTAAACAATCCATAACCATCACTCTATCTCAATCTATCTTCTTTGATTAGCAATCCAAGAAGGTTAGTTGCCTCAAGTTTAGAGGCTAAGCTTGGAGTTTTGCTCTCGGGTGGATCGTCTACTACCTAGAGAAGGCCGAGGAGAACAAGGAGATCGTAAAGACGAAGGACTAGTTTCGATAGGTATAATCCCTAAGCATAGTAGTTTAGAAAAACTATATGTTTGGTTAGTTATCGTTTAGCTTCGATTCAAGCGGTTAGTCGATGTTCGTTCACTAAACAAGTTCGTTTTTGAAAATTCCGCCTACCTACAAGTATTGGGGTGTAGTACATCGACTTACAGTGGTATCAGAGCCTCGCTAAACAATAAATAACTTAATTGCAAATTTGTACGAATTTCGAACGGAAAAACGAAGCCGGAAAACCCTAAAACTGTCAAGTTTCTGTCGAGTTTAAAATGAAGTCCTAAAATTTTTCAGGTGAGTTCAGAAAGCTTGAAAAGGGTCCAGAAGAACACCCATGAAATTTGAGCCCATGATTCGTCTAAAGCGCCGCGGAAGCGCGGCGGATCGCACCGATCCGCCGCGGTTCCGCGGCCGAGTTGCCGAGTCATGGACTCATCTTTCATGTGTGGGTCCTCTCTGGTATTTGGGGTTTTCTGGAATATTTTAATTTTGCTCAGGTTTCCAGTTACAGAGCAGTTTTTGGAGCAATATTAAGGATGTTTAATCGATCGAAATTGTACAGTATTTGCATGTTGGATTATATCTGTGATTGATAAATGTGTTCGTAAACCTCCCCTAACTGCTAGTATGTCGGTTGGCAGGGGGTTGCACATTTCTGTAATGGTTATATCTGTTTGTGCATATAAACTGTATTGGACTGTTGTGGTGTATAGCCGGGGTTATGCAATTGGTTATTGTTTAATTCATTTGTTGTAAATGTAATTTGTTGTAATATTATTTTTGCGGGGCACATCCAGGTTGCGGTTGTAGCCACCGTTGTATTATTTCATTTTACGGTTTTTGCTCCTAGGACTGACCCAAGGTGGGGTACACAAACTGCCGGGCGGGTAGTTTGCCGTACCCGTAGGGGTCGAGGGTGGGGTAACGGCTATTCATCACAACTGTGTAATCTGTCTTTTCTTGCAGGCTCAAAAGAAATACAGATTGCTTGCAAATCCAATATTGTTTATCTGTGTTCTGGAATGTATATCATTGCGTCAGACGAATGTAAAATATCTATATATATGATAGCTATTTAGACGTCACTTATGTTTTACACCCGCGCTAGCCCAGCCCCCGCTCTGTCGTTAGTTAAGTAACCTAACGGGTGATGACGGGACCCCGTGGCGAATGCGGATGGCATAAGAGGACGTTGTATTTTCGTTGTTTTCTGCAATGATAGGTTAATGATGGGACGCATTATCTATAATGCAAAGAAAATAAACCAAGTTTAAATCGTTGGAACAATTTAAAAGAAACCACTCGGTTATTTTTTAAAACAGATATTTTTAAATGCGGAGATTTAACCACTCCTTTTAAAAGCTATCAGGTTCCTTCGGTTATATCAAGTTCACTACGTTCACGGTTTCGCCAAAACCAGTCGTAGCCCTCCGTCATTTCTTATGAATGGTCAGTAGTATTCAAGCTATGTTTGTTTGGCCCTTAGTCAAGACATAGTGATTGGTAGCTGCTGGGGTATTCATTTGTTGCATAGATAGATGAGTTGGTTTGGGACAGTCGTATTACTTTGTTGGCCTTTAGTCAAGAGTATATACGGATGGGTTCAAATCAACAGGATAATGATGGGCAGAACTTGACATGTGACTTATGATTTGTTGGCCCTTAGTCAAGATCATAAGAACATGGGGCAAAAGCATATATCGGGAATTTCTAAAGAAACTGAAATTTGCAAAGAGATGCATACCATTTGGAGTTTGATGAATGTTGGTAGGATTCCTTCAACATTATCATACGATGATATTTGGATCCCGATCCTACTGTGAGTATATGCTACTTATCAGGATATTCGTCACTTAACGATCAATGCTATAAACCTAGTAGGTGTCCAGAAAGGTGTCAGCGGGGTTACGCCCCCAGAGAAAAGAGGTTATTTAATTAAGGAACTTCGCGAAAGCGTTGGAAAACCTCCCTCGAAGTATCGACACTGGCCTGGCTGAACGGTTAAGCAAGTATTGTACGGTGAGAATAGTCCTGGCTAATTCTTCTTTTATGGTTTGAGGAAGGATTCGAAAAACAGTGGGAGCCATCCAGTTTAGATAAACTAAAAACCACTCTAAACTTGCAAGAGCATCATGCTAAAGAGTTTTCTTCTCTCTCTCCTAATTGCAGCGACCCTGAAAATGACTGGACTTAAGTTACTTTTAGAGAAAAATATACTGACGGGGCCAAACTATTAAGATTGGCTGCGGAATGTCAAAATGGCTTTGACCTATGACAAACTGGGGTACGTCCTCACCGCTACGGCACCTGCTGTCCCTGGTCCCAAATCCAGCAATGCGGATAAGGAAATCCGCAAAACCTGGGATTTAGATTGCGCGAGAGCCAAGTGCATCGTGCTTGCCTCAATGAACAATGAACATCAGAGGAGGCACGAGGATATGTCCCTAGATGGCATATTTCTCCATACAAAGGAACTTTATGGAGAGCAATCTCGTATAGCAAGATACGAGACCTCTAAGAACTTGTTTCGAGCAAGGTTGGCTGTCGGGTCATCGGTAGGTGAACATGTCCTAAAGATGATCGGCTATATTGAAGAGCTCGCAGACCTTGGGACGACTTTGGATAATGAGCTCTATACAGACCTTATTCTCCAGTCCCTTCCTCCCACCTACGCCCAGTTTATCCTCAACTTCAATCTTCAAGGAAAAGAAGTTGAACTTGCGGAACTCCTGAACATGTTAAGGAGTGCAGAGGGCACCTTGCAGAAGGCAAGGGAAACACCCGCTATGTTTGTTGGCGGTGCATCTTCTTCCGGGTCCAAGGCTAGGGCCAAAGGAAGGAAGAAGAAGGCCGCACCCAAACCTAGAGGAGGTGTTAGTAAGGTGGGAAAGAAGGGAAAGAAAAAGATAGCAGTACCGATAGTTGGCCCGGATGAGTGCTTCCATTGTCACAGGAAAGGGCATTGGAAGAAGGATTGCAAGGCGTGGAACGCCAAGAACCAGGAACCGAAGCAAGCTGTGGCTTCGACTTCAGGTGTGTTTATAATTGAGAATTGTCTGTCGATCAACTCTACTTCCTGGGTATTGGATACCGGATCAGGATCTCATATTTGCAATTCATTGCAGGCACTGAGAAACCGTAGAGTGCTGAAGGAAGGTGATATGATCCTCAGGGTTGCTAACGGAGCTAGCGTGGGAGCTGCGTCCGTCGGGGATTATCACCTAGGATTGACGAGTGGACATATTTTAGTTTTACATAACTGTTATTTTGTACCAAGCTTAACGTGTAATATCATATCAGTTTCCTTGTTATCAAATAAAGGTTATGATTTCACGTTTGTAAGAGATGTTGTCAACATCCACCTTAATCATGGTTTGATTGGGTCCGGTACTCTAAATAACGGCATATATGTTTTAAACCAACTCCAAATTTTCAATGTCCAGAACACACTAAAAAGAAAGTCTCCAGATTTAAATAAAGCTTTCTTATGGCATTGTAGACTGGGTCACATCAATGAGAGAAGGTTGACTAAGTTGCATAGAGAAGGATATTTGGACACGTTCGAATATCAATCCTATGACACTTGTCAATCTTGTCTCAAAGGAAAGATGACAAAGACTCCATTTACTGGACAAGGAGTAAGAGCGAGCGAGCTCTTAGGACTCATACACAGTGATGTATGTGGTCCAATGTCTACACATGCAAGAGGTGGTTATTCCTACTTCATTACTTTTACAGATGATTTCTCTAGGTTTGGACATGTCTTCTTAATGAAGCATAAATCCGAGGCCTTTGAGAAATTCAAGGAATACAAGAGTGAAGCGGAAAACCAAACAGGCAAAAGTATTAAGACACTGAGATCTGATCGAGGTGGAGAATACTTAAGTGCCGAGTTCCTAGGTTACCTAAAAGAGAAAGGAATTCTCTCTCAGCTTACTCCTCCATACACTCCACAGCATAACGGTGTATCGGAGAGATGGAATCGAACCCTATTGGATATGGTTCGATCCATGATGAGTAATGCTGAGTTACCGCGATATTTCTGGGGTTATGCGCTAGAATCAGCGGCATATCTTTTGAACCAGGTTCCAACCAAGACTGTGCCTACCACACCATATCAGATGTGGAGTGGGAAGAAACCCTGTCTAAAACATTTTAGGACATGGGGGTGTCCAGCTTTTGTAAAAAAGCAGCATGTGGACAAGCTTGAGGCACGCTCAGTACTGTGTAAGCTTGTGGGATATCCAAAGAACTCCAAGGGATATTATTTCTATTACGCAGAGGAACAAAAGGTTTTTGTTTCTCGTCATGCCCACTTCTTAGAAACTGAATTTTTAGAAAATCAGAAGAGTGGGAGCGCAGTAGAACTGGAAGAAATTCCAGAACCACAAGCTGTTACTGAAAGTTTGGTAGAACCAGAGGTTCAAGAAGAACAGAACATTCCCGCACCCCTCCGCAGGAGTAGTAGGCCGTCTCATCCGCCTGAGAGATACTACGGTTTTCTCATAGACGGGGATAGAGAGGATTGCATCATAGATGATGATGAACCTACTGACTTCCAGCAGGCCATCCAGAGCGGCGACTCGGTACGATGGCTAGATGCAATGCGGACCGAGATGGAGTCCATGTACACCAACAAAGTATGGACTTTGGACTTTGCTCCAGATGGGGTAAAACCCATAGGATGCAAATGGATCTTCAAGAAAAAGATTTGTGTAGATGGACAGGTGGAAACCTATAAGGCTAGACTTGTTGCAAAGGGTTTTCGTCAAAGACCTGGTTTGGACTATGACGAAACTTTTTCTCCAGTGGCTATGCTCAAATCCATTCGGGTCCTTCTTGCTATTGCTGCCTTCCATGATTATGAAATCTGGCAGATGGACGTAAAGACGGCTTTTCTGAATGGAAATTTAGAAGAGAGCGTCTATATGGATCAGCCAGAGGGTTTCAATCAGAGTGGGAGCAGCGGGAAAGTATGCAAGCTGCTTAAGTCCATTTATGGACTAAAGCAGGCATCGCGGAGTTGGAACATCTGTTTTGATGAGACAGTCAAAGAATATGACTTTATCAAAAATCCAGATGAACCGTGCATATATAGTAAAGTTGTAGCCAGAAGTGTCGTATTCCTCGTCTTGTACGTGGATGACATTCTATTGATAGGAAATGACATTCCTATGCTACAATCTGTCAAAGGATTCTTGTCACACAGGTTCTCCATGAAAGACCTGGGTGATGCCTCGTACATTCTGGGGATCCGGATCTATCGTGATAGATCCAAGAGGATGTTGGGACTTTCGCAGTCCAGGTATATCGACACTGTACTGAAAAGATTCAGTATGGAAGATTCTAAGCGCGGTAACCTACCGGCTTGTCACGGAATCACCCTCTCCAAAGAGATGTCTCCCAAGACTGATTTGGAAAGGGAACGCATGTCTATTATACCCTACGCTTCTGCGGTAGGCTCTATAATGTATGCGATGTTGTGTACCAGACCAGATGTTGCTTACGCACTGAGCGTGGTAAGCCGGTATCAGTCAGACCCAGGGGAGAAACACTGGATAGCAGTAAAGAATATTCTCAAGTACCTGAGGAGGACTAAGGAGATGTTCTTAGTTTACGGCGGAAAAGACCTCAGGTTGGAGGCCTTTGCTGATTCCGGCTTCCAGAGTGATAAGGACGATTCCAAGTCCATGTCGGGTTATGTCTTTACCCTCAATGGAGGGGCGGTGTGCTGGAAGAGCTCCAAGCAGGACACCGTTGCTGACTCGACGATGGAAGCGGAGTATATAGCTGCTTGCGATGCCGCAAAAGAAGCAGTCTGGATGAAGAAGTTCCTAACAGAACTTCAGGTGGTTCCTACCATAGTTGATCCAATACCTCTGTATTGCGACAACAACGGAGCTATAGCTTTAGCGAAGGAACCAAGGTCCCATCAGAAGTCCAGACACATCTTGAGGCGGTATCACCTGATCAGGGAGATCATTGATCGTCAGGAGATCGAGGTTCGGAGAGTTGCTTCTGAAGAGAACATTGCTGATCCATTCACGAAGGCCCTTCCTCAGATTCAGTTCGAGAGGCTACTCGAGATCATTGGTCTACTATATGCCAGTACATGGCCCTAGTGCAAGTGGGCGATTGTTAGCGTTTATGCCCTAGAACGCCATTACTGTATCATACTAGTTTGTATATTACTTAATGGAAGCTTGGGATATTCACATGTATATAACAGTCTTGCTAAACATGGTAGTATGCTACTTGGTTTTTCTATCTTAATATGTGAGTGTACGTATTGATAGAGCTCTTAGGATCTTGCTTGTCTACCAGCGTTGTGATGGCAGTCACACTAGTGGGGGCTGGGTAGTCTACAAGCACATCCTTATTCAGGTCCCTGGTCGTTGGATTATCGAGACAGAGCATCGATACTCCAGAGTAGACTGGTGTGTACGCTTCTCATCCCAGTTGGGGAGATGGTCTGTCCCACAGCCGTCAGTACGTCGTACTGGAGATAGTATGCAGGTGCTCGTTAGGTTACGGGTACACCGGACAGGACTCACAGGGAACTGTTGGTTGGTTTGATACCAGTCGTCAGTGAGCAGTTCCCAGGTGACATGAGTACAGCATAGTCCGCAGACTTGACACTGCTACTTCGCCTCGAGTGTGTCCCACTGTTCTTAGATTGCTACCCTACCACGGCTCAAAGGAGTCGTGCAAACAGGTAGCAGTTGGGTGCAGTCCCGAGCACTTGGAGGCAGTGGCGGTTAGACAGGATTCGTCCCTCCCGGTATTGGGAGTAGATATCGTGCTGTGTCAGAGAGCCATTACGCAAAGTCCCTGGCCAGGACAAGCGAGATTTGCTGGTAGGTTCCAGTAGTTTCTCAGGGTGTAATGGGCTTCCCTCCGACACGACTTATACCGCTATTAGGGGACTGACGCTTGCCGCCCCCCTAGGCCCGATATGCGATAGTCTTGGACGAACGGACCGGACTGTATGGAGATTGTCACATCAGACTCAGTAGGAGTTCGGATGGGTTTCCTCATCGGCCTTCTTATCGACAACTACCTGGGGACCGTTACGTACAGCTAGTGCCGCTTGCGGTCTGTGGTTAAACCCACTGCCAGCGTAGTAGTCGAGTCTCTAGAGTCCCACACAGAGAGTTTCCTATTCCAAGCGAAACGATTTAGAGGTCGCATGGTTTTGCGACAAAGGGTTCGGACGCATACGTGCGTTTACGCGCGTACGACTTTCGGACAGTTTTTACCAGTCGGCTTTGGTTTAAGCCAGTTACTGGTATCCGGTTATTGGATTTTTACAGTCTAAAGTTTTTCCGTATTTTTGCGGATTGGAGGGGCGTTCTCGTAATTGTACGAGAAGCTTCTAGAAGATGGTGACTAAGGAGGGTTATGTGTCCTATACATTGAATGAGTTATATGAGTCATGAGGGTGATTCATTCATCTCATTAATGCACATTTATTGCTTAATGACTCATGCTAATGAATCACCACTTAACATTTATGAAGCATGCTTATTCATCACATTTATTCATTTATTCTTAAATGAGAATGCTTCATAATATATTATGATACTCATAACTTATTCATTCATTATCATCTACACATTCTCTCTCCTCAAGCTCTCTCTCTTCAAAAGACTAATCCTCACCCTCATGTGTTGAGATCTAGGATTAGTTAGACTAAACAATCCATAACCATCACTCTATCTCAATCTATCTTCTTTGATTAGCAATCCAAGAAGGTTAGTTGCCTCAAGTTTAGAGGCTAAGCTTGGAGTTTTGCTCTCGGGTGGATCGTCTACTACCTAGAGAAGGCCGAGGAGAACAAGGAGATCGTAAAGACGAAGGACTAGTTTCGATAGGTATAATCCCTAAGCATAGTAGTTTAGAACAACTATATGTTTGGTTAGTTATCGTTTAGCTTCGATTCAAGCGGTTAGTCGATGTTCGTTCACTAAACAAGTTCGTTTTTGAAAATTCCGCCTCCCCACAAGTATTGGGGTGTAGTACATCGACTTACACCACCATTTTGCACGTTATCTTGAACGTGGTATGGTGGAAATCAAAGCACAGTGGGAATCACACAAGACTCTATGACGATCTCGGGTCTACAGACTAATTTGTACCAGTGTCACCAGAGAACTGCTATATGACGATAGGTATAATACCAACTAGAAGTTCTCGGCGAGTCCTGTTCAGTGTACCCAGTCTCCACTGAGCACCTGTACACCATCTTTGATGTCAAACACTAATGGATGTGGGATCATCTATCACCCATCATATGGGTCAAGAAGCGTATACGCTAGTCTACTCTGGAATATCGATGCCCTGTCTCGATACACCCTTGACTAGGAACAATTAAAGGATGAACTTGTGGACTACCGTGGCCCCACTAATATGATCTCCATCATATTCCTTGTAGTCAAATACACATCCTAAGGGCTTTATCAACATGTGAGAGCAAGACAGTATCACAATACAAGTCTACATGTTAAGACAAAGAGCAATCAGATAGCATACTATCATGTCGAGCAAGAAAGTCCTCTCTATATATGTCTAAGCATCCACTATAATATACATCATATGTACAATAATGGCCTCTAGGGCATACACATAACTAACAATCTACCGCTTGCACTAAGGCCAGTTTTGTAGTATCTCATACCCAACATCCCGAAAAGTCACTCAAATTGTATCTGGGCTATGGCCTTTGTGAGTGGATCTGTTTGTTCTTCGTGTCAACTCTCCTCACCTCGATCTCTCGGCGATCAACTATCTCCCGGATCAGGTGATACCGCCTCTGAATTTTCCTGGATCGCTGATGGGACCTGGGTTCCTTGGCCAAAGCCACTGCTCCATTGTTATCACAATACAAAGGTATTGGATGCTCGATGGACGGAACTACTCCAAGTTCATTTATGAACTTCTTCATCCAGACAACCTCTTTGGCAGTATCGTTGGCAGCGATGTATTCAGCCTCCATCGTCGAGTCCGCCACGGTTTCTTGCTTGGAACTCTTCCAACAAACCGCCCCTCCATTGAGGGAAAAGAAAAATCCCGAGACCGACTTAGAGTCATCCTTATCACTCTGGAAGCTCGAATCGGTAAAGGACTCCACTTGGAGTTCACCGTTACCATACACCAAGAACATCTTTTTAGTCCTTCTCAAGTACTTGATAAATGTTCTTCACAGCTGTCCTTTGATTCTCTCCTGGATCTGCTTGATACCTACTCACTACACTAAGTGAGTATGCCACATCGGGTCTGGTACATACTATCGCGTACATGATAGAGCCTATTGCCGAAGTATAGGGTATCCCTTGCAAGCGAGCTCTCTCCAAATCAGTCTTGGGAGACATCTCTTTGGAGAGAGTGAGTCCTGAGATCGTGAGTAAATTCCCACGCTTGGAATCCTCCATACTAAACCTCTTTAGTATGGTGTCAATGTACCTGGAGTAGGACAATCCCAGTATCCATTTAGATCTATCTCTATAGATCTTAATCCCCAAGATGTAGGAGGCATCGCCTAGATTTTTCATTGAGAATCTTTATGATAAGAAGAGCTTGACCGGGTGCAGCATAGGAACATTATTTCCTATCAAAAGTATGCCATCCACGTACAATACGAGAAAGACAACCTTACTTTCTTCCACATTCTTGTATATACAAGGTTCATCTATATTTTTGATGAAGTCAAACTCTTTGACTGCCACATCCAAACAGATGTTCCAACTCCGTGATGCCTGCTTCAACCCTTAGATTGATTTAAGCAGCTTGCACACCTTTCCGCTGCTCCCACTATCCACGAAGCCCTCTGGCTGAGTCAAGTACACGCTCTCTTCTAAATCACCATTTAGAAAGGCGGTCTTAACATCCATTTGCCAGATTTCGTAGTCATGATATGCAGCAATGGAAAGTAGGATCCGGATGGACGCATAGCCACTGAAGAAAAGGTTTCATCATAATCAATACCTGGTCGTTGACGAAAACCTTTTGCAACAAGTCTAACTTTGAAAGTCTCAACTTTTCTATATGCACCAAGTTTCTTCTTAAAGATCCATTTGCTCCCAATGGGTTTTAGCCCTTTAGGAGCAACTTCCAAAGTCCATACTTTGTTGGTGTACTCCATCTTAGACCACATTGCATCCAGCCATTTCACAGAGTCCTCACTCGTGATGGCCTGCTCGAAGCTAGTTGGGTCATCATTTTCCATGATGCAATCCTCACTCCCACCATCAATGAGAAAACCGTAGTATCTCTCAGGTGGAAGAGGAACCCTACTAGATCGGCGGAGAGGCTGAGGTTCATCTAGACTATTGAATCCTCCGGTTCTACCAAATCTTCTGTTGTAGTCTGTGTGGTTGGAACTTCTTCCAGCTCTACCTCTTCGCCACAAATTTCTTTTACAAGTAACTCCTTTTCTAAAAAGGTGGCATGTTGAGCAACAAATACCTTTTGTTCCTGACTGAGGTAGAAATGATATCCATACGAATTGTTTGGATATCCCACAAACTTGCAAAGAACAGACCGCGCCTCAAGTTTGTCCGGATTTTGCCTTTTGATATAGTCCAGACAACCCCATATCTTAACTCGCTTAAGAGATGGTCTCTTCCCATTCTATATCTCATATGGAGTGGTAGGCACCGATTTGGTTGGAACTCTATTCAATAGGTATGCGGCTGTCTCAAGCGCATAACCCTAAAAGGAAATAGGTAACTCAGTGGTGCTCATCATAGAGCGCACCATATCTAATAGGGTGCGATTCCTCTGCTCCAATACACCGTTGTGCTGTGGTGTATACAGAGGAGTAAGCTGAGAGAGAATCCCATTCTCTATTAGATAATCCAGGAACTCATTGCTCAAGTATTCTCCTCCTTGATCTGATCGAAGGATCTTAATACTTTTTTCCGTTTGGTTCTCTACTTCGTTCTTATATTCTTTGAATTTCTCAAAAGCTTCAAACTTGTGTTTCATCAGGAACACATGTCCGTATCTTGAGAGATCGTCAGTGAATGTAATGAAGTACGAGGAACCATTCCTGGCATGTGTAGACATGGGACCGCATACATCACTATGTATCAGTCCCAAGAATTCCATAACTCTTCCTCCATGTCCAGTAAACGGAGTTTTGGTCATCTTTCCTTTGAGACATGACTAGCAAGTTTCGTAAGATGATAGTTCGAACGGATTCAAATATCCATCCTTATGTAACTTAGCTAGTCGTGTCACATTGATATGACCTAGTCTACAATACTACAAAAAAGATTCGTTCATTTCTGAACTCTTCCTCTTGTGTGTATTTTGTACGTTAAGAACTATATTTTGATTCAGAACATATAAACCATTACATAACGCACCAAACCCAATCAACACTTGATTTAGGTAAATGTTCATAACATTATTCTCTACTACAAAGTTATATCCTTCTTTATCTAATAAAGAAATTGATATTAAATTGTATATCATAGAGAGCACGTAATAACAGTCGTTCAAGATCAAAGTATTCCCATTTGGTAATACAAGGTGATATTCGCCAACTGCTGTGGCTGCAACTCTTGCACCATTCCCTACTTTTAGAGAATGATCACCTATTCCCAGTTTTCTACCTTTCCTTAGCCCATGCAACATATTACATATGTGGGATTCCGATCCGGTATCTAATACTCAGGACATAGAGTGTACTGAGAAATAGTTCTCGGTAACTAACACACCCGAAAAAGATGCATCAACATACTTATTCTTCGTTTGGGTGGCATGGGAATCCGGATATTCCCCCATTTACTGCTCTGACTTATAACAATTGTAAGTTGGAGTGGAACCAACGTTCCCCAATCAGTATAACAAGCGGGTTCGGTCAATACATCCATATTATTATCTTGATTAAGACCTGACATGGTCGCTACCTGGAGAGAGAGAGAGAGAGAGAGAGAGAGAGAGAAGAAAACACTTAGCGTATGCTCTTGCAAGATTAGATTGGTTATTATCTTATCTAATCAGGATGGATCCTACTGTTTTTATCAAATCTTTCTTCAAACCCTAAAAGGTAAGACTAGCCGGGATTAATTATACCTTACAAGTTCGCCAATCTTTCAGCCAGGCTAGTGTCGGTACTTTGAGGGAGGTTCCTCGTGCTTTCGTATGGACCTAATTACAATAAACCTCGTTTTCCTAGGGTCGTAACCCCGTTAATACCTTTCTAGACACCTACTTGATCGGTTAATTGTGATGTGTAAAACTCTCCCAGGAGTAACTCTTACTTGCAGTGCGTATCGAGATCCAACTATCTCATAGAAGGTATGCAATCTCATTGCAAATTTCAACACTTGAAATTCCCGATAATATTTTTCCCCTAACAACTTATGATCTTGGCTACAGTCAACAAATCATAAGCGCTAGCCAAGTTCAACCCGTCATTTCCTTATTAAATTAAACTCACCCGTACAACCTTTGGCTAAGGTCAACAAAGTTGTACGACTATCCTAACTCAATCGCATCATATGCAGCAGATAAGCACTAATTAGCTACCGCACACTACGCCTTGGCTAAGGTCAACAAACGTAGCACGAATACTAAGCAGTACTTATCTGAAATGACGGAGGGCCCGACAGATTTCTAAGAAAACCTTTAACGTAATGAACTTGATATCGTTGTAGAATCGACTGATTTTGAAAAGGAGTGTTTTTTGAGGCTTTTGCTAGTTTTGCTAAAGAGGTCACTCCTGGTGAAGCGATCTCGGCTCTTTACTCGTCGAATGAAGTGCTGGATATTGTTGAATATCACTATGCAAAGCAAAAACTAAAAAAGCAATTAAAAAACAAAACCGAGTGGGTTGTAGCATCTGCTATCTTTTGCTAAAGAGGTCACTCCCGGTGAAGGGATCTCGACTCTTTCATCATCGAATGAGGTGCCAGATATTCTACGAGTAATACCGCTATGCAAAACAAAAACTAGAGCTACCCTTTTTGAAAATTTGATTCCACAACATCTTTTTAGGTTTCTTTCTTTTTCATTAATCTCATTAATGAAGTCCCATCATATATGCTTCCTAAGCATCAAAGAAGAAACGAAAATACAACATTCGCTTATGCCATCCTCATTCGCCACAGTGTCCCGTTATGCACCGTTAGGTTACTTAACTAACGGCATAGCAGAGCGGGGCGGGACTAGCACGGGTGCAAAACATAAGCAACGTTTATTATATATCATATATATAATGATAAAGCATTCATCTCACGCATATAAAGTGATCACATCACAGAATATCAGCAGCAGAAGTCCACATATGAAATATTGGATATGCTAGGAGGTCCGTGTTTTATATTAAGCCTGTAAAAACCACGAATTGCACGGTCGCGATGAATAGCCAAACCCACATTCCTAGGCTCCTACGAGAGCGGCAAGCAACCCTACCAATTCTAGAGTTAGGTGACCCGGTCTCGACTCCTTGAGATGGTCTCCCACTGGACTCTAGAACCCGGTTACTTGTGCTCCCCATCCCAGGTCTATCCTAATGCAGAAAAGTAAATAATATACAACAATAGTGACATCATCCTCAACCCGGAAGTGCCCCAATAAAAGAATATTACATACAAGCTTTTTCATGAATGAAAATGAAAAACTCTCATCTCAATTAAAAAAAACGGCTATTCAAAACACGACGATCCAATATAACATATCCCAACAACATATAACATCACATGTCATCAACGTAAGTAAATATGTGTATCCCAATTGTCGTTGACGTATAGCAACGAAACCGGCAATACACCATATATTACACTTACGGTCCCAGAAAAAAAAATGTCAAATTATAACATTTGGAATTCGCAACCTCCTTAGATATCATAAACCCGAAATATCACATACTTCAGATTTCATGCCTAACCAAATGAATTCTAAATATTGTATCACATTCCACAAATAGCTAGACGATGTTAAACATTCTGATCGAATCAACAAACACCCAAAATTTTCTAAAGAACTCAACACTTGAGCACAGTTTAAAAATACTCATAACATGCCATAGTACCTATGGACCAACCGTTGAAGGGCCAACGCTTACCTCATCTATGGCGCCGCGGAACTACCGCAAACCCTAGGGTTTGATGGCGGTTCCGACGGTTATAGAATCGAGTTAGGGTTTCATTCTTCTAGAGGGTCCATAGAATCACTTGCATGATTTTTGAATGTTCTTAAACTTGGAAAAATCTAACCTTTAGAAAATTTCCAGCCAGGGAGAAAATTGGGTATTTGATATTCGTTCGAACTTTTTAACGTCGTCTAAAAAACCCGAAACGATGTTAGAATTACGACTACGAAACACTCCGAATTGACTTTATAGAAAGTTAACATCACATGCAATTTTAGTAAAAACAAGCAACACCTGAAACACCAAAACCCAGAGACTGAAACACCACAAAATTGAAGCCTTGATCCTCCAAAAAAACCGATGGGGCCGGTTTTTCCGGGCATGTGGCCGGCCAAATTCCGGCAAGGAGGGCTCAAGTTTCTGTGGTGTTCATGTTACATCTCATGTGACATTCTGCAGTTGCTTAAAAAAATTTTGAAGACTTTTCAAATTCGACAGAAACTAGATTTTCATTTTCGTTGTTTCGGAGTTGTTTCGGTTTCGTAATTCAACAAATATCGTCTAATTCTGTAGCTTGGCTTTGTTAGTTATATGTATGCCCTAGAGGCCATTACTGTACATACAAAGAATATTGTAATGGATGCTTGGACATATATAGGGAGGACTTTCTTGCTCGATATGATAGTATGCTATCTGGTTGTACTTTATCTTAACATGTACTCTAATTGTCTCTATGTTACATGTTGATAAAACCCTTAGGATATGTATTCGACTATTGGGACTATAATGAGATCATACTATTGGGGCCGCGGTAGTCGACGAGTACATCCTATAACTATTCCTAGTTGAGGGTGTATCGAGACAGGGCATCGATACACCAGAGTAGACTAGCGTATACGCATCTTGACCCACATGATGGGCGATGGATGATCCCATATCCATCGGTGTTTGACATCAAGGATAGTGTATGGGTGCTCAGTGGAGACTGGGTACACTGGACGGACTAGCCGAGAACTCCCAGATGGTATTATACCTCACGTCAGATGCCAGTTCTCCAGTGACACTGGTACAAAGTAGTCTGTTGACCCGAGATCGTCATAGAGTCTTGTGTGATTCCCACTGTGCTTTGATTTCCATCATACCACGTCCAAGTGGGCGTGCAAAATGGTGGCTTTTGGGTACAGTCCCGAATCACATGGAGGCAATGAGCGATAGGAGGGGATTCGTCTCTCCCGGTATAGGGAGTTGATGTTGTGCTGTGTTCGATTGCCTATAACTAGAAATCTCTGGCCAGGGTTGCTGAGATTTACTGGTAAGTGTAATCAGTAGTTTCTCGAACTATTATAGACCTTATATCGACACGACTTATCGAGCTACTGGGGTCTGACGTTTACAACCCATAGGCGAGATATGCGACATATCAGACGACGAGACCGGACTGTACGGGAGTGTTACTGATTGGATTCGTAGGAGAATGTACAGGCTTTCTTGTTGATCTTCTGATCACTCAATACCTGGGTGGCTGTTATGTTTAGCTGACCGCTTGCAGCTTGTGGGTGTTTGATATGATCATCACCTACTGATGGCGTATTGACGATTCTTTAGAGTCCTACACAGAGGTTTCTTGATTCTGGCAAAACGGAGAAGGGGCACATATGTGTGATATGTGCAGGACCGAGGATAATGCGATATGAGATACCGTATTCTATTCTCGCGATATATGATATCGGCCAGGTCATCGGATCAAGTGTTGATTCGATGAATCGGTAAATGATATATTAGTCAGCTATATGCGATATAGCCGGATTGTCGGATCAAGTGTTGATTCGATAATTTAATGTATAATAATATATATGATATATTAAATTACATTAACTAATATAAGCTCACTAAAAGATTCTTTTCCTCACTCGGGTAATACGTTGATATATATGCGATATATGTTAATTGTATTATTTTATTTTTTTACAAAAAATATTATATATATGATATATAATATTGTAACATGATATGGTTATTAATGCAACATGTTTAGTGGAGATTAAACATGGTTAAGGTTTGATTAGGGTTAAGCTTTTCTAGAAGTTTCTAGAAGCTTTGTTTTTTTGTTTCTTGCAAAGATATTTGTTATGATATTTTTGCAAGATATTTCCTTAACCCAACCAAACCTTTAACCTTAGTCAAATCTCTACAAGGGTTAGTTTGACCATGGTTGCATTTCTAACCTTATCATAACTTTCATTATTCATCACAAAAGGATTAATCATATTATTCTTCTTCTTCTTCCTTTTGCTTAGAAAAGCTTTCTAGCTTTGATCCAAGTGATGATTTTGAGTGAGAATAAAAAAACAAATGAGAGCAAAAATCCAACTTCATCATCCTCATCTACCCTTGCCTTTTAGATGAGAGTGTTCACTTCATTTAGTGAGTGTTAGCTTGTGTTAATGAAACTTCAAGGTAGATCATCTTTGTTCTCGAAGATCGGAAGCAAGCTTGCATCTTTCTCTTCGTGGAGCCTCTCGAGAGTCCGGAACACGATGATCGCAGCGAAGGGACCTCAACACGGAGCTTATGAAGTGAAGGACCGGATCTACAAAGGTTGTAATCCCTCTCACTTAGTGTTAAAGTGTTTAACATACTTGTTTTCGCCTAATCTCTAGTTTAAAGATCCGGCTTTGGGTTGTTCGGCACGGCTAATTTTTAAATCGGGCATGGTTGATACCTCGTAGACCCTTATACGTATGCCTAGCAACCCTACAGTGGTACCAGAGACAAGCTAGATCTTTAGGCGAAGTCTAGACGAAGTTTAAAGTCCGATCGAACTCGGAAAACCCGATATACCCTAGTTTCTGGAAATTTTTCAAAACTGTTGTTTTTTTCATATTAAAAATCCTTTAAAAAATCAGCAGGGAATAATATGGACACCTGTGAAAAACGACACCATAAGGCCACTGTAGCGCCGCGGAACCGTGGCCAAACTGGGGTATTGGCGACGGTTCCGCGGCAATAAATGAGAGTTATGGTATCATTTTCCAACAGTAACATCCGTATGTGTTACCTACTGCTTCTGGAAATTTTTAATTTACTCAAGTGTTGAATTTTCTGGGTTGTATTGGAGACTCGTTGATTCGATCGAATAATATAACTTCGTTTAAGTTTTTTCCGGATAATTTTAGAAACTGTTAAAAAGTTCGAACGGATATCAATAACCCACTTTTTCCGCTGTCGGAAATTTTTTCAAAAGTTGGATTTTTTCTCGAGTTTGAAACTTCCGGAAAATCATGCAAATAACGCGGTGGACCCTCAAGAAGAACACAAACCTTAACTCGATTATGTGACCGTCTTGAACTGCCTCTAAACTTTAGGGTTTGGGGCAGTACGGCGTTGCCACATGTGAGGCGTTGGCTTAACCCTTCTACGGCTGGACCATTGGTACTGTGGCATGTGATGGATACTTTTGGAACTCCGCTCAAGTGTTGAGCTATTTGGGAAATCTTGGGTGTTTGTTTATTCGATCGGAAAGTTTAACACTGTCTATTTATCATGAATGTGATACAATATTTGGAATCCACGGTTAGTTATGAGATAACTAATTTGAATGTTATAAACATAGCAGTTTAGTCTCAGTTGATCGGTTGCCAGGGGATTTTGATGCGATCAAAAGTCCGTCGCAATCACGTAGCGTACGCGGATACTCGCCGGGTAAACTTAATAGACAGCCACGCCCCATAGCCCCGACCAAGTGACTGTAAGAGAACTCCGTCGTCAAAAGTATCCGTTCGGGTGCTCGCGGCAGCGGTGTTCCGCCTTGGTGCACTTCGTCGACGGCATCGGGGGTGCAGCCGTCTACTAAAGTTTGCGATGAGCATTCGATCAGGACGTCGGGAATCTTGTTGAATTTCCCGACTTGATATTGAAAAGAGTTTTCGATAATGAGACTAAAATGCGGGGTTTATAATTGTTAGGCATGCGATGTCTAAGGAATTCATTTGGTTAGGCATGCGATGTCTCAGGAGGTTGCGGATTCCAACTGTTGTAGTTTTACACTTTCTTTTCTGTGACCGTAAGCGTAGTATGTGGTGTATCGCCGGCTTCGTTGCTATACATCAACGACAATCGGGTTACGCATACATGCTTACGTTGATGATATGAGATATTATGTGTTGCTGTGATATGTTATATTAGATCGTCGTGTTCTGAATAGCCGGGGGTTTTATGTGAAATGAGAGTTTTTCTTTTTCATTCATGTAAAATTCATTTGTATGTAATATTCTTTTATTGGGGCACTTCCAGGCTGAGGATGATGTCACCATTGTATATTATTTACTTTTCCGCATTAGGTAGACTCAAGGCGGGGAGCACAAGTAACCGGGTTCTAGGGTCCAGTAGGAGACCATCTCGAGGAGTCGAGACTGGGTCTCCTAACCCTAGAATTGGCAGTGTTGCTTGCAACTCTCGTAGAGGTCTAGAGATGTGGGTTTGGCTATTCATCGCGACCGTGGAATCCGTGTTTTATACAGGCTCGTATTAAAACATGGATGTCCTAGTATATCCAATATTTCATATATGTTCTTCTGCTGCAATGTTCTGTGATGAGATCATATTACTGCCTGAGACGAATGTTTATATTATATATATGAGATATATGTTATATTGCAGATTTCGTTTCAAATGTGATGCTTGTGAAGCATAATAAAATGGGACTTCATTAATGAAATTAATGAAATAAAAGAAATCTAAGATGTTCTAGAAACTTGTTTAAAAACTGGTAGCTCTAGTTCTTGCTTTGCATAGCGGTGTTCCTTGTAGAACATCCAGCACCTTATTCGATAAGGAAAGAGCCGAAATCCCTTCACCAGGAGTGTAGCGTCTTGAAAAGTCGTTTTGGTGTTTTCCTGAAATTCGGTGAAAATTCGGTATTTTTCCGAAAACCGTCTTTCTCGATATTTTGCAGTTTAGGGCTAATTATACTTAAAATGGATAGGTAATTACTTGTTTTTGGTGACTAATGAGTTAATTATGAAATTTTGGTCATTTAAAAATTTTTCCCTATTTTTCAATTTTTTTATATTATTTTAAGCCGGTAAGAAAATACTTTAAATAAGCGATAAATACAAATTTTTCCGGGCTAATTTTAATCTCAAAAATTATGATAATTATATTCTAGTGATAACATGAATTTTTAGTAATTTATTTTGATTTTTAACCAATTTTTATAAATTGAAACGAAATTATTGATTTTTGGGCTAAAACTTGCAATTTTTGAGTTGTAGGGGGCCTTTTTGCATAAAATTTCTTTTGTAAAACCCCTCTATCTTTTTCCTCAGCCCAAGAACAGCCCAATCCTTGGCCAAGACCAGAAAATTCTGACCTCTCTCTTTCTTGAGTTGTTTCTTGAGTTAATTAATAGTTTATGGTATTTATTTTAATATATTGGATAAATGTATGATACATTGACTTTTAAACTTGAACCAAGACTTTTCCCCACTTGCCCACACCCCCCACCTTACCTCCAAACTGGCCGAAACCTGCACCCCTCTTTCTCATCTCTTTTCTTTGCATTTTTCTTCAATTTCCTTCAAGAAATACATCAAAATCCATGAATAAATTCCAAAAATCCATACAAAATCCATATGCAACCATTTTCCTTAGCCATTCTTGCTTGGATCTTGGTGTTTGAGGCCATCAATTGGAGGAAACTTTCTTGCTTGATCTAGTGATCAAGAGGTATAAATTCCATCTTGTTAAATTCCTTGTTTAAGTGCTTATGTGTTATGGTTTAGTGATAATTTAGTGTAGTTAATCTAGATTCCTTAGATTTTTGTTTGAAAAATGAACTAGGTTTTGAACCATGATAATTAATTAAGTTGTTATTTTGTTAATCTAGTTGTTAGTAAACTAATCTATATGGTTATCTTATTTAGTAGTCTTTAATTATACTAATTTAGGTAATTTTAGAAGTTGTTTTTAGTGTAAAGTTGTTGTTTTAAGGTTTTTCAAGAGAGGGTTATGTATGGAAAATGATATTTGAAGCTTGATTAGTGAGTTGATTAAACCTAATTTGTGTTGACTAAACCTAATTTGCTATCTAGTGTTTTGCTAACCTTAAGCTAAGTGGTTAATTTGCTTATTAGGCTAAATTTTAGTGTTAAAGTAAGGATTTCTTATATAGTTTGAGTTATGTTTGCTTTTTATAAAAATCAAGAGAAGGTTTTGTTATGTAAATTAGGTTTTTTAAGCTTAGTTAATGGTTTAGCATTGGTGTATTGGCTAACTTTTTGGTTAGTTTGGAATGTTGGCGTTGGGTGGGTTGACTTTGTCGCTATATTGTCGATGTTTGCATCAAATTGCAATTTCTGCTTACTAGATTTTTATAGAAGTTATGTGATGAGTTAATTGTGGTATCTTGATGATTTTGTTGGCTTGTCCTACGACTTTTAGGATGCGTGAGTGCGGTTTTTGGGTAGTCGGGTTTTAGTTTTGCCGGGTGACCCAAATCGGCGTTTTTCGGCAGTTTTTGCGATTTTCGCGTGTGTCCGCGCACTTTGTGCACGTTGTACCTAGCTAGAGAACTTTAGTAGTTTCGTTGGGGTTTTGCGTCGTTCTTGATATGTAACCTTATATTTGATATAAATTACAGGTTCGGTCGCGGAGACGTCTGACGCGGCGCGAAAGGGAAAGGCGGTGATCGGACACAGCTAGCCAGGAATCCCGGTGAGTAGATTTAACATCTACGGGGGATGATCGTCTGGATGGCGCAAGTCGCCCGATAGATTTAGTAAACTGGAAAACAGTAAATTGGATAATCACTTGTGACATTAGAATAATAATACTGGCATGATAATTGCTGCAATTAGATCAATAGGTTATACCATATATGCAAACTCAATTGTAGGACACATGCACCATTACCAGGTCTTTATATGCAGCACGAGCACTATTCATGTTTACACACACACCCTGGTAATTGCCATGCCACCACACTAGATAACCTTTAATTTAAACCTTTTACTAATTGATACTTAAATTGTGCTATTTCCTTAACATGAAACCGTAGGATTGCTATTCATGTGCATGTACTTCATCATATTCATTGTTCATGCTTAATACATTAATCACACATCGCAACTTGATTATTGATATCATACGCATTCATTAGCATTGATATATGCACTTATAAGGATTTCTTGAGATTTTATGATATTGCTGGATTTCGGGGGAAAGCCGCAAAATTTCCAAACTTATGATATTTTTAAAACATGTAAATTGCGGTTTTCTAGTGATGTAAGTGTCGTCCACCATGAGTTTGCTGTGGCTTTGGAAATCCGTGTCGAGGAGTGGAGGAACCGGCACGGGTACATGGTGGGCCCGGTAAGGTACCCCGGGGCAAGAGGAATGTGGTGATGACGTTGAGCCTGGCAGGGGACGGATTACCTACCGGTGACTGTTTGGGACGGCGGATATCCAGAGGATACCGACCGTGGCCGCTAGATGATGAGATATTGATATTTGAGATGGGTCAGCCGGACGGCTGAGGCCAGAGATACATTTATGAGATTTGAGACAGCTTTTGGGTGTCGTTGCTGGACACCGATTTTGGTCGATTCATTGACATTATGCTGGCATTCTAAAAGAGTTTCAAAAAAACAAAAAGAGATAAAATATTTCTTATATATATACCTATTGAGACCTCAGATTTTCATGTTGCATGCATATTATTACACTGATGTTATATACACACCTGCTAGTGCATCCAGTCATACCTGTATTTTAGATGCTAGGATGCTTGTGTGCATGCATACGATAGCCTTTGTAGATGCTATTTATTACTCACGAGTTGGCAACTCACCCCCGTTGTGCCACAGTCTTTTGCAGGTCCGCTCCGTCAGTTCAGTAGCGGCGGGCGCACTTGTCTTTTACCTCTTTTGCCTGAGCTCGAGATTTGCTCATAGGTGGGTTATGTTATTTTTGTACCACCTTGTATATTCTTGTATCTAGTGTACTCCATCTACTGTTCTACCAGATTATTGTATATTGACCTAGAGATGAGACTGTGAGGTTTGTGGACTTTATACTGTATTTGGGTCGAGCTCACTTGAGCCGACATGCTACTTTTTCATGCTTCCTTATGCTTCATTATGCTTTATTATGCTTGTTGTCATTTACATTGCGTGGGATTTGTGACCGCCGTATGGCGAAGAGCTAGCTCCCGCTTGGTGATGCCCTATTTTGTGGATTCATGTATATATTTGTTGTACCCATTTTTGGGGGTCAGTATTTACAAAGGAGACTCTGCCGAAATTTTCGGGAAAAATTTGTATTGTTTTAAAAAGTGTTTTACATGACTCATTGATAACTCGCTTTCAATTGATTGGGTTTTCTTCACTCTTTTGCTTCATTGGTTTTGTTTTCTGGGCTTTGGCTTACTTATTTTACGGACGCCTTTAGACGCTTCGTGAACTTAAGTGCCAGTCACGTTCCGTACCCTGCGGGTCGTGACAAAGTTGGTATCAGAGCGATAGGTTTTACCTTTGTGAGTGTAGGATGACCCTTGGTAGATGGAGTAAGTGACTTAAGCAGGGTAACGTAGCGTGCGTATGTCCGCGGCATACTTACGATACGGTACTCCGCCTAAGTGACTTTAGGATATACTTGCTTGAAAAATTCCTTCTTCAATTCCGTGTATCCTATGATCCTATTGCACTGTCCTTACTATCCGTTTTCCTGTGACAGCCACTATGCCGCCGAAGGCTACGAGGGCACAGAGGGCTGCCGCCAGAGATGAGATTCGAGCTGGCTCGTCCGAGACTAGGACTGAGCAGGGTGGTATGCCTACGCCGCTAGGACAGACCGATCCACCTTCCCCAGGCCGTATGGATAGGCTCGAGACGGGTATGGAGGAGTTGCGACAGATGATGGGAGGCATGCAGGAGCTGCGTCAGATGGTAGGATCCCTAGTTGCAGCCAGTCGTACACCGAGGCAGGATGACGTACCTACTACATCACAGACGACCATGATACCTGCTCCTACTACTACCATCGTGTCCATTCCGGTTTCACTACAGGACTTCATGAGGCTGAGACCTCCAGTATTCACCGGCACCGAGGCAGCAGAGGACCCACAGACGTTCCTTGATAGTTTAGCCAGGATCTGCCGTTCGCTGAGATGTTCGGATGATCGATGGGTAGAGCTTGCCAGTTTCCGGCTAGAGGGTCTCGCGCAGACATGGTGGGAGTCAGTCTTGAGAGGTCGAGCTGCAGATCTGCCGCCTATGACTTGGGCCGAGTTTACAGCGGTCTTTCTAGCCCGTTTCCTTCCAGAGAGCGTTCGTGACGCCAGAGCTCGCAGCTTCGAGGCCTTAGTCAAGACACCTGGGATGACGGTGTCTGAGTATGATATCCAGTTTACACAGTTATCCCGATATGCTCAGTATTTGGTGGATACCGAGGAGAAGATGGTGAAGAGGTTCGTACAGGGACTTGATGCCCAGCTATACCTTGCCATTGGCGCCCAGCACTACGACACTTATTCAGCGGCTATGGATACGGCATTGCGGATGGAGGCACGCATATCACAGACTCCGGCCGTTTCTGGGCCGAAGAGGATGCGCACCGATGTACCACCTCAGAGGCAGCGCGCCAGATTCTTTCCGAGAGATAGGCCTGGCAGAGGATTTGGGCGGGGACAGTTATATGGTTCTTATCCCCAGAGGCAGCAGCCGTCACCAGGATGTTTTGGGTGCGGGAGTCTGCATCATCTTGTCAGAGACTGTCCGGTGAGACGACAGGGAGCAGCGACAGTTCCGCACGTGACTCTACCACCATCACCACCCCCTCCTCAGAGAGCCCTACTTCCTACCCCAGGCGATGCTCCACGCCAGTTAGGTGCACCGAGAGGCCGTGGACGCGGCGGTCCTGTTCAGAGAGGACGAGGAGGCAGAGGCCGAGGTCGAGGTCAGCCCGCTATCGGTGGAGGACAGGCACGAGTTTTTGCTTTGACACCGCAGGATGCGCAGGCATCCAATGCCGTTGTGACAGGTACTTTGCCAGTTTGTTCTTTCGATGCACGGGTGTTATTCGACCCAGGTTCCACACATTCGTACGTATCTACACACTTTGCACCGATGTTGGGCCGTGAGTCGTCGTCGTTAGATCAGCCGCTTGTTGTTGTTACTCCGGTAGGCGAGTCGTTTGTCGCTCGTTTTGTATTTCGTTTGTGTTCCGTT
The DNA here is from genome assembly GCA_030015575.1 of Agapanthus africanus. NCBI lineage: Eukaryota > Viridiplantae > Streptophyta > Magnoliopsida > Asparagales > Amaryllidaceae > Agapanthus > Agapanthus africanus. The sequence continues at coordinate 333,785,806 of CM057350.1, read as the reverse complement.
CGTATCGGGGAGAGGGATTCATCAGTTGATTTGATACTCCTCGATACGTTGGACTTTGATGTGCTTCTGGGCATGGATTGGCTAGCCACTTGTTATGCTTCGGTGGACTGCCGTGAGAAGGCAGTCAGTTTTAGCTTTCCGGGAGAGCCAGTCCTTGTTATTCAGGGAGACCGTAGTGTCGCCCTTCCCAGCTTAATTTCTTCTCTTCGCGCTGGTCAGCTCTTGCGGAAGGGATGTCAGGGATTCTTAGCGTTTGTTTGTGATACTCGAGCTGCAGAGGTTCCGTTGGACCAGGTCCCGGTAGTTTGTGAGTTCCCTGATGTTTTCCCTGATGAGCTACCTGGGCTGCCGCCTGAGCGCGATGTTGAGTTCTGCATTGATTTGATTCCCGGTTCGGGGCCTATTTCTATACCACCGTATCGGATGGCCCCGGCAGAGCTTCGAGAGCTGAAGGAGCAGTTGCAGGATTTGTTGGATAAGGGGCTTATTCGACCGAGTGTTTCTCCGTGGGGTGCTCCGGTCCTGTTTGTCAAGAAGAAGGATGGAAGTTTGCGCTTATGTATCGACTACCGCCAGCTGAACAAAGTTACCATTCGGAACAGATATCCGTTGCCGCGCATTGATGATTTGTTCGACCAGCTTCAGGGTGCGGGGTATTTTTCGAGGATCGATTTGCGATCAGGATACCATCAGCTGCGAGTTCGACAGGAGGATATACCGAGGACAGCTTTCCGCACGCGCTACGGCCACTACGAGTTTTTGGTGATGTCGTTCGGACTCACCAACGCCCCAGCAGCATTCATGGATTTGATGAACCGTACATTCAGGCCGTATCTTGACTTGTTCATCATCGTGTTTATCGACGATATCTTGGTGTACTCCCGGAGCAGAGAGGAGCACGAGCAGCACTTGCGGATTACGTTACAGACTCTGAGGGAGCACCAGCTGTTCGCAAAGTTCTCCAAGTGTGCTTTCTGGCTGGACAGCGTCGGATTCTTGGGTCACGTGGTTACGAGAGACGGCATTTGTGTGGACCCGAAGAAGATTGAGGCCGTTCAGCAGTGGCCCCGACCTACATCGGTTACTGAGATCCGTAGTTTTCTAGGCTTGGCGGGCTACTACAGGCGTTTTGTTCAGGACTTCTCCCGTATAGCTGCACCGTTGACCAGTTTGACCCGGAAGGGAGTTCCTTTCGTTTGGACAGAGGAGTGCGAGCGCAGTTTTCAGCAGCTGCGGACATGTTTGACTACGGCGCCGGTATTATCTTTACCTTCGGGATCAGGCGGATTTGTTGTCTACTGTGATGCTTCGCGAGTGGGATTAGGATGCGTTTTGATGCAGCATGGCCGGGTGATCGCGTATGCTTCTCGGCAGTTGAAGAAGCATGAACAGAACTACCCCACTCATGATTTGGAGATGGCTGCAGTGGTCTTTGCACTGAAGATTTGGCGACATTACCTTTACGGCGAGTCGTGTCAGATATTCACCGATCACAAGAGCTTAAAGTACATATTTCAGCAGCGAGACCTGAACCTCAGACAGCGTCGTTGGATGGAGTTGGTGAAAGACTACGACTGCGAGATCTTATATCACCCCGGCAAGGCGAATGTGGTGGCAGATGCGTTGAGTAGGAGGCCCGGGGGTAGTCTATCCTTTTTGCGTGCAGTGCAGAGGCAGTCGTCAGCAGATTGGCAGACGTTATGCGACAGCCGAGTTGAGTTCGAGTTCACTCAGACAGGGGGACAGCTCGCGCATGTTCGTGCACGCCCACAGTTGCTTGACCGTATATATGAGGCACAGCGTAGTGACGACCGTTGCTCAGAGATCATGGCACAGATGGGACAGGGCAGATTTTCCGAGTTCATGGTTGACGATCAGGGGATTTTACGATATGGATCTAGACTGTGCGTACCAGATGCCGATGGATTACGGCGCGACATTCTTGAGGAGGCACACCGATCAGTGTATAGTGTCCACCCCGGTTCCACCAAGATGTACCATGATATGAGAGAGACCTACTGGTGGGACGGGATGAAGAGGGACATTGCGGAGTTCGTTTCGAGATGCCTGACTTGTCAGCAAGTCAAGGCCGAGCACCAGAGGCCCGCAGGAGAGCTACAGCCGTTACCCATTCCAGAGTGGAAATGGGAGCAGATTTCGATGGACTTCGTTGTGGGTCTACCCAGGACCAGTCGAGGGTACGACTCCATCTGGGTGATCGTGGATAGATTGACGAAAGCGGCTCACTTCCTGCCAGTGAAGACGACTTTCAGCTTCGCTCAGTATGCTCAGCTCTATATTGACGAGATCGTGCGACTACATGGCGTACCGACTTGTATCGTGTCAGATCGAGGCACTCAGTTCACCAGCCGACTTTGGCAGAGACTTCAGGAGGCTTTGGGCACTCGTTTGAACTTCAGCACGGCGTTTCATCCGCAGACAGATGGACAGTCAGAGCGGACCATTCAGACTCTCGAGGACATGCTCAGAGCGTGCGTTTTAGACTTTGGTGGTAGCTGGGATCGTCATTTACCTCTAGTGGAGTTCTCCTACAACAACAGCTTCCAGGATACTATTCAGATGGCACCTTTCGAGGCATTGTATGGGAGGAGATGCAGATCGCCCGTTTGTTGGACAGAGCTCAGCGAGAGCAGCATTTTGGGGCCGCAGCTTGTTGAGGAGACGACAGCGAAGATACAGTTGATCCGAGACCGGATGAGAGCGGCTCAGAGCAGGCAGAAATCGTATGCAGACAGGCGCCGTCGCAGATTAGAGTTCGCAGTTGGCGACCATGTTTTTCTGAAGGTCTCACCGATGAAGGGCGTGATGCGTTTTGGGCGAAAGGGGAAGCTTAGCCCTAGATTCGTAGGTCCCTTCGAGATCCTCGAGCGTGTCGGCGCTGTTGCATATCGTTTGGCTCTTCCACCCAGCTTTCCCGATGTTCACCCCGTTTTTCATGTTTCGATGCTCCGCAAGTACCTTCACGACCCTTCGCATGCGATTCAGCACCCGACAGTCCAGCTAGAGCGCGACCTTTCTTTTGCAGAGCAGCCGGTGGCCATCTTGGATCGGCAGGAGAAGAAGTTGAGGTCGAAGATTATACCAACCGTCAAGGTCCTTTGGCGTAGCCCGAGCAGCGAGGAGGTTACCTGGGAGACCGAGGGCGAGATGAGGAAGAAATATCCCCATCTCTTTGAAGGTACGCGTAGCTATATTTTTAAATTCGGGGACCGAATTTCTTTAAGGGGGGAAGATTGTAGCGTCTTGAAAAGTCGTTTTGGTGTTTTCCTGAAATTCGGTGAAAATTCGGTATTTTTCCGAGAACCGTCTTTCTCGATATTTTGCAGTTTAGGGCTAATTATACTTAAAATGGATAGGTAATTACTTGTTTTTGGTGACTAATGAGTTAATTATGAAATTTTGGTCATTTAAAAATTTTTCCCTATTTTTCAATTTTTTTATATTATTTTAAGCCGGTAAGAAAATACTTTAAATAAGCGATAAATACAAATTTTTCCGGGCTAATTTTAATCTCAAAAATTATGATAATTATATTCTAGTGATAACATGAATTTTTAGTAATTTATTTTGATTTTTAACCAATTTTTATAAATTGAAACGAAATTATTGATTTTTGGGCTAAAACTTGCAATTTTTGAGTTGTAGGGGGCCTTTTTGCATAAAATTTCTTTTGTAAAACCCCTCTATCTTTTTCCTCAGCCCAAGAACAGCCCAATCCTTGGCCAAGACCAGAAAATTCTGACCTCTCTCTTTCTTGAGTTGTTTCTTGAGTTAATTAATAGTTTATGGTATTTATTTTAATATATTGGATAAATGTATGATACATTGACTTTTAAACTTGAACCAAGACTTTTCCCCACTTGCCCACACCCCCCACCTTACCTCCAAACTGGCCGAAACCTGCACCCCTCTTTCTCATCTCTTTTCTTTGCATTTTTCTTCAATTTCCTTCAAGAAATACATCAAAATCCATGAATAAATTCCAAAAATCCATACAAAATCCATATGCAACCATTTTCCTTAGCCATTCTTGCTTGGATCTTGGTGTTTGAGGCCATCAATTGGAGGAAACTTTCTTGCTTGATCTAGTGATCAAGAGGTATAAATTCCATCTTGTTAAATTCCTTGTTTAAGTGCTTATGTGTTATGGTTTAGTGATAATTTAGTGTAGTTAATCTAGATTCCTTAGATTTTTGTTTGAAAAATGAACTAGGTTTTGAACCATGATAATTAATTAAGTTGTTATTTTGTTAATCTAGTTGTTAGTAAACTAATCTATATGGTTATCTTATTTAGTAGTCTTTAATTATACTAATTTAGGTAATTTTAGAAGTTGTTTTTAGTGTAAAGTTGTTGTTTTAAGGTTTTTCAAGAGAGGGTTATGTATGGAAAATGATATTTGAAGCTTGATTAGTGAGTTGATTAAACCTAATTTGTGTTGACTAAACCTAATTTGCTATCTAGTGTTTTGCTAACCTTAAGCTAAGTGGTTAATTTGCTTATTAGGCTAAATTTTAGTGTTAAAGTAAGGATTTCTTATATAGTTTGAGTTATGTTTGCTTTTTATAAAAATCAAGAGAAGGTTTTGTTATGTAAATTAGGTTTTTTAAGCTTAGTTAATGGTTTAGCATTGGTGTATTGGCTAACTTTTTGGTTAGTTTGGAATGTTGGCGTTGGGTGGGTTGACTTTGTCGCTATATTGTCGATGTTTGCATCAAATTGCAATTTCTGCTTACTAGATTTTTATAGAAGTTATGTGATGAGTTAATTGTGGTATCTTGATGATTTTGTTGGCTTGTCCTACGACTTTTAGGATGCGTGAGTGCGGTTTTTGGGTAGTCGGGTTTTAGTTTTGCCGGGTGACCCAAATCGGCGTTTTTCGGCAGTTTTTGCGATTTTCGCGTGTGTCCGCGCACTTTGTGCACGTTGTACCTAGCTAGAGAACTTTAGTAGTTTCGTTGGGGTTTTGCGTCGTTCTTGATATGTAACCTTATATTTGATATAAATTACAGGTTCGGTCGCGGAGACGTCTGACGCGGCGCGAAAGGGAAAGGCGGTGATCGGACACAGCTAGCCAGGAATCCCGGTGAGTAGATTTAACATCTACGGGGGATGATCGTCTGGATGGCGCAAGTCGCCCGATAGATTTAGTAAACTGGAAAACAGTAAATTGGATAATCACTTGTGACATTAGAATAATAATACTGGCATGATAATTGCTGCAATTAGATCAATAGGTTATACCATATATGCAAACTCAATTGTAGGACACATGCACCATTACCAGGTCTTTATATGCAGCACGAGCACTATTCATGTTTACACACACACCCTGGTAATTGCCATGCCACCACACTAGATAACCTTTAATTTAAACCTTTTACTAATTGATACTTAAATTGTGCTATTTCCTTAACATGAAACCGTAGGATTGCTATTCATGTGCATGTACTTCATCATATTCATTGTTCATGCTTAATACATTAATCACACATCGCAACTTGATTATTGATATCATACGCATTCATTAGCATTGATATATGCACTTATAAGGATTTCTTGAGATTTTATGATATTGCTGGATTTCGGGGGAAAGCCGCAAAATTTCCAAACTTATGATATTTTTAAAACATGTAAATTGCGGTTTTCTAGTGATGTAAGTGTCGTCCACCATGAGTTTGCTGTGGCTTTGGAAATCCGTGTCGAGGAGTGGAGGAACCGGCACGGGTACATGGTGGGCCCGGTAAGGTACCCCGGGGCAAGAGGAATGTGGTGATGACGTTGAGCCTGGCAGGGGACGGATTACCTACCGGTGACTGTTTGGGACGGCGGATATCCAGAGGATACCGACCGTGGCCGCTAGATGATGAGATATTGATATTTGAGATGGGTCAGCCGGACGGCTGAGGCCAGAGATACATTTATGAGATTTGAGACAGCTTTTGGGTGTCGTTGCTGGACACCGATTTTGGTCGATTCATTGACATTATGCTGGCATTCTAAAAGAGTTTCAAAAAAACAAAAAGAGATAAAATATTTCTTATATATATACCTATTGAGACCTCAGATTTTCATGTTGCATGCATATTATTACACTGATGTTATATACACACCTGCTAGTGCATCCAGTCATACCTGTATTTTAGATGCTAGGATGCTTGTGTGCATGCATACGATAGCCTTTGTAGATGCTATTTATTACTCACGAGTTGGCAACTCACCCCCGTTGTGCCACAGTCTTTTGCAGGTCCGCTCCGTCAGTTCAGTAGCGGCGGGCGCACTTGTCTTTTACCTCTTTTGCCTGAGCTCGAGATTTGCTCATAGGTGGGTTATGTTATTTTTGTACCACCTTGTATATTCTTGTATCTAGTGTACTCCATCTACTGTTCTACCAGATTATTGTATATTGACCTAGAGATGAGACTGTGAGGTTTGTGGACTTTATACTGTATTTGGGTCGAGCTCACTTGAGCCGACATGCTACTTTTTCATGCTTCCTTATGCTTCATTATGCTTTATTATGCTTGTTGTCATTTACATTGCGTGGGATTTGTGACCGCCGTATGGCGAAGAGCTAGCTCCCGCTTGGGGATGCCCTATTTTGTGGATTCATGTATATATTTGTTGTACCCATTTTTGGGGGTCAGTATTTACAAAGGAGACTCTGCCGAAATTTTCGGGAAAAATTTGTATTGTTTTAAAAAGTGTTTTACATGACTCATTGATAACTCGCTTTCAATTGATTGGGTTTTCTTCACTCTTTTGCTTCATTGGTTTTGTTTTCTGGGCTTTGGCTTACTTATTTTACGGACGCCTTTAGACGCTTCGTGAACTTAAGTGCCAGTCACGTTCCGTACCCTGCGGGTCGTGACAAGGAGTGACCTCTTTAGTGAAACTAGCAGATGCTATAAACTCGGTTTGTCTTTTGATTGCTTCTATAGTTCTTGCTTTGCACAGCGATATTTGTGAAATATCCTGCACCTTATTCGATGAGGAAAGAGCCGATGATCCTTTCACCGGGAGTGACCTCTTTAGCAAAACTAGAAAAGCCTAAAAAACACTCCATTTAAAATCACTCGATTCTACAACGATATAAAGTTCATTACGCAAAGGGTTTTCTTAAAAACCTGTCGTAGCCCTCCGTCATTTCAGATAAGTACTTTTTAGTGTTCGTGCTGCGTTTGTTGACTTAGTCAAGGCGTAGTGTGCGGTAGCTGATTAGTGCTTATCTGCAAAGCATATGATGCGATTGGATTAGGGTAATCGTGCGGCCTTGTTGACTTAGTCAAGGGTCGTGCGGGTGGGTTTAATTCAATCGGGAAATGACGGGTTGAACTTTACTTGCGGTCTATGGTTTGTTGACTTAGTCAAGGTCATAGATCGCTTGGGGCAAAAAATTATTGGGAATTTCAAGAGTTGAAATTTGCAATGAGATTGCATACCTTCTATGAGATAGTTGGATCCCGATACCCGCTGCGAGTAAGAGTTACTCCTGGGAGAGTTTTACACATTACAATTAGCCGATCAAGTAGGTGTCTAGAAAGGTGTCAACGGGGTTACGCCCCTGGGAAAACGAGGTTTATTTTAATTAGGTCCGTGCGAAAACGCGGGGAACCCCCCTCAAACTACCGACACTGGCCTGGCTGAAAGATTGGCGAACTTGTAGGGTGTAATTAATCCCGGCTAGTCTTTCCTTTTAGGGTTTGAAGGAAGATTTGACTAAAACAGTGGGAGGCATCCTGATTAGATAAATTGATAACCAATCTAATCTTATAAAAGCGCACGCTGAGTGTTTTCTTCTCTCTCTCCTGGTTACGACTATGTCACGCCTTAATCAAGATAATAATACGGATGTATTTGACCGAACCCGCTTGTTATACTGCGCTAGGGAACGTTGGTCCCGCTCCAACTTATAATTGTTATAAGACAGAGAAGGAAATAGGGGATTACCAGAATTCCCGTGCCGCCCAAACGAAGAAAGTGCATGTTGATGCGTCTTCTTCGGGTGTGTTCAATGCTGAGAACTGTTTCTCAGTATACTTTACGTCCTGGGTTTGAGATACCGGATCAGGATCCCGCATATGAAATCTGTTACATAGGCTACAGATAGGTAGAGAACTGAGAACAGGTGATAAGTTTCATGAGATAGAAACGGTGCAAGTGTTGCAGCCAAGTCTGTTGGTCACTATCACCCTGTATTACTAGAATACATTGATTCTGAACGAATGTTATTAGATACTGAACCTGATATACAACATCATATCGGTCTCTTTATTAGTAAAGAAGGATATAGTTTTGTATTGTTGGAAATGTTTTGAACATTTCCTATATCAAGAGTTGATCGGTTCAGGCACGTTATCTAAAAGCATTGACGTTCTAAATCAAACTACAGTTCTTAGTATACAGAACACACACAAGAAGAATAGTTCAGAAATGAACGAATCCTTCTTGAGGTATTGTAGACTAGGTCATATCAATGCGACACGACTAGTCAAGTTACATTTAGATGCATATTTAAATTAGTTTGAATTTACATCTTGTGAAACTTGCCGGTCATGTCACAGAGATAAGATGACCACAGCTCCGTTTATTGGAAATAGAGAAAGAGTTAGTGAACTCTTGGGATTGATACATGCTGATGTATGAAGGTCCCCAGTCTACACATGCCAAGATCGGTTCTTTGTACTGCATTACATTCTCTGATGATCTCTCAAGATTCAGACATATGTTCCTATTGAAACACAAGTCCAAAGCTTTTGAGATATTCACAGAATATAAGTTAGAAGTAGAGAACCATAAACGGGTATAAATATTATGTCTTTTGATGAGATCAGGGAGGAGAATACTTGAGCACGGAATTCCTGGACTATTCTAAAAGAGAATGAGATTCTCTCTCAGCATTACTCCTCCGAATACACCACAGCACCTCGGTGTATCAGGGCGGAGCAATAGCACCCTATGTGATATGGTGTGCTCTATGATGAGTACTACTGAGTTTCCTATTTCCTTTTGGGAGTTATGCACTTGAGAAGCTGCATACCTATTGAATAGGGTTCAAATCAAATCAGTTGCCTACCACTTCATATGTGATATGGAAAGGGAAGAGCCCATATCTTAAGTTTGTTAAGATTTGGGGTAGTCCGGCCTATGTCTAAAAAGGCAAAATCCGGACAAGCTCGAGGCAAAGTCAGATCTGTAGAAGTTTGTTGGATATCCTAAGCATACGCAAGGGAACATCTTCTACCTAACCGAGGAACAAAAATGTTTTGTTTCTCAACATGCCACTTTTGTGAAAGGGAATTTCTTGTGAAGAAATTATTGGACATGAGGTAGAACTGGAAAGGTTCCAGCTATACAAACTGCAGCTGCTGATTTGGTAAACCCGAAGGATTCAATAGATTCTAACGAACCTCAGCCTCTCCGCCGATCTAGTAGGGTTCCTCCCCCACCTGAGAGATACTTTGGTTTCCCTATGATAGTGGGAGCGAGGATTGCATCATAAGATGATGACCCAACTAGTTTTGAGCTGGCCATCAGGAGTGAGACTCTGTAAGAATGGCTGGATGCTTATCGATCTGAGATGGAATCCTTATACACCAACAAAGTATGGACTTTGGTTGCTTTATCTGAAGGGTTAAATCCCCATCAGGAGCAAGTATATCTTGAGAAGATTACTTGGTGTGCATGGAAAAGTTGAGACTTTCAAAACTATGCTTAAGTCCATCCAGATCCTACTTGCCAGGGCTATATACCATGACTACGATATCTGGTGGTTGGGTGTCATGACAGCTTTTCTAAATGGTGTTTTAGAAGAAAGCGTCTATAAGTACACAGCCAGAGGTCTTCGTAGACAGTGGGAGCAGCGGAAACGTATGCAAGATGCTTTATAGGATAAAGTAGGCCTCGCGGAGTTGGAACATCTTTTTTTATGTGGTAGTCAAAGAGTTTGACTTCATCAAAATAGTAGATGAACCTTGTATATACAAAAAGGTAGTGGGGAGTATGGTGGTGATCCTCGTAGAGTACGTGGATGACATACTCTTGATAGGGAAGGAGTTTCCTATGCTACGCTCGGTTAATCTCCGCTTATTATAAGGATTCTCCATATACGATCAAGGTGATACCTCCTAAATCTTAGGTTTTGGATCTATGAGATAGATCTAATTGGATGCTAGGATTCTCACTAGTTGTAGTAAGATGGTATCAATCGATCCTGGGGAGAATCACTGGAAAGGTTCCAGATAAGGACGACTTAATGTCAGTCGCAGGCATTGTCTTTACCCTCAGTGGAGGGACGGTATGTTGGAAGAGTTCTAAGCTAGATACCGTGACTTACTAGACGATTAAAGGAAAAATACATCGTTACCAAGGATGGTACCAAAGAAGCAGTCTGGATATATAAGTTCATGTGATGAACTTCGTTCCTACCATTGTATGACAATGGAGTTGTGGCTTATGCCAAGGAACCCCCGTCCCATCAGAAATCCAGATATAATTCTTAGGCAGTATCACCTGATCATGGAGATGGTTGATCTCCAGGGAGATCGAGGTTAGGAGAGTAGACACAGAGGACAACAGCACGGATCCACTCACAAAGGCCTTTTTCCCAGTGGAGACTTTTATGGGATGGTTGAGTATGAGATACTTCAACCACAACTAATTGTTCGGTATGTGATACCACAACAAATGGCCCTAGTGCAAGTGGAAGATTGTTAGTTATATGTATGCCCTAGAGGCCATTACTGTACATACGATGTATATTGTAATGGATGCTTGGACATATATAGGGAGGAATTTCTTGCTCGACATGATACTATGCTATCTGGTTGTACTTTTGTTAGTTATATGTATGCCCTAGAGGCCATTACTGTGCATATGATGTATATTGTAATGGATGCTTGGACATATATAGGGAGGACTTTCTTGCTCAACATGATAGTACAGTATCTGGTAGCTCTTTATCTTAACATGTACTCTGATTGTCTCTATTTTACATGTTGATAAAGCCCTTAGGATATGTACTCGACTACTGGGACTATGATGAGATCATACTAGTGGGGCCACGTAGTCGAAGAGTACATCCTATAACTGTTCCTAATCGAGGGTGTATCGAGACAGGGCATCGATGCACCAGAGTAGACTAGCGTATACGCATCTTGACCCATATGATGGGCGTTGGATGATCCCATATCCATCGGTGTTTGACATCAAGGATGGTGTACGGGTGCTCAGTAGAGACTGGGTACACTGGACGGACTCGCCGAGAACTCCCAGATGGTATTATACCTCACGTCAGATGGCAGTTCTCCGGTGACACTGGTACAGAGTAGTCTGTTGACCCGAGACGTCATAGAGTCTTGTGTGATTCCCACTGCGCTTTGATTTCCATCATACCACGTCCAAGAGAGCGTGCAAAATGGTGGCTTTTGGGTACAGTCCCGAATCACATGGAGGCAATGAGCGATAGGAGGGGATTCGTCTCACTCGGTATATGGAGTTGATGTTGTGCTTTGTTCGATTGGCTATAACCTGAAATCCCTGGCCAGGGTTGCTGAGATTTACTGGTAAGTGTTATCAGTAGTTTCTCGAACTGTTATAGACCTCATATCGACACGACTTATTAAGCTACTAGGGTCTGACGTTTACCACCCCTAGGCGAGATATGCGACATATCAGACGACGAGACCGGACTATACGGGAGTGTTACTGATTGGATTCAAAGGAGAATGTACAGGCTTACTTGTTGATCTTCTGAGCGCTCAATACCTGGGTGGCAGTTACGTTTAGCTGACCGCTTGCAGCTTGTAGGTGTTTGATATGATCATCACCTACTGCCGGCGTATTGACGATTCTTTAGAGTCCTACATAGAGGTTTCTTGACTCAGGAAAAACGGAGTAGGAGCACATATGGGATATGTGCGGGACCGAGGATAATGCGATATGTGATACCGTATGCTATTCTCGCGATATTTGATATCAGCCGGGTCATCGGATCAAGTGTTGATTCGATGAATCGGTTAATGAGATATTAGTCGGTTATATGCGATATAGCCGGATTGTCGGATCAAGTGTTGATTTGATAATTTAATGTATAATAATATATATGATATATTAAATTACATTAACTAATATTAGCTCACTAAAAGATTCTTTTTCTCACTCGGGTAATATATTGATATATATGCGATATATGTTAATTGTATTATTTTATTTTGTTACGTTAAATATTATATATGTGATATATAATATTGTAACATGATATGGTTATTAATGCAACATGTTTTGTGGAGTTTAAAAATGATTAGGGTTTCGATTAGGGTTAAGACTTCTAGTAGATTCTAGAAACTTTTCATTTGTCTTGAATGAGATATTATGCTTGAAATATGTGTGACTCATTCTTAACCCAACCCAAACCCTAGCCCTAGTTAAATCTCTACATGAGTCATCCTTGACCATGGTTGCAAGATTAATCATTATGACACTTTCATTATTCATCACAAAAAGAGATGATTCATTGTTCATCTTCTTCCTTCTTCTTCTTTGCTTGCAAAGCTTTCTAGTTTTGATCTTTGTGATGAAAATAAGTGAGAAATAGAAAATAAAAGAGAGCAAAAATCCTACTTCATCATTCTCATCTATTCTTTCCCTTTAGATGAGAGTGTTCACTTCTTTTAGTGAGTGTTAGCTTGTGTTAATGAAACTTCAAGGTAGATCATCTTTGTTATCGAAGATCGGAAGCAAGACTGCATCTTTCTATTCGTGAAGCCTCTCGAGAGTCCAGAATACGATGATCGCAGCGAAGGGACCTCAACACGGAGCTTAGGAAGTGAAGGACCGGATCTACAAAGGTTGTAATCCCTCGAACTTAGTGTTAAACTGTTTAACATACTTGTTTTCGCCTAAACTCTAGTTTTAAGATCCGGCTTTGGGTTGTTCGGTACGGCTAAATTTTAAATCGGGCATGGTTGATGCCTCGTAGAACCTTATGGCAGTGCATAGCAACCCTACAGTAGTATCAGAGACAGGCTAGAGCTTTAGGCGAAGTCTAGACAAAGTTTAAAGTCCGATCGAACCCGGAAACCCTGATGTTTACCCCTCTCTGTACATTTTTCAAAAATGTGATTTTTTATGAATTAAAAATGCTCAGAAAAACAAGCAGGAAAAACTAAGAATTACTGTGAAGTACGGTCCACTAAGTCGCTCACGTGACCGCAGAACCTCGGCCAAACCATGGGTTTGGCGGCGGTTCTGCGGCCAAAATTTGGACTTAGTCCCTCATATTTCATATATTTATTCTTAGGTCATTTATTGTCATTTTTTTCTGGGATTTTTTTAAATCCACTCAAGTGTTGAGTTTTCTAGGGTTGTATTGGGGACTCGTTGTTTCGATCGGATAATTTAACTTCGTTTAGTTTTGTCCGGGTAATTTTTAGAAACTGTTAAAATGTTCGAACGGATATCAATAACTCACTTTTTCCCCTGTCGGAAAATTTTCAAAAGTTGGATTTTTTCTCGTGTTTGAAACTTTCGTAAAGTCATGCAAGTAACGCGGTGGACCCTCTAGAAGGCAACAAACCTTAACTCGATTATGTGACCGTCTTGAACTGCCTATAAACCTTAGGGTTTGGGGCAGTACGGCGTGCCACATGTGAGGCGTTGGCTTGACCCTTCTACGGCTGGACCATTAGTACTGTGGCATGTGATGGATATTTTTAAACTGATTTCAAGTGTTGAGATATATTGGGGAAATCTTTGGTGTTTGATTATTCGATCGGAAAGTTTAACATTGTCTATTTATCTAGAATGTGATACAATATTTGGAATCCACAAATTGTTATGAGATAACTAATTTGAATGTTATAAATCTAGCAGTTCAGTCTCAGATGATCGATTGCCACAGCATTTTGATGTGATCAAAAGTCCGTCGCAATCACGTAGCGTACGCGGATACTCGCCAGGTAAACTTAACAGACAGCCACACCCCATAGCACCGACCAAGTGACTGTAAGAGAACCCCGTCGCCAAAAGCATCTGTTCGGGTGCTCGCGGCAGCAGTGTTCCGCCTTAGTGCACTTCGTCGACGGCATCGGGGGTGCGGCCGTCTACTAACGTTTGCGACGAGCATTCGATCAGGATATCGGGAATCTTGTTGAATTGCCCGACCAGATATTGAAAAGAGTTTTCGATAACTGAGACTGAAATGCGGGGTTTATAATTGTTAGGCATAAGATGTCTAAGGAATTCATTTGGTTAGGCATGTGATGTCTAAGGAGGTTGCGGATTCCAACTGTTATAGTTTTACAATTTCTTTTCTTTGACCGTAAGCGTAGTATGTGGTGTATCGCCGGCTTCGTTGCTATATATCAACGACAATCGGGATACGCATACTTGCTTACGTTGATGATATGAGATATTATGTGTTGCTGTGATATGTTGTATTAGATCGTCGCGTTTGAATAGCCGGGGGTTTTATGTGAGATGAGAGTTTTTCTTTTTCATTCATGTAAAATTCATTTGTATGTAATATTCTTTTATTGGGGCACTTCCGAGCTGAGGATGATGTCACCGTTGTATATTATTTACTTTTCCGCATTAGGTAGACCCAAGGCGGGGAGCACAAGTAACCGGGTTCTAGGGTCCAGTGGGAGACCATCTCGAGGAGTCCAGACTGGGTATCCTTACCCTAGAATTGGCAGTGTTACTTGCCGCTCTCGTAGGGGTCTAGGGATGTGGGTTTGGATATTCATCGCGACCGTGGAATCCGTGTTTTATACAGGCTCGTATTAAAACACGGACGTCCTAGTATATCCAATATTTCATATATGTTTCTTCTGCTGCAATGTTCTGTGATGAGATCATATTACTGCCTGAGATGAATGTTTATATTATATATATGAGATATATGTTATATTGCATATTTCGTTTCAAATGTGATGCTTGTGAAGCATATTAAAATGGGACTTCATTAATAAGATTAATGAAACTAAAAGAAACCTAAAGATGTTGTAGAAACTTGTTTAAAAACTGGTAGCTCTAGTTCTTGCTTTGCATAGCGGTGTTCCTTGTAGAACATCCAACACCTTATTGGATAAGGAAAGAGCCGAGATCCCTTCACCGGGAGTGACCTCTTTAGTGAAACTAGCAGATGCTACAAACTCGGTTTGTCGTTTGATTGCTTCTATAGTTCTTGCTTTGCATAGTGGTATTTGTGAAATATCCTGCACCTTATTCAATGAGGAAAGAGCCGATGATCCCTTCACCCGGAGTGACCTCTTTAGCAAAACTAGAAAAGCCTCAAAAACACTCCATTTAAAATCACTCGATTCTACAACGATATCAAGTTCATTACGCAATGGGTTTTCATAAAAACCTGTCGTAGCCCTCCGTCATTTTAGGAAGTAGAGTACTTAGTATTCGTGCTGCGTATGTCGACTTTAGTTGAGGCGTAGTGTACGGTAGCTAAGTGATGTCTTCCTACACAGCATATGATGCGATTAGTTAGAACATTCATGTGATTATGTCGACCATAGTTGAGGGTCATATAGGGTGGGTCTGATTAATCATGAAATGACGGGTAGAACTTGACCAGTGCTTATGATATGTTGATCTTAGTTAAGCTCATAAGTACTAGGGATAATATATTATTGGGAATTTCAAGTGTTGAAATTTGCAATGAGATTGCATACCTTCTATAAGATAGTTGGATCCCGATACCCGCTGCGAGTAGGAGTTACTCCTGGGAGAGTTTTACACATTATAATTAGCCGATCAAGTAGGTGTCTAGAAAGGTGTCAACGGGGTTACGCCCCTGGGAAAACGAGGTTTACTTTAATTAGGTTGGTGCGAAAGCACGGGGGACATCCCTCAAAGTACCGGCACTGGCCTGGCTGAATGATTGGCGAACTTGTAAAGTGTAATTAATCCCGGCTATTCTTTCCTATTAGGGTTTGAAGGAAGATTTGACTAAAACAGTGGGAGACATCCTGATTAGATAAATTGATAACCAATCTAATCTTGTAAAAGCGCACGCTGAGTGTTTTCTTCACTCTCTCTCCTGGTAGCGACCATGTCACGCCTTAATCAAGATAATAATACGGATGTATTGACCGAACCCGCTTGTTATACTGCGCTAGGGAACGTTGGTCCCGCTCCAACTTATAATTGTTATAAGACAGAGCAGGAAATTGGGGAATACCAGATTTCCCATGCCGTCAAAACGAAGAAAGTGCATGTTGATGCATCATCTTCGGGTGTGTTCATTACAGAGAATTGTTTCTCAGTATCCTTTACGTTCTGGGTATGAGATACCGGATCAGGATCCCGCATATGTAATCTGTTACATGTGCTACAGATAGGTAGAGAACTGAGAACGGGTGATAAGTTTCATGAGATAGAAATGGTGCAAGTGTTGCCGCCAAGTCTGTTGGTCACTATCACCCTGTATTACCAGAATACATTGATTCTGAACGAATGTTATTAGATACCGAACCTGATATACAACATCATATCAGTCTCTTTATTAGTAAAGAAATGATATAATTTTGTATTGTTGGATAATGTTTTGAACATTTCATATATCAAGTGTTGATCGGTTTAGGCACGTTATCTAAAAGCATAGACGTTCTAAATCAAACCACAGTTCTTAACGTATAGAACACACACAAGAGGAATAGTTCAGAAATGAACGAATCCTTCTTGAAGTATTGTAGACTAGGTCGTATCAATGCGACCCGACTAGCCAAGTTACATTTAGATGCATGTTTAAATTAGTTTGAATTTACATCTTATGAAACTTGCCGGTCAGGTCACAAAGATAAGATGACCATAGCTCTGTTTATTGGAAACAGAGAAAGAGTTAGTGTACTCTTGGGATTGATACATGCTGATGTATGAAAGTGCCCTGTCTACATATGCCAGGACCGGTTCTTTGTAATTCATTACATTCTCTGATGATCTCTTAAGATTCAGACATATGTTCCTGTTGAAACACAAGTCCGAAACTTTTGAGATATTAACGGAATATAAGTTAGAAGTAGAGAACCAAAAACGGGTATAAGTATTATGTCCTTTGATGAGATGAGGGAGGAGAATACTTGAGCACGGAATTCCTGGAGTATTCTAAAGGAGAATGAGATTCTCTCTCAGCATTACTCCTCCGTATACACCACAGCACGTCGGTGTATCGGGGCGGAGCAATCACACCCTATTTGATATGGTGCGCTCTATGATGAGTACTACTGAATTTCCTATTTCCTTTTGGGAGTGATGCACTTGTGAAGCTGCATACCTATTGAATAGGGTTCCAATCAAATCAGTTGCCTACCACTTCATATGTGATATGGAATGGGAAGAGCCCATATCTTATGTTCGTTAAGATTTGGGGTTGTCCGGCCTATGTCTAAAATGAAAATCCGGACAAACTCGAGGCAAAGTCAGATCTGTGGAAGTTTGTTGGATATCCCAAGCATACGCAAGGGAATATTTTCTACCTAACCGAGGAACAAAAGATGTTTTTTTTCTCAACATGGCACCTTTGTGAAAAGGATTTCTTGAGGAAAAATTAGTGGTCATGAGGTAGAACTGGAAGGAGTTCCAGCTATAAAAACTCCAGCAGATGATTTGATAGAACCAAAGGATTTAATAGTTTCCAATGAACCTCAGCCTCTCCGCCGATCTAGTAGGGTTCCTCACTCACCTCAGAGATACTTCGGTTTCTCTATAATAGTGGGAGCGAGGATTGCATCATGAGATGATGACCCAACTAGTTTCCAGCTGGCCATCAGGAGTGGGACTCTGTAAGAATGGCTGGATGCTTAGCGATCTGAGATGGAATCCTTATACACCAACAAAGTATGGACTTTGGTTGCTTTATCTGAAGGGTTAAATCCCCATCAGGAGCGAGTATATCTTGAGAAGATTACTTGGTGTACATGGAAAAGTTGAGAGTTTCAAAGCTATGCTTAAGTCCATCCAGATCCTACTTGCCACGGCTACATACCATGACTACGATTTCTGGCTGTTGGGTGTCATAACTGCTTTTCTAAATGATGTTTTAGAAGAGAGCGTCTATAAGTACACAGCCAGAGGGCTTCGTAGACAGTAGGAGCAGCGGAAACGTGTGCAAAATGTTTTATGTGATAAATCAGGCATCGCGAAGTTGGAACGTCTGTTTTGATGTGGTAGTCAAAGAGTTTGACTTCATCAAAATGGTAGATGAACCTTGTATATACAAAAAAGGTAGTAGGGAGTATGGTGGTGATCCTCGTAGAGTACGTGGATGACATACTCTTGATAGGGAAGGAGTTTCCTATGCTACGCTCTGTCAATCTCCGCTTATCACAAGGATTCTCCATATAGGATCAAAGTGATACCTCCTAAATCCTGGGTTTTGGATCTATGAGATAGATCTAATTGGATGTTAGGATTCTCACGAGTTGTAGTGAGATGGTATCAATCGATCCTGGGAAGAAACACTGGAAATGTTCCAGGGTGATAAGGATGACCGAATGTCAGTCGCAGGCATTGTCTTTACCCTCAGTGGAGGGACGGTATGTTGGAAGAGTTCCAAGCTAGATACGGTGATATACTAGACGATTAAAGGCAAGATATATCGTTACCAAGGATGCTACCAAAGAGGCAGTCTGGATATATATAATTTCATGAGATGAACTTTGTTCCTACCATTGTGTGACAATGGAGTTGTGGCTTTTGCCAAGAAACTTCCGTCCCATCAGAAATCCAGATATAATTCTTAGGCAGTATCACCTGATCATGGAGATGGTTGATCTCCTAGGAGATCGAGGTTAGGAGAGTAGACACAGAGGACAACAGCGCGAATCAACTCACAAAGGCCTTTTTCCCAGTAGAGAGTTTTATGGGATGGTTGAGTATGAGATACTTTAACCATAGCTAATTGTTTGGTATGTGATACCACAACAGATGGCCATAGTGCAAGTGGGAGATTGTTAGTTGTATGTATGCCCTAAAGGCCATTACTGTGCATATGATGTATATTGTAATGGATGCTTGGACATACATAGGGAGGACTTTCTTGCTCAACATGATAGTATGCTATCTGGTTGCTCTTTATCTTAACATGTACTCTGATTGTCTCTATGTTACATGTTGATAAAGCCCTTAGGATATGTACTCGACTACTGGGACTATGATGAGATCATACTAGTGGGGCCACGATAGTCGACGAGTACATCCTATAACTGTTCCTAGTCGAGGGTGTATCGAGACAGGGCATCGATGCACCAGAGTAGACTAGCGTATACACATCTTGACCCATATGATGGGCGATGGATGATCTTATATCCATCGGTGTTTGACATCAAGGATGGTGTACGGGTGCTCAGTAGAGACTGGGTACACTGGAGGGACTCGCCGAAAACTCCCAGATGGTATTATACCTCTCGTCAGATGGCAGTTCTCCGGTGACACTGGTACAGAGTAGTCTGTTGACCCGAGATCGTCATAGAGTCTTGTGTGATTCCCACTGTGCTTTGATTTCCATCATACCACGTCCAAGAGGGCGTGCAAAAAGGTGGCTTTTGGGTACAGTCCCGAATCACATGGAGGCAATGAGCGATAGGAGGTGATTCGTCTCTCCCGGTATAGGGAGTTGATGTTGTGCTGTGTTCGATTGGCTATAACCGGAAATCCCTGGCCAAGGTTGCTGAGATTTCCTGGTAATTGTTATCAGTAGTTTCTCGAACTGTTATAGACCTCATATCGACACGACTTATCAAGCTACTGGGGTCTGACGTTTACTACCCCTAGGCGAGATATGCGACATATCAGACGACGAGACCGGACTGTATGGGAGTGTTACTGATTGGATTCACAGGAGAATGTACAGGCTTACTTGTTGATCTTCTGAGCGCTCAATACCTGGGTGGCTGTTACGTTTACCTGACCGCTTGTAGCTTGTGGGTGTTTGATATGATCATCACCTACTGCCGGAGTATTGACGATTCTTTAGAGTCCTACATAGAGGTTTCTTGACTCAGGCAAAACGGAGTAGAAGCACATATGGGATATGTGCGGGACCGAGGATAATGCGATATGTGATACCGTATGATATTCTCACGATATTTGATATCAGCCGGGTCATCGGATCAAGTGTTGATTCGATGAATCGGTAAATGAGATATTAGTCGGTTATATGCGATATAGCCGGATTGTCAGATCAAGTGTTGATTCGATAATTTAATGTATAGTAATATATATGATATATTAAATTACATTAACTAATATTAGCTCACTAAAAGATTCTTTTTCTCACGCGGGTAATACATTGATATATATGCGATATATGTTAATTGTATTATTTTATTTTGTTACGATAAATATTATATATGTGATATATAATATTGTAACATGATATGGTTATTAATGCAACATGTTTTGTGGAGTTTAAACATGATTAGGGTTTGGATTAGGGTTAAGACTTCTAGTAGATTTTAGAAGCTTTTCTTTTGTCTTGAATGAGAAATTATGCTTGATATTTATGTATGACTCATTCTTAACCCAACCCGAACCCTAGCCCTAGTTAAATCTCTACATGAGTCATCCTTGACCATGGTTGCAACATTAATCATTATCACACTTTCATTATTCATCACAAAAAGAGATGATTCATTGTTCATCTTCTTCCTTCTTCTTCTTTGCTTGCAAAGCTTTCTAGCTTTGATCTTTGTGATGAAAATGAGTGAGAAATAGAAATAAAAGAGAGCAAAAATCCTACTTCATCCTTCTCATCTATCCTTACCCTTTAGATGAGAGTGTTCACTTCATTTAGTGAGTGTTAGCTTGTGTTAATGAAACTTCAAGGTTGATCATCTTTGTTATCGAAGATCGGAAGCAAGACTGCATCTTTCTCTTCGTGAAGCTTCTCGAGAGTCCGGAATACGATGATCGCAGTGAAGGGACCTCAACACGGAGCTTAAGAAGTGAAGGACCGGATCTACAAAGGTAGTAATCCCTCTCACTTAGTGTTAAACTGTTTAACATACTTGTTTTCTCCTAAACTCTAGTTTTAAGATCCAGCTTTGGGTTGTTCGGCACGGCTAAATTTTAAATCGGGCATGGTTGATGCCTCATAGAACCTTGTGGCAGCACGTAGCAACCCTACAACTTTATCTTAACATGTACTTGTAGGGTTCCTAGGCACACTAGTAAGGTCTCACAAGGCATCGAACATGCCAATTTCAAATTTTAACGGTGCCGAGAAACCCTAGAACGGATCGTTTGCTAGAAAACTAGGCGAAAGATGCAACTAGTAAACTACTTAACTAAGAGAACGGAAATACAACCTTTGTAGATCCGGTCCTCCACCTCCACGGCTTCGTGATGAGGTCCTCTCCGCTGTCCAAATCAAATCCCGGGCTCTAGCGTCGGCTTCATCGGAGAAAGAGCGGGCTAGGTCATCGACGACGTGCCGAAGATGATCTACGTCGAGGCATCGCTAGATCAAGCTCCAACTTCACCAAGTCTAGAAAACTTGTGAAGGAAACACACTCTACTACTTGGCAAGAGGTAGAGGATGAAGAAATAGGAAGTGGGTAGACTTTAGAATTGGATTTCTCACTTTATTTCATCAATCACCATTGATGAAGAAAGGTTTTCTTCAATGAAGAAGATGAAGAAGAAGAAGATAATATTATGATAAGTTATTTTTCAAATGAAAAGAAAATGAAAACTTATCATAATGTAAACCATGGTCAAGTGCAGAGATTAAACCAAGGTTAGTTGGAATGGTTAGGGTTAAGGATGAGATAAGAATGGTTGACTTGATCAAAACTTCAAGAAGCTTCAACATAAAACAAAATAAGCCACCATCCTTAAATAATTTCCAAAATGAATATATAAATAAATAAATAAATATGATAATCAAAACCCTAATCATTAACTTAACCATGGTTTAAACTTTACACTTAACCAAGTTAACATGTATCATCAAACATGATACATGCAAGTGCACAAAAGTATATCACATATACAACTTGTGAACTACAAGTGAGAAAATCCATTTAAAGTGAACCGATACTAGTTAATGCAAAGTAATATATCAAATATATAATTATACATTAAATCATTAAATCAACACTTGATTTAACGATCCGGTCATATCACATATAACCGACTGGTATCCAATGTATCGGTTTATCGAATCAATCCTTGATTCGATAACTAGGGTATATCGCATATAACCTAATCGATACATTCATCGCGAGAATAGAATACGGTATCACATACACGCATTATTCTCGGTCCCGCACAAATCTCATATGCGCTCCTATTTCGTTTCGCTTGAGCCAGGAAACCTCTGTGTAGGACTCTGAAGACTCGTCAATACGCCGGCAGCGGATGATGATCATATCAAACATCCACAAGCCGCAAGCGGTCTGCTAAACGTAACGGCCACCCGGGTATTGAGCGATCAGAAGATCGACGAGCAAGCCCACTCACACTCCAGTGAATCCAACCAGTAACACTCCCGTACAGTCCGGTCTGATCGTCTGATATGTCGCATATCTTGCCTAGGGGTGGTAAACGTCAGACCCCAATAGCTCGATAAGTCGTGTCGATATGAGGTCTACAACAATTCGAGAAACTACTGGTAACACTTACCAGTAAATCTCAGCAACCCTGGCCAGGGATTTCCTGTTATAGCCAATCGAACACAGCGCAACATCAACTCCCTATACCGGGAGAGACGAATCCCCTCCTATCGCTCATTGCCTCCATGTGACTCGGGACTGTACCCAAAAACCACCATTTTGCACGCCCTCTTGGACGTGGTAAGATGGAAATCAAAGCACAGTGGGAACCACACAAGACTCTATGGCGATCTCGGGTTAACAGACTACTCTGTACCAGTGTCACCAGAGAACTGCCATCTGACGTGAGGTATAATACCATCTGGGAGTTCTCGGCGAGTCCGTCCAGTGTACCCAGTCTCCACTGAGCACCCGTATATCATCTCTGATGTCAAACACCAATGGATATGGGATCATCCATCGCCCATCTGTATGGGTCGAGAAGGTATACGCTAGTCTACTCTGGTATATCGATGCCCCGTCTCGATACACCCACGACTAGGGACTTTGAAGGATGTACTTATAGACTATCTGTCCCCACTAGTATGATCTGCATCATAGTCCAGGTAGTCAAGTACACATCCTAAGGGCTTTACCAACATGTAACAGAGAGACAATCAGTATACACGTTAAGGTAAAGAGCAACCAGATAGCATACTATCATGTCGAGCAAGAAAGTCCTCCCTATATATGTCCCAGCATCCACTACAATATACATCCTATGTACAGTAATGGCCTCTAGGGCATACATATAACTAACAATCTCCCACTTGCACTAGGGCCATCTGTAGCAGTGGTTGCAGTATCTCATACTCAACCATCCCATAAAAATCTCTCTCTGGGAATAGGCCTTCGTGAGTGGATCTGTCGTGTTGTCCTCTGAGTCTACTCTCCTAACCTCGATCCTCTGGAGATCAACCATCTCCATGATCAGGTGATACTGCCTTAGAATATGTCTGGATCACTGATGGGACGGACGTTCCCTGGCATAAGCCACAACTCCATTGTCACACAATGGGAGGAACGTAGTTCATCTCATGAACCAATATACACCCAAACAGCCTCTTTGGTAGCATCTTAAGTAGCGATGTACCTTGCCTTTATCGTCTAGTTTGTCACGGTATCTTGCTTGGAACTCTTCCAACATACCGTCCCTTTACTGAGGGTAAAGACAATGCCTGTGACTGACACTCAGTCGTCATTATCACCCTGGAACACTTCCAGTGATTCTCCCCAGGATCGGTTGATACCATCTCACTACAACTAGTGAGAATCCTAACATCCAATTAGATCTATCTCATAGATCCAAAACCCAGGATTTAGGGGGTATCATTTTGATCCTACATGGAGAATTATGGTGATAAGCGGAGATTGACCGAGCGTAGCATAGGAAACTCCTTCCCCATCAAAAGTATGTCATCCACGTACTCTACGAGGATCGTCACCATACTCCCTACTACCTTTTTGTTTATACAAGGTTCATCTACCATTTTGATGATGTCAAACTCTTTGACTAATTCATCAAAACAGATGTTCCAACTCCGCGATGCCTGCTTTATCCTATAAAGCATCTTGCACACGTTTCCGCTGCTCCCACTGTCTACGAAGCCCTCTGGCTGTGTACTTATAGATGCTCTCTTCCAAATCATCATTTAGAAAAGCAGTCATGACACCCAACCACCAGATATCGTAGTCATGGTATGTAGCCGTGGCAAGTAGGATCTGGATGGACTTAAGCATAGCTACTTGAAAAGGTTTCATCATTATCCACGCCTGGTTGATGACGAAAACCTTCAACAAGTCTAGCTTTGAAAGTCTCAACTTTTCCATCTACACCAAGTAATCTTCTCAAGATATACTTGCTCCTGATGGGGATTTAACCCTTCAGATACAGCAACCAAAGTCCATACTTTGTTGGTGTACATGGATTCCATCTCAGATCGCTAAGCATCCAGCCATTCTTACAGAGTCCCACTCCTGATGGCCAGCTCAAAACTAGTTGGGTCATCATCTCATGATGCAATCCTCGCTCCCACTGTCATCGAGAAACCGAAGTATCTCTCAGGTGGGTGAGGAACCCTACTAGATCGGCGGAGAGGCTGAGGTTCGTTGGTTACTATTGAATGCTTTGGTTCTTTCAAATCATCAGCTGTTGTTTGTATAGCTGGAACATTTCCAGTTCTACATAACAGATTTTGCCTCGAGCTTGTCCGGATTTTGCTTTCAGACAAAGGCCGGACAACCCCAAATCTTAACTAGCTTAAGACATGGGCTCTTCCCTTTCCATATCACATATGAAGTGGTAGGCATCTGATTTGATTCAAACCCTATTCAATAGGTATGCAACTTCTCAAGTGCATAACACCCAATAGGAAAAAGGTAATTCAGTAGTACTCATCATAGAGCACACCATATCATATAGGGTGTGATTGCTCCGCCCCGATATACCATCGTGCTATGGTGTATCCGGAGGAGTAATGCCGAGAGAGAATCTCTTTCTCCTTTAGAATAGTCCATGGATTTCCGTGCTCAAGTATTCTCCTCCTTGATCTCATCAAAGGACATAATACTTATACCCTTATTGGTTCTCTACTTCTAGCTTATATTCTGTGAATATCTCAAAAGGTTCGGACTTGTGTTTCAACAGGAACATATGTCTGAATCTTGAGAGATTATCAGAGAATGCAATGAAGTACAAAGAACCGGTCTTGGCATTTGTAGACAGGAGACCTTACATACATCATCATGTATCAGTCCCAAGAGTTCATCAACTCTTTCTCTGTTTCCAATAAACAGAGCTGTGGTCATCTTATCTTTGTGACATGACTGGCGAGTTTCACAAGATGTAAATTCAAACTGATTTAAATATGCATCTAAATGTAACTCCAGCTAGTCGGGTCGCATTGATATGACCTAGTCTACAATACCTCAAGAAGAATTCGTTCAGTTCTGAACTCTTCCTCTTGTGTGTGTTCTGTATACTAAGAACTGCAGTTTGATTTAGAACAGCAATGCTTTTAGATAACGTGCCTGAACCGATCAACTTTTGATATAGGAAATGTTCAAAACATTATCCAACAATACAAAATTTTATCATTTCTTTACTGATAAAGAGACTGATATGATTTTGTATATCAGGTTCGGTATCTAATAACATTCGTTCAGAATCAATGTATTTGTAATACAGGGTGACAGTGACCAACAGACTTGGCTGCAACACTTGCCCCGTTTTCTGCCTCATGAAACTTATCACCCGTTCTCAGTTCTCTACCTATCTATAGCCCTATGTAATAGATTACATATTTGGGATCCTGATCTGGTATCACATACCCATGACGTAAAGGATACTGAGAAACAGTTCTGTATAATGAACACACCCGAAGATGATGCATCAGCATGCACTCTCTTCGTTTGGGCGGCACGGGAATTCTGGTAATCCCCAATTTCCTGCTCTGTCTTATAACAATTATAAGTTGGAGCGGGACCAACGTTCCCCAGCTCAGTATAACAAGCGGGTTCGGTCAATATTCCGTATTATTATCTTGATTAAGGCGTGATATGGTCGCTACCTGGAGAGAGAGAGAAGAAAACACTCAGCGTGCGCTCTGTCAAGAATAGATTGGTTATTATTTTATCTAATCAGGATGGCTCCCACTGCTTTTTATCAAATCTTCCTTCAAACCCTAAAAGGAAAGACTAGCCGGGATTAATTACACACTACAAGTTCGCCAATCTTTCAGCCAGGCCAGTGTCGGTAATTTGAGGGAGGTCCCCCGTGCTTTCGCACGAACCTAATTAATGTAAACCTCGTTTTCCCAGAGGCGTAACCTCGTTAACACCTTTTTAGACACCTACTTGATCGGCTAATTGTAATGTATAAAACTCTCCCAGGAGTAACTCTTACTCGCAGCGGGTATCGGGATCCAACTATCTCATAGAAGGTATGCAATCTCATTGCAAATTTCAACACTTGAAATTCCCGATAATATTTTACCCCAAGCGATCTATGACCTTGACTGAGTCAACAAATCATAGACCACAAGTAAAGTTCAACCCGTCATTTCTCGATTGAATTAAACCCACTCGCACGACCCTTGACTGAGTCAACAAGGCCGCACGACTACCCTAATCCAATCGCATCATATGCTTTGCAGATAAGCAATAATCAGCTACCGCACACTACGCCTTGACTGAGTCAACAAACGCAGCACGAATACTAACTATTACCTATCTGAAATGATGGAGGGCTACGACAGGTTTTTAAGAAAACCTTTTGCGTAATGAACTTTATATCGTTGTAGAATCAAATGATTTTAAAAATGGAGTGCTTTTGAGGCTTTTCCAGTTTTGCTAAAGGAGTCACTCCCGGTGAAGGGATCGTCGGTCCTTTCCTCGTCGAATGAGGTGCAGGATATATCATATATATCACTGTGGAAAGCAAAATCTCTTAAAAGCAATCAAAAGACAAACCGAGTGTGTAGCATCTGTTGGAGATAGTGCCCTCAGAGTCAATTATTAGGTCACAGGTACGTGATTGTAATGATTGAGGGAGGACCTATCCCGGTAGGACAGTCTTACTCGAGATGATAGTTTGCTATCTGGTTTACCTTTATCATCGTGTACTGCTTTAGGTGACCTGACACGTCGCTATTACACGTTGATAGAGCCCCTAGGATTCTTGCTTGACTGCCGGCAGTATGAGGGCGATCATATAAGTGAGAGCTGGAGTCTACAAGCATATCCTTAAAAGGTCCCTAGTCGTGGGAGTTTCGAGACCAGGCATCGATACTCCATTAGTAGACTAGTGTATACAGTCGAGACCCCGACGAGGGGCGGTGGCCGGTCTCACAAGCCACTGGTGTCAGTTGGATCACCTAAGATGTATACAGGTGCTCATTGGGTTATGAGTACACCGGACAGGACTCGCCGGGAACATGCTAGTTGGTCATATACCAGACGTCAGATGGCAGTTCCCTGGTGACATGTGTGCAGGTTAGTTCATCGACCTGGGGATCGTCATTTGTCTCGTGTGAGTTCCCACTGTACTTTGATTACTACCCTACCACGGCTCAAAGGAGTCGTGCAAACAGGTTTTAGTTGGGTACAGTCCCGAGCCACATGGAGGCAGTGAGCGTATCTTCAGGGGTTCGTCTCTCCCGGTATTGGGGGTGAGGTCGTGCTGTGTCTAGGAGAGCCATTACACAAAGTCCTTGGCCAAGGCAAGGAGATTTACTGGTAGGTATTCCAGTAGTATCTCAGGGTGTTCTGGGCTACACTCCGACACGACTTGTACCGCTTTTGGGGGTCTGACTTTTACCAACCCCCTAGGCCCGCCATGCGATACTCATAGACGAACGGACCGGACTGCACGGATATTGTCACTGACAGGCTCAGTTGGGTGTCGGGGTGAGCTTCCTCATCGACGTCCATTTTGGTCAATAGCTGGTGGCCCGTTACGTATTGGCTTATACCTCTGACGTGCTAGTGGTTAAATCCACAGCCATTGTATTGACGAGTCTTTAGAGTCCACCACACTTTCAGTTACTCAGCTTTCGGGCGAAACGCTGTAGAGGCCGTATGGAGATATGGCAGGGTCCGATCAGATACGTGCGGTATTGCACGGATCAGGATCGGACGGTTTGTACTAGTGGCCGTATGGATATATATGGCAGGGTTCGATCAGATACGTGGAGTATTGCACGGATCAGGATTGAACGGATATTACTAGCCGGCTTTGGTTTAAGCCGGTCCTAGTTTAGTACAGTGTAGATTTTGTCTTTTTGCATTTGTATCCGGACAGAATACAGATGCGGGTGTGTATGCACAGTATCGGGGTTTTCCTGTAATTTATTATGGGACCAGTTTTCTGGAGTTGCCAGTTTGCATTCCGTTCCGGCCGGTTTTTTCTTTTTCCTTCCCGGTCGGACTTTTCGTTGGAGGGTGTTAATTGCAAGTTTGCAATTAACATTTTGTTGAGGGGGTTTCTTGCAAAAAGGATTGTTATGATTGCATTTTTTTTGGCTCCATGATGCATTAATTCTTGACTTGATTGAGTATGGGTTTAGTGGTGGGGCCGGCCACTATTTGAGTGGTATTTGGAATTGGGCCGGCCACTGTGGGGAATGGAGTGAGTTTTAAATTGCATAGTGGATTAATTTTTGAGAGTGCTGGAATTTAACATGGAGGTGAGAAGGGATTAATTAATATATATATAATTGCTTTGTGTTAAATTTGTGTGCTGTTTATTTATGAAGGAAAATTTCCTTTTTCAGTTTTGTTTTTTGTGCACTCTTCATAAATTATTCTACAGAGCACTTTATTCTTGCAATGGCCGAGCTCAATTTTGAGAGCATGCTTCATTCTTCTTCTAGCATGCTTCATTCCTCTTCTAGCTAGTTTCCATGAAAACTCTTGTGCAATAATTCCTCCAAAATGGCAACTATCCTAAACCCCAAAGAGATAATTATACTACACATTCTACAGCAAATCTTGGGCGCGTCGGTTAGCCAACTTCGCGCCCGAGTTGCCTCAGTATTGAGGTGGGAGCCCGTAAAAGATACAGGCGATGTGGTGCCCTTCCGGCAAGGAGGCGACGACCGGAGATCCCGTGAGGAGATCGGAGTGGAGATGAAGACCGGAGGACTCGGATCAGTCGGTACATCTCTTCCCTTTCTAGTTAGTAGCATAGACTTGTTAATGGTTACGATCCGGGGTTTAGTGCGCGGTGGTGCCGGTTTGCAAAGTCCGCAAAATTTAAGTTTATCACCGTTTCCGTGTTTGGCCGTCGGTTTGACGGCCGGGGCGCCGCCGTGCACTTACAGTGGTATCAGAGCCTCGCCATTAACTTCGTCTAGCTTTGTTTGATGTGTTTTACGTTTCCGATCGAACAAAGTCCCGAAAACACGTATTTCAACCACATCAGTTTCTGTCGAATTTTTTTTGAGTCCAAAAATTTTTCAGGTTGTCTCAGAGTGATGTGCAGGGAATTAGAAGCATACTGTAAAAATTTTGTACCATGAACTTACTATTCCACCGCGGAAGGGCGGCCAAAACCCTACTTTGGCCGCGCTTCCGCCGCAAGTTTCACTGTTCATGCCTCCAAAAATTTTACATAATGTTCCTGAGTTGAAAATGTGCTTTCTGGAATATTAAAGTTGGGCCAATTATTTCTGTGAGTGCTACAGTTTTCTTTGGGGCCCACTTGTTAATTGTTTGATCAATCGGAAAATTTTAAAACACATTTTTTACAGTATTTACATTATATCTGCAACCGTGAATGTCACTCGATCGGTAAATCCGGTCTAACTGCTATAGCCCGGTTAGACGGATTTGCGAACGTGACCTTCACGTTGATGTTCTATGTTTATGCTGTGATGTTGCGGATCGGTCGTGGGGGATAGCCTGGTTGCAATGCTAGTGCAGTGCTGTCGTATTATGTACATTTGATATTGCGGGGCGAGCGTCCGACATGTGGACTGCCGTCACTGCCTGATTGTATTATTCTTTTGGGGCACGACCTGGTTGCGGTCGATGTACCCGGTGTATGTATATTTTACTTTCTGTACTAGGGTTACCCCGCGGAGGGGTGCACGGATAGCCGGGTTCTAGAAGGCAACAAGCCCGCATCTCATGGCATTGGGACGGAGGGGGCTTCACTCCAGGATTGGCTGGCTATTCGCCGCACTCGTAGGGGGTATAGGTTTTCATTGCACAGGCTATCCACACGACCAGGGGAACGTCGGGTTTCAGTAGTGGCTCTGTGAAACCCGGGGATCCCAGATATCTGTATTGTTCTGTGATGCTGTACATTTCTGTGATGTTGCATTTTATTCACGCCTTGAGCGAAATACTATATATTGGTATATATATTAGTAGATGTTGTATATGTTTTTCATCCGCGCTAGTCCAGTCCCCGCTCTGCCGTTAGTTAGCTAACCTAACGGGTGATGACGGGACCCAGTGGCGAATGCAGATGGCATATACGTACGTCAGTATATTTTCGTTCTTTGTGGTGTGATCAATTGATGGGACTGCGTTGATTCGGATCAATGCAAGTTAAACAAACCTAATCTGATGTTGTTGGAACACTTTTCAAAAAGCTGTTATTGCAAGGACGTTCACTTTTGTTTTGCATCGTGGTATTCATTTGGAATATCCTGCTCCTCAGTCGACGAGGCAAGGGCCGAGATCCCTTCACCGGGAGTGACCCCTTGGACAGAAGTTTGCGTCAGGGCATTAACTTCACTATAGCCGATTACTTTTGCTTTGCACCGTGGTATTCATTTGGAATATCCTGCACCTCATTCTACGGGGAAAGAGCCGAGATCCCTTCACCGGGAGTGACCTCTTTAGTAAAGGTTTTCGTCACTATATTTTCTAAAAAGCTATCCGTTCCTTCAACGATATCAAGTTCATTACGTTAAAGGTTTTCGCCAGAAACCATTCGTAGCCCTCCGTCGTTTCATATGGGTAGTCAATAGTATTCAAGCTGTGTTTGTTGGCCAAAGTCAAGGCACAGTGTTTGGTAGCTGTTGGTTATTCATATGCAGCATAGATAGATGCGTTGGTTTGGGGCAGTCGTATAGCCTTGTTGGCCAAAGTCAAGGGCTTGTACGGATGGGCTCAAATTAACCTGGAGAATGACGGGCAGAACTTGACATGTGACTTATGATTTGTTGGCCAAAGTCAAGGTCATAAGAGCATGGGGTAAAAATCCACATCGGGAGTTTCAAAAGTACTGAAACTTGCCAGATATGCGCATACCTTCTGGAGTGTGATATCGTGAGCGGATTCCGTCACGTTATCATGCGATGAGAGTTGGATCCCGATTCCCACTGATGAGTTGGTTTACTCCTCGGGTGACCCCGACTAATTCTTCTTTCAGGTTTGGAGGAGAATTTGAGGTACAGTGGGAGGTTTCCAGATTAGATAAATTGGTAACCATTCTGATCTAGGATAGAGTGCACGCTGAGTGTTTCTTCTCTCTCTCTCTCTGGCAGCGACCATTGACCCGACCCTAAGACTTTGACTCAGTGACCAAGTTGACCGAACCTTCTTAACACTGGCTTTTGGATTGTCAGAGTTGCAGACCTCATTGCCACTCCTACTTTTACCCTTTTCTCCAGGACACCCCGTATTACTACGAACGTCCACTTCCATTGGACAAAACCATCGTATGGTTAGATACGAACTCGAAGGAATTCGAGGATGGTTTCCGGTTCTGGAGAAAACGGATAGGATTATTCAGTTGTCTTTTCCTTTTACCCTCTCTCAGGTTACGAGTACTCCTTGGTTTAGGGGTAGTACACCTATTACGCAAATTGGATTGTCTTCTTCCAAACCTTAGGCTGGTGCCGACCGGTAGGGAATGAAGAAAACCAATTAGCATAACGATGGTGTGCAGAAGGTATTAAGTTCAGACAAAGAAAGGGATTAGTAAGAGGGCAAAGTAAATTGCGACTGATATTCACGACCAAACCAAGTATTTCATTACCACTCCCACATCACCTTTGTATTTCTCCAGGACACTCCGTATCACTACGAAGATCCACAGTCATTTGGATATTCCATCGTATGGTTATATACGAACTCGAAAGGAACTTGTTCCAGTTCGGGGATGGATTCTGGTCCAGGAGAAATAGGAATAAGGTTTATTCAGTTGTCTTTTATCTTCACCTTCTCTCGCATTGCGAGTGCTCCTAGGACTAGGACAGTACACCCATTATGCTTATTGGATAGTCTTCTTCCAAACCATAGGCTGGTGCCGAACGGTAGGGAAGGAAGAAAACCATTTGGCCTAAGGGGTGTGCAGAAGGTAATGACTAAAGACATATAAAGGGATTTGGAGAGGTGGCAAAGAATTATACGGTTATAGTTGTGAATCTGGATAATGGTAGAGGCATTACTAGAAATACCAGGATACCCCATCGAAACATTTCAATGTTTCAGTTTCACTGTGTACTGTTAAAAGAAAACTGATTTCCCGATTAGATACTTACTCCAGGGTATGTATTTACCAGGTATGATTCTCACATCTGTATGGTTTTACAGATGATGAGTGGGAGTAAGTTATTGGGAATTGGGTGATTATCCTCATTATATCGGGATTCGTTGTAATCGGTGATATTTGAGGAAATCACCTGGGCTGTTTGCCGGTCGGCAAATATTTGGTTTTGAATATCAGCTGTTATGCACCAATTTCAAATTGATATATCTGTACGTCTATTTTCATAGAGTGAGATATACCTTTCTGAAATTATGTCTACGACATTTACCTATATCAGTGGATGGTTAGGTAAGGAGCATTAAACAGCGGTGTAATTCTTCTTAACCATAAGTACAGTTTTCGACCTACGACACACAGTGAATGAGTTATCAGACTCAAGGGACTTATACAAAGTATTGTATGTTGTCCAGGGTCCATCAGGACAGAGGGGTAGGTCCTCGTACTATATTCGGTTTACTTATGACTTCTCTAGTTTTTAGACCGGTGTTTCGTGGAAACACAGGGTCCGAATTTTGAGAAGTTACAGGTATTTGAATAGAGTAGAGAACCAGGTGTAGCAAGTATCGGGATTCTTCAAAAAGATCGAAGATGTAGATACTTGTGGTATTCAGTTGAAAGTGATGATTAAGAGAACTTGCTTCTCTTTCAGGTTACTCATAATTGGAAGTGTTCCTAAGTTGAGTAACGCTGATCCGCCTCCTTCTATTTAGTTGACATGCGCTGGGGACAGCTGCATGATTTGAATCTGGTTCAATTAAATCAGTGCCTCTGTTTCTATATTGGATATAGAACAGTTCATATCTTAACGATGTTAAGGTACGGGGAGTTGTCCGGTTCATGATTAAAACCAGACACTGGACAACTCAAGGCACGTTTCTGTAATGGCTGTTTGTGGGTTGACCCAGGCTATGACGAGGGTTGACTTTCTACCATCTGGATGAACAATAGCGATATTGTTCTAGACTCGCCACAGTTTTATTAAAAATGGATTTTTTTCAGAAAACAGTAGTGGGAGTATGGTAGAACTGGAAGCGATTCCAGAACCGCAAACGATTACTGGAGATTTGATAAGGAACCTAAAGATTCAATCTGATTTGACATTCCATTGGCCACTCCGCAGATAAGGTGGGTAACTTCAGGCACCCGAGAGGTACTCCGGTAGCCTCAAGGACGGTGACAGGGAAGTTCTTGTTTACCCACATTTGCCATTGTTGTTGTTCCAGGCTGCGAGACCCGGCAGGAGGATGAGTATAGCGTCGTTCTAAACTAGCTTTAGAAGTGCACGTCTATATGACTCTGCCAGAGGGTTGTCGTAGTCAGTAGGAGCAACGGAAGCATTGGTGGACATCAGGCTTATGTCTATTTATAGACTAAAGCAGATATAGCGGAGATAGATCATCTATTTCTGATGTGACAGTCATGGGTTTGACGTCATCAGAATAAGGGATGGATCTGTTGAGAAGGTAGTAGGGTGTGATGTCATGGTATTTGGATGACATACACAAAGTAGGAAAGGAAACTCCTATACTACGATCGGTTATACTTTGGTCGTCACACAGTGGTTTCTCCACATAGGACTTGGACATTATATCAGACATACTGGTTACTAGATCTATGGTTTTGGATCTAGATTTGGGTGGTTTCCCAATCAGGGTACTTTGACAGCATTCTAAGAGTATTTAGAATGGACGACTCCTGGCACGGTAGTGTACCTGCAGGTGATGGAGTCACCCTCTCTAAAGGTGTCTTATAGACTAAAGTAGAGAGAGATGTGCATGATTGACAGATCACTTGCTTAGGCAATTGAGTCAATCATGAGATGTCAAGTACCACACCAGATGTTGTTTTTGCAGTAGGTACAATAAGTTGATATTGTTCCAATCCTGGAGAAACAATCGGAAGCAGTTTTAGAACATAAGTGGATGTTCTAGGGATATGATAACGACAGCCTCATTTGGGAAACAGTTATCATTCCAGGCTTCCAAGGTGACATGGACGACAAGGAGGTTGTCAGAGTTATAGTTTTCCTTCTGACGAGGGGCAGTATTTTGGACAGGTGGTCCAAGGAAATACTGAGGGTGGCATGGCGCAGGATACTGATTAAGTTCAGTTGACGATACAGTCTAAGAAGTTTGGATTTGGAGTTCATTTATGAGCTATGTCCCATCAGACATCCAGACACATTCTAAGACAGGTATTGCTCATTTCGGGAGATGGGTTTTCTCCGCGAACATGAGATATAGAGAGACATGGAAAGAAACAACTAAGCGGATCCACTCACTGAGGCTATTCCTCGAACGCAATAGTTCCGCAAACGAGCTTTGTGAGACTGACTAGTAGAGGAGTTGGATGTTCGGTATCACACGGGCTGTGAGTATGCGACATCGCAATAATTAGCCTTGAGTGCAAGTGGGAGATTGTTGGAGATAGTGCCCTCAGAGTCAATTATTAGGTCACAGGTACGTGATTGTAATGATTGAGGGAGGACCTATCCCGGTAGGACAGTCTTACTCGAGATGATAGTTTGCTATCTGGTTTACCTTTATCATCGTGTACTGCTTTAGGTGACCTGACACGTCGCTATTACACGTTGATAGAGCCCCTAGGATTCTTGCTTGACTGCCGGCAGTATGAGGGCGATCATATAAGTGAGAGCTGGAGTCTACAAGCATATCCTTAAAAGGTCCCTAGTCGTGGGAGTTTCGAGACCGGGCATCGATACTCCATTAGTAGACTAGTGTATACAGTCGAGACCCCGACGAGGGGCGGTGGCCGGTCTCACAAGCCACTGGTGTCAGTTGGATCACCTAAGATGTATACAGGTGCTCATTGGGTTATGAGTACACCGGACAGGACTCGCCGGGAACATGCTAGTTGGTCATATACCAGACGTCAGATGGCAGTTCCCTGGTGACATGTGTGCAGGTTAGTTCATCGACCTGGGGATCATCATTTGTCTCGTGTGAGTTCCCACTGTACTTTGATTACTACCCTACCACGGCTCAAAGGAGTCGTGCAAACAGGTTTTAGTTGGGTACAGTCCCGAGCCACATGGAGGCAGTGAGCGTATCTTCAGGGGTTCGTCTCTCCCGGTATTGGGGGTGAGGTCGTGCTGTGTCTAGGAGAGCCATTACACAAAGTCCTTGGCCAAGGCAAGGAGATTTACTGGTAGGTATTCCAGTAGTATCTCAGGGTGTTCTGGGCTACACTCCGACACGACTTGTACCGCTTTTGGGGGTCTGACTTTTACCAACCCCCTAGGCCCGCCATGCGATACTCATAGACGAACGGACCGGACTGCACGGATATTGTCACTGACAGGCTCAGTTGGGTGTCGGGGTGAGCTTCCTTATCGACGTCCATTTTGGTCAATAGCTGGTGGCCCGTTACGTATTGGCTTATACCTCTGACGTGCTAGTGGTTAAATCCACAGCCATTGTATTGACGAGTCTTTAGAGTCCACCACACTTTCAGTTACTCAGCTTTCGGGCGAAACGCTGTAGAGGCCGTATGGAGATATGGCAGGGTCCGATCAGATACGTGCGGTATTGCACGGATCAGGATCGGACGGTTTGTACTAGTGGCCGTATGGATATATATGGCAGGGTTCGATCAGATACGTGCGGTATTGCACGGATCAGGATTGAACGGATATTACTAGCCGGCTTTGGTTTAAGCCGGTCCTAGTTTAGTACAGTGTAGATTTTGTCTTTTTGCATTTGTATCCGGACAGAATACTGATGCGGGTGTGTATGCACAGTATCGGGGTTTTCCTGTAATTTATTATGGGACCAGTTTTCTGGAGTTGCCAGTTTGCATTCCGTTCCGGCCGGTTTTTTCTTTTTCCTTCCCGGTCGGACTTTTCGTTGGAGGGTGTTAATTGCAAGTTTGCAATTAACATTTTGTTGAGGGGGTTTCTTGCAAAAAGGATTGTTATGATTGCATTTTTTTTGGCTCCATGATGCATTAATTCTTGACTTGATTGAGTATGGGTTTAGTGGTGGGGCCGGCCACTATTTGAGTGGTATTTGGAATTGGGCCGGCCACTGTGGGGAATGGAGTGAGTTTTAAATTGCATAGTGGATTAATTTTTGAGAGTGCTGGAATTTAACATGGAGGTGAGAAGGGATTAATTAATATATATATAACTGCTTTGTGTTAAATTTGTGTGCTGTTTATTTATGAAGGAAAATTTCCTTTTTCAGTTTTGTTTTTTGTGCACTCTTCATAAATTATTCTACAGAGCACTTTATTCTTGCAATGGCCGAGCTCAATTTTGAGAGCATGCTTCATTCTTCTTCTAGCATGCTTCATTCCTCTTCTAGCTAGTTTCCATGAAAACTCTTGTGCAATAATTCCTCCAAAATGGCAACTATCCTAAACCCCAAAGAGATAATTATACTACACATTCTACAGCAAATCTTGGGCGCGTCGGTTAGCCAACTTCGCGCCCGAGTTGCCTCAGTATTGAGGTGGGAGCCCGTAAAAGAAACAGGCGATGTGGTGCCCTTCCGGCAAGGAGGCGACGACCGGAGATCCCGCGAGGAGATCGGAGTGGAGATGAAGACCGGAGGACTCGGATCAGTCGGTACATCTCTTCCCTTTCTAGTTAGTAGCATAGACTTGTTAATGGTTACGATCCGGGGTTTAGTGCGCGGTGGTGCCGGTTTGCAAAGTCCGCAAAATTTAAGTTTATCACCGTTTCCGCGTTTGGCCGTCGGTTTGACGGCCGGGGCGCCGCCGTGCACTTACAGCATCTGCCAGTTATTGCTAAAGGAGTCACTCCCGGTGAAGGGATCTCGGTCCTTTCCTTATCGAATAAGGTGCAGGATATATCGTATACACCGCTGTGCAAAGCAAGAACTGTAGCTACCTGTTTTATTTTTGAAATTCGATTCTACAACATCTTAGGTTTCTTTTTATTTCATTAATCACATTAATGAAGTCCCATCATTTATTACCTAAACATCACAGATAAATACAACGTACACTTATGCCATCCGCATTCGCCTCGATGTCCCCTCATGCACCGTTAGGTTAGGTGACTAACGGCAGAGCGGGGCAGGGCTAGCGCGGGTGTAAAACATAAGTAACGCCTATATAATATATCATATATACTATATAAAGTATCTATCACAGAACATCACATGATCACATCACAGATATCGCAGCAGAAGAATCATATGAAATATTGGATACACTAGGACGTCCGTGTTTTCAATACGAGCCAGTATAAAACACGGATTCCACGGTCACGATGAATAGCCAAACCCACACCCCTAGACCCCTACGAGAGCGGCAAGCAACCCTACCAATTCTAGAGTTAGGAGACCCGGACTCGACTCCTCGAGTTGGTCTCCCACTAGACTCCAGAACCCGGTTACTTGTGCCCTCATCCTTGGGTCTATCCTATTGCCGAAAAGTAAATAATATACAAAGGGTGACATCTTCCGCAACCTGGAAGTGCCCCAATAAAAGAATATTACATACAAGTTTTTACATGAATGAAAATGAAAAACACTCATCTCACATAAAAACCACCGGCTATTCAAACACGACAATCCAATATAACATATCCAGCAACACATAACATCACATGTCATCAACGTAAGTAAATATGCACATCCCAATTGTCGTTGACATATAGCAACGAAACCGGCGATATCACATATTACACTTACGGTCACAGAAAAGAAAGTGTAAAACTACAACAGTTGGAATCCACAAGCTGCATAGACATCGCATGCCTAATCAAATGAATTACTTAGACATCGCATGCCTAACAATTATAAACCCCGCATTTTAGTCTCATTATCGAAAACTCGTTTCAATATCAAGTCGGGCAATTCAACAGGATTCCCGACAGCCTGATCGAATGCTCGTCGCAAACTTTAGTACACGGCCGCACCCCCGATACCGTCGACGAAGTGCACCAAGGCGGAACACCGCTGCCGCGAGCACCCTAACGGATGCTTTCGGCGACGGGGTTCTCCTACAGTCACTTGGTCGGGGCTATGGAGTGAGGCTGTCTATTAAGTTTACCCGGCGAGTATCCGCGTACCCTACGTGATTGCGACGGACTTTTGATCACATCAAAATTCCGTGGCAACCGATCAAGTGAGACTAAACTGCTATGTTTATAACATTCATTTAGTTATCTCATAACTCTTTGTGAATTCCAATTATTGTATCAAATTCCAGATAATTAGAAAATGTTAAACTTTCCGATCGAACAATCGAACACCCAAGTTTTCCCAATACAGATCAACACATGAAATAAGTCTAACAACATTCAGTTCGTGCCTCAGTACCAACGGTCCAGCCGTAGAAGGGTCAAGCCAATGCCTCACATGTGGCACGCCGTACTGCCCCAAACCCGAAGGTTCAAAGGGCAGTTCAAGACGGTCACATAATCGAGTTAAGGTTTGTTGTCTTCTAGAGGGTCCATCGCGTTACTTGCACTACTTAGAACGTCGTTAAACTACGGAAAGATCCAACACTTGGAAATTTCCCGACAAGGGAAAAGTTGGGTATTTATATCCGGTCGAACTTTTTAACATATTCTAAAAATTATCCGGAAAGCCACATAGACAAAATCTGATAATCCGATCGAACAATCGAATCCCCAAAACAACCCAGAACGTTCAACTCTGGAATAAATTTTAAATATTCCCAGAAAATCCAGAATAATTAAATAGGAATTACTGTGCTGAAAAGATGTGATGACGTCACCAGGGGACCGCGGAACCGCCGCAGAAGCTGGGCTTCTGCCGCGGTTCTGCCGCCGTTTAGATGAATCTTTCGCCTGAGTTTGCACAGTAATTCTTATAATTATTTATTGAATTTTTTAGGCATTTTTAATACACAAAAATCCGCATTTTCGGAAAAAGTCCATAGAGCAATTTGTAATAGGGTTTCGGGTTCGTTCGGAATTCAAAATCCGTCTAGACTTCGCCTAAGGCTCTAGCTAGGCTCTGATACCACTGTAGGGTTCCTAGGCACACTAGTAAGGTCTCACAAGGCATCGAACATGCCAATTTCAAATTTTAACGGTGCCGAGAAACCCTAGAACGGATCGTTTGCTAGAAAACTAGGCGAAAGATGCAACTAGTAAACTACTTAACTAAGAGAACGGAAATACAACCTTTGTAGATCCGGTCCTCCACCTCCACGGCTCCGTGATGAGGTCCTCTCCGCTGTCCAAATCAAATCCCGGGCTCTAGCGTCGGCTTCATCGGAGAAAGAGCGGGCTAGGTCATCGACGATGTGCCGAAGATGATCTACGTCGAGGCATCGCTAGATCAAGCTCCAACTTCACCAAGTCTAGAAAACTTGTGAAGGAAACACACTCTACTACTTGGCAAGAGGTAGAGGATGAAGAAATAGGAAGTTGGTAGACTTTAGAATTGGATTTCTCACTTTATTTCATCAATCACCATTGATGAAGAAAGGTTTTCTTCAATGAAGAAGATGAAGAAGAAGAAGATAATATTATGATAAGTTATTTTTCAAATGAAAAGAAAATGAAAACTTATCATAATGTAAACCATGGTCAAGTGTAGAGATTAAACCAAGGTTAGTTGGAATGGTTAGGGTTAAGGATGAGATAAGAATGGTTGACTTGATCAAAGCTTCAAGAAGCTTCAACATAAAACAAAATAAGCCACCATCCTTAAATAATTTCCAAAATGAATATATAAATAAATAAATAAATAAGATAATCAAAACCCTAATCATTAACTTAACCATGGTTTAAACTTTACACTTAACCAAGTTAACATGTATCATCAAACATGATACATGCAAGTGCACAAAAGTATATCACATATACAACTTGTGAACTACAAGTGAGAAAATCCATTTAAAGTGAACCGATACTAGTTAATGCAAAGTAATATATCAAATATATAATTATACATTAAATCATTAAATCAACACTTGATTTAACGATCCGGTCATATCACATATAACCGACTGGTATCCAATGTATCGGTTTATCGAATCAATCCTTGATTCGATAACTAGGGTATATCGCATATAACCTAATCGATACATTCATCGCGAGAATAGAATACGGTATCACATACACGCATTATTCTCGGTCCCGCACATATCTCATATGCGCTCCTATTTCGTTTCGCTTGAGCCAGGAAATCTCTGTGTAGGACTCTAAAGACTCGTCAATACGCCGGCAGCGGATGATGATCATATCAAACATCCACAAGCCGCAAGCGGTCTGCTAAACGTAACGGCCACCCGGGTATTGAGCGATCAGA
This sequence comes from Agapanthus africanus, assembly GCA_030015575.1. Lineage (NCBI taxonomy): Eukaryota > Viridiplantae > Streptophyta > Magnoliopsida > Asparagales > Amaryllidaceae > Agapanthus > Agapanthus africanus. The sequence goes on along the minus strand of CM057350.1, from coordinate 333,744,896 downwards.
AGATCGACGAGCAAGCCCTCTCACACTCCAGTGAATCCAACCAGTAACACTACCGTACAGTCCGGTCTGATCGTCTGATATGTCGCATATCTTGCCTAGGGGTGGTAAACGTCAGACCCCAATAGCTCGATAAGTCGTGTCGATATGGGGTCTACAACAATTCGAGAAACTATTGGTAACACTTACCAGTAAATCTCAGCAACCCTGGCCAGGGATTTCCTGTTATAGCCAATCGAACACAGCGCAACATCAACTCCCTATACCAGGAGAGACGAATCCCCTCCTATCGCTCATTGCCTCCATGTGACTCGGGACTGTACCCAAAAACCACCGTTTTGCACGCCCTCTTGGACGTGGTAAGATGGAAATCAAAGCACAGTGGGAACCACACAAGACTCTATGGCGATCTCGGGTTAACAGACTACTCTGTACCAGTGTCACCAGAGAACTGCCATCTGACGTGAGGTATAATACCATCTGGGAGTTCTCGGCGAGTCCGTCCAGTGTACCCAGTCTCCACTGAGCACCCGTATATCATCTCTGATGTCAAACACCAATGGATATGGGATCATCCATCGCCCATCTGTATGGGTCGAGAAGGTATACGCTAGTCTACTCTGGTATATCGATGCCCCGTCTCGATACACCCACGACTAGGGACTTTGAAGGATGTACTTATGGACTATCTGTCCCTACTAGTATGATCTGCATCATAGTCCAGGTAGTCAAGTACACATCCTATGGGCTTTACCAACATGTAACAGAGAGACAATCAGTATACACGTTATGGTAAAGAGCAACCAGATAGCATACTATCATGTCGAGCAAGAAAGTCCTCCCTATATATGTCCCAGCATCCACTACAATATACATCCTATGTACAGTAATGGCCTCTAGGGCATACATATAACTAACAGTACTCTGGTTGTCTCTATGTTACATGTTGATAAAACCCTTAGGATATGTACTCGACTACTGGGACTATGATGAGATCATACTGGTGGGGCCACGGTAGTCGACGAGTACATCCTATAACTGTTCCTAGCCAAGGGTGTATCGAGACAGGGCATCGTTACACCAGAGTAGACTAGCGTATACTCATCTTGACCCATACGATGGGCGATGGATGATCCCATATCCATCGGTGTTTGACATCAAGGATGGTGTACGGGAGCTCAGTAGAGACTGGGTACACTGGACGGACTCGCCGAGAACTCCCAGATGGTATTATACCTCACGTCAGATGGCAGTTCTCCGGTGACACTGGTACAGAGTAGTCTGTTGACCCGAGATCGTCATAGAGTCTTGTGTGATTCCCACTGTGCTTTCATTTCAATCATACCACGTCCAAGAGGGCGTGCAAAAAGGTAGCTTTTGGGTACAGTCCCGAATCACATGGAGGCAATGAGCGATAGGAGGGGATTCGTCTCTCCCGGTATATGGAGTTGATGTTGTGCTGTGTTCGATTGGCTATAACTGGAAATGCCTGGCCAGGGTTGCTGAGATTTACTGGTAAGTGTTATCAGTAGTTTCTCGAACTGTTATAGACCTTATATCTACACGACTTATCGAGCTACTGGGGTCTGACCTTTACCACCCCTACGCGAGAAATGCGACGTATCAGACGACGAGACCGGACTGTACGGGAGTGTTACTGATTCGATTCGTAGGAGAATGTACAGGCTTTCTTGTTGATCTTCTGATCGCTCAATACCTGGGTGGCTGTTATGTTTAGCTGACCGCTTGCAGCTTGTGGGTGTTTGATATGATCATCACCTATTGTCGGCGTATTGACGATTCTTTAGAGTTCTACACAGAGGTTTCTTGACTCAGGCAAAACGGAGTAGGGGCACATATGTGATATGTGCAGGACCGAGGATAATGCGATATGAGATACCGTATTCTATTCTCGCGATATATGATATCAGCCGGGTCATCGGATCTAGTGTTGATTCGATGAATCGGTAAATGATATATTAGTCAGTTATATACGATATAGCCGGATTGTCGGATCAAGTGTTGATTCGGTAATTTAATGTATAATAATATATATGATATATTAAATTTCATTAACTAATATAAGCTCACTAAAAGATTCTTTTTCTCACTCGGGTAATACATTGATATAAATGCGATATATGTTACTTGTATTATTTTATTTTGTAACATTAAATATTATATATGTGATATATAATATTGTAACATGATATGGTTATTAATGCTACATGTTTAGTGGAGATTAAACATGGTTAGGGTTTGATTAGGGTTAAGCTTTTCTAGAAGTTTCTAGAAGGTTTGTTTTTTTGTTTCTTGCAAAGATATTTGTTATGATATTTTTGCAAGATATTTCCTTAACCCAACCAAATTTTTAACCTTAGTCAAATCTCTACAAGGGTTAGTTTGACCATGGTTGCATTTCTAACCTTATCATAACTTTCATTATTCATCACAAAAGGATTAATCTGTAAGTGCACGGCGGCGCCCCGGCCGTCGATCCGACGCCGGAAACGCGGAAACGAAAAACTTTGCGAAACTTGCAAACCGGCACCACTGCGCACTTTTAACCCGGATCGGACCATTAACCTAGCTACAAGCAAACTAAAAGACGGGTAGAGAGTTATACCAAGCGATCCGTGTCCTTCGGTCTTCATCTCCACTCCGATCTCCCGCGGAATCTCCGTTCGTCACCTCCTCGTCGGAAAGGGCACCACGTAGCCGTTTTCTTTTACGGGCTCCCACCTCTTGACCGAGGCAACTCGGGCGCGAAGTTGGAAAGCCGACGCGTCCAAGGATACTGTAGGTGTAGTGTAGAAACCATCGTCTCAATGGGGTTGTGAAGTTGCCTTTTATGTGGAGGTGGAAGAATCAACAAAGGAAAAGAGCTATGGAATTTTGGTGGCTATGAAAAATGAGAGTGATAAATTTCCCCACACAAATGAAAACCTCATCCTCTCTCTATCAAGTGGCCCCCTCTCTCAAAATGGGAGTGTCATGGAATCAATAAGAAGGGAGGTGAGTGTAGGAAAAGAAGAATGGTGACCACACCCCAAGCCTCACATCCATAAACAAATCAATCTCTTCTCATTAATGCATGGAGTTGATTCAAAAAGAATCTCATGATTATGAAGCAACATTTACAAACAACCCCCTCCACAAATGCTAATTTGCGAACTTGCAAATTAGCCCCTCCAACGGAAAGTCCGGCAGCGAAGGAACAAAAGAAAACTGGCCGAAACGGAATGCAAACTGGCAACTTCAGAAAACTGATCCCGTAATAAATTACAGGAAAACCCCGCGACTGCATATACATGCCCGCATTTGTATTCCCACTGAATACAAATGCAAAGAGACAAAATCTACACTGTCTAATACTAGGATCCGGCTTAAACCAAATCCTGCTAGTAAAAACCGTCCGATCACGATTTGTGCAATACCGCATGTATCCGATCAAACCCTGCCATATCTCCATATGGCCTCTACAGCGTTTCGCCCGAAACTTGAGTAACTGTGTGGGGGGGGCTCTAAAGACTCGTCAATACTATGGCTGTGGATTTAACCACTAGCACGTCAGAGGTATTAGCCATACGTGACGGGTCACCAGCTATTGACCAAAAGGGACGTCTGTGAGCGAACTCATACTGACGCCCTACTGAGCCTGTCAGTGACAATATCCGTACAGTCCGGTCCGTTCTTCTATGAGCATCGCATGGCGGGCCTAGGGGGTTGGTAAAAGTCAGACCCCCAAAAGCGGTACAAGTCGTGTCGGAGTGTAGCCCAGAACACCCTGAGATACTACGGGAATACCTACTAGTAAATCTCCTGCCTCGGCCGAGGGCTTTGTGTAATGGCTCTCCTAGACAAAGTGCGACCTCATCCCCAATACCGGGAGAGACAAACCCCTGCAGATCCGCTCACTGCCTCCATATGGCTCGGGACTGTACCCAACTAAAACCTGTTTGCACGTCTCCTTTGAGCATGGTAGGGTAGTAATCTAAGTACAGTGGGAGCTCACACGAGACAAATGACGATCTCAGGTCGATGAACTAACCTGTACACATGTCACCAGGGAACTGCTATCTGACATCTGGTATAATCCCAACTAGCAGATTCCCGGCGAGTCCTGTCCGGTGTACTCATAACTCAATGAGCACCTGTATATCTCTTAGGTGAACCAACTGACACCAGTGGCTTGTGAGACCGGCCACCGCTCTTCGTCGGGGTCTCGACTATATACACTAGTCTACTCTGGAGAATCAATGCCCTGTTTCGAAACTCCCATGACTAGGGACCTTTTAAGGATTTGCTTATAGACCCCAGCTCCCACGTATATGATCACCCTCATACTGCTGGTAGTCAAGAAAGAATCCTAAGGGCTCTATCAACATGCAATAGTGACCTGTAAGGTCACCTAAAGCAGTACACGATGATAAAGATAAACCAGATAGCATACTATCATCTCGAGTAAGACTGTCCTACCGGCATAGGTCCTCCCTCAATCATTGCAATCACGTGCCTGTGATCCAATAATTGACTCTGAGGGCACTATATCCAACAATCTCCCACTTGCACTCAAGGCTAATTATTGCGATGTCGCATACTCACAGCCCGTGTGATACCGAACACCCAACTCCTCTACTAGTCAGTCTCACAAAGCTCGTTTGCGTAACTATTGCGTTTGAGGAATAGCCTCAGTGAGTGGATCCGCTTTGATGTTTCTTTCTATGTCTCTCTTTATCCCATGTTCGCAGAGAAAGCCATCTCCCGAAATGAGCAATACCTGTCTTAGAATGTCTGGATGTCTGATGGGACCTAGCTCATAAATGAACTCCAAATCCAAACTTCTTAGACTGTATCGTCAACTGAACTTAATCAGTATCCTGCGCCTTGCCTCCCTCAGTATCCGCCTGGACCTCCTGTCCAAACTACTGCCCCTCGTCAGAGGGAAAACTATAACTCTGACAGTCACTCTGTCATCCAGGTCACCTTGGAAGCCTGGAATGATAACCATCTCCCGAATGAGGCTGTCGTTATCATATCCCTAGAACATCCACTTATGTTCTAAAACTGCTTCCGAATGTTTCTCCAGGACTGGATCAATATCAACTTATTGCATCTACTGCAAGAACAACATCTGGTGTGGTACTTGACATCTCATGATTGACTCAATTGCCTAAGCAAGTGATTTGCCAATCATGTACATCCCTCTCTACTTTAGTCTGTAAGACACCTTTAGAGAGGGTGACTCCATCACCTGCAGGTATACTACCGTGCCATGAGTCATCCATTCTAAATACTCATAGAATGCTGTCTAAGTATCCAGATTGGGAAACCACCTAAATCTAGATCTAAAACCATAGATCCAGAAACCAGAATGTCTTGATATTATATCCAAGTCCTATATGGAGAAACCACTGTGTGACGACTAAAGAATAACCGATCGTAGTATAGGAATTTCACTTCCTACTCTGTGTATGTCATCCAAATACCAGGACATCACACCCTACTACCTTCTTAACAGATCCATCCCCTAATCTGATGAAGTCAAACCTATGACTGTCGCATCAGAAATAGATGATCTATCTCCTCTATATCAGCTTTAGTCTATAAATAGACATAATCCACCTGTCCACCAATGCTTCCGCTGCTCCCACTGACTACGACAACCCTCTGGAAAAGTCATATAGACGTACACTTCTAAAGCTAGTTTAGAACGACACTATACTCATCCTCCTGCCGGGTCTCACAGTCTGGAACAACAGCAATGGTAAGTCTGGGTAAACAAGAACCTCCCTGTCACCGTCCTTGAGGCTACCGGAGTACCTCTCGGGTGCCTGAGGTTACCCACCATATCTACGGAGTGGATAATGGAATGTCAATACAGATTGAATCTTTAGGTTTTTATCAAATCTTCAGTAATCGTTTGCGGTTCTGGAATCATTTCCAGTTCTACCATACTCCCACTACTGTTTTCTGAAAAAATCCATTTTTATTAAAAATGTGGCGAGTCAAGAACAATATCACTATTGATCTTCCAGATGGTAAAATGTCAACCCTCGTCATAGCCTGGGTCAACCCACAAACAGCCATTACAGAAACGTGCCTTGAGTTATCTAGAGTCTGGTTTTAAGCATAAGCCGGACAACTCCACGTAGCTTAACAACGTTAAGATATGAACTGTTCTACATCCAATATAGAAAATAGTGGAACTGATTTAATTGAACCAGATTCAAATCATGCAGCTGTCTCCAGTACATGTCAACTAAATGGAAAGAGGCCGATCAGCGTTACTCAACTTAGGAATACTTCCAATTATGAGTAACCTGAAAGAGAAGCAAGTTCTCTTAATCATTACTATCATCTGAATACCATACACAAGTATCTACATCTTCGATTACCTTGAAGAATCCCGATACTTGCAACTCCTGGTTCTCTACTTTATTCATATACCTATAACTTCTTGAAACTTGGACCTTGTATTTCTACGAAACACATGTCTAAGAACTAGAGAAGTCATAACTAAACCGAATATAGTACGAGGACCAACCCCTCTGTCCTAATGGACACTGGACAATATACAATACTCTGTATAAGTCCCCTGAGTCTAATAACTCATTCACTGTGTGTCGTAGGTTGAAAACTGTACTTATGGTTAAGAAGAATTACACCGCTGTTCAATGCTCCTTACCTAACCATCCACTGATATAGGTAAACGTCATAGACATAATTTTAAAAAGTTATATCTCACTCTATGAAAATAGACGTACAGATATATCAATTTGAAATTGGTGCAAAACAACGGATATTCAAAACCAAATATTTGCCGTCCGGCAAACAACCCAGGTGACTTCCTCAAATATCACCAATTACAACGAATCTCGATATAATGAGGATGATCACCTAATTCCCAATAACTTACTCCCACTCATCATCTGTAAAACCATACAGATGTGAGAACCAAACCTGGTAAATACATACCCTGGAGCAAGTGTCCAATTGGGAAATCAGTTTTCTATTAACAGTACACAGTAAAACTGAAACATTAAAATGTTTCGATGGGGTATCCCGGTATTCCTAGTAATGCCTCTTCCATTATCCATATCCACAACTATAACTGTATATTTCTTTGCCATCTCTCCACATCTCTTCATATGTCTTTAGTCATTACCTTCTACACACCCCTTTAGGCCAAATGGTTTTCTTCCTTCCCTACCTTTCGGCACCAGCCTATGGTTTGGAAGAAGACTATCCAATAAGCATAATGGGTGTACTGTCCTAATCCTAGGAGCACTCGCAATGCGAGAGAAGGTGAAAATAAAAAACAACCGAATAAACCTTATTCCTATTTCTCCTGAACCAGAATCCATCCCCGAACTAGAACAAGTTCCTTTCGAGTTCGTATATAACCATACGATGGAATATCCAATAAACTGTGGATCTTCGTAGTTATACGGAGTGTTCTGGAGAAATACAAAGGTGAAGTGGGAGTGGTAATGAAATACTTGGTTTGGTCATGAATATCAGTCGCAATTTACTTTGCCCTCCTTCTAATCCCTTTCTTTGTCTTAACTTAATACCTTCTGTACACCGTTTAGGCTAATTGGTTTTCTTCATTCCCTACCGGTCGGCACCTGCCTATGGTTTGGAAGAAGACTGTCCAATTTGCGTAATAGGTGTACTGTCTTAATCCAAGGAGCATTCGCAACCTGAGAGAAGGTAAAAGGAAAAGACAACTGAATAGTCATATTCGTTTTCTCCAGAATCAGAAACCATCCTCGAATAAATTCCTTCGAGTCGTATATAACCATACGATGGTTTTGTCCAATGGAAGTGGATGTTCATAGTAATACGGGGTGTTCTGGAGAAAAGGGTAAAAGTAGGAGTGGCAATGAGGTATGCAACTCTGACAATCCAAAAGCCAGTGTTTAAGAAGGTTCGGTTAATTTTGGTCACTAAGTCATAGTCTAGGGTCGGGTCAATGGTCGATGCCAAAGAGAGAGAGAAAAGAAACACTCAGCATGCACTCTAACCAAGATCAGAATGGTTATCACTTTATCTAATCTGGAAACCTCCCACTGTACCGTCAAATTCTTCCCCAAACCTGAAAGAAGAATTAGTCGGGATCACCCGAGGAGTAAACTAACTCATCAGTGGGAATCGGGATCCAACTATCATCGCATGATAATGTGTCGCTCACATTATCACACTCCAGAAGGTATGCGTATATCTGGCAAGTTTCAGTTTCTTTAGAAACTCCCGATGTGATTTTTGCCCAATGCTCTTATGACCTTGACTTTGGCCAACAAATCATAAGTCACATGTCAAGTTCTACCTGTCATTCTCCAGGTTGATTTGAACCCACCCGCACAAGCCCTTGACTTTGGCCAACAAGGCTATACGACTGTCCCAAACTAACGCATCTATCTATGCTGCATATGAATGTAGGGTTCCTAGGCACTCTAATAGAGTCTCACAAGTGATCAAACATGCACAAATCAAATTTTACAAGTGCCTATAAACCCTAATACGGATCGTTAACTAGATAAATAGACGAAGCAAGCAAGTAAACGGAAATATAGCTAAAGGAAAGGGGCTACAACCTTTGTAGATCCGGTCCACCACTTCCTAAGCTCCACGATGATCTCCCTCCGCTGTCCAAATCGAGCCCTTGACTCTAGCATTGGCATCATCGATGAATGGGCGGGCTTGATCGTCGGTTCGATGCCGAAGATGATCTACGTCGAGGCATCACAAGAACAAGCTCCAACTTCACCAAGCCTTGAAAACTTGTGAAGGAAACACCCTATACTACTTGGCAAGAGGTAGAGGATGAAGAAATAGGAATTGGGTAGACTTTAGTTTTGGATTTCCCACACTTTTTCATCAATCACCATTGATGTAGCAAGCTTTTTTCTCATGTTGAAGAAGAAGAAGATTATGAAAAAGAATATGATAAGTATTAAGTAAATGATAAATAAATCAATACTTATCATTTACTAACCCTTGGTTAGTTGTAGAGAATAGACCATGGTTAACAAGAATGGTTAGGGTTAAGTATAAGACAAGGATGGTGGACTAATTCAAAGCTTCAAGAATGTTCAACTAGCAAACAAAAAAAGCAACCATTCTTTTCTCATCTTTTTCCAAAATAAATAAATAAATAAGAAAAAAGAAAACCCTAATCATAATCTTAACCATGGTCTAATTCTTTACACTAACCCTAGCTTGCATGTATCATCAAACAAGATACAATCATGTGCACAAAATATATCACATATGCAATGTGCACAAACCAAGTGAGTAAATCCAACCAATACTAGTTAATGCAAAGTAATATATCAAATATATAATTATACATTAAATCATTAAATCAACACTTGATTTAACGATCCGGTCATATCGTATATAACCGACTAGTATCCAATGTATCGGCTTATCGAATCAATCCTTGATTCGATAACTAGGTTATATCGCATATAACCAATCGATACATTCATCGCGAGAATAGAATGCGGTATCACATACACGCATTATTCTCGGTCCCGCACATATCTCATATGCGCTCCTATTTCGTTTCGCTTGAGCCAGGAAACCTCTGTGTAGGACTCTAAAGACTCGTCAATACGCCGGTAGCGGATGATGATCATATCAAGCACCCACAAGCCGCAAGCGGTCTGCTAAACGTAACGGCCACCCGGGTATTGAGCGATCAGAAGATCGACGAGCAAGCCCGCTCACACTCCTGTGAATCCAACCAGTAACACTTACCGTACAGTCCGGTCTGTTCATCTGATTTGCCGCATATCTCGCCTAGGGGTGGTAAACGTCAGACCCCAATAGCTTGATAAGTCATGCCGACGTAGGGTCCATAACATTCGTGAAACTACTGATAACTCTTACCAGTATATCACTGCAACCCTGGCCAGGGATTTCCTGTTATGGCCAGTCGAGCATAGCACAACATCAACCGCCAATACCGGGAGAGACGAATCCCCTCCTATCGCTCATTGCCTCCATGTGAATCGGGACTGTACCCAAAAACCACCTGTTTGCACGACTCAGTAGAGCCGTGGTAGGGTGGAAATCAAAGCACAGTGGGAGACACACAAGACTCTATGACGATCTCGGGTCAACAGACTAAGCTGTACCAGTGTCACCAGAGAGCTGCCATCTGACGTGAGGTATAATACCATCTGGGAGTTCTCGGCGATTCCGTTCAGTGTACCCAGTCTCCACTGAGCACCCGCATACCATCTTCGATGTCAAACACCAATGGATATGGGATCATCCATCGCCCAACGCATGGGTCGAGAAGATATGCGCTAGTCTACTCTGGAATATCGATGCCCCGTCTCGATATTCCCACGACTAGGAACAATGAAGGATGTACTCATTGACTACCCAGGCTCCACTAGTATGATCTGCATCATAGTCCTGGAAGTCGAGTACACATCCTAAGGGCTTTATCAACATGTAATCAGAGAGACAGAAAGTATACATGTTAAGATAAAGAGCAACCAGATAGCGTACTATCATGTCGAGCAAGAAAGTCCTACCTATATATGTCCCAGCATCCACTACAATATACATCCAATGTACAGTAATGGCCTCTAGGGCATACATATAACTAACAATCTCCCACTTGCACTAGGGCCATCTGTAGCAGTGGTCGCAGTATCTAATACTCAACCATCCCATATTAGTCTCTCTCTGGGAAAAGGCCTTCGTGAGTGGATCCGCCGTGTTGTCCTCTGAGTCTTCTCTCCTAACCTCGATCACCCTGGAGATCAACTATCTCCATGATCAGGTGATGCTGCCTCAGAATTTGTCTGGGTCACTGATGGGACCAGGGTTCCAGGGCCGAAGCCACACTTCCATTGTCATACAATGGCAGGAACCTAGTTCATCTTATGAACCAATATACACCCAAACTGCCTCTTTGGTAGTATCTTTAATAGCGATGTTACCAGCCTTTATCGTCTAGTTTGTCACGGTATCTAGCTTGGAAATCTTCCAACATACCGTCCCCTTACTGAGGGTAAAGACAATGCCTGTGACTGATATTCAGTCGTCTTTATCACTCTGGAACCTTTCCAGTGATTCTCCCCAGGATCGATTGATACCATCTCACTTCAACTAGTGAGTATCCTAACATCCAATTAAATCTATCTCATAGATCCAAAGCTTAGGATTTAGTAGGTATCATTTTGATCCTATATGGAAAATCATTGTGATAAGCGGAGATTGATCGAGCGTAGCATAGGAAACTCCTTTTCTAACAAGAGTATGTCATCCACGTATTCTACGAGGATCGTCACCATACTCCCTACTATCCTTTTGTTTATACAAGGTTCATCTACCATTTTGATGATGTCAACTTATTTGACTAATCCATCAAAACAGATGTTCCAACTCCGCGATGCCTGCTTTATCCTATAAAGCATCTTTCACACGTTTCCGCTGCTCCCACTGTGTACGAGGCCCTCTGGCTGTGTTCTTATAGACGTTCTCTTCTAAATCATTATTTAGAAAAGTAGTCATGGCACCCAACCACCAGATATCGTAGTCATGGTATGTAGCCGTGGCAAGTAGGATCTGGATGGATTTAAACATAGTCCCTGGAAAAGGTTTCATCATTATCCGTGCCTGGTTGATGACGAAAACCTTTAATAAGTCTAGCTATGAAAGTCTCAACTTGTCCATCTACACCAAGTAATCTTCTCAAGATATACTTGCTCTTGATGGGGATTTAACCCTTCAGATATAGCAACCAAAGTCCATACTTTGTTGGTGTATAAGGATTCCATCTCAGATCACTAAGCATCCAGCCATTCTTACAGAGTCCCTTCTCTCGATGGCCTGCTCGAAACTGGTTGGGTTATCATCTCATGATGCAATCCTCGCTCCCACTGTCATCGAGAAACCGAGGTATCTCTCAGGTGGGTGAGGAACCCTACTAGATCGGCGGAGAGGCTGAGGTTCGTCGGAAACTATTGAATCCTTTGGTTCTGTCAAATCATTAGCAGTTTTGTACAGCTGGAACCTTTCCAGTTCTACAGAACTGATCTTGCCTCGATCTTGTCCGGATTTTGCTTTTGACATTGGCCGGACAATCCCAAATCTTAACTTACTTAAGAGATAGGCTCTTCCCATACCATATCTCATATGGAATGGTAGGCAGTGATTTGATTCGAACCTAATTCAATAGGTATGCAGCTTCTCAAGCGCATAACACCCAAAAAGGAAATAGGTAACTCAGTAATACTCATCACAGAGCACACCATATCTAATATTGTGTGATTGCCCCGCCCTGATACACCGCTGTGCTGTGGTGTATTCAGAGGAGTAATACGGAGAGAGAATCTCATTCTCCTTTAGAATGGTCCAGGAAAGGGGCTACAACCTTTGTAGATCCGGTCCACCACTTCCTAAGCTCCACGATGATCTCCCTCCGCTGTCCAAATCGAGCCCTTGACTCTAGCATTGGCATCATCGAAGAATGGGCGAGCTTAATCGTCGGTTCGATGCCGAAGATGATCTACGTCGAGGCATCACAAGAACAAGCTCCAACTTCACCAAGCCTTGAAAACTTGTGAAGTAAACACCCTATACTACTTGGCAAGAGGTAGAGGATGAAGAAATAGGAATTGGGTAGACTTTAGTTTTGGATTTCCCACACTTTTTCATCAATCACCATTGATGTAGCAAGCTTTTTTCTCATGTTGAAGAAGAAGAAGATGATGAAAAAGAATATGATAAGTATTAAGTAAATGATAAATAAATCAATACTTATCATTTACTAACCCTTGGTTAGTTGTAGAGAATGGACCATGGTTAACAAGAATGGTTAGGGTTAAGTATAAGACAAGGATGGTGGACTAATTCAAAGCTTCAAGAATGTTCAACTAGCAAACAAAAAAAGCAACCATTCTTTTCTCATCTTTTTCCAAAATAAATAAATAAATAAATAAGAAAAAAGAAAACCCTAATCATAATCTTAACCATGGTCTAATTCTTTACACTAACCCTAGCTTGCATGTATCATCAAACATGATACAATCATGTGCACAAAATATATCACATATGCAATGTGCACAAACCAAGTGAGTAAATCCATTTAAAGTGAACCAATACTAGTTAATGCAAAGTAATATATCAAATATATAATTATACATTAAATCATTAAATCAACACTTGATTTAACAATCCGGTCATATCGTATATAACCGACTAGTATCCAATGTATCGGCTTATCGAATCAATCCTTGATTCGATAACTACGTTATATCGCATATAACCAATCGATACATTCATCGCGAGAATAGAATGCGGTATCACATACATGCATTATTCTCGGTCCCGCACATATCTCATATGCGCTCCTATTTTGTTTCGCTTGAGCCAGGAAACCTCTGTGTAGGACTCTAAAGACTCGTCAATACGCCGGTAGCGGATGATGATCATATCAAGCACCCACAAGCCGCAAGCGGTCTGCTAAACGTAACGGCCACCCGGGTATTGAGCGATCAGAAGATCGATGAGCAAGCCCGCTCACACTCCTGTGAATCCAACCAGTAACACTTACCGTACAATCCGGTCTATTCGTCTGATATGACGCATATCTCGCCTAGGGGTGGTAAACGTCAGACCCTAATAGCTTGATAAGTCATGCCGACGTAGGGTCCATAACATTCGTAAAACTACTGATAACTCTTACCAGTATATCACTGCAACCCTGGCCAGGGATTTCCTGTTATGGCCAGTCGAGCATAGCACAACATCAACCCCCAATACCGGGAGAGACGAATCCCCTCCTATCGCTCATTGCCTCCATGTGAATCGGGACTGTACCCAAAAACCACCTGTTTGCACGACTCAGTAGAGCCGTGGTAGGGTGGAAATCAAAGCACAGTGGGAGACACACAAGACTCTATGACGATCTCGGGTCAACAGATTAAGCTGTACCAGTGTCACCAGAGAACTGCCATCTGACGTGAGGTATAATACCATCTGGGAGTTCTCGGCGAGTCCGTTCAGTGTACCCAGTCTCCACTGAGCACCCGCATACCATCTTCGATGTCAAACACCAATGGATATGGGATCATCCATCGCCCAACGCATGGGTCGAGAAGATATGCGCTAGTCTACTCTGGAATATCGATGCCCCGTCTCGATATTCCCACGACTAGGAACAATGAAGGATGTACTCATTGACTACCCAGGCTCCACTAGTATGATCTGCATCATAGTCCTGGAAGTCGAGTACATATCCTAAGGGCTTTATCAACATGTAATCAGAGAGACAGAAAGTATACATGTTAAGATAAAGAGCAACCAGATAGCGTACTATCATGTCGAGCAAGAAAGTCCTACCTATATATGTCCCAGCATCCACTACAATATACATCCAATGTACAGTAATTGCCTCTAGGGGATACATATAACTAACAATGAATAACAAACAGCTACCAAACACTGTGCCTTGACTTTGGCCAACAAACACAGCTTGAATACTATTGACTATCCATATGAAACGACGGAGGGCTACGAATAGTTTCTGGCGAAAAACCTTTAACGTAATGAACTTGATATCGTTGAAGGAACGGATAGCTTTTTAGAAAAATATAGTAACGAAAACTTTTGCTAAAGAGGTCACTCCCGGTGAAGGGATCTCGGCCCTTTCCTTGTAGGATGGGGTGCAGGATATTCCAACTGAATACCACGATGCAAAGCAAAACCAATCGGCTATAGTGAAGTTATTGCCCAGACGTAAACTTCTGTCTAAGGGGTCACTCCCGGTGAAGGGATCTCGGCCCTTGCCTCGTCGACTGAGGAGCAGGATATTCCAACTGAATACCACTGTGCAAAACAAAAGAGAACGTCCTTGCAATAACAGCTTTTTGAAAATTATTCCAACAACATCAGAATAGGTTTGTTTAGCTTGCATTGATCCGAATCAACGCAGTCCCATCAATTGATCACACCATAAAAGAACGAAAATAATGATGTACGTATATGCCATCCGCATTCGCCATTGGGTCCCGTCATCACCCGTTATGTTACTTAACTAACGACAAAGCGGGGACTGGACTAGCGCGGATGCAAAACATATACAACATCTACTCGTATATATATCAATATATAATATTCGCTCAAGGCGTGATAAAAAATGCAACATCACAGAAATGTAACCAGCATCACAGAACAATACAGATATCCTGGATCCCCGGGTTTCATAGAACCGCTACTGAAACCCGACGTTGCCCTGGTCGTGTGGATAGCCTGTGCAATGAAATTGTAACCTTTCGAAAATCGTTTAGGCAGTTTTTCGGTAATCGGCTAATTTTTCGGCTTTTTCCGTAAAAAGTCAAAATAGGTATTTTTCATTGTAGACCTAATTATACAAAATTTAGATAAGATATTACTATAATTTTGTCACTAAAATGTCACTTATAATTTTCTAGTTAAATAAAAAAAAATTCGTAATTAATTATTTTTTTATTATTTTAAGCTTTTAAAAATACATTAAATTAGTGATAAATAAAAATTTAATTAGGTAAATTTCATAATTAGGAATCTTTATAAGCTAAAATATGGTGTTAATAAAATTGTATCATGACTTGCAAGAATTTGGTTTTATGGTTGGAAATTTAGTGAAAAAATGAACAAAAAAGGGTTTTTTTTGTAAAAATTGTTATGTTAAGCATTAAATACATTTGAGAGTGACTTTTTCTTAGAACCCTCTACATTTTTCCCTCACTCTCCCTCACCCTCTAGCTCAAGCCGAGCCCCTCCCTCCTTCAGCCCAAATTTTTCTTCATTTTTCTTGCTTCTAAAATCATGAAAAAATCAACAAAATACATTATTTTCTTCTCCAATTCAAAACAAAACCCTAATCCTCTCTCTCCTCAACCAAATTTAGTTCAAAACTAGGAGAAAGGTGGCTTCTTTGGTGGCTTGATCATGCTAGGGTTCCACTTGTGAGGTAAAATCCTAAACTAGTTTGTTAACTTGTAGTTATATGTGCTAAAATTCAATTTTGAAGTATTAATTTAGTTGTAAATTCTTGTTCATGAAAATCAAGAATGGGATTTGGTGTTGAACTAAGGTTTGAAGCATGGTTGTTAGAGTTAAGTTAGGGCTTTGGTTACCTATTTGATTAGAGTGGTTAATTGCGTAAGGTTACGCTCGCTAAATCGATAAATTGCGACGTTTACATCGAATCGGTATGCTTTTGCTTGCTAGATTTTTATGCAAAATAGAATGCGATCAAATTGCGTTATTTTAGCGATATAATTAGCTTCGTATAGGACTATTAGAGTGCACGAATGCGGGGTTTCGTCTAGTCGGGTTTTAGTTTTGTCGATTTCCCCGAAATGACGATTCTAGTTAAAGATTATCGATTTTCGTGCGTTTTTCCGCGCACCGAGTGCACGTTACGTTTAATTCGAGAGCGCCGATAATTGTATATTGTGACTTGCATCATTTTAGGATATGTAATCTTATGCTTGGTGTTGTGCAAATATAGGATCGGTCGGGAAAACATCGGACACGGCGCGTAAAGGTAAGGCGGTGGTCGGATCGGATTAGCCGGGATTTCAGGTGAGTAGATGTATTCATCTATGGGGGAATTGTTTGAATGGCGCGAGGCGCCCCCCTAGTTAGGATTACCCTACTTTTTGCAAGATTTATATTGTTAGCTAGTTTATCCATTCATGTACACTGCATACCCTTATAGCGAACAGTATATTAGATTGCATGGACATTCATCTATACTTATGCGATATCACTTCGTAGGACACGAACACCATTACCATTGGCATCTGTTGCACACGCACTATTCATGTGACACACACGCCTTTGGTAATTGCCATGCCACGTGCACTATAGAACCTGTTTAACTTAATAACGTCATTTGCATTCATACATGATATATGGAATTGCATAGCATGCATATACCTCGCATTACCATCATATCTACATAGATTTCTAGCCAAAACTCACATCATATATATTGATATCATAGACATTTATCATATATAACATGTGAACATTTTGATTTTCTTGAGGATTTCAGTATTGCTGCGATTTCTGAATTTTTGGGGAAAACCGCAAGAATTTAACAAAAACTTATATTTATCATTTTTTAAGACAAAGTTGCGGTTTTCTCGTGATGTATGTGTCGTCCACCATGAGTTTTCATGTTTTCTGTTGGATTTCGAGACCCGATTCGAGGAGTGGATGAACCGTCTCGGGTACATGGTGGGCCCGGTATGGTATCCCGGGGCAAGAAGATCGAGTTGTAGACGATGAGCCTGGCAGGGGAAGACTACCTACCGGTGATGTCTGGCGCGGCGCATATCCGGAGGATACCAACCGTTGTCGTGAGATTTATGATATGGGCCGATCCGGACTGACGGAGCCCGATATTGAGACAGATATGATTCCTATTTGGTGTCGATGCTTGACACGGGTTTTCAGATGATTTCTTGATGGTACTTAGCTATTATACAGATATTCATTTTCTAAAGTTAAGAACGCAGTACCCTTAGCATTTAAAACACTTAAAGAGTTAGAAATGACAATGCATACATGTGCATGCATACTAGAGCTATTATATCACATATGGACATGCATGTTGTGGCGCATTGCGTGCATTCTTACGATTGCCTTACTAGATGTTATATTCTACTCACGAGCTGGCAACTCACCCCCGTTGTGCCACAGTGTCTTGCAGGTCGGACTCATCAGTCTTGTAGCAGCGGCTATCTTATCATCAGCTCCTTTTACTCAGACTCGCGACATCGCCCGTAGGTGGGTTGCGAGCACACTTTATTTCTTTTGCTTTATCATTGTATCTAGTATTCTCCATCTACCACTTTATATTGTATATGCGACCTAGTGATGAGACTGAGAGATTGTATATATGTGGTTTCTTTTGGGTCGAGCTCACTTGAGCCGGCGTTGTGTTTTCTGGTATTTTGCGTTTCTTTTATGCTCTTTTCTTGATATTACTTATATATTGCGTGTGGTTGTGATCCTCCTTGGGCGAAGAGCTAGCTCCCGCTTGGGGATGCCATTTTTATGATTACAGGTTTATTATCTTGTTGTACCCATTTTGGGGGATAGAAAATACAGGGGAGACTCTGCCGAAATTTTCGGAAATTTTTGATGTTTTTTTAAGGGATTCTATGCAACTTATTTGATTTAAAAACCGTTTTCATTTAAGGTTTTTCCTTCACTCTCTTTTGATTTTGGTTTAGATTCTTCTGGGCTTTGGCTGACTTAGGTTACGGTACGCCTTTAGACGTCTCGTAATCTAAGTGCCAGCCGCGTTCCGTACTTTCGGGTCGTGACAAAGTTGGTATCAGAGCGTAGGTTTTACCTTTCTGAGTGTAGGACGACCTTGGTAGATGGAGTAGGTGACTTAAGCAGAGTGGCGTACCGTGGGTATGATCCGCGGCTTACTTACGATACGGTACTCCGCCTAAGTGACCTTAGGACATAATTGCTTGTATTTCCTTTCTTGATTCCTTGCATTCCTTGATCCAATTGCGATGTTCTTATCAGTCCTGTTTCTTATTCCAGCTTCGATGCCGCCAAAGACTACGAGAGCTCAGCGGGCTGCCACTAGGGATGAGATTCGGGCGGGCCCGTCTGAGGCAAGGATCGAGCGGGAGGATACGCCTACCCCTCACGGTCATACTGATCCGCCTTATCCAGACCGTATTGCCAGATTAGAGCATGCAAGAGTTGCGGCAGATGATGGGATCTTTAGTTGAGTCCAGCCGGGCACAGAGATCCGAGGACGTTCCTTTCACCGCACAGACCACGATCGTACCTGCTGCACAGATGGTCACTCCTGCTGCTACTACGGAGACTATCCCTGTTTCACTACAGGAGTTCATGAGATTGAGACCTCCAGCTTTTACCGGTACAGATGCGACAGAGGACCCACAGGCATTTCTTGATAGGATGGCTAGGATTTGCCGTTCGTTGAGGTGTTCCGAGGATAGATTGGTGGAGTTTGCGAGTTTTCGTCTGGAAGGTCTTGCCCAGACATGGTACGATTCAGTAGAGAGAGGCCGAGCTGCAGGTCTACCTTCTATGACCTGGGATGAGTTTACATCTGCATTTCTTGCCCGTTTTCTTCCGGAGAGTGTCCGAGATGCTCGAGCCTGTAGTTTCGAGTCTCTGCGCAAGACTCCTGGGATGACAGTGTCGGAGTATGATATACAGTTTACCCAGTTGTCTCGATATGCTCCGTACCTAGTCGACAAAGAAGAGAAGAGAATAAAGAGGTTTGTACGAGGGCTTGATACACAGCTATTCCTTGCCATCGGCACCCAGCACTTTGATACATACGCAGCCGCGATGGATGCAGCCTTACTTTTGGAGGAGCGTATTTCTGAGACTCCGGTCGTTTCTGGGCCGAAGAGGATCCGTACTGATACGCCAACTCAGCGGCAGATGGGCAGACATCGTGATAGATTATTTCTGGGAGATGGTGGAGGCAGAGGATTGAGACGAGGTCAGTTAATTGGTTCGTATCCACAGACCCAGCAGTCGTCGCCAGGATGTTTTCGGTGTGGGAGTCAGTACCACCGTATCAGAGACTGTACCATGGGACGTCAGGACGCGGCGACAGTCCCGCATGTGACTTTACCACCCTCACCACCTTCTCAGAGAGCTTTACTTCCTACTCCTGATGATGCTTCACGCCAGCCAGATGCTTCTAGAGGCCGTGGGCGTGGCGGTCCGGTCCAGAGAGGACGAGGCGACAGAGGCAGAGGCAGAGGCTGAGGTAGAGCACAGCCAGCTATTAGTGGTGGACAGGCCCGAGTGTTCGCGTTGACTCCTCAGGATGCACAGGCATCCAATGCCGTCGTGACAGGTACTCTGCCAGTATGTTCTTTTGATGCATGGGTATTATTTGATCCAGGCTCCACACATTCCTATGTATCCACGTATTTTGCACCGAGGTTGGGCCGAGAGTCATCTCCGTTAGATCAGCCGCTTGTCGTTATTACCCCGGTAGGCGAGTCTTTTGTTGCCCGTTTTGTGTACCGATCGTGTTCTGTTCGTATCGGGGAGAGAGATTCTTCAGTTGATTTGATTCTCCTCGATATGCTAGACTTTGACATTCTTCTTGGTATGGACTGGCTAGCCACCTGTTATGCATCCGTGGAATGCCGTGAAAAAGCAGTCAGATTCAATTTTCCTGGTGAGCCGGTTCTTGTTATTCAGGGAGATCGTAGCGCTACCCTTCCCAGCTTGATTTCTTCTCTTCGCGTTGGTCAGCTCTTAAGGAAAGGGTGTCAGGGATTCTTAGCCTATATTTGTGATACTAGCTCCACAGAGGTTCCGTTGGACGAGGTCCCTGTTGTGAGAGAGTTTCCTGATGTATTCCCTGACGAGCTGCCTGGTCTGCCACCAGAGCGCGAGATTGAGTTCTGTATTGACTTGATCCCCGGCACGGGGCCTATCTCTATACCGCCTTATCGGATGGCCCCGGCGGAGCTGAGAGAGCTAAAGGATCAGTTACAGGACTTGCTGGACAAAGGGCTTATCCGACCGAGTGTGTCACCTTGGGGTGCTCCCGTCTTGTTTGTTAAGAAGAAGGACGGAAGTATGCGTTTATGCATTGATTATCGTCAGCTGAACCGGGTTACTGTGCGGAACAGGTATCCCCTACCCCACATTGATGACTTATTTGATCAGCTCCAGGGTGCAGGGTTTTTCTCGAAGGTTGATTTACGGTCAGGTTATCACCAGTTGCGGGTTCGGAAGGAGGATATTCCGAAGACCGCTTTCCGTACTCGTTATGGTCATTATGAGTTCTTGGTGATGTCGTTCGGGCTCACTAATGCCCCGGCAGCATTTATGGACTTGATGAACCGTGTATTCAGGCCGTATCTCGACCAGTTCATCATTGTGTTCATTGACGACATCTTGGTTTATTCTCGGAGCCGGGAGGAGCATGAGCAGCACTTACGTATCACATTACAGACTTTGAGGGAGCATCAGCTGTTCGCCAAATTCTCCAAGTGCGCATTCTGGTTAGACAGTGTCGACTTCTTGGGTCATGTGGTGACGAGAGATGGTATTTGTGTGGACCCGAGGAAGATCGAGGCAGTTCAGCGTTGGCCTAGACCAGTATCAGTTACAGAGGTTCACAGTTTTCTAGGTCTGGCCGGCTACTATCGACGTTTTGTCCAGGATTTCTCCCGCATTGCTGCACCTTTGACCGGGTTGACCCGGAAGGGGGTTCCTTTTGATTGGACCCAGGCATGTGAGGGTAGCTTCCAGCAGTTGAAGACTCGTCTGACTACTGCACCAGTGTTAGCATTGCCTTCAGGATCAGGCGGGTTCGTGGTATATTGTGATGCTTCTCGAGTGGGGCTGGGCTGTGTATTGATGCAGCACGACAGAGTTATTGCGTATGCTTCTCGGCAGCTGAGGAAACACGAACAGAACTACCCCACCCATGATTTAGAGATGGCTACAGTGGTATTTGCACTTAAGATCTGGAGACATTACCTATACGGTGAGTCGTGCCAGATATTCACTGACCACAAGAGTTTGAAGTATATCTTCCAGCAGCGAGATCCGAATCTGAGACAGCGCCGTTGGATGGAGTTGGTGAAGGATTATGACTGGGAGATTTTATACTATCCGGGCAAGGCGAATGTGGTGGCAGATGCTTTGAGTAGAAGGCCCGGAGGTAGCTTATCTTGTTTGAGCGCAGTGCAGATGCAGTCGACGGCGGATTGGCAGGTGTTATGTGACAGCAGAGTGCAGTTCGAGTTTACTCCTACAGGGGGACAGCTGGCCCATTTCAGAGCACGCCCACAGTTACTTGACCGTATCCGCGAGGCACAGTCCGGCGATGCCCGTATATTAGAGATTATTGAGCTGATTCGGCAGGGCAGAGTTTCTGAGTTCGTGATTGATGATCAGGGGATACTTCGATTTGGGACTCGACTGTGCGTGCCGGATTCAGAGGGACTGAGGCGTGATATTCTCGAGGAGGCACATAGATCAGTATACAGTGTACATCCAGGTTCCATCAAGATGTACCGTGATTTGAGAGAGGTTTACTGGTGGGACGGCATGAAGAAGGATATTACAGACTTTGTGTCGAGATGCCTGACTTGTCAGCAAGTCAAGGCCGAGCACCAGAGGCCAGCCGGCGAGTTACAGCCTTTGCCCATCCCTGAGTGGAAGTGGGAGTAGGTCTCCATGGACTTCATTGTGGGTCTACCCAGGACCAGTCGAGGGTATGACTCTATTTAGGTGATTGTGGATCGAATGACGAAAGCGGCTCACTTCCTGCCAGTGAAGACCACTTTTGGATTTTCTCAGTACGCCCAGGTTTATATTGATGAGATAGTGTGACTGCATGGCGTTCCGACTTGCATCGTGTCCGACCGTGGCACCCAGTTTACCAGCCGATTGTGGCAGAAACTCCAGGAAGCTTTGGGCACCCGATTGAGTTTTAGCACAGCCTTTCATCCTCAGACTGACGGTCAGTCGGAGCGTACGATTCAGACTCTTGAGGACATGCTCAGAGCTTGTGTTTTAGATTTCGGTGGTAGCTGGGATCGTCATTTGCCTTTGATCGAGTTTTCCTACAATAATAGCTTCCAGGAGACGATTCAGATAGCCCCTTTTGAGTATTTATATGGGAGGAGATGTCGATCGCCTGTATGTT
Source organism: Agapanthus africanus (assembly GCA_030015575.1). Lineage (NCBI taxonomy): Eukaryota > Viridiplantae > Streptophyta > Magnoliopsida > Asparagales > Amaryllidaceae > Agapanthus > Agapanthus africanus. The sequence goes on along the minus strand of CM057350.1, from coordinate 333,722,185 downwards.
GGACAGAGCTCAGGGAGAGCAGTATTTTGGGGCAGCAGATCATACAGGAGACGACCGAGAAGATACAGCTGATTCGGGATAGGATGAGAGCGGCACAGAGCAGGCAGAAATCATATGCTGACAGGCGCCGTCGCCGACTCGAGTTCGCTGTTGGCGATCATGTTTTCCTGAAGGTCTCTCCGATGAAAGGTGTGATGAGATTTGGGCGGAAAGGAAAGCTGAGTCCTAGATATGTTGGTCCTTTCGAGATCCTAGAGCGTGTTGGTCCAGTCGCTTATCGGTTAGCTCTTCCGCCCAGCTTCCCCGATGTTCACCCCGTGTTCCATGTCTCGATGCTCCGCAAGTACCTTCATGATCCTTCCCAGGCGATTCAGCACCAGACGATCCAGCTAGAGCGTGATCATTCTTTCACCGAGCAGCCGGTTGTCATTTTGGATCGGCAGGTGAAGAAATTGAGGTCGAAGGTTATACCATCCGTCAAAGTCCTTTGGCGTGGCCCGAACAGCGAGGAGGTCACCTGGGAGACCGAGGTCGAGATGAGGAAGAGATATCCCCATCCTTTTGAAGGTACGCGTAGTTAAATTCTAAATTCGGGGACCGAATTTCTTTAAGGGGGAAGATTGTAACCGTTCGAAAATCGTTTAGGCAGTTTTTCGGTAATCGGCTAATTTTTCGGCTTTTTCCGTAAAAAGTCAAAATAGGTATTTTTCATTGTAGACCTAATTATACAAAATTTAGATAAGATATTACTATAATTTTGTCACTAAAATGTCACTTATAATTTTCTAGTTAAATAAAAAAAAATTCGTAATTAATTATTTTTTTATTATTTTAAGCTTTTAAAAATATATTAAATTAGTGATAAATACAAATTTAATTAGGTAAATTTCATAATTAGGAATCTTTATAAGCTAAAATATGGTGTTAATAAAATTGTATCATGAATTGCAAGATTTTGGTTTTATGGTTGGAAATTTAGTGAAAAAATGAACAAAAAAGGGGTTTTTTTGTAAAAATTGTTATGTTAAGCATTAAATACATTTGAGAGTGACTTTTTCTTAGAACCTTCTACATTTTTCCCTCACTCTCCCTCACCCTCTAGCTCAGGCCGAGCCCCTCCCTCCTTCAGCCCAAATTTTTCTTCATTTTTCTTGCTTCTAAAATCATGAAAAAATCAACAAAATACATTATTTTCTTCTCCAATTCAAAACAAAACCCTAATCCTCTCTCTCCTCAACCAAATTTAGTTCAAAACTAGGAGAAAGGAGGCTTATTTGGTGGCTTGATCATGCTAGGGTTTCACTTGTGAGGTAAAATTCTAAACTAGTTTGTTAACTTGTAGTTATATGTGCTAAAATTCAATTTTGAAGTATTAATTTAGTTGTAAATTCTTGTTCATGAAAATCAAGAATGGGATTTGGTGTTGAACTAGGGTTTGAAGCATGGTTGTTAGAGTTAAGTTAGGGCTTTGGTTACCTATTTGATTAGAGTGGTTAATTGCGTAAGGTTACGCTCGCTAAATCGATAAATTGCGACGTTTACATCGAATCGGTATGCTTTTGCTTGCTAGATTTTTATGCAAAATCGAATGCGATCAAATTGCGTTATTTTAGCGATATAATTAGCTTCGTATAGGACTATTAGAGTGCGCGAATGCGGGGTTTCGTCTAGTCGGGTTTTAGTTTTGTCGATTTCCCCGAAATGACGATTCTAGTTAAAGATTATCGATTTTCGTGCGTTTTTCCGCGCACCGAGTGCACGTTACGTTTAATTCGAGAGCGCCGATAATTGTATATTGTGACTTGCATCATTTTAGGATATGTAATCTTATGCTTGGTTTTGTGCAAATATAGGATCGGTCGGGGAAACATCGGACACGGCGCGTAAAGGCAAGGCGGTGGTCGGATCGGATTAGCCGGGATTTCAGGTGAGTAGATGTATTCATCTATGGGGGAATTGTCTGAATGGCGCGAGGCGCCCCCCTAGTTAGGATTACCCTACTTTTTGCAAGATTTATATTGTTAGCTAGTTTATCCATTCATGTACACTGCATACCCTTATAGCGAACAGTATATTAGATTGCATGGACATTCATCTATACTTATGCGATATCACTTCGTAAGACACGAACACCATTACCATTGGCATCTGTTGCACGCGCACTATTCATGTGACACACACGCCTTTGGTAATTGCCATGCCACGTGCACTATAGAACCTGTTTAACTTAATAACGTCATTTGCATTCATACATGATATATGGAATTGCATAGCATGCATATACCTCGCATTACCATCATATCTACATAGATTTCTAGCCAAAACTCACATCATATACATTGATATCATAGACATTTATCATATATAACATGTGAACATTTTGATTTTCTTGAGGATTTCAGTATTGCTGCGATTTCTGAATTTTTGGGGAAAACCGCAAGAATTTAACAAAAGCTTATATTTATCATTTTTTAAGACAAAGTTGCGGTTTTCTCGTGATGTATGTGTCGTCCACCATGAGTTTTCATGTTTTCTGTTGGATTTCGAGACCCGATTCGAGGAGTGGATGAACCGTCTCGGGTACATGGTGGGCCCGGTATGGTACCCCGGGGCAAGAAGATCGAGTTGTAGATGATGAGCCTGGCAGGGGAAGACTACCTACCGGTGATGTCTGGCGCGGCGCATATCCGGAGGATACCAACCGTTGTCGTGAGATTTATGATATGGGCCGATCCGGACTGACGGAGCCCGATATTGAGACATATATGATTCCTATTTGGTGTCGATGCTTGACACGGGTTTTCAGATGATTTCTTGATGGTACTTAGCTATTATACAGATATTCATTTTCTAAAGTTAAGAACGCAGTACCCTTAGCATTTAAAACACTTAAAGAGTTAGAAATGACATTGCATACATGTGCATGCATACTAGAGCTATTATATCACATATGGACATGCATGTTGTGGCGCATTGCGTGCATTCTTACGATTGCATTACTAGATGTTATATTCTACTCACGAGCTGGCAACTCACCCCCGTTGTGCCACAGTGTCTTGCAGGTCGGACTCATCAGTCTTGTAGCAGCGGCTATCTTATCATCAGCTCCTTTTACTCAGACACGCGACATCGCCCGTAGGTGGGTTGCGAGCACACTTTATTTCTTTTGCTTTATCATTGTATCTAGTATTCTCCATCTACCACTTTATATTGTATATGCGACCTAGTGATAAGACTGAGAGATTGTATATATGTGGTTTCTTTTGGGTCGAGCTCTCTTGAGCCGGCGTTGTGTTTTCTGGTATTTTGCGTTTCTTTTATGCTCTTTTCTTGATATTACTTATATATTGCGTGTGGTTGTGATCCGCCTTGGGCGAAGAGCTAGCTCCCGCTTGGGGATGCCATTTTTATGATTACAGGTTTATTATCTTGTTGTACCCATTTTGGGGGATAGAAAATACAGGGGAGACTCTGCCGAAATTTTCGGAAATTTTTGATGTTTTTTTTTTAAGGGATTCTATGCAACTTATTTGATTTAAAAACCGTTTTCATTTAAGGTTTTTCCTTCACTCTCTTTTGATTTTGGTTTAGATTCTTCTGGGCTTTGTCTGACTTAGGTTACGGTACGCCTTTAGACGTCTCGTAATCTAAGTGCCAGTCGCGTTCCGTACTTTCGGGTCGTGACAGAAATCCTAGACCCCTACGGGCGCGGCAAGTTACCCGCCAAGACCTTAAGCGAGGCAGCCCCCTTCATCAACGTGAATGGACCACCCAGCACTTCACGGAATCCGGTAACTTGGGCACCCCTCCTGGGTCAACCTGTACCCCCTACGAGTGCGGCGAATAGCTCGCCAATTCTAGAGTGAAGCCCCCTCCGTCTCAACGCCATGAGATGCGGGCCCGTTGCCCTTTAGAACCCGGCTATCCGTGCACCCCTCCATGGGGTAATCCTAATACAGAAAGTAAAATATACATACAACGGGTACATCGACCTCGACCCGGTCGTGCCCCAAAAGAATAATACAAACAGGCAGTGACGGCAGTCCACATGTCGGACGCTCGCCCCGCAATATCAAATGTACATATAAAACAAAACTGTACTAACATCGCATCTAGGCTATCCCCACGACCAATCCGCAACATCACAGCACAACACAGAACATCAACGTGAATGTCACGTTCGCAAATCCGTCTAAAAGGGCTATAGCAGTTAGACTGGATTTACCAACCAAATGACATTCACGGTCGCAGATATAATGTAAATACTGTGAACTAACATGTTTAAAATTTTCGATCGATCAAATTTACCGAAGTGGGCCCCCAAGCACTACTGTAGCACTCACAGAAAATCTGGGCCCAAAAATAATATACCAAAAACCCTAATTTCAACTCAGAAGCTCTCTGTCGAATTTTGATGCACTAAACAGTAAAGACTGCGGCGGAACCGTGGCCCAAGCATGGGTTTGGCCGTGGTTCCGCGGTGGGATAGTGGGTTCACGTAATCAAATTTCTACAGAAGTCTTATAATTCTTTGCACATGTTTCTGCAACAACCTCAAAAATTTTTAGAACCCAAAAAAATTCGACAGAAACCTGATGCACTAGAAAATACGGTTTTTGGGGTTTTTGTTCGATCGAGTCTTCAAACATACTAGAGCAAGCTAGACTAGGTTAATGGCGTGGCTCTGATACCATTGTAAGTGCACGGCGGCGCCCCGGCCGTCGATCAGACGCCGGAAAAGCGGAAACGAAAAACTTTGCGAAACTTGCAAACCGGCACCACCGCGCACTTTTAACCCGGATCGGACCATTAACCTAGCTACAAGCAAACTAAAAGACGGGTAGAGAGTTATACCAAGCGATCCGTGTCCTTCGGTCTTCATCTCCACTCCGATCTCCCGCGGAATCTCCTTTCGTCACTTCCTCATCGGAAAGAGCACCACGTAGCCGTTTTCTTTTACGGGCTCCCACCTCTTGACCGAGGCAACTCGGGCGCGAAGTTGGCAAGCTGACGCGTCCAAGGGTACTGTAGGTGTAGTGTAGAAACCATCGTCTCAATGGGGTTGTGAAGTTGCCTGTTATGTGGAGGTGGAAGAATCAACAAAGGAAAAGAGCTATGGAATTTTGGTGGCTATCAAAAATGAGAGTGATAAATTTCCCCACACAAATGAAAACCTCATCCTCTCTCTATCAAGTGGCCGACCCCTCTCTCAAAATGGGAGTCTCATGGAATCAATAAGAAGGGAGGTGAGTGTAGGAAAAGAAGAATGGTGACCACACCCCTAAGCCTCACATCCATAAACAAATCAATCTCTTCTCATTAATGCATAGAGTTGATTCAAAAAGAATCTCATGATTATAAAGCCACATTCACAAACAACACCCTCCACAAATGCTAATTTGCGAACTTGCAAATTAGCCCCTCCAACGGAAAGTCCGGCCGCGAAGGAACAAAAGAAAACTGACCGAAACGGAATGAAAACTGGCAACTTCAGAAAACTGATCCCGTAATAAATTACAGGAAAACCCCGCGACTGCATATACATGCCCGCATTTGTATTCCCACTGAATACAAATGCAAAGAGACAAAATCTACACTGTCTAATACTAGGATCCGGCTTAAACCAAAGCCTGCTAGTAAAAACCGTCCGATCACGATTCGTGCAATACCGCATGTATCCGATCGAACCCTGCCATATCTCCATATGGCCTCTACAGTGTTTCGCCCGAAACTTGAGTAACTGTGTGGGGGGGGACTCTAAAGACTAGTCAATACTATGGCTGTGGATTTAACCACTAGCACGTCAGAGGTATTAGCCATACGTGACGGGTCACCAGCTATTGACCAAAAGGGACGTCTGTGAGCGAACTCATACTGACGCCCTACTGAGCCTGTCAGTGACAATATCCGTACAGTCCGGTCCGTTCTTCTATGAGCATCGCATGGCGGGCCTAGGGGGTTGGTAAAAGTCAGACCCCCAAAAGCGGTACAAGTCGTGTCGGAGTGTAGCCCAGAACACCCTGAGATACTACGGGAATACCTACCAGTAAATCTCCTGCCTCGGCCGAGGGCTTTGTGTAATGGCTCTCCTAGACACAGTGCGACCTCATCCCCAATACCGGAAGAAACGAACCCCTGCAGATCCGCTCACTGCCTCCATGTGGCTCGGGACTGTACCCAACTAAAACCTGTTTGCACGTCTCCTTTGAGCGTGGTAGGGTAGTAATCTAAGTAAAGTGGGAACTCACACGAGACAAATGACGATCTCAGGTCGATGAACTAACCTATACACATGTCACCAGGGAACTGCTATCTAACATCTGGTATAATCCCAACTAGCAGGTTCCCGGCGAGTCCTGTCCGGTGTACTCATAACCTAATGAGCCCCTGTATACATCTTATGTGAACCAACTGACACCAGTGGCTTGTGAGACCGGCTACCGCCCCTCGTCGGGGTCTCGACTGTATACACTAGTCTACTCTAGAGAATCGATGCCTTGTCTCGAAACTCCCACGACTAGGGACCTTTTAAGGATTTTCTTATAGACCCCAGCTCCCACGTATATGATCGCCCTCATACTGCTTGTAGTCAAGCAAGAATCCTAGGGGCTCTATCAACGTGCAATAGTGACCTGTAAGGTCACCTAAAGCAGTACACGATGATAAAGATAAACCAGATAGCATACTATCATCTCGAGTAAGACTGTCCTACCGGCATATGTCCTCCCTCAATCATTGCAATCACGTGCCTGTGATCCAATAATTGACTCTGAGGGCACTATATCCAATATAATCATATTCTTCTTCTTCTTCTTCCTTTTGCTTAGAAAAGCTTTCTAGCTTTGATCCAAGTGATGATTTTGAGTGAGAATAAGAAAACAAATGAGAGAAAAAATCCTACTTCACATCCTCATCTACCCTTGCACTTCATTTAGTGAGTGTTAGCTTGTGTTAATGAAACTTCAAGGTAAATCATCTTTGTTATCGAAAATTGGAAGCAAGCTTGCATCTTTCTCTTCGTGGAGCCTCTCGAGAGTTCAGAACACGATGATCACAGCGAAGAGACCACAACACGGAGCTTATGAAGTGAAGGACTGGATCTACAAAGGTTGTAATCCCTCTCATTTAGTGTTAAAGTGTTTAACATACTTGTTTTCACTTAATCTCTAGTTTAAAGATCCGGCTTTGGGTTGTTCGGCACGGCTAATTTTTAAATCGGGCATGGTTGATGCCTCGTTGACCCTTGTGCGTGTGCCTAGCAACCCTACATGCTCTGATACCACTGTAGGATTACCTAGCACGACAGCAAGATTTCGGGAGGCATCGTCCATGCCATTTTCAAAAATTTGCCATGCTACATAACCCTAACCCTAGAATCTTAACTAGAGAATTAGACAATACAATCATGTAAACAACATTACATCTAAGTGAATATGGAATACAACCTTTGTAGACCTGTCCTTCACTTCAATAGCTCCGTGTAGTAGTCCCTTCGCTCCAAGTAGTGATCTTCCGGACTCTAGAATGGCTCCACAAGATGAAAAGAACAAGCTTGTACGAAGTCGTCGAGACCGAAGATGATCTACGTCGAGGAGACACCAACTCAAGCTACCTCTTCACTAATTAGGGATTAGTGAAGCTAACACCCTAAAATAAATGGCTAATCTAGTAAAAGATGATGAAGTAGGGTTTTTGCTCACTTTATTCTCACTAATTTTCTGCACTTCTCCAAAACCTAGAGAGCTCTCTTGATGAAAAAGAAGATGAAGAGAATAATAGAATGAGTGAGTATTTTGCAACCATGGGTGAGAAAATATCATATACTAACTCATGTAGAGACATAACCATGGCTAATTACAATGGTTGGATTAATAAATATCTTAAGTAAAACAAAATTAATGGACTAAGTCAATGGTTCCACAAGCTTCAACCATGAGCAAATTTCCAACTAATTTTTGATTTACTTTAAATAAATAAACCCTACATTATAATGAGCATGGTGTGAGTCTCATACACCCATGTAGCATGTATCATCAAGCATGACACAAAAAGAAACACAATTAATATATATCACATATATATTAAATGCATAAGTGAGAAATAGAAATGCTCAAGTGAGCAAATATTAGTTAATGTAAACTAATATATCAAATATACAATTATACATTAAATTATTAAATCAACTCTTAATTTAATAATCCAGCTATATCACATATAACCGACCGATATCATTTGTATCAACTTATCGAATCAACACTTGATTCGATAACCCGGCTATATCACATATAACCGACCGATATCACATATCACGAGAATAGAATACAGTATCATATACACGTATTAATTTCGGTCTCACACATATTACATATGTGCTCCTACTTCGTTTCGCCTGAGCCAGGAAACCTCTGTGTAGGATTCTAAAGACTCGTCAATACGGCGGCAGTAGGTGATGATCATATCAAGCACCCACATGCCGTCAACGGTACTAGCTGGACGTAACGGCTACCCAGGTATTGAGCGATCAGAAGATCAACAAACAAGCCTGCTCATACTCCTGTAAAGCTTGTCAGTAACACTGTCGTACAGTCCGGTCTCTTCGTCTGATATGTCGCATATCAAGTCTAGGGGTGGTAAACGTCAGACCCCAGTAACCGATAAGTCGTGCCGATGTGAGGCTCATAATGGGTCGAGAAACTACTGATAACACTTACCAGTAAATCTTCGTATCAGCCCTGGCCAGGGACTTCCTGTTATAGCCAATCGAGCACAGCGCAGCATCAACCCCCAATATCGGGAGAGACGAATCCCTTTCTATCGCTCATTGCCTCCATGTGACTCGGGACTGTACCCAAAAACCACCATTTTGCACGTTCTCTTTAACGTGGTAAGGTGGAAATCAAAGCACGGTGGGAATAACACAAGACTCTATGACGATCTCGGGTCTACAGACTAACTTGTACCAGTGTCACCAGAGAACTGCTATCTGACGATAAGTATAATACCAACTAGGAGTTCTCGGCAAGTATTGTTCAGTGTACCCAGTCTCCACTGAGCACCCATATACCATCTTTGATGTCAAACACCATTGGATGTGGGACCATCCATCGCCCATCATATGGGTCAAGAAGCGTATACGCTACTCTACTCTGGAATATCGATGCCCTGTCTCGATACACTCTCGACTAGGAACAATTAAAGGATGAACTTGTGGACTATCCTAGCCCCACTAGTATGATCTCCATCATAGTCCTGGAAGTCAAGTACACATCCTAAGGGCTTTATCAACATGTGAGAGCAAGACAGTATCACAATACAATCTATTTGTTAAGACAAAGAGCAACTAGATAGCATACTATCATGTCGAGCAAGAATGTCATCTCTATATATGTCCAAGAATCCACTATAATATACATCATATGTACAATAATGGCCTCTAGGGCATACACATAATTAACATCCTTGCATCAGCAAGGGGTCCAAGTGACATCAAGCATGCCAAATTCAAATTTTTATGGTGCTAAGCTAGACTAAACAAGATCTTTAGCTAGGTGATTAGGGTTATGGTTTGATATCTACAAAAACTATAGTAGTGAAAGATGGCTATACCCTCGTAGATCGAGTCATTCACTTTCCTTTTCTCTGTGTAGTAGTCCCGCGACTCCACTAGGCTCCACTTGAGGGTTTAGAGGAGCTTCCTCAGATGACCTTCATGCCGAAGATGATCTTCGTGCCGAAGATGATCCATGCGAAGTCCCTTCAACTCAAGCTACCTCTACTCTAAACTCTTTAGCGTAGGAAACACGCTACACTCGATCGCTAGTCAAGTGTAGGATGGTGAAGTAGGGGATGTTTAAAGCTCACAAGTTTGTGTTCAAACTTCATTATTCACATCACATGTGAGGGTTGAAGCTTGAACCATGACATTGAGGAAGAAGAAGAAGCTAGAGAGTAACCATGGGAGCAACTCAAGAAAATGGCTAAGTGTTGAGAATGAGCTTAGAATGAATGGCAACTATACCATAAGAACACTTAACTAGCCTAGAGAACCCACCAAAAATTCGAGCATCTAACTCCTAAAAGAGACTGGCGACATTGCTCATATATCCGGCGCCGCCGGGTCTATGGTGATGTTTTGGGATTTTTTTCTTTTGCGGTGTCTCTAGTTGCTTGTTGGTATTCTAGTGGTATTGTTTGATTTTTATAATTTTGAGTGTGCAGGAATTGGGGCATTTATATCGCTTTTTGACACTAAATCTCGTATTTTCCGACATTTCAGATTTTTAAGGAATTACGACCAGCAATCATGCGGAGTGAGATTCAAGTTCAATTACAAGACGTTGGTGAAGTACAGTGCCAAAGATCCGGGTAGTTTAACCCGCGCAAGCGAACATTCAAAGACTCGGGATCACTTCAAAGGGGTTTCTAAACCCAAAATCACATCGGTACGTACTTTCTAACACCTTCGCTCAAATACGACGCATTCCAATATTCTATCTTCTGCAGGATTCTTCGCACAAATTTGCCATCAATTACACAGAGAACTACCCGTATTTGTTGCAGCGCTTAAGCCTAAATGGAAAAAGAATTGCTTTATTGATTGAATTCTTGAATTCTTTTATTGAATTGCGCATTTGCATCTTAATACGGATATTAAAGGCACAAAAACAAACAAGATACGGTAAAGGATTTCATCACTTTTCTCCATAGCCCACAAATCACAAAAACTGCATTCTTGCATATCCACAGTAATTTAAAATCAATTAGAACTCTGACATTAAGGACTTCACACTCATTAGGAGAAGTTAACTGTGTTTAGAACACCGCTTAACTATATATCGTTCACGGGGTGTCTAGACAAGTGTTCAAGAGAAAGGGTTATCTAATTAAGCAATTTCGCGAAAGCGTTGGAAAACCTCCCCTTATCTCTGCACTTACCTGGCTTCGTGATCCGTATATCTTGAGCCCGTTTCTCGACACAGTTTTACTTCGACAATCAGGTTCTTGAGCAGGTCTAAGTTGACTTAGCATAACATAGACTGCTATGGGTGTGGTATTCTTGGTTTTTGTGATTTTTGTGAATTCTTGTTGATATGGGTGACACACAATTCAATTCAATTTTTCATGACTCTTATTCTTTTGTTTATACTCAGTCCAAATTCTTTTGTTCAAAATGCCACGATTCTTCCCACATTTATAAAAATTGTCCTTTTTAGGGGGTGACCAACCGTCACAGAATTTTGCTAACGGTCACCCACCTAACACTCTTGAGCCCAGTCCCACTTAAATTATAGACCTAATGATTGAAGATTTAGAGAAAGAGTTCGACAGAGTAACAGCTTTAGCATCACCACCGTCAGAACCCTCCCTACCTGAAACAATTGAGCCATCATTAGGAAATGATAGTGAGATGGATGCTAGGTTGACCTCTTTAGAGAAGGGTATTGAAATGATGATTTTGGTCGAGAATCAAATAGCTGCGATGCTAGCCCTGTTTATACAGCATTCTGAGCAATTGTTACACGCTTAAGCATTATCGTTGGCTAGATTTGAAGAGCATGTAGCTGTAGTGATTCTAAAGAGTGAACACTATCAATTAAAACCACATAGTGTCAATATCTGTCATCTAGGAAGTCACCCGAGTGAGATAAATGATCAAATGAATTTTGATGATTTCATAGATGATGATGCGAATGAATTGACTAAGTGTTACCAAGACACACAGGAAAACCTTCTAAGTCAGTCCACCACTAACCTTCGGGTACCTACTAAACCTCCTGTCACTTGTGATTTTGAGGTTGATTTAACGAAAACATTACTTGAAGAAGAAATTCATGAACCGACTGATTTTTTCATTCCAATTTTAGAAGAGGAAGTTTGTGATTTTGACAGGTATGGTTGGGATGAATTAATAGAGAAAATCAACGATCTGGAACCCACAATTTTTGTATCACCAGTTCATATTGTTTCGGAAGAAACATTAGTGTGGTAACTTAGTTTTTTAGATGACATGTACCTACCCATTTATGAATATGATGAGGGAGAAATAGTATTGGGAGAGTTAGGGGGCTGTAACGATGAAAATAGGATTGTGCAGGATTATAGGGAGGAAGGCAGTCTTGATAAATGTTCTTTCATACAAAGTTTTTGAGGAATTATTTGAGGATGAACTTGATATTCTAGGTGAGTTTGAGTCAGGATCAATTTTGGAACATCCCATGAACCTTTCTTTTTCTAAATTTTTTGCTGATGAACTCCAGTTTTTAAACGAACTTGACTTCGAAATTCAGCACGTGCTTCTTGAAAATTCAATTCATTCACGCAACAATTCATTTACCTCTTCAAAACTTCACCTTCAACGTCTTCCGATCCTTACTTACACACACCCATGCCCTTCACTAACACCTAACACATTCTTTTTCTTTTTCTTTCTTATACACGTATTCTTTTACGAGCCCTTGCATTATATCGACAAAATTTTTAAATGCCCGGTATTAATTTCTGGACTAACCCAATCTTTTAACTTGTATATACTATAATTAGTCTTAGGTTTTTTCTATTTCTTTGAATAAAACCCTGATGTCTAAGTCTAGCTACCGGTGACGGGAGCAACGATGAGGACATCGTAAAACTCAATTTTGGGGGTGAGCACTGCGTTTATTTTTCTGCATCATGTGTATATTCTGCATTGCATACATATTAAAAAACCCATAAAAATTATAAAAAAAATTCTTCAAAAACATAAAAACTTTGTCATGTTAGCTAGCGGGGGAACTTAGAATCGGAGTCTGACGGTTCGGTTGATAAGATAGAAGCAACTAAATCCTTTTTGAGAGATTGAAAACCCGAAAGATAACCCTCCCTTGTGTTTAACCATATCTGATATACGTCTTTTATAACACTTTACACGTGTCGTATGTGTTTGAGAATTTGATGAAAGTCTGACATGTCTGAAAACCTTTTAAAAATTGATAAATATCTTTATGATCAAACAGGTTTGTTCTAAGTTAAGTGATATCAAGAATAGTTCATAAGGTGAAGTAGATATGAAAGATATTATTGACGTTTTAATACAAGCTATAAGTCTGAAAAATAACCCATCCGGAACCTTGTTGGAGTAATTACACACCTTATCCACATATAACATCTTCAGATTTAAAAGAAATGCTGGCTATATCTCCGTTTTCACCAAGTTCAGAATATTTTAAATAAAATGAGTCTTTTGTTTTGTGGCCTTGGTAACTTGAGTAATTAAGTTCTTGGGGTGTCTCCATACCTAATTCCCTAAAACAATCTGGTTTGGGAGTCATTGACCCAAAGTCCGCTAAGTTTCCAATCGCAAAATAAAACAAGCTAAACAAGTATTCTCTCCGAGTTAAAAATCATCATGGTTCTTTGTGGGAGAATAATCTTAGCGGAGACAACTTTTCTATTAAAACAGTTTTTTTCGCGGAGATATGAAGGTATATTTTTAAAGACGTTTTGCACGATAACTTGGGTGTGTATGAACAAAAACATGTGAAAAGTAGGAGTGAAGAATAAGACTTAGGTTCTCTGTTAAAAACGATAGAAATTCTGACTTGAAACCTAACTTGAGAACAAAAACTTAAGAAAATCTTAACTCCTTTCAAACTCGTGTGATACTTTAAAAGTTTATTCTGATCCGTACTTATGACATGATGACCCTAATCAAGTTCTTAAAAACTTGTGGACACTATCTGCCCAATCACGTAAAGACGCGTATGAGCTTATGTTAAACAAATTGTGAGGAGTGAAAAATAGGGTTTAACGTTACTGACTTGGGTGATAGAACTTCTAACTTTGATCTCTAACTTAAGATTAGAATCAACAGTTTCTCCACGGCGCTAACTTGACTGGATTTTGTGGGTGTAATCCGGTGAAAACCCTCAGGAGACAATACTTCTCCTACTCCTACTAGGGACACCTAGAGGTTTAGTGGCTTGTTGCACGTGCTCAGTGTAATCGTGTTCCCTACGAAAGTGAGGCTAGGATTATTGGTTTTGCTCGGGACGAGCAAAATATAAGTTTGGGGGTATTTGTTCATCTCAGAAAACTGCATTTTTATACCTCTCATTCATTATCAATTTTGTTATATATCGGTACTATTAATCAGTGCCTGCCTAGTAATTACAGATTACAGGTATTTGTGATAAAACACTAGAAATACACTCAATATCATGGATATAGTGTTTGGGAGCCGACACTACAATCAAAACAGAGAACCGACTGATATTCAAGGAGCCCTTTTGCAATAAACATGTGTGCACACAATTTTGGTCCAACACAACACATATGTGACACTAGCTCTTTGACATGGACCATATGGGGGCTGCCTTTGCACAATTTATGCAAGTGGGCACATGTGGATGGTGACATGAGTTAAATGCTAAAAGTTTTGATGTGATATGTAGCATCATGTTTCCTTCCAAAATCCCTGAGTAGTAACCATGAATTTATACAGAAATCAAGCAGCACCAGGATTATGTTGGAGAGCACTTGAGTTTACCATGCCAGCATGAGCCTCAAGGCTTGGATTTGGACCGGCGAGACCCCCCATAAATCCGGCGACACCGGTCCCCTTAGCTCCTTTTTCCCCCATTTTTCTTCTGGCACTTTATAGGCATCACATCATCCATTTTATATTGTTTGTTTATTCTATTTTGATGCCTATAAATACCATAACAGATTTGGACCATGGTGCATAGTATATGTAGGGTTACTAGGCACTGTCACAAGGGTCTATAAGGCATCAACCATACCCGATTGAAAATTTAGAAGTGCCGAACAATCTAAAACAAGGATCTTTGCTAGATAATTAGGGTTATACATGCATGTAAATATCTTTACATCTAAGAGAGGGGGATTACAACCTTTGTAATCAGCTCCTTCGCTTCATAAGCTCCGAGTAGTAGTCCCTTTGCCGCGATCCATGATCTCCCGGACTCAAGAGAGGTTCCACAAGCCGAATGATCCATGCTTGCTTAAAGTCTTCCTTTTCGAAGATGATCTACCTTGATGTTTCTTTAACTCAAGCTCTCACTTCTATAATCAAGTATTAATGAAGTGAACACCCTAATCTAAGTGGCTAGATTAGATGAGGATGATGAAGTAGTAATTTGGCTCTCTTTTATTATCAATTTCTCACACACACTCATCACAAAATCAAAAGCTAGTAAGCTTAACGAGGAAGAAGAAGATGATGAAGTCTTTTGTGATGAATAATGAATTGTTATTTTAATTACAAATGCAACCCATGGTTAATAATGAAAGGGCTAACCATTGTAGAGATTTAACTAGGGTAAAGGGTTTGGGTTGGGTTAGATAATATCTCCACAAATATCAACACATAATATCTTAGCTTAAAACAAAACAAAAGCTTCTAGAAGCTTCATGAAAAAGCTAACCCAAATCAAACCCTAATCATGTTTAATCTCCACTAATCATGTTGATTTAGTAATCATAACTTGTTATAATATTATATATCACATATATAATATATTTTTGTAACAAAAGAAAATAATACAATTAACGTATATCGCATATATATATCAATGTATTATCCGGTGAGAAAATGAATCAATAAAGCGAGCCAATATTAGTTAATGTAATGTAACATATCACATATATAATTATATATTAAATTATCGAATCAACACTTGATTCGACAATCCGGCTATTTCTCAAATAACAGACTAATATTAAACTGTATCAGTTCATCGAATCAACACTTGATCCGATTACCCGTCTATATCACATATACCCGGCAGATATCAAATATCTCAAGAATAGAATACGGTATCTCATATCGTATTATTCTCGGTCCCGCACATATCACATATGTGAACCTACTCCGTTTTGCCCGAGTCAAGAAACCTCTGTGTAGGACTCTAAAGAATCGTCAATACGCCGGCAGTAAGTGATGATCATATCAAACACCCACAAGCTGCAAGCGGTCAGCTAAACGTAACAGCCATCCAGGTATTGATCGATCAGAAGATCAACAAGCAAGCCTGTACATTCTCCTGTGAATCCAATCAGTAACACTCCCGTACAGTCCGGTCTCTTCGTCTGATATGTCGCATATCTAGTTAGGGGTGGTATACGTCAGACCCCAGTAATCGATAAGTCGTGTCGATGTGAGGCTTATAACTGGTCGAGAACCTACTGATAACACTTACCAGTAGTACTCTATATCCGCCCTGGCCAGGGACTTCCAGTTGTAGCCAATCGAATACAGCACAACATCAACTCCCTATACCGGGAGAGACGAAACCCCTCCTATCGCTCATTGCCTCATATGATTCGGGATTGTACCCAAAAGCCATCGTTTTTCACGCCCTCTTGGACGTGGTAAGGTGGAAATCAAAGCACAGTGGAAATCACACAAGACTCTATGACGATCTCGGGTCTACAGACTAACCTGTACCAGTGTTACCGGAGAACTGCCACCTGACGTGAGGTATAATACCATCTGGGAGTTCTCGGCGAGTCCGTCCAGTGTACCCAGTCTCCACTGAACACCCGTACATCATCTTTGATGTCAAACACCGATGGATATGGGATCATCCATTGCCCATCATATGGGTCAAGATGCGTATACGCTAGTCTACTCTGGTGTATCTATGCCCTGTCTCGACACACCCTCGACTAGGAACAGTTATAGGATGTACTCATTGACTACCCTGGCCCTACTAGTATGATCTCATCATAGTCCCAGTAGTCGAGTACATATCCTAAGGGCTTTATCAACATGTGAGAGCAAGACAGTAAACTAATATAAGTCAACATGTTAAGACAAAGTGAAACCAAATAGCATACTATCATGTCGAACAAGAAAGTCCTCTCTATATATATCCAAGCATCCACTATAATATACATCATATGTACAACAATGGCCTCTAGGGCATATATATAACTAACAATCTCCCACTTGCACTAAAGCCAGCTGTTGTAGTATCTCATACCCAGCATCCCGAAGAGTCTCTCAAACTGTGTCTGGGGAATGACCTTCGTGAGTGGATCCGCAGTGTTGTCCTTCATATCAACTCTCCTGACCTCGATCTCCCGGCGATCAACTATCTCCCGGATCAGGTGATACCGCCTTAAGATATGTCTGGACTTCTGATGGGACCTGGGTTCCTTGGCCAAAGACACAGCTCCATTGTTATCGCAATACAAAGGTATTGGATGCTCAATGGATGGAACCACACCAAGTTCAGTAATGAACTTCTTCATCGAGACAGCCTCTTTTGCAGCATCGTTGGCAGCGATGTATTCAGCCTCCATCGTCGAGTCTGCAACGGTTTCCTGTTTAGAACTCTTCCAACACACCGCCCCTCCATTGAGGGTAAAGAAAAACCCCGAGTGCGACTTAGAGTCGTCCTTATCACTTTGGAAGCTCGAATCGGTAAAGGATTCCACCTGGAGTTCTCCGTTACCATATACCAAGAAGATCTCCTTAGTTCTTCTCAAGTACTTGAGAATGTTTTTCACGGCTATCCAGTGACTCTCTCCAGGATCTGCTTGATACCTACTCACTACACTTAGTGAGTATGCTATATCGGGTCTGGTATATAGCATCGCATACATGATAGAGCCTACTGCCGAAGCATAGGGTATGCCTTGCATGCGAGCTCTCTCCAAATCAGTCTTGGGAGACATCTCTTTGGAGAGAATGAATCCAGAGATCGTGGGTAGGTTCCCACGCTTGGGTTCTTCCATACTAAACCTCTTTAGTATGGTGTCAATATACCTGGATTGGGACAATCCCAGCATACGTTTAGATCTATCTGTAGGGTTGCTAGGCACACGCACAAGAGTCTACGAGGCATCAACCGTGCCTGATTTAAAATTTAGTCGTGCCGAACAACCCAAAGCCGGATCTTTAAACTAAAGATTAGGCGAAAACAAGCATGTTAAACACTTTAACACTAAGTGAGAGGGATTACAACCGTTGTAGATCCGGTCCTTCACTTCTTAAGCTCCGTGTTGAGGTCCCTTCGCTGCGATCATCGTGTTCCGGACTCTCGAGAGGCTCCGCGAAGAGAATGATGCAAGCTTGCTTTCAATCTTCGATAACAAAGATGATCTACCGTGAAGTTTCATTAACACAAGCTAACACTCACTAAATGAAGTGAATACCCTCATCTAAATGGCAAGGGTAGAAGAGGATGATGAAGTAGGATTTTTGCTTTCATTTGTTTTCTTATTCTCACTCATTTTTCATCACAAAATCAAAGCTAGAAAGCTTTGCAAGAAGGAACTCAAGGAAGAAGAAGAATGAATAATGAATCCTTTTGTTATGAATAATGAAAGGATAATCATGATGAATAATGCAACCATGGTCAACTAAACCCTTATAGAGATTTAACTAGGGCTAGGGTTTGGGTTGGGTTAAAGGTGAGTCACTTGAAAATATCAAGCATAATATCTTTTCCATGACAAAAGAAAAACCTTCTAGAATGCTCATGAAACAACTAACCCAATTCAAACCCTAACCTTGTTTAATCTCCACTAATCATGTTGCATTAATAATCATATCATGTTACAATATTATATATCACATATATAATATTTATTTTAACAAAATAAAATAATACAATTAACATATATCGCATATATATCAATGTATTACCCGAGTGAGAAAAAGAATGTTTTAGTGAGTTAATATTAGTTAATGTAATTTAATATATCATATATATTATTATACATTAAATTATCGAATCAACACTTGATCTGACAATCCGGCTATATCGCATATAACCGACTAATACGATGACCCGGCTATATCACATATACCCGGCCGATATCTCATATCGCGAGAATCTAATACGGTATCACATACCGCATTATCCTCGATCCCGCACATATCACATATGTACTCCTACTCCGTTTTGCCTGAGTCAAGAAACCTCTGTGTAGGACTCTAAAGAATCGTCAATACGCCGGCAGTAGGTGATAATCATATCAAACACCCACAAGCTGCAAGCGGTCAGCTAAACGTAACAGCCACCCAGGTATTGAGCGCTCAGAAGATCAACAAGCAAGCCTGTACATTCTTCTGCGAATCCAATCAGTAACACTCCAGTACAGTCCAGTCTCGTCGTCTGGTAAGTCGCATATCTCGCCTAGGGGTGGTATACGTCAGACCCCAGTAGCTTGATAAGTCGTGTCGATATGAGGTCTATAACAGTTCGAGAAACTACTGATAACATTTACAAGTAAATCTCAGCAACCCTGGCCAGGGATTTCCAGTTATAGCCAATCGAACACAGCACAACATCAACTCCCTATACCGGGAGAGACGAATCCCCTCCTATCGCTCATTGCCTTCATGTGATTCGGGACTGTACCCAAAAGCCACCTTTTTGCACGCCCTCTTGGACGTGGTATGATGGAAATCAAAGCACAGTGGGAATCACACAAGACTCTATGACGATCTCGGGTCAACAGACTACTCTGTACCAGTGCCACCGAAGAACTGCCATCTGACATGAGGTATAATACCATCTGGGAGTTCTCGGCAAGTCCGTCCAGTGTACCCAATCTCTACTGAGCACCCGTACACCATCCTTGATGTCAAACACCGATGGATATGGGATCATCCTGCAAGATCAGATTGGTTATTATTTTATCTAATCAGGATGGATCCCACTGTTTTTATCAAATCTTCCTTCAAACCCTAAAAGGAAAGACTAGCCTGGATTAATTACACCCTACAATTTTGCCAATCTTTCACCCTTCTTCCTCCTTCAAATTCATTCTAGGGTTTGATAAAGAGAGAGATACAAAGTGAGAAAAGAAATTCTAAAGTGTACCCATTTCCTATTTCATCATCCTCTACTAGACTAACACTTTAGTTTAGGGTGTTTGCTTCACTAATTCTCTAGTTAGTGAAGTAGAAGCTTGAGTTCGTATTCCCTCGACGTAGATCATCTTCGGCCTCGAAGACTTCAAGCAATATCGTTTTAATCTTCTCATGGAGCCGTCCGAGAGTCCGGGAGTTCGATGATCGCAGCGAAGGGACTACAATAAGGAGCTTTAGAAGTGAAGGACCGATCTACAAAGGTTGTATTTCTTATTCACTTAGTGATAAATGTGATTTACTTGCATGTGTTACCCTAATATTCTAGCAAAGATCTTGTTTAGAGTTATTCGGAACGACTAAAATTTTAATCGGGCATAGTTGATGCCTTGTAGAACCTTATTAGAGTGCCTAGTAACCCTACACATCCATCGCCCATCATATAGGTCAAGATGCATATGCGCTAGTCTACTCTGGTGTATCGATGCCCTGTCTCGATACACCCTCGACTAGGAACAGTTAAAGGATGTACTCGTCGACTACCGTGGCCCCACTAGTATGATCTCATCATAGTCCCAGTAGTCGAGTACATATCCTAAGGGCTTTATCAACATGTAACATAGAGACAATCAGAGTACATGTTAAGATAAAGAGCAACCAGATAGCGTACTATCATGTCGAGCAAGAAAGTCCTCCCTATATATGTCTAAGCATCCACTACAATATACATCGTATGTACAGTAATGGCCTCTAGGGCATACATATAACTAACAATCTCCCACTTGCACTAGGGCCATCTGTTGTGGTATCACATACCCAACAATTAGCTGTGGTTGAAGTATCTCATACTCAACCATCCCATAAAAGTCTCTACTGGGATAAAGGCCTTTGTGAGTGGATCCGCGCTGTTGTCTTCTGTATCTACTCTCCTAACCTCGATCTCCCTGGAGATCAACCATCTCCATGATCAGGTGATACTTCCTAAGAATTATATCTGGATTTCTGATGGGACGGGAGGTTCCTTGGCATAAGCCACAACTCCATTGTCACACAATGGTAGGAACGAAGTTCATCTCATGAACTTATATATATCCAGACTGCCTCTTTGGTAGCATCCTTGGTAACGATTTATCTTTCCTTTTATCATCTAGTAAGTCACGGTATCTAGCTTGGAACTCTTCCAACATACCGTTCCTCCACTAAGGGTAAAGACAATGCCTGCGACTGACATTCAGTCGTCCTTATCACACTGGAACCATTCCAGTGATTCTCCTCAGGATCGATTGATACCATCTCACTACAACTAGTGAGTATCCTAACATCCAATTAGATCTATCTCATAGATCCAAAAACCCAGGATTTAGGAGGTATCACTTTGATCCTATATGGAGAATCCTTGTGATAAGCGGAGATTAACCGAGCGTAGCATAGGAAACTCCTTCCTTATCAAGAGTATGTCATCCACGTACTCTACGAGGATCACCACCATACTCCCTACTCCCTTTTTGTATATACAAGGTCCATCTACCATTTTGACGAAAGCCAAACTCTTTGACTACAACATCAAAACAGACGTTCCAACTCCGCGACGCCTGATTTATCACATAAAACATCTTGCTCATGTTTCCGCTGCTCCCATTGTCTACGAAGCCCTCTGGCTGTGTACTGATAGACGCTCTCTTCCAAATCAACATTTAGAAAAGCAGTCATGACACCCAACCGCCAGATATCATAGTCATGGTATATAGCCGTGGCAAGTAGGATCTGGATGGACTTAAGCATAGCTTTGAAAGTCTCAACTTTTCCATGTACACCAAGTAATCTTCTCAAGATATACTTGCTCCTGATGGGGATTTAACCCTTCAGATAAAGCAACCAAAGTCCATACTATGTTGGTGTATAAGGATTCCATCTCATATCGCTAAGCATCCAGCCATTCTTACAGAGTCCGGCTCCTGATGGCCAGCTCGAAACTAGTTGGGTCATCATCTCATGATGCAATCCTCGCTCCCACTGTCATAGAGAAACCCAAGTATCTCTCAGGTGGGTGAGGAACCCTACTAGATCGGCGAAGAGGCTGAGGTTCGTTGGAAACTATTGAATCCTTTGGTTCTACCAAATCATCAGCTGCAATTTGTATAGCTGGAACTCCTTCCAGTTTTACCTCATGACCACTAATTTTTCCATAAGAAATTCCCTTTCACAAACGTGGCATGTTGAGAAACAAAACATCTTTTATTCCTCGGTTAGGTAGAAGATATTCCCTTGCGTATGCTTGGGATATCCAACAAACTTCCACAGATCTGACTTTGCCTCGAGCTTGTCCAGATTTTGCTTTTTAGACATAGGCCGGACAACCCCAAATCTTAACAAACTTAAGATATGGGCTCTTCCCTTTCCATATCACATATGAAGTGGTAGGCAACTGATTTGATTTGAACCCTATTCAAAAATTATGCAACTTCTCAAGTGCATAACTCCCAAAAGGAAATAAGAAACTCAGTAGTACTCATCATAGAGCACACCATATCACATAGGGTGCTATTGCTCCGCCTCGATATACCATCGTGCTATGGTGTATACGGAGGAGTAATGCCGAGAGAGAATCTTATTCTCTTTTAGAATAGTCCAGGAATTCCGTGCTCTAGTATTCTCCTTCTTGATCTCATCAAAAGACATAATACTTATACCCGTTTTTGGTTCTCTACTTCTAACTTATATTTCGTGATTATCTGAAAAGTTTCGGACTTGTGTTTCAACAGGAACATATGTATGAATCTTGAGAGATCATCAGTGAATATAATGAAGTACAAAGAACCGGTCTTGGCATGTGTAGACAGGGGACCTTCATACATCAGCACTTGATCTGACAATCCGGCTATATCGCATATAACCGACTAATACGATGACCCGGCTATATCACATATACCCGGCCGGTATCTCATATCGCGAGAATCCAATACGGTATCACAGACCGCATTATCCTCGATCCCGCACATATCACATATGTACTTCTACTCCGTTTTTCCCGAGTCAAGAAACCTCTATGTAGGACTCTAAAGAATCGTCAATACGCCGGCAGTAGATGATGATCATATCAAACACTCACAAGCTGCAAGCGGTCAGCTAAACGTAACAGCCACCCAGGTATTGAGCGCTCAGAAGATCAACAAGCAAGCCTGTACATTCTCCTGCGAATCCAATCAGTAACACTCCCGTACAGTCCGGTCTCATCGTCTGATATGTCGCATATTTCGTCTAGGGGTGGTATACATCAGATCCCAGTAGCTTGATAAGTCGTGTCGATATGAGGTCTATAATAGTTCGAGAAACTACTGATAACACTTACCAGTAAATCTCAGCAACCCTGGCCAGGGATTTCCAGTTATAGCCAATCGAACACAGCACAACATCAACTCCCTATACCGGGAGAGACGAATCCCCTCCTATCGCTCATTGCCTCCATGTGATTCGAGACTGTACCCAAAAGCCACCTTTTTGCACGCCCTCTTGGACGTGGTATGATGGAAATCAAAGCACGGTGGGAATCACACAAGACTCTATGACGATCTCGGGTCAACAGACTACTCTGTACCAGTGTCACTAGAGAACTGCCATCTGACGTGAGGTATAATACTGTAAGTGCACGGTGGCGCCCCGGCCGTCAATCCGAAGCCGGAATGCGGAAGCGGTGAATTACTTAAACTTTTCAAACCGGCACCACCGCGCACTATAAACCCGTATCGTGCCATTAAACTAGTCCTAGCTATCTAGAGAGTGGGTAGAGAGATATACCGAGTGATCCGTGTCCTCCGGTCTTCTCGTCGTCGTCCCGATCTCCCGCTGAATGTCCGGTCTCCACCTCCTCGCAGGAAGGGCACCACGTCGCCGGCTTCTTTTACGGGCTCCTACCACTATACCGAGGAAACTCGGGCACGAAGTTGGCGAGTCGACGTGCCCATGGTTTGCTGTAGAATGTGGGTAGAACTCATGTCTCATTTGGGGTAGTGGATGTTGCCTTTTAGTGGAGGAAAGAAGATATGAACTTTTAGAGATCAACTTGGGGATTTTTGCAAGCATCAAGAGAGCGAAAAATCCCACACCAAAACGAATCAAACCCCACCCCCTTAGTGGCCGGCCATGCATCTTGGGAGAGGAGAGAATGAGAGAGGGAGTGAGTGAAAAAGATAGCCACAAGAAAAAATGCAAGTGAGAGGAATGGTCATCATGCAAGAATCATCATCACTAGCAAAACCAACACACCAAACCCACCATCATCACTCACAAAAGTCAAGTCATCATGGAGTCAAAACAAGTCAATGGATGGTGCACCATCATGAAAACCATCATGATGTAACAAAATGCAAAGAACACCCTCCACAAATGCTTATTTGTACAAATGCAAATAAGCCCTCCTCCACCAATCTTCGGCCAATGAAAGATACAAAGAAATATGGCCGAAACGGAAAGCAAACTGGCAACTCCAGAAAACTGGTCCCGTAATAAATTACAGGAAAATCCCGATACTGTGTATACACACCCGCATCTGTATTCCGACCGAAATACAAATGCAATGAGACAAAATCTACACTGCACTATACTAGGATCCGGCTTAAACCAAAGCCGGCTAGTATTATCCATCCGATCCTGATCCGTGCAATACCGCACGTATCTGATCGAACCCTGCCATATATCCATGCGGCCTCTAATACTAACCGTCCGATCCTGATCCGTGCAATACCGCACGTATCTGATCGAACCCTGCCATATCTCCATACGGCCTCTACAGCGTTTCGGCCGAAAACTTGAGCAACTGAATGTGGGGGACTCTGAAGACTCGTCAATACTATGGCTGTGGATTTAACCACTAGCACGTCAGAGGTATTAGCCATACGTGACAGGCCACCAGCTATTGACCGAAAGGGACGTCGATGAGCGAACTCATCCTGACACCCTACTGAGCCTGTCAGTGACAATATCCGCACAGTCCGGTCCGTTCGTCTATGAGCATCGCATGGCGGGCCTAGGGGGTTGGTAAAAGTCAGACCCCCAAAAGCGGTACAAGTCGTGTCAGAGATCAGCCCAGAACACCCTAAGATACTACTGGAATACCTACCAGTAAATCTCCTGCCTTGTCCAAGGACTTTTCATATTCTGGCTCTCCTAGACACAGCGCCACCTCACCCCCAATACCGGGAGAGACGAACCCCCGAAGATCCGCTCACTGCCTCCATGTGGCTCGGGACTGTACCCAACTAAAACCTATTTGCACGTCTCCTTTGAGCGTGGCAGGGTAGTAATCAAAGTACAGTGGGAACTCACACGAGATAAAGGACGATCCTCAGGTCGATGAACTAACCAGCACACATGTCACCAGGGAACTGCTATCTGACGTCAGGTATAAGACCAACTAGCATGTTCCCGGCGAGTCCTGTCCGGTGTACTCATAACCCAATGAGCACCTGTATACATCTTAGGTGAACCAACTGACACCAGTGGCTTGTGAGACCGGCCACCGCCCCTCGTCGGGGTCTCGAATGTATACACTAGTCTACTCTGGAGTATCGATGCCCTGTCTCGAAACTCCTACGACTAGGGACCTTTTAAGGATATGCTTATAGACTACCAGCTCCCACGTATATGATCGCCCTCATACTGCTGGCAGTCAAGTAAGAATCCTAGGGGCTCTATCAACATGTAAGAGCGACCTGTCAGGTCACCTAAAGCAGTACACGTTGATAATGGTAAACCAGATAGCATACTATCATCTTGAGTAAGACTGTCCTACCGGGATAGGTCCTCCCTCAATCATTGCAATCACGTGCCTGTGATCCAATAATTGACTCTGAGGGCACTATCTCCAACAATCTCCCACTTGCACTCAAGGCTAATTATTGCGATGTCGCATACTCACAGCCCGTGTGATACCGAACACCCAACTCCTCTACTAATCAGTCTCACAAAACTCGTTTGCGAAACTATTGCATTCGAGGAATAGCCTCAGTGAGTGGATCCGCTTTGATGTTTCTTTCTATGTCTCTCTATATCTCAAGTTCGCGGAGAAAGCCATCTCCCGAAATGAGCAATACCTGTCTTAGAATGTGTCTGGATGTCTGATGGGACCTAGCTCATAAATGAACTCCAAATCCAAACTTCTTAGACTGTATCGTCAACTGAACTTAATCAGTATCCTGCGCCATGCCTCCCTCAGTATTGCCTTGGACCACCTGTCCAAAATACTGCCCCTCATCAGAAGGAAAACTATAACTCTGACAACCTCCTTGTCGTCCAGGTCACCTTGGAAGCCTGGAATGATAACTGTCTCCCGCATGAGGCTGTCGTTATCATATCCCTAGAACATCCACTAATGTTCTAAAACTGCTTCCGACTGTTTCTCCAAGATTGGATCAATGTCAACTTATTGCATCTAGTGCAAGAACAACATCTGGTGTGGTACTTGACATATCATGATTGACTCAATTGCCTGAGCAAGTGATCTGCCAATCATGCACATCCCTCTCCCCTTTAGTCTGTAAGACACCTTTAGAGAGGGTGACTCCATCACCTGCAAGTACACTACTGTGCCAGGAGTCATCCATTCTAAATACTCGTAGAATGCTGTCTAAGTACCCTGATTGGGAAACCACCCAAATCTAGATCTAAAACCATAGATCTAGTAACCAGTATGTCTGATATAATGTCCAAGTCCCATGTGGAGAAACCACTGTGTGACGACCAAAGTATAACCGATCGTAGTATAGGAATATCACTTCCTACTCTGTGTATGTCATCCAAATACCATGACATCACACCCTACTACCTTCTCAACAGATCCATCCCCTATTCTGATGAAGTCAAACCTATGACTGTCACATCAGAAATAGATGATCTATCTCCGCTACATCTGCTTTAGTCTATAAATAGACATAAGCCACTTGTCCACCAATGCTTCCGCTGCTCCCACTGACCACGACAACCCTCTGGCAGAGTCATATAGACGTACACTTCTAAAGCCAGTTTAGAACGACACTATATTCATCCTCCTGCCGGGTCTCACAGTCTGGAACAACAGCTATGGCAAGTCTGGGTAAACAAGAACTTCCCTGTCACCATCCTTGAGGCTACCGGAGTGTACCTCTCGGGTGCCTGAAGTTACCCACCTTATCTGCGGAGTGGCCAATGGAATGTCAAACCAGATTGAATCTTTAGGTTCCTATCAAATCTTCAGTAATCGTTTGTGGTTCTGGAATCACTTCCAGTTCTACCATACTCCCACTACTGTTTTCTGAAAAAATCCATTTTTATTAAAACTGTGGCGAGTCTAGAACAATATCACTATTGATCTTCCAGATGGTAGAAAGTCAACCCTCGCCATAGCCTGGGTCAACCCACAAACAGCCATTACAGAAACGTGCCTTGAGTTATCCAGAGTCTGGTTTTAAGCATAAGCCAGAAAACTCCCCGTACCTTAACATCGTTAAGATACGAACTGTTCTATATCCAATATAGGAACAGAGGCACTGATTTAATTGAACCAGATTCAAATCATGCAGCTGTCTCTAGTGCATGTCAATTAAATGGAAGGAGGCCTATCAGCGTTACTCAACTTAGGAATGCTTCCAATTATGAGTAACCTGAAAGAGAAGCAAGTTCCCTTAATCATTACTATCAACTGAATACCATACATGAGTATCTACATCTTCGATCACCTTGAAGAAACCCGATACTTGCAATACCTGGTTCTCTACATTATTCATATACCTATAACTTCTCAAAATTCGGACCCTGTGTTTCCACGAAACACCTGTCTAAAAACTAGAGAAGTCATAAGTAAACCGAATATAGTACGAGGACCAACCCCTCTGTCCTGATGGACCCTGGACAACATAAAATACTCTGTATAAGTCCCTTGAGTCTGATTACTCATTCACTTTGTGTCGTAGGTTGAAAACTGTACTTATGGTTAAGAAGAATTACACCGCTGTTTAATACTCCTTACCTAACCATCCACTGATATAGGTAAATGTCACAGACATAATTTCAAAAAGATATGTCTCACTCTATAAAAATAGACGTACAGATATATCAATTTGAAATTGGTGCATAACAGCGGATATTCAAAACCAAATATTTGCCATCCGGCAAACAATCCAGGTGGCTTCCTCAAATATTACCGATTACAACGAATCCCGATATAATGAGGATGATCACCCAATTCCCAATAACTTACTCCCACTCATCATCTGTAAAACCATACAGATGTGAGAATCATACCTGGTAAATACATACCCTGGAGTAAGTATCTAATCGGGAAATCAGTTTTTCTATTAACAGTACACAGAGAAACTGAAACATTGAAATGTTTCGATGGGGTATACTGGTATTCCTAGTAATGTCTCTTCCATTATCCAGATTCACAACTGTAACTGTATATCTCTTTGCCACCTCTCCAAATCCCTTTATATGTCTTTAGTCATTACCTTCTGTACACCCCTTTTGGCCAAATGGTTTTCTTCCTTCCCTACCGTTCGGCACCAGCCTATGGTTTGAAATAAGACTATCCAATAAGCATAATGGGTGTACTGTCCTAATCCTAGGAGCACTCGCAATGCAAGAGAAGGTGAAGATAAAAGACAACCGAATAAACCTTATTCTTATTTCTCCTGAACCAGAATCCATCCCCGAACTGGAACAAGTTCCTTTCGAGTTCGTATATAAC
The DNA here is from genome assembly GCA_030015575.1 of Agapanthus africanus. Lineage (NCBI taxonomy): Eukaryota > Viridiplantae > Streptophyta > Magnoliopsida > Asparagales > Amaryllidaceae > Agapanthus > Agapanthus africanus. The sequence continues at coordinate 333,693,644 of CM057350.1, read as the reverse complement.
CATACGATGGAGTATCCAATAAACTGTGGATCTTCGTAGTGATACGGAGTGTTCTGGAGAAATACAAAGATGATTTAGGATTGGCGAAGAAATACTTGGTTTGGTCGTGAATAGCAGTCGCAATTTACTTTTCCCTCTTACTAATCCCTTGTAATATCTTTACTTAATACCTTCTGCACACCATCGTTATGCTAATTGGTTTTCTTCATTCCCTACCGGTCGGCACCAGCCTAAGGTTTGGAAGAAGACTATCCAATTTGTGTAATAGGTGTACTATCTCCTAAACCAAGGAGTACTCGCAACTTGAGAGAAGGTAAAAGGAAAAGACAACTGAATAATCCTATCCGTTTTCTCCAGAGCCGGAAACCATCCTCGAATAAATTCCTTCGAGTTCGTATCTAACCATACGATGGTTTTGTCCAAAGGAAGTGGACGTTCGTAGTAATACGGGGTGTCCTGGAGAAAAGGGTAAAAGTAGGAGTGGCAATGAGGTTTGCAACTCTGACAATCCAAAAGCCAGTGTTAAGAAGGTTCGGTTAATTTGGTCACTGAGTCATAGTCTAGGGTCAGGTCAATGGTCGCTACCAAAGAGAGAGAGAAAAGAAACACTCAGCGTGCACTCTAACCTAGATCAGAATGGTTACCAATTTATCCAATCTGGAAACCTCCCACTGTCACCTCAAATTCTCCTCCAAACCTGAAAGAAGAATTAGTCGGGGTCACCCGAGGAGTAAACTAACTCATCAGTGGGAATCAGGATCCAACTATCATCACATGATAACGTGACGGAATCCGCTCACGTCATCACACTCCAGAAGGTATGCGCATATCTGGCAAGTTTGAGTTTCTTTAGAAACTCCCGATGTGATTTTTGCCCCATGCTCTTATGACCTTGACGAAGGCCAACATATCATAAGTCACATGTCAAGTTCTACCCGTCATTGTCCAGGTTAATTTGAACCCACCCGTACATACCCTTGACGAAGGCCAAAATAGTAGTATGACTGTCCCAAACCAACGCATCTATCTATGCAGCAGAAAGGTAACAAGCAGCTACCATACACTATGCCTTGACGAAGGCCAACATACATAGCATGAATACTACGTGCTACCCATCTGAAACGACGGAGGGCTACGAATGGTTTCTGGAGAAAACCTTTAACGTAATGAACTTGATATCGTTGAAGGAATGGATAGCTTTTAAAAATATAGTGGCGAAAACCTTTGCTAAAGAGGTCACTCCCGGTGAAGGGTTCTCGGCTCTTTCCCCGTAGAATGAGGTGCAGGATATTCCAACTGAATACCACGATGCAAAACAAAAGTGATCGGCTATAGTGAAGTTATTGCCCTGACGCAAATTTTTTTCCAAGGGGTCACTCCCGGTGAAGGGATCTCGGCCCCTGCCTCGTCGACTGAGGAGCAGGATATTCCAACTGAATACCACGATGCAAAACAAAAGAGAACGTCCTTGCAATAACAGCTTTTTGAAAAGTGTTCCAACAACATCAGAATAGGTTTGTTTTAACTTGCATTGATCCGAATCAACGCGGTCCCATCAATTGATCACCCCACAAAGAACGAAAATATACTGATGTACGTATATGCCACCCGCATTCGCCACTGGGTCCCGTCATTACCCGTTAGGTTAGCTAACTAACGACAGAGCGGGGACTGGACTAGCGCGGATGCAAAACATATACAACATCTACTAGTATATATATATATATCAATATATAATATTTCGCTCAAGGCGTGATAAAATGCAACATCACAGAAATGTACAGCATCACAGAACAATACAGATATCTGGGATCCCCGGGTTTCACAGAGCCGCTGAAACCCGACGTTCCCCTGGTCGTGTGGATAGCCTGTGCAATGAAATCCTAGACCCCTATGGGCGTGGCAAGTTACCCGCCAAAATCTGAAGCGAGGCAGCCCCCTTCAGCAACGTGAATGGACCACCCGGCACTTCACGGAATCCGGTAACTTGGGCACCCCTCCTGGGTCAACCTGTACCCCCTACGAGTGCGGCGAATAGCCTGCCAATTCTAGAGTGAAGCCCCCTCCTTCTCAATGCCATGAGATGCGGGCCCGTTGCCCTCTAGAACCCGGCTATCCGTGCACCCTAGCTTGGGGTAATCCTAGTACAGAAAGTAAAATATACATACAACGGGTACATCGACCACAACCTGGTCGTGCCATAAAAGAATAATATACAGAAAGGCAGTGACGGCAGTCCACATGTCGGACGCTCGCCCGGCAATATCAAATGTACATGATACAACAAAACTGTACTACCACTGCAAACAGGCTATCCCCCACGACCGATCCGCAACATCACAGCAATATCACAGAACATCAACGTGAAGGGCACGTTCGCAAATCCGTCTAACCGGGCTATAGCAGTTAGACTGGATTTACCGATCAAGTGACATTCACGGTCGCAGATATAATGTAAATACAGTGAACAAATGTATTTAAAATATCCGATCGATTAAATTTTACCAAGTGGGCCCCCAAGCAATACTGTAGCACTCACATAAATTCTGGGTCGAAACAAAATATACCAAAACCCCTATTTTCAGCCCAAAAGCCCACTGCAAAAAATTGGTGGAATGAAACAAAATTCCTGCGGCGGAAGCGCGGCCAAAGAGGGGTTATGGCCGCGGTCGTATGGAAAGATCAGATCACCAAATTTTTACAGTGTTCTTAGGATTCTCTGCACATCATTCTGCAACATACTGAAAAAAATTTCGAGCCAGAAAAAAATCGACAGAAACTGATGCTAGGAAAAATACGGGTTTTGGAATTTTTTTCGATCGGAAATGAAAAACACATTAGACAAAGCTAGACTATGTTAATGGCGAGGCTTTGATACCACTGTAAGTGCACGGCGGCGCCCCGGCCGTCAATCCGACGCCGGAATGCGGAACCGGCACCACCGCGCGCTATAAACCCGGATCGTGCCATTAAACTAGTCCTAGATATCTAGAGAGGGGGTAGAGAGATATACCGAGTGATCTGTGTCCTCCGGTCTTCTCGCCGTTGTCCCGATCTCCCGCGGAATGTCCGGTCTTCACCTCCTCGCCGGAAGGGCACCACGTCGCCGGCTTCTTTTATGGGCTCCCCCCTCTATACCGAGGCAACTCGGGCACGAAGTTGGCGAGTCGACGTGCCCAAGGTTTGCTGTAGAATGTGTGTAGAACTCATGTCTCATTTAGGGTAGTGCATGTTGCCTTTTAGTGGAGGAAAAGAGATATGAACTTTTAGAGATCAACTTGGGGATATTTGCAAGCATCAAGAGAGTGAAAAATCCCACACCAAAATGAATCAAACCCCACCGCCTTAGTGGCCGGCCATGCATCTTGGGAGAGGAGAGAATGAGAGAGGGAGTGAGTGAAAAAGATAGCCACAAGAAAAAATGCAAGTGAGAGGAATGGTCATCATGCAAGAATCATCATCACTAGCAAAACCAACACACCAAACCCACCATCATCACTCACAAAAGTCAAGTCATCATGGAGTCAAAACAAGTCAATGGATGGTGCACCATCATGAAAACCATCATGATGTAACAAAATGCAAAGAACACCCTCCACAAATGCTAATTTGCACAAATGCAAATAAGCCTTCCTCCACCAATCTTCGGCCAATGAAAGATACAAAGAAATACGGCCGAAACGGAAAGCAAACTGGCAACTCCAGAAAACTGGTCCCGTAATAAATTACAGGAAAACCCCGATACTGTGTATACACACCCGCATCTGTATTCCGACCGAAATACAAATGCAATGAGACAAAATCTACACTGTACTATACTAGGATCCGGCTTAAACCAAAGCCGGCTAGTATTATCCGTCCGATCCTGATCCGTGCAATACCGCACGTATCTGATCGAACCCTGCCATATATCCATACGGCCCCTAGTACTAACCGTCCAATCCTGATCCGTGCAATACCGCACATATCTGATCGAACCCTGCCATATCTCCATACGACCTCTACAGCGTTTCGCCCGAAAACTTGAGCAACTGAATGTGGGGGACTCTAAAGACTCGTCAATACTATGGCTGTGGATTTAACCACTAGCACGTCAGAGGTATTAGCCATACGTGACGGGCCACCAGCTATTGACCGAAAGGGACGTCGATGAGCGAACTCATCCTGACACCCTACTGAGCCTGTCAGTGACAATATCCATACAGTCCGGTCCGTTCGTCTATGAGCATCGCATGGCGGGCCTAGGGGGTTGGTAAAAGTCAGACCCCCAAAAACGGTACATGTCGTGTCAGAGATCAGCCCAGAACACCCTGAGATACTACTGGAATACCAACCAGTAAATCTCCTGCCTTGGCGATGGACTTTTCATGTTCTGGCTCTCCTAGACACAGCGCGACCTCACCCCCAATACCGGGAGAGAAGAACCCCCGAAGATCCGCTCACTTCCTCCATGTGGCTCGGGACTGTACCCAACTAAAACCTGTTTGCACGTCTCCTTTGAGCGTGGTAGGGTAGTAATCAAAGTACAGTGGGAACTCACATGAGACAAATGACGATCCTCAGGTCGATGAACTAACCTGCACACATGTCACCAGGGAACTGCTATCTGACGTCAGGTATAAGACCAACTAGCATGTTCCCGGCGAGTCCTGTCCGGTGTACTCATAACCCAATGAGCACCTGTATACATCTTAGGTGAACCAACTGACACCAGTGGCTTGTGAGACCGGCCACCGCCCCTCGTCGAGGTCTCGAATGTATACACTAGTCTACTCTGGAGTATCGATGCCCTGTCTCGAAACTCCTATGACTAGGGACCTTTGAAGGATATGCTTATAGACTACCAGCTCCCACATATATGATCGCCCTCATACTGCTGGCAGTCAAGCAAGAATCCTAGGGGCTCTATCAATGTGTAATAGTGACCTATCAGGTCACCTAATGTAGCATCTTGAAAAGTCGTTTTGGAGTTTTCCTGAAAATCGGTGAAAATTCGGTATTTTTCCGTAAACCGTCTTTTTGTTATTTTGCAGTTTAGGACTAGTTATACCTAAAATGGATAGGTAATTGCTTGTTTTTAGTAGCTAATGAGTTACTTATTAAATTTTGGTCATTTAAAAATTTTTCCCTATTTTTCAATTTTTTAATATTATTTTAAGCCGGTAAGGAAATACATTAAATTAGCGATAAATACAAATTTTTTTGGGCTAATTTTAATCTTTAAAATTATGTTAATTAAAATATAGTTGTAACATAAATTTTTAGTATTTTATTTTGAGTTTTAACTAATTTTTATTATAGGAAACGAAATTTATTGAATTTAAGCTTAAACTTGCAATTTTGGACTTGTAGGGGGTCTTTTTGCATAAATTTTTTTTTGTGCACTCTCTCTCACTTTTCCCTCACTCAAGGCCGGCCCCACCATCATCAGGTCCAGAAAAAACCCCATGCTCTTTGACTTGTTTTATTGTGTGGAAATGATGTTTGTTTTGAGAAAGGTTTGAATTTTTATTTGGGTATGGTCTTTTGTGGGTTGGTAGGAGTTGACCAAGACTTTTCCCACACACCCCACACCATCCCCTTCCCTTGTTCTTACCGAAACCTGCAGCCCCCTCCCCTTCATTTCTTTTCTTTTCATCTTCTTCAAAATTCTTCAAGTTTGCTTCAAAAAATTGCAACTTAAACCTCACAATTTAAACCCCATCCTTCATCCCTTTTTCCTTCACCTCCCTTGCTTGGATCATGATGCTTTGAGGCCATCAATTGAAGCAAATTTCTTCTTGCTAGATCCATAGATTTGAGGTATAATTTCTACTCTTTTAAGTTGATATGGTTAGAATTCTTTAATCTAGTTGTTTAGTGTTAATTTTAGTGTTAATCCTAATCTAGTTTTTTTTAGTTAATGGTTGAAAATTTAACTAGGGTTTCTTGAAACCATGTTTTAGTTAATTAAATGTTTTTAATTAATCTAGTTGTTTACTTAACCAATCTATATGGTTACTTTGCTTAAGTGGCTTGATGTTATGCTAATCCAAGTTAATCTTGTGTGATATTTTCATTGTTGTTGCTAATTGCCAAAAATCAAGAGAAGGGTTTGTGTTGGAATTATGGTTTGATGCATAGTTAATGGTTTAAAATTAGTGTAATGGCTAGCTAGTGGATTAGTTTGGATTGTTGTGTTGGATTGTGTTAACTTTGTCGCTAATTTTCGATGTTTGTTCCAAATTGCAAATTTCTAGCTTACTAGGTTTTTATGTAAATTATTGTGACGAATTAATTGCGATATCTAGATTATATTGTTGGCATATCCTATGACATTTAGGATGCGTGAGTGCGGATTTTTGAGTAATCGGGTTTTAGTTTTGCCGGGCGACCAAATCGACGATTTTTGCAGTTTTTGCGATTTTCGCGTGTGTTCCGCGCACCTTGTGCACGTTGTACCTAGCTTGTGAACGTTAGTATTTTCGTTTGGGTTTTACGTCGTTCTTGATATGTAACCTTATGTTTGGTATTGATGTAAATTCCAGGTTCGGTCGCGGAGACGTCAGACGCGGCATGAAAGGGGAAAGCGGTGATTGGACGTGACTAGCTAGGGATTCCGGTGAGTAGATGTAACATCTACGGGGGACTATCGTTGGATGGCGCAAGTCGCCCGATAGTTTTAGTAGCTCAAAAAGATTCATAGTAATGTTAGTAATTAGGGGTGTAATACTTGTATGATTATTTGCTACATTCATGCCTTATATTGACATACATATGCGAACCCATGTTATAGGACACCTGCACCATTGCCAGGGTTTTTATATGCAGCACGAGCACTATTCATGCTTACACACACGCCCTGGTAATTGCCATGCCACCACACTAGATAACCTATAATTTGAAACCTTTTACTATAATTGATACTTAAACTCGCGCTATTGCTTTAATTCCTTAAAATGAAATCGTTGGATTGCTATTCATGTGCATGTGCTTCATCATATTATTTGTTCATGCCTAATCTATTAATCACACATCGCAACTTGATTATTGATACCATATGCATTCATTATTATTGACATATGCACTTATGAGGATTTCTTAAGATTTTATGATATTTCTGGATTTCGGGGGAAAGCCGCAAAATTTCTAAACTTATTATATTTTTAAAATATGTAAATTGCGGTTTTCTAGTGATGTAAGTGTCGTCCACCATGAGTTTGCTGTGGTTTTCGAGATCCGTGTCGAGGAGTGGAGGAACCGTCATGGGTACATGGTGGGCCCGGTAAGGTACCCCGGGGCAAGAGGAATGTGGTGTTGACGTTGAGCCTGGCAGGGGACGGATTACCTACCGGTGACTGTTTGGGACGGCGGATATCCAGAGGATACCGACCGTGGCCGCGAGATGATGAGATATTGATATTTTAGATGGGTCAGCCGGACGGCTGAGGCCAGAGACATATTGATATGAGATTTGAGACAGTTTTGAGCTGTCGATGCTGGACACAGATTTTTGTTGATTCTATTGGTATTGTGCTGGTATTTCAAAAGAGATTCCTAAAGGAAGAACATGATTCTTATACTTACACATTCAGATCATGAGTTGATTCGCATTGCATTCATACTTGCTAGTATATTCATATTGCATACATACCTGCTATTATGTCCTGCCTTACCTGTATTTGAGATGCTAGGATGATTGTGTGCATGCATTCGATAGCCTATGTAGATGTTATTTATTACTCACGAGTTGGCAACTCACCCCCGTTGTGCCACAGCCTTTTTCAGGTCCGCTCCGTCAGTACAGTAGCGGCGGGCGCACTTGCTTCTTTTGCCTGGACTCGAGGTTTTACTCTTAGGTGGGTTATATTTTTATTTTTGTACCACCATGTATATTCTTTGTATCTAGCGTACTCCATCTACTTTTTCTACCAGTATTGTTGTATATTGACCTAGAGAGGAGACTGTGAGATTTGTGGACTTTTTATGCTGTATTTTGGGGTCGAGCTCACTTGAGTCGACATGCTGTTTTCTCATGCTTCTTTATGATTATTTTGCATGATGTTGTTTTATATTGCGTGGGATTTGTGACCGCCTTGTGGCGAAGAGCTAGCTCCCACTTGGGGATGCCTTATTTGTTGGATTTATATATATTCTTGTTGTACCCATTTTGGGGGCCTGTATTTACAAAGGAGACTCTGCCGAAATTTTCGGAAAAACTTGTATTGTTTTTAAAAAAAGGGTTTTATATGACTTATTTGATAAACTCGCTTTCAATTGATTGGCTTTTCTTCACTCTTTTGCTTATTTGGTTTTGGTTTCTGGGCTTTGGCTTACTTATTTTACGGACGTCTTGAGACGTTTCGTAAACTTAAGTGGCAGTCACGTTCCGTACCTTGCGGGTCGTGACAAAGTTGGTATCAGAGCCAGGTTTTACCTTTTTGAGTGTAGGATGACCCTTGGTAGATGGAGTAAGTGACTTAAGTAGGGTAACATAGCGTGTGTATGTCCGCGGCATACTTGCGATACGGTACTCCGCCTAAGTGACTTTAGGATATACTTGCTTGAAAATTCCTTCTTCAATTCCGTGTATCCTATGATCCTATTGCACTGTTCTTACTATCCGTTTTCCTATAACAGCCACTATGTCGCCGAAGGCTATGAGGGCACAGAGGGCTGCCGCCAGAGACGAGATTCGAGCTGGCTCGTCCGAGACTAGGACTGAGCAGGGTGGTATGCCTACGCCGCAGGGACAGACCGATCCACCTTCCCCAGGCCGTATGGATAGGCTTGAGACTGGTATGGAGGAGTTGCGACAGATGATGGGGAGTATGCAGGAGCTACGTCAGATGGTAGGATCCCTAGTTGCAGCCAGTCGTACACCGAGGCCGGATGACGCACCTACTACATCACAGACGACTATGATACCTGCTCCTACTACTACCACCGTGACCATTCCGGTTTCGCTACAGGATTTCATGAGGCTGAGACCTCCAGTATTCACCGGCACCGAGGCAGCGGAGGACCCACAGACGTTCCTTGACAGTTTAGCCAGGATCTGCCGTTCGCTGAGATGTTCGGATGATCGATGGGTAGAGCTTGCGAGTTTCCGACTAGAGGGTCTCGCGCAGACATGGTGGGAGTCAGTCTTGAGAGGTCGAGCTGCAGGTCTACCGCCTATGACTTGGGCCGAGTTTACAGCGGTCTTTCTAGCTCGTTTCCTCCCAGAGAGCGTTCGTGACGCCAGAGCTCATAGCTTCGAGGCCTTAGTCAAGACACCTGGGATGACGGTGTCTGAGTATGACATCCAGTTTACACAGTTATCCCGATATGCTCCGTATTTGGTGGATACCGAAGAGAAGATGGTGAAGAGGTTTGTACAGGGACTTGATGCCCAGCTATATCTTGCCATTGGCGCCCAGCACTACGACACTTATTCAGCTGCTATGGATGCGGCATTACGGATGGAGGCACGCATATCACAGACTTCGGCCGTTTCTGGGCTGAAGAGGATTCGCACCGATGTACCGTCTCAGAGGCAGCGCGCCAGATTCTTTCCGAGAGATAGGCCTGGCAGAGGATTTGGACGGGGACAGTTATACGGTTCTTATCCCCAGGGACAGCAGCCGTCGCCAGGGTGTTTTGGGTGCGGGAGTCCACACCATCTTGTCAGAGATTTTCCTGCGAGACGACAGGGAGCAGCGACAGTTCCGCATGTGACCTACCACCATCACCGCCCCCTCCTCAGAGAGCCCTACTTCCTACCACAGGCGATGCTCCACGCCAGTTAGGTGCACCCAGAGGCCGTGGACGCGGCGGTCCTATTCAGAGAGGACGAGGAGGCAGAGGCCGAGGTCGAGGTCAGCCCGCTATCGGTGGAGGACAGGCCCGAGTATTTGCTTTCACACTGCAGGATGCGCAGGCATCCAATGTCGTTGTGTCAGGTACCTTGCCAGTTTGCTCTTCTGACGCACGGGTATTATTTGACCCAGGTTCCACACATTCGTACGTCTCTGCACACTTTGCACCGATGTTGGGCTGTGAGTCGTCGTCGTTAGATCATCCGCTTGTTGTTATTACCCCGGTAGGCAAGTCGTTTGTCGCTCGTTTTGTATTTCGATTGTGTTCCGTTCGTATCGGGGAGAGGGAGTCATCGGTTGATTTGATTCTCCTCGATATGTTGGACTTTGATGTGCTTCTGGGCATGGATTGGCTAGCCACTTGTTATGCTTCGGTGGACTGCCGTTAGAAGGAAGACATATTTAGCTTTCCGGGAGAGCCAGTCCTTGTTATTCAGGGAGACCGCAGCGTCACCCTTCCCAGCTTGATTTTGTCTCTTCGCGCTGGTCAGCTCTTGCGGAAGGGATGTCAGGGATTCTTAGCGTATATTTGTGATACTCGAGCTGCAGAGGTTCCGTTGGACCGGGTCCCGGTTGTTTGTGAGTTCCTTGATGTTTTTCCTGATGAGCTACCTGGGCTACCACCTGAGCGCGATGTTGAGTTCTGCATTGATTTGATTCCCGGCTCGGGGCCTATTTCTATACCGCCTTATCAGATGGCCCCGGCAGAGCTTCAAGAGCTGAAGGATCAGTTGCAGGATTTGTTAGATAAGGGGCTTATTCGACCTAGTGTTTCTCCGTGGGGTGCTCCGGTCCTGTTTGTCAAGAAGAAGGATGGAAGTTTGCGCTTATGTATCGACTACCGCCATCTGAACAAAATTACCGTTCGGAACAGATATCCGTTGCCACGCATTAATGATTTGTTCGACCAGCTTCAGGGTGCGGGATATTTTTCGAGAATCGACTTGCGATCAGGATACCATCAGCTGCGAGTTCGACAGGAGGATATACCGAGGACAGCTTTCCGCACGCGCTACAACCACTACGAGTTTTTGGTGATGTCGTTCGGACTCACCAACGCCCCAGCAGCATTCATGGATTTGATGAACCGTACATTCAGGCCGTATCTTGACTTGTTCATCATCGTGTTTATCGACGATATCTTGATGTACTCCCGGAGCAGAGAGGAGCACGAGCAGCACTTGCGGATTACGTTACAGACTCTAAGGGAGCACCAGCTGTTCGCAAAGTTCTCCAAGTGTGCATTCTGGCTGGACAGCGTCGGATTCTTGGGTCACGTGGTTACGAGAGACGGCATATGTGTGGACCCGAAGAAGATTGAGGTTGTTCAGCAGTGGCCCCGACCTACATCGGTTACTGAGATCCGTAGTTTTTTAGGCCTGGCAGGCTACTACAGGCGTTTTGTTCAGGACTTCTCCCGTATAGCTGCACCTTTGACCGGTTTGACTCGGAAGGGAGTTCCTTTCGTCTGGACGGAGGAGTGTGAGCGCAGTTTTCAGCAGCTGCGGACATGTTTAACTACGGCGCCGGTATTATCTTTGCCTTCGGGATCAGGCGGATTTGTGGTCTACTGTGATGCTTCGCGAGTAGGGTTAGGATGCGTATTGATGCAGCATGGCCGGGTGATCGCTTATGCTTCTCGGCAGTTGAAGAAGCATGAACAGAACTACCCCACTCACGATTTGGAGATGGCTGCAGTGGTCTTTGCACTGAAGATTTGGCGACATTACCTATACGGCGAGTCGTGTCAAATATTCACCGATCACAAGAGCTTAAAGTACATATTTCAGCAGCGAGACCTGAATCTCAGACAGCGTCGTTGGATGGAGTTGGTGAAAGACTACGACTGCGAGATCTTATATCACCCAGGCAAGGCGAATGTAGTGGCAGATGCGTTGAGTAGGAGGCCCGGGGGTAGTCTATCCTTTTTGCGCGCAGTGCAGAGGCATTCGTCAGCAGATTGGCAGATGTTATGCGACAGCCGAGTTGAGTTCGAGTTCACTCAGACAGGGGGACAGCTCGCGCATGTTCGTGCACGCCCACAGTTGCTTGACCGTATATATGAGGCACAGCGCAGTGACGACCGTTGCTCAGAGATCATGGCACAGATGGGACAGGGCAGATTTTCCGAGTTCGTGATAGACGATCAGGGGATTTTACGCTATGGATCTAGACTGTGCGTACCAGATGCTGACGGATTGCGGTGCGACATTCTTGAGGAGGCACACCGATCAGTGTATAGTGTCCACCCCGGTTCCACCAAGATGTACCATGATATGAGAGAGACCTACTAGTGGGACGGGATGAAGAGGGACATTGCGGAGTTTGTATCGAGATGCCTAACTTGTCAGCAAGTCAAGGCCGAGCACCAGAGGCCCGCAGGAGAGCTACAACCGTTACCCATTCCAGAGTGGAAATGGGAGCAGATTTCGATGGACTTCGTTGTGGGTCTACCCAGGACCAGTCGAGGGTACGACTCCATCTGGGTGATCGTAGATCGATTGACGAAAGCGGCTCACTTCCTGCCAGTGAAGACGACTTTCAGCTTCGCTCAGTATGCCCATCTTTACATCGACGAGATCGTGCGGTTGCATGGCGTACCGACTTGTATCGTGTCAGATCGAGGCACCCAGTTCACCACCCGACTTTGGCAGAGGCTTCAGGAGGCTTTGGGCACTCGTTTGAGCTTCAGCACAGCATTTCATCCGCAGACCGACGGACAGTCAGAGTGGACCATTCAGACTCTCGAGGACATGCTCAGAGCGTGCGTTTTAGACTTCGGCGGTAGCTGGGATCGTCATTTACCTCTAGTGGAGTTCTCCTACAACAACAGCTTCCAGGATACTATTCAGATGGCACCTTTCGAGGCATTGTATGGGAGGAGATGCAGATCGCCCGTCTGTTGGACGGAGCTCAGCGAGAGCAATATTTTGGGGCCGCAGCTTGTTGAGGAGACGACAGCGAAGATACAGTTGATTCGAGACCGGATGAGGGCAGCTCAGAGCAGACAAAAATCCTATGCAGACAGGCGCCGTCGCAGATTAGAGTTCGCAATTGGCGACCATGTTTTTCTGAAAGTCTCTCCGATGAAGGGCGTGATGCATTTTGGGCAAAAGGGGAAGCTTAGCCCTAGATTCGTAGGTCCCTTCGAGATCCTCGAGCGTGTCGGCGCTGTTGCATATCGTTTGGCCCTTCCACCCAGCTTTCCCGATGTTCACCCCGTCTTCCATGTTTCGATGCTCCGCAAGTACCTTCACGACCCTTCGCATGCGATTCAGCACCCGACAGTCCAGCTAGAGCGCGACCTTTCTTTCGCAGAGCAGCCGGTGGCCATCCTGGATCGGCAGGTGAAGAAGTTGAGATCGAAAGTTATACCGACCGTCAAGATCCTTTGGCGTGGCCCGAGCAGCGAGGAGGTTACCTGGGAGACCGAGGGCGAGATGAGGAAGAATTATCCCCATCTCTTTGAAGGTACGCGTAGTTATATTTTTAAATTCGGGGACCGAATTTCTTTAAGGGGGGAAGATTGTAGCGTCTTGAAAAGTCGTTTTGGAGTTTTCCTAAAAATCGGTGAAAATTCGGTATTTTTCCGTAAACCGTCTTTTTGTTATTTTGCAGTTTAGGACTAGTTATACGTAAAATGGATAGGTAATTGCTTGTTTTTAGTATCTAATGAGTTACTTATTAAATTTTGGTCATTTAAAATTTTTTCCCTATTTTTCAATTTTTTAATATTATTTTAAGCCGGTAAGGAAATACATTAAATTAGCGATAAATACAAATTTTTTTGGGCTAATTTTAATCTTTAAAATTATGTTAATTAAAATCTAGTTGTAACATAAATTTTTAGTATTTTATTTTGAGTTTTAACTAATTTTTATTATAGGAAACGAAATTTATTGAATTTAAGCTTAAACTTGCAATTTTGGACTTGTAGGGGGTCTTTTTGCATAAAAATTTTTTTGTGCACTCTCTCTCACTTTTCCCTCACTCTAGGCCGGCCCCACCATCATCAAGTCTAGAAAAAACCCCATGCTCTTTGACTTGTTTTATTGTGTGGAAATGATTTTGTTTTGAGAAAGGTTTGAATTTTTATTTGGGTATGGTCTTTTGTGGGTTGGTAGGAGTTGACCAAGACTTTTCCCACACACCCCACACCATCCCCTTCCCTTGTTCTAACCGAAACCTGCAGCCCCCTCCCCTTCATCTCTTTTCTTTTCATCTTCTTCAAAATTCTTCAAGTTTGCTTCAAAAAATTGCAACTTAAACCTCACAATTTAAACCCCATCCTTCATCCCTTTTTCCTTCACCTCCCTTGCTTGGATCATGATGCTTTGAGGCCATCAATTGAAGCAAATTTCTTCTTGCTAGATCCATAGATTTGAGGTATAATTTCTACTCTTTTAAGTTGATATGGTTAGAATTCTTTAATCTAGTTGTTTAGTGTTAATTTTAGTGTTAATCCTAATCTAGTTTTTTTTACTTAATGGTTGAAAATTTAACTAGGGTTTCTTGAAACCATGTTTTAGTTAATTAAATCTTTTTAATTAATCTAGTTGTTTACTTAACCAATCTATATGGTTACTTTGCTTAAGTGGCTTGATGTTATGCTAATCCAAGTTAATCCTGTGTGATATTTTCATTGTTGTTGTTAATTGCCAAAAATCAAGAGAAGGGTTTGTGTTGGAATTATGGTTTGATGCATAGTTAATGGTTTAAAATTAGTGTAATGGCTAGCTAGTGGGTTAGTTTGGATTGTTGTGTTGGATTGTGTTAACTTTGTCGCTAATTTTCGATGTTTGTTCCAAATTGCAAATTTCTAGCTTACTAGGTTTTTATGTAAATTATTGTGACGAATTAATTGCGATATCTAGATTATATTGTTGGCATATCCTATGACATTTAGGATGCGTGAGTGCGGATTTTTGAGTAATCGGGTTTTAGTTTTGCCGGGCGACCAAATCGACGATTTTTGCAGTTTTTGCAATTATCGCGTGTGTTCCGCGCACCTTGTGCACGTTGTACCTAGCTTGTGAACGTTAGTATTTTCGTTTGGGTTTTGCGTCGTTCTTCATATGTAACCTTATATTTGGTATTGATGTCAATTCCAGGTTCGGTCGCGGAGACGTCAGACGCGGCACGAAAGGGGAAAGCGGTGATTGGACGTGACTAGCTAGGGATTCCGGTGAGTAGATGTAACATCTACGGGGGACTATCGTTGGATGGCGCAAGTCGCCCGATAGTTTTAGTAGATTAAAAAGTTTCTTAGTAATGTTAGTAATTAGGGGTGTAATACTTGTATGATTATTTTCTACATTCATGCCTTATATTGACATACATATGCGAACCCATGTTATAGGACACCTGCACCATTGCCACGGTTTTTATATGCAGCACGAGCACTATTCATGCTTACACACATGCCCTGGTAATTGCCATGCCACCACACTAGATAACCTATAATTTGAAACCTTTTACTATAATTGATACTTAAACTTGCGCTATTGCTTTAATTCCTTAAAATGAAATCGTAGGATTGCTATTCATGTGCATGTGCTTCATCATATTATTTGTTCATGCCTAATCTATTAAGCACACATCGCAACTTGATTATTGATACCATATGCATTCATTATCATTGACATATGCACTTATGAGGATTTCTTAAGATTTTATGATATTTCTGGATTTCGGGGGAAAGCCGCAAAATTTCTAAACTTATTATATTTTTAAAATATGTAAATTGCGGTTTTCTAGTGATGTAAGTGTCGTCCACCATGAATTTGCTGTGGTTTTCGAGATCCGTGTCGAGGAGTGGAGGAACCGTCACGGGTACATGGTGGGCCCGGTAAGGTACCCCAGGGTAAGAGGAATGTGGTGTTGACGTTGAGCCTGGCAGGGGACGGATTACCTACCGGTGACTGTTTGGGACGGCGGATATCCAGAGGATACCGACCGTGGCTGCGAGATGATAAGATATTGATATTTGAGATGGGTCAGCCGGACGGCTGAGTCCAGAGACACATTGATATGAGATTTGAGACAGTTTTGAGCTGTCGATGCTGGACACAGATTCTTGTTGATTCTATTGGTATTGTGCTGGTATTTCAAAAGAGATTCCTAAAGGAAGAACATGATTCTTATACTTACACATTCAGATCATGAGTTGATTCGCATTGCATTCATACCTGCTAGTATATTCATATTGCATACATACCTGCTATTATGTCCTGCCTTACCTGTATTTGAGATGCTAGGATGCTTGTGTGCATGCATTCGATAGCCTGTGTAGATGTTATTTATTACTCACGAGTTGGCAACTCACCCCCGTTGTGCCACAGCCTTTTTCAGGTCCGCTCCGTCAGTACAGTAGCGGCGGGCGCACTTGCTTCTTTTGCCTGGACTCGAGGTTTTACTCTTAGGTGTGTTATATTTTTATTTTTGTACCACCTTGTACATTCTTTGTATCTAGTGTACTCCATCTACTGTTTCTACCGGTATTGTTGTATATTGACCTAGAGAGGAGACTGTGAGATTTGTGGACTTTTTATGCTGTATTTTGGGGTCGAGCTCACTTGAGTCGACATGCTGTTTTCTCATGCTTCTTTATGATTATTTTGCCTGATGTTGTTTTATATTGCGTGGGATTTGTGACCGCCTTGTGGCGAAGAGCTAGCTCCCGCTTGGGGATGCCTTATTTGTTGGATTCATATATATTCTTGTTGTACCCATTTTGGGGGCCAGTATTTACAAAGGAGACTCTGCCGAAATTTTCGGAAAAACTTGTATTGTTTTTAAAAAAAGGGTTTTATATGACTTATTTGATAAACTCGCTTTCAATTGATTGGCTTTTCTTCACTCTTTTGCTTATTTGGTTTTGGTTTCTGGGATTTGGCTTACTTATTTTACGGACGTCTTGAGACGTTTCGTAAACTTAAGTGCCAGTCACGTTTCGTACCTTGCTGGTCGTGACACCTAAAACAGTACACGATGATAAAGGTAAACCAGATAGCATACTATCATCTTGAGTAAGACTGTCCTACCGGGATAGGTCCTCCCTCAAGCATTGCAATCACGTGCCTGTGATCCAATAATTGACTCTGAGAGCACTATCTCCAACAAATACCATCTGGGAGTTCTCGGCGAGTCCGTCCAGTGTACCCAGTCTCTATTGAGCACCCGTACACCATCCTTGATATCAAACACCGATGGATATGGGATCATCCATCGCCCATCATATGGGTCAAGATGCGTATACGCTAGTCTACTCTGGTGTATTTGTAACATTTCAAAATAATAAAATATTATTTTTGGGAATTTTTATAATTTAATATTATTTTATTGATTATTTTAATATTAAATTTATAATTAAATACCGATAAATGGGAAAATTTTTGAAAAATTATGGAAAGTTCAAAAATAATGTATTCTATGGAATTATGTCATTTTTAAGTTTTTATGAGCATTTATATGCTAATTTAGTGCTAATCGCGATTAAAAATCGCTAATTGGATTTTTAGCGTTTTTGGTCAAAACATGCACATATCATTTGTACACTTGTGTTTCATTCGTTTCTTTGCCTTCTCTTCATTTTAGCATGGTTGATTAGGGTTGACCATTGAGTGAGAATGATAAGGAGAAAAGAAAAGAAAAAGGTAAAGAATGATGATGAGAGAGAGAGAGGGTAGGTATAGGTCAACTTTTACTTTTTGAACCATACTCCCATCATTTTATCCTCTCATTTCACTCTCCCTCTTTCCCCATCTCCTGCTGCTGCCTCTTCCCTCACTTCCTCCTCCACCTTCAAGCCTCTCAAACACCACAAAAATCAACTCAAAACCTCACACCCATTTCACAAAAAGTGTGCACCAGCTCACAAGCTTTAGAATGGACCAAGAAAGATGGTGTTTTGGTGCTGTGGGAAGATTCATGAATCTTTATGGAGGTAATTCTTTCACAATTGTTGTAGCATTTCAAGTGATTTAGCCTCTTTTAAAGTTTAGTGTCGTTTTGTGCACTTTGGACAAACTTAGAGAGGGCTAGGGTAAATTTGAGTTGTGGCTATGCAATTGGACTCTAATGGTGACCTTAGACCCTATATTGACTAAAACCCTTACCTAGCAAAACCTGAAACCCAAAAATACGGAATTATGGGACTTTCATGTCGGTTTGTGATGACTTAGAGTGTGCAGAGAAATTTGGAATGGACTGGAACGTTTATTGGAAAAATAAACAAGTTCAGAGGCCCATTTGAGACCCTTGGAGCACCCTGTAGCCAGACGAACCCCACTGGAGTTCTCTGGGCCGGCCATGCCGGTTTTCACTGTAGGAAGGCTCGGCCACTTAGTGTAGGGTAGGGTCCAGGCTCCTACTGTAGGTCACATACACCCTATACATCACTCTAGACTTGTTTGCTTGCCTTTGTTTGGCCCGATACGAAATCTGGGGTCATTTTCTTGGGTTGCTGCTTTGAACTTAGTTTTGGTTTTGCGTATCTTGATTTCCAGATTTTGATATTTGTGCGTTATCTCGATCGTGCGACGTTTGTACGTCTAAATCGAGTGATTTCGGGTTGTTTTGCGAAGGCTAATCATAGGTTCTAACCTATAGGCCTTTTAGCGTATCGCGTTGGTTTTCACGTGTGGTTTTAAGTTCAATTTGGTTTTAATGCGATGCGATACGTGTGATATGTAGGTACCCCCACGGCGATCCAAGACGATTAAGAAGATGAAGGCGACATCGACACCGACACGCAGGATACAGGTGAGTAGATTATATCTGTAAGTCCACGTTGCCCACCCCGGTGCTTGCGGGGAGGCGAAAAACGGAATAAAAATCGGATTTTTATGAGCTTAGGCAACATGGACTAGACTTGTAAGGATCTTTGCTAAACAAAAACTTGCTAAAGCTAACTATAAACTAGCTAAGTGCTAGAAAGGTTATACCTTGAGCTCTAAGTCCTTCTCTCCTTGCTCCTTGGAGTGGTGGAAGGAGGTCACCTTGCTCGTCTTCTCACGCCGAAGAAAGATCCACCCGAAAGCCTCAACCTTTGGCTTCAACTCCAAGCTAGAAGTAACTAGGGTTCAAGAAGTGCTAGTCCTTCAACCCTAGATGAGAGTAAAGATGATCAAGAGAGGGTTTTTCTCAAGCTCAAGTGTTTCTCAACACATGAGAGGGAGAGAGCTTGAAGGAGAGGAAGAACAAGAGAGAGAAATGAAATGATAGAATGAGAATAGAAAAATAACCATTCTCACAAATATATGTGTATTATTTTAATTAGATAATTAGTAAGATAATTGTCATGGTTAATCATGATGTGACCATTATCATTTCAATTTGCAAGGATCAAAAAGCATCTTCCAAAAGAAATGATGATGGTCAAAGTGTCAACCTAGGTCAACAAGTCAAGGAAGTCAAATGGTCAACAACCATAACCATGCACAATTATTTAAACTAATTATCAATTAACTATAATACACACATAAGTATTAGGGTTAATAAAATGACAATAGCCATTAACCCTAATCAAGGTCCTCTCCCTCTGTCTCAAGCAACTGTGCATACGCACCCGCATTCGTGATCCGAGGAACACGAATACAAAGAGAAAAACCAATCCCAAAACATATACTAGGATCCGGCTTAAACCAAAGCCCGCTAGTATAAACTGTCCAGACAGCAAACGTGCACAAGTGCGCGAATGTGAACGAACCCTGTCGCAAAACCATGCGACCTCTACTCATTTTGCCTCAAGGCGAATAGCTCTCTGTGTGGGACTCTAAAGACTCGACACTACGCTGGCAGTGGGTTTAACCACAGACCGCAAGCGGCACTAGCTATACGTAACGGTCCCCAGGTAGATGTCGATAAGAAGACTGATGAGGTGAACCCCATCTGAACTCCTACTGAGCCTGTATGTGACAATCTCCGTACAGTCTGGTCTGTTCGTCTGATACATCGCATGGCGGGCCTAGGTGGGCGGTGAACGTCAGTCCCCTAATAGCGGTACAAGTCGTGTCGGAGTGTAGCCCAGAACACCATGAAATAACACTGGAAACCTACCAGTATATTTCGCTTGCCCTGGCCAGGGACTACTCGTGTAATGGCTCTCCTGGACACAGCGCGATGTCAACCCCCAATACCGGGAGAGACGAATCCTTTCTAACCGTCACTGCCTCTAAGTGCTTCGGGACTGCACCCAAAAACTACCTGTTTGCACGACTCCTTTGAGCCGTGGTAGGGTAGTAATCAAAGTGCAGTGGGAACACACTCGAGGTGAAGTGACAGTGTCAAGTCAGCGGACTAAGCTGTACTCATGTCACCTGGGAACTGATAACTGACGATAGGTATACTACCAACCAACAGTTCCCGACAAGTCCTGTCCAGTGTACTCGTAACCCAACGAGCACCCGCATACTATCTCAAGTACGACGTACTGACGGCTGTGGGACAGACCGTCTCCCACACTGGGATGAGAAGCGCATACGCTAGTCTACTCCGGAGTATCGATGCCCTGTCTCGATAGTCCAACGACCAGGGACCTGTATAAGGATGTGCTTATAGATTACCCAGCTCCCATGAGTGTGAGCGCCATCACAACGCTGGTAATCAAGCAAAGATCCTAAGGGCTCTACTAACATGTATATCAGCAATATGCTAAAAGAAACACATGCACATATTAAAGCAGAGACAAACCAAGTAGCATACTACCATTTCGAGCATGATTGTATATACAACTGTGAATATCCCAAGCTTCCGTCAAGTAATATACAAACCAGTATGATACAGTAATGGCCTCTAGGGCATATACACTAACAATCTCCCACTTGCACTAAGGCCATGTACTGGCGTATCGAAGACCTATCTTCTCGATCAGCCGCTCGAACTGAGTCTGGGGCAAGGCCTTGGTGAATGGATCTGCTGTGTTATCCTCTGATGCAACTCTCCGGACCTCGATCTCCTGGCGATCCACGATCTCCCTGATCAGGTGATACCGCCTTAAGATGTGTCTGGATTTCTGATGGGACCTGGGTTCCTTCGCTAAAGCTATAGCCCCGTTGTTGTCGCAATACAGAGGTATTGGGTCAACAATGGACGGAACCACCTGAAGTTCTCTCAAGAACTTCCTCATCCAGACAGCTTCTTTTGCGGCATCAGATGCAGCGATGTATTCCGCTTCCATAGTCGAGTCAGCAACGGTTTCCTGTTTGGAGCTCTTCCAACACACCGCCCCTCCATTGAGGGTAAAGACAAAACCCGACATGGACTTGGAATCATCCTTGTCACTCTGGAAGCTGGAGTCAGCAAACGCCTCAATCTGTAGGTCTTTTCCGCCATACACCAAGAACATCTCCTTAGTCCTTCTCAGGTACTTGAGAATGTTCTTTACTGCTATCCAATGTTTCTCCCCAGGGTTTGACTGATACCTGCTTACCACACTCAGTGCATAAGCCACATCCGGTCTGGTACACAACATCGCATACACAATAGAGCCTACCACAGAAGCGTAGGGTATAATAGACATGCGATCCTTCTCCAAATCAGTCTTGGGAGACATCTCTTTGGAGAGAGTGATCCCGTGACAAGCCGGTAGATTACCGCGCTTGGAATCTTCCATACTGAATCTCTTCAGTAAAGTGTCGATGTACCTGGACTGCGAAAGTCCTAATATCCTCTTGGATCTGTCACGGTAGATCCGGATACCCAGAATGTATGAGGCATCACCCAGGTCTTTCATGGAGAACCTGTGTGACAAGAACCCCTTGACAGATTGTAGCATAGGAATGTCATTTCCTATTAAGAGAATGTCATCCACGTATAAAACGAGGAATACTACAGTTCTCGCTACAAATCTACAATAGATGCATGGTTCATCTGGATTTTTGATAAAGCCAAATTCCTTGACCGTTTCATCAAAACAGATGTTCCAACTCCGCGATGCCTGCTTTAGTCCATAAATAGACTTGAGCAACTTGCACACCTTTCCGCTGTTCCCACCCTGAATGAAACCCTATGGCTGATCCATATAGACACACTCTTCTAAATGACCATTTAGAAAAGCTGTCTTTACGTCCATCTGCCAAATCTCATAATCGTGGAAGGCAGCAATGGCAAGAAGGATCCGAATGGATTTCAGCATAGCTACTGGAGAAAAGGTTTCGTCATAGTCCAAACCAGGTCGCTGACGAAAACCCTTTGCTACCAGTCTAGCTTTATAGGTCTCAACCTGTCCATCTACACCAAGCTTCCTTTTGAAGATCCACTTGCATCCTACGGGTTTTACCCCGTCTGGAGCAATGTCCAACGTCCATACTTTGTTGGTGTACATAGACTCCATCTCGGTCCGCATTGCATCCAGCCATTTTACCGAGTCGACGCTCTGAATGGCTTGCTGGAAGCTAGTAGGCTCATCACAGTCTATGATGCAATCCTCTCTATCCCCGTCAATGAGAAAACCGTAGTATCTCTCGGGCGGATGAGACTGCCTACTACTCCTGCGGAGTGGCGTGGGAATGTCCAGATCTTTCGAACCCTCTGGTTCTACTAAGCTTTCAGTAATAGCTTGTGGTTCTGGAATTTCTTCCAGTTCTATTGCGCTCCCACTTACTTCTTTTTCTAAGAACTGATGTTCCAGAAAATGGGCATTACGAGAAACAAGTACTTTTTGTTTCTCTGCGTAATAGAAAAGATACCCCCTGCAGTTCTTTGGGTATCCCACAAACTTGCACAGTACTGAGCGTGCCTCGAGCTTGTCCGTATGCTGCTTTTTGACATAAGCTGGACATCCCCAAATCTTCAGGTATTGAAGATAGGGTTTCTTCCCACTCCATAACTCATATGGTGTGGTAGGCACAGTCTTAGTAGGAACACGGTTCAAAAGGTATGCAGCTGTTTCTAGTGCATATCCCCAGAACGATCGCGACAACTCAGCGTTACTCATCATGGACCGTACCATATCCAATAGGGTTCGGTTCCGTCTCTCCGATACACCATTATGTTGCGGAGTGTATGGAGGAGTAAGCTGAGAGAGAATTCCATTCTCTTTTAAGTAACCCAGGAACTCGGCACTTAAGTATTCACCACCTCGATCAGATCTCAGTGCCTTGATACTTTTGCCTGTTTGTTTTTCTACTTCATTCTTATATTCCTGGAACTTATCAAAAGCTTCGGATTTATGCTTCATTAAGAAGACATGTCCGAATCTTGAGAAATCATCCGTAAAAGTAATGAAGTAAGAATAACCGCTTCGCGCATGTGTAGACATTAGACCGCACACGTCGCTGTGTATGAGTCCCAAGAGCTCGCTCGCTCTTACTCCGTGTCCAGTGAACGGAGTCTTTGTCATCTTTCCCTTGAGACAGGATTGACAAGTTGCATACAATTGATATTCGAACGGATCCAAATATCCTTCTGCATGTAACTTAGTCAACCTTCTCTCATTGATGTGACCCAGTCTACAATGCCATAAGAAAGTTTTATCGATTTCTGGAGACTTTCTTTTGTGTGTATTCTGGACATTGAAAATCTGTGGTTGGTTTAATACGTATATACCGTTGTTCAATGTACCTGACCCAATCAAAACTTGATTAAGGTGAATGTTCACTACATTACTTACAAATGCAAATTCATAAACTTCTTTAGATAATAAAGATACAGAAATGATATTACAGGTTGCATTTGGTACATAATAACAACTACGCAAAACCAAAAAGTGTCCATCCGACAATCCCAGGTGATAGTCCCCCACGGCCTCAGCATCCATGCTAGCACCGTTCGCAACTCTGAGGGTCATGTCACCTGCCTTCAAAACTCTACGCTTTCTCAACGCCTGCAAAGAATTACAGATATGAGATCCTGATCCGGTATCCAATACCCAGGATGTAGAGTTTATTGATAGACAGTTTTCAATAACATACACACCTGAAGCTGAAGCTGCAACTCGCTTCAAATCCTGTGTTCTGGCCTTCCAAGCCTTGCAATCCTGTTTTCAGTGACCACTTTTGTGACAATAGAAGCATTCTTCCTTCCCCACTAGCTTCCCCGCTATCTTTGTTGCTTTTCCTTTTCCCTTCGTATCCACTTTACTGACAACGCCTCTTGGTTTGGCGGGGGCTTTCTTCTTCTTGCCCTTGGCTTTCGCCCTGGACCTAGAAGAGGAAGATCCTCCTACAAACAAAGTGGATGTCTCCCTACCCTTCTGTAGGGTGCCCTCAGCAGTCCTCAACATGTTCAGAAGTTCGGAAAGTTCAACCTCCTTTCCTTGCATGTTGATGTTAAGAATGAACTGGGAGTAAGTGGAAGGAAGGGACTGGAGAATCAAATCAGTATAGAGTTCATTCTCCAACGTGGTCCCAAGGTCCGCGAGCTCCTCAATGTAGCCAATCATCTTAAGCACGTGTTCCGCTACCGATGATCCGACGGCCAACCTTGCCGAAAAAAGCTTCTTCGACACTTCATATCTTGCGATACGAGACTGCTCTCCATACAGTTCTTTTGTATGGAGAAATATGGACTCTAGGTCCATATTCTCGTGCCTCCTCTGATGTTCGTTGTCCATCGAGGCTAGTACGAGGCATCTGGCCCTCGCGCAATCTATCTCCCATATCTTACGGATTTCTACATCCGCGACGCTGGAGGTGGGACCTGGGACAGGGGGAGCTTTGGTGGTAAGTATATACCCCAACTTGTCATAAGTGATTGCCATCTTGACATTCCTGAGCCAATCTTTGTAGTTTGGCCCTGTCAGTATGTTTTTATCTAGTAATAACTTAAGTCCGGTCATGTTGAATGGTCGCTGCAATTAGGAGAGAGAAAAGAAACACTTTATCATGATGCTCTTGCATGTTTAGAGTGGTTTTTAGTTTGTCTAAACTGGATGGCTCCCACTGTCTCTCGAATCCCTTCTCAAACCGTAAAGAAAGAATTAGTCAGGATCACTCTCACCGTACAATACTTGCTTAACCGTTCAGCCAGGCCAGTGTCGGTACTTCGAGGGAGGTTTTCCAACGCTTTCGCGAAGTTCCTTAATTAAGTAACCTCTTTTCCCTGTGGGCGTAGCCCTGCTAACACCTTTCTAGACACCTACTAAGTTTATAGAATTGATCGTTAAGTGAGAGTTTTCCCGAGGAGTAGCATATACTCACAGTAGGATCGGGATCCAAATATCATCGCGTGATAAAACCGAAGGAATCCTACCAGAATCATCACACTCCAAATGGTATGCAGCGCTAGCAAGTTTCAGTACTTATGAAACTCCCGATGTGGATTTTTGCCCCATGCTCTTATGACCTTGGCGTGAGGTCAAAATGTCATAAGTCACATGTCAAGTTCTTCCCATCATTATCCTGGTTAATTTGAACCCACCCGTACCTACCCTTGACGTAGGCCAAAACGGCAGTACGACTGTCTCAAACCAACGCATTCTATCTATGCAACAGATAAATATCCGGCAGCTACCAATCACTATGCCTTGGCGTGAGGTCAAAATACATAGCTTGAATACTACCGAATATTTAACCGAAATGATGGAGGGCTACGGATGGTTTTGGCGAAACCGTGAACGTAGTGAACTTGATATAATCGATGGAACGAGATAGCTTTTAAAAGGAGTGGTTCAAGCTCCGCGTTTAAAAGTTTAGTTTTGAAAAGAACCGAGTGGTTTTCAAAGTGTTCCAATCGACTTTTACTTGGTTTATTTTCTTGCATTAGTTCTTTTAATGCGTCCCATCATTTAATCCTACCATTGCAGAAAACAACCAAAATATGACGTACGCTTATGCCATTCGCATTCGCCACGGGGCCCCGTCATCACCCGTTAGGTTACTTAACTAACGACAGAGCGGGGGCTGGGCTAGCGCGGCTGTAAAACATAAGCAACGCCTAAATAGTTATCATATATAAATATATAACAATGATAGACATTACAGATCACAGATGAATACATTGGATATACTAGGAATCCGCAATCCGTTCGACCCTGCAACGAAAAGCGGATTACACGGTCGCGGTGAATAGCCGAATACCCCACCCAAGACCCCTACGGATGCGGCAAACTACCCGCCAAGTACCCGAAGCGAAGCAACCTCCCTCACCACCGTGAGTAGGCCACTCGGCACTTCGAGATACCCGGTAGTTTGTGCACCCCCTCCATGGGTCTATCCTAGGAGCAAAAACAGTAAAAAGAATTATACAATGACGGCTACAACCCCGACCCGGTTGTGCGGCCATACAAATAATAATATTACATCAATTTACATATTACAAATGAATGAAAGAAAAGGGAACACTCATCTCACATCCACCCCGGCTATTCACCCGCGACAATCCAACCCATTCATATACACATACCAATATCAAACACAGATCACAGATATGTATAACCCCGACTAATCGACATATAGCGATTAGCCGACGTTCAATACATACAAACATCACAGATATAACCATCATAGTCAAAGTGTAGTGAAGTTCGGAAAAAATACGGATTTATAGGCCCCCAAAAATAAATTTCTATTCTGGAAAATCTGGGCACATATAAACCATCTTAAAAATCCTAAAACCAAGCCGTAAGAAAACTGCACCAAACTCGACTCAGTGAAGAGTCCAAACGGCGGCGGTTCCGCGGCAATAGCTTGCTATTGCCGCGGAAACGCGGCGGTTTAGACGAATCACTGGACCGGGTTTGGTGGTGTTCTTTAAAAAACCCTGAGACGATTTTAGGTGTATAACAAATTTTTTTTTGACCAGAAAAAAATTTAACAGAAACTAGGGTTTTTGAAATTTTGGTTTTTGGATTTTTCGGTTTCGAACTTCGTTACACTTCACTACCTAGCTAGTTTATGTTTAGTTAGGCTCTGATACCACTGTAAGTCCACGTTGCCCACCCCGGTGCTTGCGGGGAGGCGGAAAACGGAATAAAAATCGGATTTTTATGAGCTTAGGCAACATGGACTAGACTTGTAATGATCTTTGCTAAACAAAAACTTGCTAAAGCTAACTATAAACTTGCTAAGTGCTAGAAAGGTTATACCTTGAGCTCTAAGTCCTTCTCTCCTTGCTCCTTGGAGTGGTGGAAGGAGGTCACCTTGCTCGTCTTCTCACGCCGAAGAAAGATACACCCAAAAGCCTCAACCTTTGGCTTCAACTCCAAGCTAGAAGTAACTAGGGTTCAAGAAGTGCTAGTCCTTCAACCCTAGATGAGAGTAAAGATGATCAAGAGAGGGTTTTTCTCAAGCTCAAGTGTTTCTCAACACATGAGAGGGAGAGAGCTTGAGGGAGAGGAAGAACAAGAGAGAGAAATGAAATGATAGAATGAGAATAGAAAAATAACCATTCTCACAAATATATGTGTATTATTTTAATTAGATAATTAGTAAGATAATTGTCATGGTTAATCATGATGTGACCATTATCATTTCAATTTGCAAGGATCAAAAAGCATCTTCAAAAAGAAATGATGATGGTCAAAGTGTCAACCTAGGTCAACAAGTCAAGGAAGTCAAATGGTCAACAACCATAACCATGCATAATTATTTAAACTAATTATCAATTAACTATAATACACACATAAGTATTAGGGTTAATAAAATGACAATAGCCATTAACCCTAAACAAGGTCCTCTCCCTCTGTCTCAAGCAACTGTGCATACGCACCCGCATTCGTGATCCGAGGAACACGAATACAAAGAGAAAAACCAATCCCAAAACATATACTTGGATCCGGCTTAAACCAAAGCCCGCTAGTATAAACTGTCCGGACAGCAAACGTGCACAAGTGCGCGAATGTGAACGAACCCTGTCGCAAAACCATGCGACCTCTACTCATTTTGCCTCAAGGCGAATAGCTCTCTGTGTGGGACTCTAAAGACTCGACACTACGCTGGCAGTGGGTTTAACCACAGACCGCAAGCGGCACTAGCTGTACGTAACGGTCCCCAGGTAGATGTCGATAAGAAGACTGACGAGGTGAACCCTATCTGAACTCCTACTGAGCCTGTATGTGACAATCTCCGTACAGTCCGGTCTGTTCGTCTGATACATCGCATGGCGGGCCTAGGGGGGCGGTGAACGTCAGTCCCCTAATAGCGGTACAAGTCGTGTCGGAGTGTAGCCCAGAACACCCTGAGATAACACTGGAAACCTACCAGTATATCTCGCTTGCCCTGGCCAGGGACTACTCGTGTAATGGCTCTCCTGGACACAGCGCGATGTCAACCCCCAATACCGGGAGAGACGAATCCTTTCTAACCGTCACTGCCTCCAAGTGCTTCGGGACTGCACCCAAAAACTACCTGTTTGCACGACTCCTTTGAGCCGTGGTAGGGTAGTAATCAAAGTGCAGTGGGAACACACTCGAGGCGAAGTGACAGTGTCAAGTCACCGGACTAAGCTGTACTCATGTCACCTGGGAACTGATAACTGACGATAGGTATACTACCAACCAACAGTTCTCGACGAGTCCTGTCCAGTGTACTCATAACCCAACGAGCACCCGCATACTATCTCAAGTACGACGTACTGACGGCTGTGGGACAGACCGTCTCCCACACTGGGATGAGAAGCGCATACGCTAGTCTACTCCGGAGTATCGATGCCCTGTCTCGATAGTCCAACGACCAGGGACCTATATAAGGATGTGCTTATAGATTACCCAGCTCCCACGAGTGTGAGCGCCATCACAACGCTGGTAATCAAGCAAAGATCCTAAGGGCTCTACTAACATGTATATCAGCAATATGCTAAAAGAAACACATGCACATATTAAAGCAGAGACAAACCAAGTAGCATACTACCATTTCGAGCAAGATTGTATATACAACTGTGAATATCCCAAGCTTCCATCAAGTAATATACAAACCAGTATGATACAGTAATGGCCTCTAGGGCATATACACTAACAATATCTACAGGGGGAAGTCGGGTGGATGGCGTATAGCACCTCCGCAGTCCGATATTAGTGTAGCATACATATATACTCTTGATAGCATTTAGTGTCGTAGATATTTGAGATGTGATTAGGTGTACTATAGATAGATTAGGGGTAGAAGTAAACTAGTGTAGTTTCTAGTCGTGAACCCTAGAACAGGTTTACACCCACACGCACACACGTACTTATTGCTATACTTGTACCTTGATGATGAGGACAGTGGATGACATTGGAGATGAGTCGATGATTTGGGATTAGTGCCATGATATCGGTGATATGATGTAATTCGTATTTGGAATACGACATGTGGTTTTTAGCGGGTCTATAGACGTGTGTTTCACACACGCACTTATATTTATGTGGATGGTATCGATTTGTACTAGATTTAGATCAGTACCCCAGATCATGGGATATGATGATGAGGATACCGGATAATTGATGAGACAATTGTGATATTGACCCGTACCCAGCTGTTGGGATGCCGTACGACGATTTACCGTACGAGCTTTATATTGATGATAGATCCGCACTCATGACTCGAGGACGTCATATGATATACTGTATCGTACGTGATTCTATTGAGGCGGGATCACCGACTATTATATATATATATATATATATATATATATATATCGACTCAGATGTAGGTGGTTTCCATACCCCTCCTACTTAGCTTGTTAGTTAGGTCTGTAGATTCCTTAGTAGACATTAGATTAGACCCGAAACATACCTATTTCAAAACTAACGAACCGAGAATATTTTAAAGATAGGCAAAAAGGGATTCTACGGATAATTTCAAAAGGCGCATTTTTTCTTAAAAACACCGTAGCCCTTATTTTACTAAAAATCCCTATTCGTCTTATTTCAAAAGGCAAAACTGCATGACACTTACATACTGATGTAGATTCTTCACTATTGCGTTGATTAATTGATTCCGCATATTCATATTATTTGCATCGCATTACTTGTGTTTATTGCTATATTACCATCATGCTGTTAGGACACCAGCACCATTATCGATGATGCGTATGTTCCACGTACACTATTTGCCGGCTCACACACTTCATCATCGATAATTGCCATGTCACTACACTGTAGTACTGTTGCACTCATACTCGTGCAACTACCTGTTGCACACTTATACTTGTACACTTACATATTGCGCATACATAGATGATTCTGGCTTGACTCACAGATTGGGAACCACAAGATACTTTTAAAAACTGATTCATTTTAAAGAAGCGGCCTTCCCTAATTATGTGCATATTGCTACTCCATGTTGCATGATATACCGATATGCTTACATTTTGGTTATATGTCGCATACATCATGCTTTTGATTTTACGCATTGAGATATGTTGTTTCCATGATATTTTTGGATTTGGGAATCGTGGGTATTTTAAAAGAGAATATATATATTGTTTTAAAAACTCGGTTAGCCTTGATATGATATTTCAGTGCGTCCATCATGTGTTTTCTCGGTTCTGAGAGTGGCATGTGAAACCCGATTCGAGGAGCGGTAGGTACCGTCTGCGGGTACATGGTGGACCCGATGAGGTACCCCGGGGCAAGATGACTGGTATATGTTAGATGGTGAGCCTGGCAGGGGAGTACTACCTACCGGTGATAGTATTTGCACTCGGCGGTTATCGTGGGGATACCGACCGGAGTTATGTATGTATGGATTCATCGGAATTCGAGGGTCGAAGCTGGGCACTCGGGATTTCGAGATAGCATATGATGCGTACCTATCAGGGCCAGTCGTGGTGACAGCGCCTGATAGATGAAGATTTACGTGCCGATGCTAGGTACAGGTTTCATGATGTTTTCGAGTGTCGATGCTAGGCACTCAGGTTCCATGATTTTGATTATATTCTCATACTTCCATGCATATGCTTTATGATATTTACATGCATGATGCTTATTGTCATTAGGTGACAAGTGGACGGGATCCACATACATACAGACATTGATTACATAGTTGGATGATATCCACATACTTATAGATTTCCTGATATAGTTGACATTAATGACATTGATCACATAGTTGGATTATATCCACATACTTATAGACTTCATGACATGTTATTACCTGAGGTACTGGCACGAGCACTTGGCACTACACTCTTGTATAGATGTTACATTGCCACCTTATCATACTTCAGACTTATTTATTTGAGGTTTATATATATCTGATCGTATTGACCTAGGATTAGGTCATGCATGCGATTTCTACTTGTAGATATCTTCTATTCACGAGTTGGCAACTCACCCCCGTTGCGCCACAGTTCTTGCAGGTTTTCCCGTACAGGTTTCATTGCGGCTTTTCTGGGACACTGCTTCGCTTACGGGTGATTGACTTTGGTAGGTGGATTCTTTTGCATCAGAACCACCATTGTATATATATTATTCAGTTATATCTAGAAATTCCATCAACCAAAACATGTATATTATTTCAGACTTAGAAACCAGGTATGTATTATTTCGACCTTAGAGTCGCGCATTGTAGTATTACGCTTTTCATGCTATTTGTGTTTTCCTTTGAGTTTTGATCCTCGTCCTTCGGCGTTGTATATTATATTGCTTGTGTGGTTGTGACCGTCGATTGACGAAGAGCTAGCTCCCGCTTGGGGATGCCTTTATCATTGCATATATATTATTTTTGTTGTACCCCGTTCGGGGCCATTATTTACAAAGCAAACTCTGCCGAAATTTTTAGAAAAGATATGTGATTTTAAAAATGCATATTCGGCTTAGTTATTTAAAAACTTTGATTTTCAAACATGTTTTCTTCACTTTTAAAAGCTATTTTCCTACTTCTTTAAAACCAGTTTTCTCTATTTACTCCTTAAAATGGTTTTAGATTTCTGGGCTTTTGGCTTACTTGGATCAGATGGGGTCCTATAGACGTCATATGATTTAAGTGCTAGTCACGTGCTCTTTCGGGTCGTGACAAAGTTGGTATCAGAGCGCTAGGTTAACCTTGGTTCGAATTTAAGTTTGACTATATGGAGCCTAGAGCGTCTATATATATTCGGAACTTAGGCTTGACCTTACGGAACTTAGACTTAGTCGAGAGGGTATTATACCCGAACTTTCGTCGCGTAGGATAACCCTTGGTTGATGGAGTAGGTAGCTTAAGTAGAGTGACGTACCGTACGTATGTTCCGCGGCATATTTACGATACGCTACTCCGCTTAAGAAACCTTAAGATGTACATTTCCTTGCACAGTGTTATATTCTTTCCTATGATCTATCCCCATCGATACTGGTTATGATTTTGCAGCCACGATTACACGGGCAGAGAGAGAGCTACGGCTAGAGTTGCGTCAGCATGAGCTTGTTGCAGACGAGGACTAACCAGGGCGTGATTCCAGAGACATACGATTGCATAGAGAGGCATCGTTTTATTGTGTTTCCGCGCCATGAGCGTTTGACAGATCGCTTTTACAAGATTTCTCGGATGTGCTGATCGGTACCAGAAGATCAAGTTACTGCTAGAGGCCAGCCAGGATATGATGACCGTTGATATATCGCTTATTCAGGACGATTGAGGCGTTGTTCAGCGTACAGACGAATGAGCCATTTGTTGCTGCAAATGACGAGATGTCGCCCAGATGATTGGAGCTACTGCAGCAGGAGTATATACTTAGAGATATGATGGTAAGTCGCTAGTCACCCGATGATGAATGACTAGGACATGTGGTTCGTTCACTTACCCGATGCGAGGTTATCAGATAGATTGATTCCAGCTAGAGACGACTTCACGCAGATTCGTTGAGAGTCGATAGAGACGATCGAATGTCAGGAACCCGATTCCAAGTTTAAAGTATTCGGAAAGACATGCAAGCGAGACTATGGACCCTCTAGAAGAATGAAACCCTAACTCGACATAATGACCGTATGAAAGCCTTTGAAGCTTAAGGTTTGCGGCAGTTCCGCGGCGCCATTAGTGAGGCTTGGGTTTGCCCTTCTATGGCTGGACCACCGATGCTGTGGTATGTACTCGATACTATTAAACTGTACCCAAGATGTTGAGCTCTTGGGGGATTATGAGGTTTTGACAAATCGATCGGATAGTTCGACATCATTCGGATATCATGTGATGGGACATATTACTAGGGAGACTCCAGATATGAATATAGCCATTGGAGCGCCGTCCATGCAGCCGCGATGAAACGAGTCTGAAGCAGTCGACCGCAGAGAAAAGTGAAGTACGAGATTCGTGTGAGCTCTTGACAAGAGGACGTTCCACTCAGCTTACATCAGAGATGCGATATGCACGCAGAGGCGTTGTATATGGATATACCTTCCAGAAGGAGTTGCGATGAGTATGCAGCCGTTCCGGAACAAGAGCCAGATATAGTAAAGGTGGTAATTTCCGGGCAATTCGGCAGAAACGAGATTTGAGAGAAACCTCGACAGGACCTTTCTGGAATATTATACGAGAAGACTTGGACCCAGGAGTGGTCATATTGCGCACACCCAGCAGGCCAGAGTTCGGCATCGTCGGCGAGACAGTTGACCAGGTTCGGATAGAGGACCTCACCCAGATGCGTTGTGAAATGGTCAAGAACGGACGGGTATTGAGTATATCTCCGCAGGATGGGACGAGTTCCGGAGGATGTGTTCGGCTAGATATCTTCCACAGAGTGATGGAGATACCGAGTTCATGATTTCGAGTCCGTGTGAGAGATTTCGGATGGGCCGTAGCCGAGAACAATTGCAGTGCGCAGATAGAGATGTGGCGTCGAAATGGACGATGATGCAGACAAGCAGGACACGAGGTTCGTACGAAATGCAGATGAGCTATTGTTATTTCCCCGTTGAGATTATGGTCGAATATGTCTACAGAGGCGTTAGAATGCGACCAGTTGCCGAGGAAAAGCCGTACTGAGGACGCAGATGTCCAGAGAGTGAGAAGAGATTATGCAAGAGTACTTGCCTCCGTACAGTTCGGCATAGGCAAGATCGGAAGAGACCCTGAGCGGGATTCCTTCCGGGACACTGCTGCAATGTGATTTGCACCAAGGATCAGATATGTCACGTGTATTCAGAGAGCCAGAGGCCGACGCCAGTGACGTGCTGCTTTACGAGTGGCCGTGAGGATTGACCGAAAGACGACCAGAGAAGTGCCAGAACGGAATCGTCCCCGTTAGCACACCGGACAAGGCCGATGAGCCGATGGATTGCGAGATTGGTAATCCACAGAGAAGATAAGGACCCAGAGACAGAGGACGCCAGACCGCGAGCAAGGAGCAAGTAGATATCTTGCGCTACTAGTATTGGATGCACCGACACCTTCTCAACTTTGAAGGAGGATATACCGATGACGGTATTTATGATTTGTTATTTTGTGATTCGATTATCACGTATCCGTCACCTTGGATTTCGGTATTTTGGGTGATTTATTCGCATGATTTAGTCTTGATGGCTGAGTTCCATGATATTTGTTTTCGTGCACCATGATTGCCCCTACTGGGCATTTATATCTTGCACATAGTTTTTACACTTAAGATGTGCTTTACACACCGTTGTGTTGATTTATGATTTGTGCACAATTATTGCACCCGATATCGTTTTCGTGCCTTGGTTGCACCTTCTTATGACTTCATGGATTTCATACAGTTGAGTTGATTTTGTGCATATCATACGCACCCGCATTGATTTTTGCACTCGGTATATCTTATATGTGCTTGTAGTGCATTGATATGTGTTTTGTGCACGCAGTTGCACGAGTTTATGATTTTTACACCTTGGTACACTCGGTGTTGCTATTGACGCATTTGAGTTATTGTTTGGGTTTTGTGCACAGGATGCACCGTATTTGTATTTCTTAAACAGGATGCACCAGTTTTATACTTCGTGCGTTTGTCGTACCAGTTTTATGTTTTGTGCGTTTATCGCACCAGATTTATATTTCGTGCCTTTATTGCACCGGATTTATATTTTGTGCACTACGGTTGCACCTGACTTCGATTTGATGTCATTCCATATGCTGATATTGATGTTGATTTCCTGCACTCCATGCATTTGATTGGACTTGCGCATGTTAGACACTTGATATTGGATTTTGTGATTTCGTGCATGTTGAATGCACATGATTTAGATTTTATTCGTACGTGATGGATGCACCTGAATTGGATTTTTGCGCGTGTTGAGCGCATGATTTGAGATACGATTTTAGTGCACACCAGATGCGCTAAATCGGGATTCTTCGTGCATATCAGATGCACCTGATTTTGCTGTCAGGCACACATGTTGCCCATGACAGATGTTTTGATGCACACCCGTTGCACCTAGATGCTGTTTTGTGCACCTGTATGGCACATATATGGATTTTGATTTCCGTGCGGACCAGACGCACAGAGTATTCTTACATACATTCATGGGATTGATTCCTTATGGAGCAGTACATTTTTTTATGATATTTGCTATGTGTTTCCATACTGAGCAGGACTAGTCAGAGGACAGTACCTGGATATATTTTGTATGCATTGATAGTTATCGAAGGGATTTCCAAAAAGCGAGCTATAGTCTCAGTATTTACCTACGTGTCTGATAGGACACGAAACGTTTAAAACAAGGGAACCTTTCTAAATTGTTTTAAAAAAGGCGGTACGTGCATATTAAACAAAGGATATATATGTATATGGGTATTTCATTATAATGGACGTCCGCCACTGTGCAGTATTATGCACATCGCACAGCGACTTAAAAGAGATTCGGCATGCAATTACTTCAGCTATTTACATGTATAGTTCCGATTTATATCATATTGGTTTTGCTTGGATTGGCATTTGTGTCTTTACCATAACTTCGATGATTGCGGGATGCTTGATGGAGTTTTGTTTTTGAGTTATCTGCTCATTACTCATGTGCATGCATTGCGCTATGATGCGTTTTATGTATTGATGATTTCGGAGCCCCGACGACTTGGACTTCTTATTGAAATGTTTTAGAACTTGAGGGTTTAAATTTAAAATTCGGGGACCGAAATTCTTTAAGGGGGGAAGATTGTAACATTTCAAAATAATAAAATATTATTTTTGGGAATTTTTATAATTTAATATCATTTTATTGATTATTTTAATATTAAATTTATAATTAAATACCGATAAATGGGAAATTTTTTGAAAAATTATGGAAAGTTCAAAAATAATGTATTCTATGGAATTATGTCATTTTTAAGTTTTTATGAGTATTTATATGTTAATTTAGTGCTAATCGCGATTAAAAATCGCTAATTGGATTTTTAGCGTTTTTGGTCAAAACATGCACATATCATTTGTACACTTGTGTTTCATTCGTTTCTTTGCCTTCTCTTCATTTTAGCATGGTTGATTAGGGTTGACCATTGAGTGAGAATGATAAGGAGAAAAGAAAAGAAAAAGGTAAAGAATGATGATGAGAGAGAGAGGGTACGTATAGGTCAACTTTTACTTTTTGAACCATACTCCCATCATTTTATCCTTTCATTTCTCTCTCCCTCTTTCCCCATCTCCTGCTGCTGCCTCTTCCCTCACTTCCTCCTCCACCTTCAAGCCTCTCAAACACCACAAAAATCAACTCAAAACCTCACACCCATTTCACAAAAAGTGTGCACCAGCTCACAAGCTTTAGAATGGACCAAGAAAGATGGTGTTTTGGTGTTGTGGGAAGATTCATGAGTCTCTATGGAGGTAATTCTTTCACAATTGTTGTAGCATTTCAAGTGATTTAGCCTCTTTTAAAGTTTAGTGTCGTTTTGTCAATGTTTTGTGCACTTTGGACAAACTTAGAGAGGGCCAGGGTAAATTTGAGTTGTGGCTATGCAATTGGACTCTAATGGTGACCTTAGACCCTATATTGACTAAAAACCTGACCTAGCAAAACCTGAAACCCAAAAATACAGAATTATAGGACTTTCATGTCGGTTTGTGATGACTTAGAGTGTGAAGAGAAATCTGGAATGGACTGGAACGGCTGGAAAAATAAACAAGTTCAGAGGACCATTTGAGACCCTAGGAGCACCTTGTAGCCAGACGAACCCCACTGGAGTACCCTGGGCCGGTCAAACCGGTTTTCACTGTAGGAGGACTCGGCCACTTAGTGTAGGGTAGGGTCCAGGCTTCTACTGTAGGTAACATACACCCTATACATCACTCTAGACTTGTTTGCTTGCCTTTGTTTGGCCTGAGACGAAATCTGGGATCATTTTCTTGGGTTGCTGCTTTGAACTTAGTTTTGGTTTTGCGTATCTTGATTTCCAGATTTTGATATTTGTGCGTTATCTCGATCGTGTGATGTTTGTACGTCTAAATCGAGTGATTTCGGGTTATTTTGCGAAGGCTAATCATAAGTTCTAACCTATAGACCTTTTAGCGTATCGCGTTGGTTTTCGCGTGTCGTTTTAAGTTCGATTTGGTTTTAATGCGATGCGATACGTGTGATATGTAGGTACCCCCACGGTGATCCGAGATGATGAAGAAGATGAAGGCGACATCGACACAGACACACAGGATACAGGTGAGTAGATTATATCTACATGGGGAAGTCGAGTGGATGGCGTATAGCACCCCCGCAGTCCGATATTAGTATAGCATACATATATACTCTTGATAGCTTATAGTGTCGTAGATATTTGAGATGTGATTAGGTGTACTATAGATAGATTAGGGGTAGAAGTAAACTAGTGTAGTTTCTAGTCGCGAACCCTAAAACAGGTTTACACCCACACGCACACACGTACTTATTGCTATACTTGTACCTTGATGATGAGGATAGTGGATGACATTGGAGATGAGTCGATGATTTGGGCTTAGTGCCCTGATATCGGTGATATGATGTGATTCGTATTTGGGATACGACATGTGGTTTTTAGCGGGCCTATAGACGTGTGTTTCACACACGCGCTTATATTTATGTGGATGGTATCGATTTGTACTAGATTTAGATCAGTACCCCAGATCACGGGATATGATGATGAGGATACCAGATAATTGATGAGACAATTGTGATATTGACCCATACCCAGCTATTGGGATGCCGTACGATGATTTACCGTACGAGCTTTATATTGATGATAGATCCGCACTCATGACTCGAGGACGTCATATGATATACTGTATCGTACGTGATACTATTGAGGCGGGATCACCGACTATTATATGTGTGTGTGTATATATATATATATATATCGACTCAGATGCAGGTGGTTTCCATACCCATCCTGCTTAGCTTGTCAGTTAGGTCTGTAGTTTCCTTTGTAGACATTAGATTAGACCCGAGACATACCTATTTCAAAACTAACGAACTGGGAATATTTTAAAGATAGGCAAAAAGGGATTCTACGGATAATTTCAAAAGGCACATTTTTTCTTAAAAACACCGTAGCCCTTATTTTACTAAAAACCCCGATTCGTCTTATTTCAAAAGGCAAAACTACATGACACAGACATACTGATGTAGATTCTTCACTATTGCGTTGATTAATTGATTCCGCATATTCATATTATTTGCATCGCATTACTTGTGTTTATTGCTATATTACCATCATGCTGTTAGGACACCAGCACCATTATCGATGACGCGTATGTTCCACATACACTATTTGCCGGCTCACACACTTTATCATCGATAATTGCCATGTCAATACAACTGTAGAACTGTTGCACTCATACTTGTGCACCAACCTGTTGCACACTTATACTTGTACACTTACATATGTAGGGTTCCTAGGCACACTAATAAGGTCTCACAAGGCATCAACTATGCCAATTTCAAATTTTTCTTGTGCCGAGAAACCCTAATGTAAGATCGATTACTAGAGGATAGGCGAAACATCAAGCAAGTTAACATCTTAACTACTAATTGAACGGAAATACAACCTTTGTAGATCCGGTCCTCCACCTCCATAGCTCCGTGATGAAGTCCCCTCGCTGCGATCATCGGATCCCAGGCTCTAGCGTCGGTTTCATCGGAGAAATGGGCGGGCTAGCTTGTCGACTTCGATGCCGAAGATGATCTACGTCGAGGCAGCACAAGATCAAGCTCCAACTTCACCATGCCATGAAACTTGTGAGGAAAACACCCTATACTACTTGGCAAGTGGTAGAGGATGAAGAAATAGGAAGTGGGTTCACTTTAGAATTGGATTTCTCACTCTTTTCATCAAGTCACCATTGATGGTTGCAAGGTTTTCATCATCTTGAAGAAAAAGAAGAAGAAGAAAAGAATATGATAATATGATAAGAATATTGAATAATAAAAAATGAGTGATCCTTATCATATTAGCAACCATGGTTATGTGTAGAGAGTAAACTAAGGTTAGGTGAATGGTTAGGTTAGGCATGAAACAAAAATGGTAGACTTTTTCAAAGCTTCATGAAGCTTCAATGTAAAACAAAAGTAGCAACCATTTCATTTCTTGCCAAAATGAAATAAATAAATAAATGAATAAATAAATTAAACAAAACCCTAACCATTTACTTAACCAAGGTTTAAACTAAACATACACACAAACTAGCATGTATCATCAAACATGATACAATCAAGTGCACAAAAATATACCACATATACAATGTGCACACCAAGTGAGAAAATCCATCTTAAGTGAACCAATACTAGTTAATGCAAAGTAATATATCAAATACATAATTATACATTAAATCATTAAATCAACACTTGATTTAACGATCCGGTCATATCGCATATAACCGACTAATATCCAATGTATCGGCTTATCGAATCAATCCTTGATTCGATAACTAGGTTATATCACATACAACCATTCGATACATTCATCACGAGAATAGAATACGGTATCACATACACGCATTATTCTCGGTCCCGCACATATCTCATATGCGCTCCTATTTCGTTTCGCTTGAGCTAGGAAACCTCTGTGTAGGACTCTAAAGACTCGTCAATACGCCGGCAGCAGATGATGATCATATCAAACACCCACAAGCCGCAAGCGGTCTGCTAAACGTAACGGCCACCCAGGTATTGATCAATCAGAAGATCGACGAGCAAGCCTGCTCACACTCCTTTGAATCCAACCAGTAACACTTACCGTACAGTCCGGTCTCGTCGTCTGATATGTCGCATATCTCGCATAAGGGTGGTAAACGTCAGACACCAATAGCTCGATAACTCGTGTCGATATGAGGTCTATAACAGTTCGAGAAACTACTGGTAACACTTACCAGTAAATCTCAGCAACCCTGGCCAGGGATTTCCGGTTATAGCCAATTGAACACAGCGCAACATCAACCCCCTATACCGGGAGAGACGAATCCCCTCCTAACGCTCATTGCCTCCATGTGATTCGGGACTGTACCCAAAAACCACCGTTTTGCACGCCCTCTTGGACGTGGTAAGGTGGAAATCAAAGCACAGTGGGAACCACACAAGACTCTATGACGATCTCGGGTCAACAGACTACTCTGTACCAGTGTCACCAGAGAACTGCCATCTGACGTAAGGTATAATACCATCTTGGAGTTCTCGGCGAGTCCGTCCAGTGTACCCAGTCTCCACTGAGCACCCGTATATCATCTCTGATGTCAAACATCAATGGATATGGGATCATCCATCGCCCATCTGTATGGGTCGAGAAGGTATACGCTATTCTACTCTGGTATATCGATGCCCCGTCTTGATATACCCACGACTAGGGACCTTGAAGGATGTACTCATGGACTACCATGTCCCCACTAGTATGATCCGCATCATAGTCCAGGTAGTCAAGTACACATCCTAAGGGCTTTACCAACATGTAACAGAGAGACAATCAGTGTACACGTTAAGGTAAAGAGCAACCAGATAGCATACTATCATGTCGAGCAAGAAAGTCCTCCCTATATATGTCCAAGCATCCACTACAATGTACATCCTATGTATAGTAATGGCCTCTAGGGCATACATATAACTAACAATCTCCCACTTGCACTAGGGCCATCTGATAGCAGTGGTTGTAGTATCTCATACTCAACCATCCCATAAAAGTCTCTCTCTGGGAAAAGGCCTTCGTGAGTGGATCCGCCGTGTTGTCCCCTGAGTCAACTCTACTTACCTCGATCCCCTGGAGATCAACCATCTCCATGATCAGGTGACACTTGCCTTAGAATATGTCTGGATCACTGATGGGACCGGGGTTCCCGGGCCAAAGCCACACTTCCATTGTCACACAATGGTAGGAACCTAGTTCATCTCATGAACCAATATACACCCAAACAGCCTCTTTGGTAGCATCTTAAGTAGCGATGTATCCTGCCTTTATCGTCTAGTAAGTCACGGTATTTAGCTTGGAACTCTTCCAACATACCGTCCCTCCACTGAGGGTAAAGACAATGCCTGTGACTGACATTCAGTCGTCCTTATCACCCTGGAACACTTCTAGCGATTCTCCCCAGGATCAATTGATACCTTCTCACTACAACTAGTGAGAATCCAAACATCCAATTAGATCTATCTCATAGATCCAAAACCCAGAATTTAGGAGGTATCACTTTGATCCTTTATGGAGAATCATTGTGATAAGTGGAGATTGACTGAGCGTAGCATAGGAAACTCCTTCCCTATCAAGAGTATGTCATCCACGTACTCTACGAGGATCACCACCATACTCCCTACTACATTTTTGTATATACAAGGTTCATCTAGCATTTTGATGAAGTCAAACTATTTGACTACTATATCAAAACAGATGTTCCAACTCCGCGATGCCTGCTTTATCGTATAAAGCATCTTGCACACATTTCCGCTGCTCCCACTGTCTACGAAGCCTTCTGGCTGTGTACTTACAGACGTTCTCTTTTAAAACATCATTTAGAAAAGCAGTCATGACACTCAACCACCAGATATCGTAGTCATGGTATGTAGCCGTGGCAAGTAGGATCTGGATGGACTTAAGCATAGATCCTTAGAAAAGGTTTCAACATAATCCATATCTGGTCAATGATGTAAACCTTTTAACAAGTCTAGCTTTGAAAGTCTCAACTTTTCCATGTACACCAAGTAATCTTCTCAAGATATACTTGCTCCTGATGGGGATTTAACCCTTCAGATATAGCAACCAAAGTCCATACTTTATTGGTGTACATGGATTCCATCTCAGATCACTAAGCATCCAGCCATTCTTACAGAGTCTCACTCCTGATGGCCAGCTCGAAACTAGTTAGGTCATCATCTCATGATGCAATCCTCGCTCCCACTGTCATAGAGAAACCGAAGTATCTCTCAGGTGGGTGAGAAAACCCTACTAGATCGGCGGAGAGGCTGAGGTTCGTTGGTAACTGTTGAATCCTTTAGTTTTATCAAATCATCTGCTGTAGTTTGTATAGTTGGAACCTTTCCAGTTCTACATTACAGACCCTGCCTCGAGCTTGTCCGGATTTTGCTTTTCAGACATAGGCTGGACAACCCTAAATCTTAACTAACTTAAGATACGAGCACTTCCCTTTCCATATCACATATGAAGTGGTAGGCAACTGATTTGAATTGAACCCTTTTCAATAGGTATGCGGCTTCTCAAGTGCATAACTCCCATAAGGAAATAGGTAACTCAGTAGTACTCATCATAGAGCACACCTTATCATATAGGGTGTGATTGCTCTGCCCCGATATACCATCGTGCTATGGTGTATACGGAGGAGTATTGCTGAGAAAGAATCTCATTCTCCTTTAGAATAGTTCAGGAATTCTATGAACAAGTATTCTCCTCCTTGATCACATCAAAGGACATAATACTTATACCCGTATTGGTTCTCTACTTCTAACTTATATTCTGTGAATATCTCAAAAGGTTCGGACTTGTGTTTCAACAGGAACATATGACTGTATCTTGAGAGATCATCTGAGAATGTAATGAAGTACAAAGAACCGGTCTTGGCATATGTAGACAGGGGACCTTACATACATCAACATGTATCAATCCCAAGAGTTTACTAACTCTTTCTCTGTTTCCAGTAAACGAAGCTATGGTCATCTTATCTTTGTGACATGACTGGCAAGTTTCATAAGATGTAAATTCAAACTGATTTAAATATACATCTAAATGTAACTTAAGCTAGTCGGGTCGCATTGATATGACCTAGTCTATAATACCTTAAGAAGAATTCGTTCATTTCTGAACTCTTCCTTTTGTGTGTGTTCCGTATACTAAGAACTGTAGTTTGATTTAGAACAGCAATGCTTTTAGATAACGTGCCTGAACCGATCAACTTTTGATATAGGAAATGTTCAAAACATTATCCAACAATACAAAATTTTATCGTTTCTTTACTAATAAAGAGACATATATGATTTTGTATATCAGGTTCGGTATCTAATAACATTCGTTCAGAATCAATGTATTGGTAATACAGGGTGACAGTGACCAACAGACTTGGCTGCAACACTTGCCCCGTTTTCTGCCTCATGAAACTTATCACCCGTTCTCAGTTCTCTACCTATCTGTAGCCCGATGTAACAGATTACATATCTGGTATCCCGATCCGGTATCAAATACCCAGGACGTAGAGGACATTTGAAAAACAGTTCTTTGTAATGAACACACCCGAAGGAGATGCATCATATGCACTTTCTTCGTTTGGGTGGCACGGGAAATCTGGTATTCCCCAATTTCCTGCTCTGTCTTATAACAATTATAAGTCGGAGCGGGACCAACGTTTCCCAGCTTAGTATAACAAGCGGGTTCGGTCAATATTCCGTATTATTATCTTGATTAAGGCGTGATATGGTCGCTACCTGGAGAGAGAGAGAAGAAAACACTCAGCGTGCGCTCTTGCAAGAATAGATTGGTTATTATTTTATCTAATCAGGATGGCTCCCACTGTTTTTATCAAATCATCCTTCAAACCCTAAAAGGAAAGACTAGCCGGGATTAATTACACACTACAAGTTCGCCAATCTTTCAGCCAGGCCAGTGTCGGTACTTTGAGGGAGGTCCCCCGTGCTTTCGCACGAACCTAATTAATGTAAACCTCGTTTTCCCAGAGGCGTAACCTCGTTAACACCTTTCTAGACACCTACTTAATCGGCTAGTTGTAATGTATAAAACTCTCCCAGGAGTAACTCTTACTCGCAGTAGGTATCGGGATCCAACTATCTCATAGAAGGTATGCAATCTCATTGCAAATTTCAACACTTGAAATTCCCGATAATTTTGCCCCTAGCACCCTATGACCATGACGGAGGTCAACAAACCATAGGCTACTAGTCAAGTTCAACCCGTCATTTCTTGATCGAATTAAACCTACCCGCACGACCCTTGACGGAGGTCAACAAGGCCGCACAACTACCCTAATCCAATCTGCATCATATGCATAAACAGATAAATACTAGTTAGCTACTGCACACTACGCCTTGACGGAGGTCAACAAACGTAGCACGAATACTAAATAGGACTTATCTGAAATGACGGAGGGCTACGACAGGTTTTTCTGAAAACCTATTGCGTAATGAACTTGATATCGTTGTAGAATCAAATGATTTTAAAATGGAG
The DNA here is from genome assembly GCA_030015575.1 of Agapanthus africanus. Classification (NCBI taxonomy): domain Eukaryota; kingdom Viridiplantae; phylum Streptophyta; class Magnoliopsida; order Asparagales; family Amaryllidaceae; genus Agapanthus; species Agapanthus africanus. The sequence continues at coordinate 333,649,393 of CM057350.1, read as the reverse complement.
TGCTTTTGAGGCTTTTCTAGTTTTGCTAAAGGGGTCACTCCCGGTGAAGGGATCGTCGGCCCTTTCCTTGTCGAATGAGTTGCGGGATATATCATATATATCACTGTGCAAAGCAGAAACTATAGAAGCTATCAAAAGACAAACCGAGTGTGTAGCATCTGCCAGTTATTGCTAAAGGGGTCACTCCCGGTGAAGTGATCGTCGGCCCTTTCCTCGTCGAATGAGGTGCAGGATATATCATATATACCGCTGTGCAAGAACTGTAGCTACCTGTTTTATTTTTGAAATTCAATTCTACAACATCTTTAGGTTTCTTTTATTTCATTAATCACATTAATGAAGTCCCATCATTTAAATAGCTAAACATCACAGATAAATACGACATACACTTATGCCATCCGCATATGCCTCGATGTCCCCTCGTGCACCGTTAGGTTAGGTAACTAACGGCAGAGCGGGGCAGGGCTAGCGCGGGTGTAAAATATAAGCAACGTCTATATAATATATCATATATACTATATACTGTATCCATCACAGAACATATCACATGATCACATCACAGATATCGCAGCAGAAGAATCATATGAAACATTGGATATACTAGGACGTCCGTATTTTCAATACGAGCCAGTATAAAACACGGATTCCACGGTCGCGATGAATAGCCAAACCCACACCCCTAGACCCCTACAAGAGCGACAAGCAACCCTACCAATTCTAGAGTTAGGAGACCCGGACTCGACTCCTCGAGTTGGTCTCCCACTAGACTCCAGAACCCGGTTACTTGTGCCCTCCTCCTTGGGTCTATCCTAGTGCGGAAAAGTAAATAATATACAAAAGGTGACATCTTCCGCAACCTAGAAGTGCCCCAATAAAAGAATATTACATACAAGTTTTTACATGAATGAAAATGAAAAAAACTCATCTCACATAAAAAAAACCCGGCTATTCAAACACGATGATCCAATATAACATATCCAGCAACACATAACATCACATGTCATCAACGTAAGTAAACATGCGTATCCCAATTGTCATTGGCATATAGCAACGAAACCGGCGATATCACATATTACACTTACGGTCACAGAAAAGAAAGTGTAAAACTACAACAGTTGGAATCCGCAACCTCCTTAGACATCACATGCCTAATCAAATGAATTACTTAGACATCGCATGCCTAACAATTATAAACCCCGCATTTTAGTCTCAAAATTGAAAACACTTTTCAATACCAAGTCGGGCAATTCAACAAGATTCCCGACATCCTGATCGAATGCTCGTCGCAAAATTCAATAGACGGCCGCACCCCCGATACCGTCGACGAAGTGCACCAAGGCGAAACACCGCTGCCGCGAGCACCCGAACGGTTGCTTTCGGCGACGGGGTTCTCCTACGGTCACTTGGTCGGGGCTATGGAGTGAGGCTGTCTATTAAGTTTACCCGGCGAGTATCCGCGTACGCTACGTGATTGCGACGGACTTTCGATCGCATCAAAATTCCGTGGCAACTGATCAAGTGAGACTAAAGTACTATGTTTATAACATTCAAATCAGTTATCTCATAACTACTTGTGGATTCCAAGTATTGTATCCCATTCCAGATAAATAGAAAATGTTAAACTTTCCGATCGAACAATCAAACACCCAAATTTTCCCAAAACAGATCAACACATGAAACAAGTTTAAAAACATTCACTTCATGCCTCAGTACCAACGGTCCAGCCGTAGAAGGGTTAAGCCAACGCCTTACATGTGGCACGCCGTACTGCCCCAAACTCTAAGGTTCAAAGGGCAGTTCAAGACGGTCACATAATCGAGTTAAGGTTTGTTGTCTTCTAGAGGGACCATCGCGTTACTTGCACTACTTAGAACGTTACTAAACAACGGAAAAATCCAACAATTGGAAATTTCCCGGCAGGGGAAAAAGTGGGTATTTATATCCGGTCGAACCTTTTAACATATTCTAAATATCCGGAAAACACAGACGAAGTTAAACTTCCCGATCGAAACACCGAGTCCCCAATACAACCCAGAAAACTCAACTCTTGAGTAAGATTTAAAAATTCCCAGAAAATACAGCAACAAAATATAAGAATTACTGTGCAGAAATAATTGTCTGAAGAGACTAAGTGGCCGCGGAACCGCCGCATTAGGCATGCTAATGCCGCGGTTCCGCCGCGCTTTTATCGATTTAGGTGCTCGGGCTTCACAGTAATTCTTAGAAATTCCTGCTTAGTTTTCTGCATATTTTTAATTCTAAAAAATCCCCGATTTCAAAAAATGTACAGAGAGCAAATTTGTATTAGGGTTTCGGTTCGATCGGACTTGTAACTCCGTCTACTCATCGCCTAAGGCTCTAGCTAGGCTCTGATACCACTGTAGGGTTCCTAGGCACACTAATAAGGTCTCACAAGGCATCAACCTTGCCAATTTCAAATTTTTCTTGTGCCGAGAAACCCTAATGTAAGATCGATTACTAGAGGATAGGCGAAACATCAAGCAAGTTAACATCTTAACTACTAAGTGAACGGAAATACAACCTTTGTAGATCCGGTCCTCCACCTCCATAGCTCCGTGATGAAGTCCCCTCGCTGTGATATTCGGATCCCGGGCTCTAGCGTCGGCTTCATCGGAGAAATGGGCGGGCTAGGTCGTCGACTTCGATGCCGAAGATGATCTACGTCGAGGCAACACAAGATCAAGCTCCAACTTCACCAAGCCATGAAACTTGTGAGGAAAACACCTTATACTACTTGGCAAGTGGTAGAGGATGAAGAAATAGGAAGTGGGTTCACTTTAGAATTGGATTTCTCACTCTTTTCATCAAGTCACCATTGATGGTTGCAAGGTTTTCTTCATCTTGAAGAAGAAGAAGAAGAAGAAAAGAATATGATAATATGATAAGAATATTGAATAATAGAAAATGAGTGATCCTTATCATATTAGCAACCATGGTTATGTGTAGAGAGTAAACTAAGGTTAGGTGAATGGTTAGGTTAGGCATGAAACAAAAATGGTAGACTTTTTCAAAGCTTCATGAAGCTTCAATATAAAACAAAAGTAGCAACCATTTCATTTCTTGCAAAAATGAAATAAATAAATAAATGAATAAATAAATTAAACAAAACCTAACCATTTACATAACCAAGGTTTAAACTAAACATACACACAAACTAGCATGTATCATCAAACATGATACAATCAGGTGCACAAAAATATACCACATATACAATGTGCACACCAAGTGAGAAAATCCATCTTAAGTGAACCAATACTAATTAATGCAAAGTAATATATCAAATATATAATTATACATTAAATCATTAAATCAACACTTGATTTAACGATCCAGTCATATCGCATATAACCGACTAATATCCAATGTATCGGCTTATCGAATCAATCCTTGATTCGATAACTAGGTTATATCACATACAACCATTTGATACATTCATCGCGAGAATAGAATACGGTATCACATACACGCATTATTCTCGATCCCGCACATATCTCATATGCGCTCCTATTTCGTTTCGCTTGAGCCAGGAAACCTCTGTGAAGGACTCTAAAGACTCGTCAATACGCCGGCAGCAGATGATGATCATATCAAATACCCACAAGCCGCAAGCGGTCTGTTAAACTTAACGGCCACCCGGGTATTGAGCGTTCAGAAGATCGATGAGCAAGCCCGCTCACACTCCTGTGAATCCAACCAGTAACACTTACCATACAGTCCGGTCTCGTCGTCTGATATGTCGCATATCTCGCCTAGGGGTGGTAAACGTCAGACACCAATAGCTCGATAAGTCGTGTCGGTATGAGGTCTATAACAGTTCGAGAAACTACTGGTAACACTTACCAGTAAATCTCAGCAACCCTGGCCAGGGATTTCCGGTTATAGCCAATCGAACACAGCGCAACATCAACCCCCTATACCGGGAGAGACGAATCCCCTCCTATCGCTCATTGCCTCCATGTGATTCGGGACTGTACCCAAAAACCACCGTTTTGCACGCCCTCTTGGACCTGGTAAGGTGGAAATCAAAGCACAGTGGGAACCACACAAGACTCTATGACGATCTCGGGTCAACAGACTACTCTGTACCAGTGTCACCAGAGAACAGCCATCTGACGTAAGGTATAATACCATCTGGGAGTTCTCGGCGAGTCCTTCCAGTGTACCCAATCTTCACTGAGCACCCGTATATCATCTCTGATGTCAAACACCAATGGATATGGGATCATCCATCGCCCATCTGTATGGGTCGAGAAGGTATACGCTAGTCTACTCTGGTATATCGATGCCCCGTCTTGATATACCCACGACTAGGGACCTTGAAGGATGTACTCATGGACTACCATGTCCCCACTAGTATGATCCGCATCATAGTCCAGGTAGTCAAGTACACATCCTAAGGGCTTTACCAACATGTAACAGAGAGACAATCAGTGTACACGTTAAGGTAAAGAGCAACCAGATAGCATACTATGATGTCGAGCAAGAAAGTCCTCCCTGTATATGTCCAAGAATCCACTACAATATACATCCTATGTATAGTAATGGCCTCTAGGGCATACATATAACTAACAACATATTGCGCATACATAGATGATTCTGGCTTCACTCGCAGATTGGGAACCGCAAGATACTTTTAAAAACTGATTCATTTTAAAGAAGCGGTCATCCCTAATTATGTGCATATTGCTACTCCATGTTGCATGATATACTGATATGCTTACATTTTGGTTATATGTCGCATACATCATGCTTTTGATTTTACGCATTGAGATATGTTGTTTCCATGATATTTTTGTATTTGGAAACCGTGGGTATTTTAAAAGAGAATATATATATTGTTTTAAAAACCCGGTTACCCTTGATATGATATTTCAGTGGGTCCACCATGTGTTTTCTCGGTTCTGAGTGTGGCATGTGAAACCCGATTCGAGGAGCGGTAGGCACAGACTGCGGGTACATGGTGGACCCGGTGAGGTACCCCGGGGCAAGATGACTGGTATATGTTAGACGGTGAGCCTGGCAAGGGAGTACTACCTACCGGTGATAGTATTTGCACTCGGCGGTTATCATGGGGATACCGGCCGGAGTTATGTATGTATGGATACGTCGGACTTCGAGGGTCGAAGCTGGGCACTCGGGATTTCGAGATAGCGTATGATGCGTACCTATCAGGGCCAGTCGTGGTGACAGCGCCTGATAGATGAGGATTTACGTGCCGATGCTAGGCACAGGTTTCATGATGTTTTCGAGTGTCGATGCTAGGCACTCAGGTTCCCTGATTTTGATTATATCCTCATACTTTCATGCATATGCTTTATGATATTTACATGCATGATGCTTATTGTCATTGGGTGACAGGTGGACGGGATCCACATACATACAGACATTGATTACATAGTGGGATGATATCCACATACTCATAGATTTCCTGATATAGTTGACATTGATGACATTGATCACATAGTTGGATGATATCCACATACTTATAGACTTCATGATATGTTATTACCTGAGGCACTGGCACGAGCACTTGGTACTACACTCTTGTATAGATGTTACATTTCCACCTTATCATGCTTCAGACTTATTTATTTGAGGTTTATATATATCTGATCGTATTGACCTAGGATTAGATCATGCATGCGATTTCTACTTGTAGATATCTTCTATTCACGAGTTGGCAACTCACCCCCGTTTTGCCACAGTTCTTGCAGGTTTTGCCGTACAGGTTTCATTGCGGCTTTTCTGGCACACTGCTTCCCTTACGGGTGATTGACTTTGGTAGGTGGATTCTTTTGCATCAGAACCACCATTGTATATATATTATTCAGTTGTATCTTGAAATTCCATCAACCAAAACTTGTATATTGTTTCAGACTTAGAAACCAGTTATGTATTATTTCGACCTTAGAGTCGCGCGTTGTAGTATTACGCTTTTCATGCTATTTGAGTATTCCTTTGAGTTTTGATCCTCGCCCTTCGGCGTTGTATATTATATTGCTTGCGTGGTTGTGACCGTCGATTGACGAAGAGCTAGCTCCCGCTTGGGGATGCCTTTTATCATTGCATATATATTATTTATGTTGTCCCCCGTTCGGGGCCAGTATTTACAAAGGAAACTCTGCCGAAATTTTCAGAAAAGATATGTGATTTTAAAAATGCATATTCGGCTTAGTTATTTAAAAACTTTGATTTTCAAACATGTTTTCTTCACTTTTAAAAGCTATTTTCCTACTTCTTAAAAACCAGTTTTCTCTATTTACTCCTTAAAATGGTTTTAGATTTCTAGGCTTTTGGCATACTTGGATCAGATGGGGTCCTATAGACTTTATATGATTTAAGTGCCAGTCACGTGCTCTTTCAGGTCGTGACAGTATCGATGCCCTGTCTCGATACACCCTCGACTTGGAACAGTTATAGAATGTACTCGTTGACTATCGTGGCCCCACTAGTATGATCTCATCATAGTCACAGTAGTCTAGTACATATCCTAAGGGCTTTATCTGTAAGTCCACGGCAGCGCCCCGGCCGTCTAACAGACGCCAATATGCGGAACAAAACTTTTACGACTGGCGCTATCTCGTACTTTATCCCGGATCGTCCATTAAAGCTAAACTAACAAATTGTAAAGAGGGTAGAATTGTTATACCGAATGATCCGAGTCCTTCGGTCTTTAACCATCATCCCACGCTATGTTGCAACTGATCCGAACTTGCTCGATCTCCGGTCTCATCGTCCAGGTGGCACCACGTCGACGGATCTTTAAACGGGCTCCCACCTATGAATCGAGGCAACTCGATCGTCAAGTTTTCCAAAAGAGACGACCAAGATGAAGTAGAGAGTGAGTAGAATACTTTGTCTCATTACGTCCAAGGCTATGGACGAATGGTTAATAGAAGTTGCCAATTAAAATCGGGTAAATGGAAATTGGGCTATGAAATTTCCATACACTCAACTATCATAATCTTTTCTCTTAAATCCAAGTGAACAACCATCAAAATCCCATACCCCAACCTCACAAGAGGGGCCGGCCATTATATAGAAGAGGGAGGGTGAGTGTAGGAGAGGGAAGGGTGAGCTTAAGAGAAAATATCTAGTGTGAACACAAAGTTTGAACACATAGTGTTCACAAAATGTGAACACAAAGTATGAACACAATAAATGCACCATTAATGAACAAGTGAGTCACAAGCCTAACCACCCTCTCTAGAACCTTCTAGAACACTGACTCACCTCATCAAGAAAAGATAAATCCGTATTTAACCGAATGTCAAAATATGGCTGATAGAAAACTGGAAACTGGCAACTTCCAAAAATCATCCCGAAACGAATTTCAGGATAACCTTGTATCGGTATAAACATACCCGCATTTGTATTACGACCGAAAACAAATTCAACTGAGATAAAGATATTATATCTACACAGTATAATACTGGGTTCCGGCTTAAACCAAAGCCTACCAGTATTATCTGCCCGAAAATGGACACGTGCGAAAACGCACGTGCTTTTTCCGAACCCTGCCATAAACACATACGGCTTCTACAATGTTTCGCCCGAACTTGGGAAAGTGTCGGTGGGGGACTCTAATGACTCATCAACACACTGGCACTGGGCATAACCACTAGCACGTCAGAGTTACAAGCTGTACGTAACGTTTTGCCTATGTATTGATTGGAAGGGAAGCTGATGAGCGAACTCATCTATAAACCCTACTGAGCCTGACAGTGACAATATCCATACAGTCCGGAACATTCGTGTAAGTCCATGCTACCTCTCCCGGTACTTTTGGGCATGCGGAATTTGGTAAAAAACGATTTTTATAGAGGTGGTAACATGGACCTATAGCCCGGATCTTGGTTAAACATCTAACTAACAACCTAACTACGAGTTTCTAACTACTCGGTTAGGGGGTTATACCTTGCTTGTCTTGAACTCCTTCGTCTTCAAGCTCCGATGGTGGTCCGGATTGGCTTCTTCCCGTCGTCTCCGTACGCCGAATATAAATCCACCTGAAAGCTCCAACCTTTGGCTCCTTCTTCGGACTTTGAAGAAACTAGTTCACTCGGTTTGCTAAACCTTGTGAACTAGAATGAGTAGAGAAGAGTTTGTATGGGATTTTATCTATGGTTCTTGATTCTCAACTCATGAGATATGTGAACCATAGAGTCAAGAGAGGGAGCAAGAGGAAGAGGGTGAAAGCAAGAGCAAGAGAGCTCAAGAACAAGAGAGAGAATGAGCAAGAAAGAATGAGCAAGTCTTTTGTCTTTCACGCTCTCATGATCCAAAACCATTATAACTCATTATACCAAATCAAGTGTTATGTGATGGTTGAAGCAACCATAACCATATCATTTCATGCACTCATTTTGCATAAATGAGCAAGCAAGCAAAAGTCTTTGCCATGAAATGATAGCTATGGTTATCACGATGGTCAACTAGTCAAGCCTAGTCAACCGGTCAACAAAGTCAACAAGTCAACAAAAGTCAACAAGTCAACAAAGTCAACAAAAGTCAACAACCATGTCACCATAATACTTAATTAATATAATAGTTAATTACATATCATATTCTCATTAGGGTTGAGCAAAAAGTCAAATAGTCAACGGTCAACTGTCAACAACCCTAATGAGAATTCGCTGCCTCTGTCTCCCCGTCAACTGTGCGTACGCACCCGCATCCGTGTTCCGAGGAAGACGAATGCAAACTGGATAAATCCAATCCCAAAAGGTACACTAGGATCTGGCTTAAACCAAAGCCCGCTAGTGTAAACTGTCCGGACACTGTACGTGCACAAGTGCACGGATGTGACCGAACCCTGTCGCAAAACCATGCGACCTGTCGCAAAACCATGCGACCTCTACTCTTTTGCCTAAAGGCGAAAAGATTTCTGTGTGGGACTCTAAAGACTCGACACTACGCTGGCAGTGGGTTTAACCACAGACCGCAAGCGGCACTAGCTGTGCGTAACGGTCCCCAGGTAATGCCGACAAGAAGTCCGACGAGGCGAAAACCCATCTGAACTCCTACTGAGCCTAAATGTGACATTCTCCGTACAGTCCGGTCTGTTCGTCTGATACATCGCATGGCGGGCCTAGGGGGCGGTAAACGTCAGTCCCCCAATAGCGGTACAAGTCGTGTCGGAGTGAAGCCCAAAACACCCTGAGATAGCACTGGAAGCCTACCAGTATATCTCGTTTGCCCTGGCCAGGGACTACTCGTGTAATGGCTCTCCTAGACACAGCGCGATGTCAACCCCCAATACCGGGAGAGACGAATCCTGTCTAACCGTCACTGCCTCCAAGTGCTTCGGGACTGCACCCAACTACTACCTGTTTGCATGACTCCTTTGAGCCGTGGTAGGGTCGTAATCAAAGTACAGTGGGAACACACTCGAGGCGAAGTGACAGTGTCAAGTCAGCGGACTAAGCTGTACTCATGTCACCTGGGAACTGATAACCGACGATAGGCATAATACCAACTAGTCAGTTCCCGACGAGTCCTGTCCAGTGTACCCGTAACCTAACGAGCACCCGCATACTATCTCAAGTACGACGTACTGACGGCTGTGGGACAGACCGTCTCCCACACTGGGATGAGAAGCGCATGCGCTGGTCTACTCCGGAGTATCGATGCCCTGTCTCGATAGTCCTGCGACCAGGGACCTGCATAAGGATGTGCTTATAGATTACCCAGCCCCACTAGTGTGACGGCCATCACATCGCTGGTAATCAAGCAAAGATCCTAAGGGCTCCACTAATGTGTATAGGCGATATGCAAAAATAAACACATGTACACATTGAAGTAGAAACAAACCAAGTAGCATACTACTATTTTGAGCAAGATTGTATATACAAGGTGAATATCCCAAGCTTCCATTAAGTAATATACAAACTAGTATGATACAGTAATGGCCTCTAGGGCATATACACTAACAATCTCCCACTTGCACTAAGGCCATGTACTGGCGTATCGAAGACCTATCATCTCGATCAGCCGCTCGAACTGAGTCTGGGGTAGGGCCTTGGTGAATGGATCTGCAGTGTTATCTTCTGAAGCGACTCTCCGAACCTTGATCTCCTGGAGATTTACGATCTCCCTGATCAGGTGATACCGCCTCAAGATGTGCCTGGATCTCTGTTGGGACCTGGGTTCCTTCGCTAAAGCTATAGCCCCGTTGTTGTCGCAATACAGAGGTATTGGATCAACAATGGACGGAACCACCTGAAGTTCTTTCAAGAACTTCCTCATCCAGACAGCTTCTTTTGCGGCATCAGATGCAGCGATGTATTCCGCTTCCATCGTCGAGTCCGCAACGGTTTCTTGTTTGGAACTCTTCCAACACACCGCCCCTCCATTGAGGGTAAAGACAAAACCCGACATGGACTTGGAATCATCCTTGTCACTCTGGAAGCTGGAGTCAGCAAAGGCCTCGATCTGGAGGTCTTTTCCGCCATACACCAAGAACATCTCCTTAGTCCTTCTCAGGTACTTGAGAATGTTCTTTACCGCTATCCAGTGTTTCTCCCCAGGGTTTGACTGATACCGGCTTACCACACTCAGTGCATAAGCTACATCCGGTCTGGTACACAACATCGCATACATTATAGAGCCTACCGCAGAAGCGTAGGGTATAATAGACATGCGATCCCTCTCCAAATCAGTCTTGGGAGACATCTCTTTAGAGAGGGTGATCCCGTGACAAGCCGGTAGGTTACCGCGCTTGGAATCTTCCATACTGAATCTTTTCATTACGGTGTCGATGTACCTGGACTGTGAAAGTCCTAATATCCTCTTGGATCTATCACGATGGATCCGGATCCCCAGGATGTATGAGGCATCACCCAGGTCTTTCATGGAGAACCTGTGTGACAAGAACCCCTTGACAGATTGTAGCATAGGAATGTCATTTCCTATTAAGAGAATGTCATCCACGTATAAAACGAGGAATACTACAGTTCTCGCTACAAATCTACTATAGATGCATGGTTCATCTGGATTTTTGATAAAGCCAAATTCTTTGACCGTCTCATCAAAGCAGATGTTCCAACTCCGCGATGCCTGCTTTAGTCCATAGATGGACTTAAGCAACTTGCACACCTTTCCGCTGCTCCCACTCTGAATGAAACCCTCTGGCTGGTCCATATAGACACACTCCTCTAAATTTCCATTTAGAAAAGCGGTCTTTACGTCCATTTGCCAGATCTCATAATCGTGGAAGGCAGCAATGGCAAGAAGGATCTGAATGGATTTCAGCATAGCCACTGGAGAAAAGGTTTCGTCATAGTCCAAGCCAGGTCTTTGACGGAAACCCTTTGCTACAAGTCTAGCTTTATAGGTCTCAACCTGTCCATCTACACCAATCTTCCTTTTGAAGATCCACTTGCATCCTACGGGTTTTACCCCATCTGGAGCAATGTCCAACGTCCATACTTTGTTGGTGTACATGGACTCCATTTCGGTCCGCATTGCATCCAGCCATTTCACTGAGTCAACGCTCTGAACGGCCTGCTGGAAGCTAGTAGGCTCATCATAATCTATGATGCAATCTTCTCTATCCCCGTCTATGAGAAAACCGTAGTATCTCTCGGGCGGATGAGACTGCCTACTACTCCTGCGGAGCGGCGTAGGAATGTCCTGTTCTGTTGAACCCTCTGGTTCTACTAAGCTTTCAGCAATAGTCTGTGGTTCTGGAATTTCATCCAGTTCCACTGCGCTCCCACTAATTTCCTTTTCTAAAAACTGGTGTTCCAGAAAGTGGGCATGACAAGAAACAAGGACTTTTTGTTCCTCTTCGCAGTAGAAGAAATATCCCTTGGAATTCTTTGGATATCCCACAAACTTACACAGTACTGAGCGTGCCTCGAGCTTGTCCGCATGCTGCTTTTTGACAAAAGCTGGACTTCCCCATGTCTTAATGTGATTAAGATGGGGTCTCTTCCCACACCACTTCTCATATGGTGTGGTAGGCACAGTCTTAGTAGGAACTTGGTTCAAAAGGTATGCAGCTGATTCTAGCGCATACCCCCAGAATGATCGCGGTAACTCAGCGTTACTCATCATGGACCGCACCATATCCAATAGGGTGCGGTTCCGTCTCTCCGATACACCGTTATGTTGCGGAGTGTATGGAGGAGTAAGCTGAGAGAGAATTCCATTCTCTTTTAAATAGTCCAGGAACTCGGCACTTAAGTATTCTCCACCTCGATCCGATCTTAGAATCTTAATACTTTTGCCGGTTTGTTTTTCTACTTCATTTTTATACTCCTGGAATTTTCCAAAGGCTTCAGACTTATGTTTCATTAAGAAGACATAACCGTACCTTGAGAAGTCATCCGTAAAAGTAATGAAGCAAGAATAACCGCTTCGCACATGTGTAGACATTGGACCGCACATGTCACTGTGTACGAGTCCCAAGAGCTCGCTCGCTCTTACTCCGTGTCCAGTAAACGGAGTCTTTGTCATCTTTTCTTTGAGACAGGATTGACAAGTGGCATACGATTGATATTCGAACGGATTCAAATATCCTTCTGTATGTAACTTCGTCAACCTTCTCTCATTGATGTGACCCAGTCTACAATGCCACAAGAAAGTCTGATTTATTTCCGGAGACTTTCTTTTGTGTGTATTCTGGACGTTGAAAATCTGTGGTTGGTTTAATACGTATATACCATTACTCAATGTACCTGACCCAATCAAAACTTGATTAAGGTGAATGTTTACAACATTACTTACAAACGCAAATTCATAACCTTCTTTAGAAACTAAAGATACAGAAATGATATTACAAGTTGCGTTGGGTACAAAAAAGCAATTACGCAAAACCAAAACATGTCCATCTGACATTCCCAGGTGATAGTCCCCCACGGCTTTAGCATCCATGCTAGCTCCGTTCGCAACTCTGAGGGTCATGTCACCTGCCTTCAAAACCCTACGGTTTCTCAACGCCTGCAAAGAATTACAGATATGAGATCCTGATCCGGTATCCAATACCCAGGAAGTAGAGTTTATTGAAAGACAGTTTTCAATAACATACACACCTGAAGCTGAAGCTGCAACCTGCTTCAATTCCTGTGTTCTGGCCTTCCAGGCCCTGCAATCATTCTTCCAGTGTCCTTTCTTACGACAATAGAAGCATTCTTCCTTATCCACAAGCTTCCCCGCTTTCTTTGTTGCTTTAGCTTTTCCCTTCGTATCCACTTTACCAACACCGCCCCTTGGTTTGGCAGGGGCTTTCTTCTTCTTTCCCTTGGCTTTTGCCTTGGACCTAGAAGAAGATGATCCTCCTACAAACAAAGTGGATGTTTCCCTACTTTTCTGTAGGGTGCCCTCTGCGCTCCTCAGCATGTTGAGGAGCTCTGAAAGTTCAACCTCCTTTTCTTGTAAGTTGAAGTTCAGTATAAACTGGGCGTAAGTGGAAGGAAGGGACTGGAGAACTATATCCGTATAGAGCTCACTCTCCAATGTGGTCCCTAGGTCCGCGAGCTCCTCAATGTAGCCGATCATCTTTAGCACGTGCTCGGCTACTGATGATCCGACGGCCATCTTTGCCGAAAATAACTTTTTCGACGCTTCGTATCTTGCGATACGAGATTGCTCTCCATACAGTTCTTTTGTATGGAGAAATATGGATTCCAGGTCCATATTCTCGTGCCTCCCCTGATGTTCATTGTCTATCGAGGCAAGTACGAGGCACTTGGCCTTCGCGCTATCAATCTCCCAAGTCTTGCGGATTTCCTTATCCGCGACGCTGGAAGTGGGACCAGGGACAGGGGGAGCTTTGGTGGTAAGAAGATACCCCAGCTTGTCGTAAGTGATTGCCATCTTGACATTCCTGAGCCAATCTTTGTAGTTTGGCCCTGTCAGTATATTTTTATCTAGAAGTAACTTAAGTCCAGTCATGTCGATTGGTCGCTGCAATTAGGAGAGAGAAGAAGAAACACTCAGCATGATGCTCTTGCAAGTTTAGAGTGGTTTTTAGTTTGTCTAAACAGGATGGCTCCTACTGTTTCTCGAATCCCTCCTCAAACCATAAAGGAAGAATTAGTCGGGATCAATCCCACCGCACAATACTTGCTTAACCGTTCAGCCAGGCCGGTGTCGGTACTTCGAGGGAGGTTTTCCAACGCTTTCGCGAAGTTCCTTAATTAAAGAACCTCTTTTCCCTGGGGGTGTAGCCCCGCTAACACCTTTCTAGGCACATACTAGGTTTATAGCATTGATCGTTTAGTAAGAAATTTCCCGAGGAGTAGCATATACTCACAGTTGGATCGGGATCCAAATATCATCGCGTGACGAAACTGAAGGAATCCTACCAGAATCATCACACTCCAAATGGTATGCAAATCTAGCAAGTTTCAATACTTATGAAACTCCCGATGTGGATTTTTGCCCCATGCTTTTATGACCTTGACTTTGGCCAAAATATCATAAGTCACATGTCAAGTTCTACCCGTCATTATCCAGGTTAATTTGGATCCATCCGTACCTACCCTTGACTTTGGCCAAAATGGCAGTACGACTGTCCCAAACCAACGCATCTATCTATGCTACACATGAACACCCAATAGCTACCAATCACTGTGCCTTGACTTTGGCCAACATACACAGCTTGAATACTATTGACTATTCATGTGAAACGACGGAGGGCTACGAATGGTTTTGGAAAAACCGTGAACGTAGTGAACTTGATATAGTCGATGGAACGAGATAGCTTTTAAAAGGAGTGGCTCAAGCTCCGCATTTAAAAGTTGGTTTTGAAAAGAACCGAGTGGTTTTTCGAAAGTGTTCCAACGACTTTAACTTGGTTTATTATCTTGCATTAGTTCTTTTAATGCGTGATATTCTTGCATTAGTTCTTTTAATGCGTCCCATCATTTAATCCTACCATTGCAGAAAACAACCAAAATATGACGTACGCTTATGCCATTCGCATTCGCCACTGGGCCCCGTCATTACCCGTTTGGTTACTTAACTAACGACAGAGCGGGGGCTGGGCTAGCGCGTCTGTAAAACATAAGCAACGCCTAAATAATATCATATATAGATATACTGCAATGATAAACATTTCAGATCACAGATGAATACATTGGATATACTAGGAATCTGTAATTCGCACGAGCCTGTAACGAAAAACAGATTACACGGTCGCGGTGAATAGCCAATACCCCACCCAAGACCCCTAGGGTGCGGCAAACTACCCGCCAAGTACCCGAAGCGTAGCAACCTCCCTCATCTCCATGAGTAGGCCACTCGACACTTCGGCATACCCGGTAGTTTATGCACCCCTCAATGGGTCTATCCTAGGAGCAAAAACAGTAAAAAGAAATTATACAATGACGGCTACAACCCCGACCCGGTTGTGCGGCCATACAAATAATTGTTACATCAATTTACAAATTTACATGAATTGAAAGAAAAGAAAACTCTCGTCTCACAACCCCCGGCTATTCACCCGCGACAATCCAACATATTCATATACACATTCCAGCAACATTACAGATCACAGATTTGTATAACCCCCACTAATCGACATATAGCGATTAGTAGACGTTCAATACAAATATCACATTACAGAAAAACCCGTTAGCTTAAGTCTTTTAGAAGTTCAAAAATACGGATTTTCGGGACCCCAAAAATAAAATTTTCGTTCTGGAAAATCTGGGCAGAAACACATATACCAAAAATCCCAAAACAACCCCAGAATAACACTGCACCAAACTTGGACCTCGGCCGAGTCAACTCGGCCGCGGATCCGCGGCGGGAGCGTGCTCCCGCCGCGTTTCCGCGGCGCTTTGACTCGATCGTTGGACCAATTTTGGTGGGTGTTCACACAAAAGCCTGAGCCGATTTTAGGTGTGAAAATAATCAACTTTTGAACAGTATAAAAATCGACAGAAAGTTCGAATTTTGGTGTTCGTTTTCGTGACTTTTTCGTTGATCGATCTTCTAGTTACTTGCTAACATGTTAGATAGAGTTTAACTAGGCTCTGATACCACTGTAAGTCCATGCTACCTCTCCCGGTACTTTCGGGCATGCGGAATTTGGTAAAAAACGATTTTTATAGAGGTGGTAACATGGACCTATAGCCCGGATCTTGGTTAAACATCTAACTAACAACCTAACTATGAGTTTCTAACTACTCGGTTAGGGGGTTATACCTTGCTTGTCTTGAACTCCTTCGTCTTCAAGCTCCGATGGTGGTCCGGATTGGCTTCTTCCCGTCGTCTCCGTATGCCGAAGATAGATCCACCTGAAAGCTCCAACCTTTGGCTCCTTCTTCGGACTTTGAAGAAACTAGTTCACTCGGTTTGCTAAACCTTGTGAACTAGAATGAGTAGAGAAGAGTTTGTATGGGATTTTATCTATGGTTCTTGATTCTCAACTCATGAGATATGTGAACCATAGAGTCAAGAGAGGGAGCAAGAGGAAGAGGGTGAAAGCAAGAGCAAGAGAGCTCAAGAACAAGAGAGAGAATGAGCAAGAAAGAATGAGCAAGTCTTTTGTCTTTCACCCTCTCATAATCCAAAACCATCATAACTCATTATACCAAATCAAGTGTTATGTGATGGTTGAAGCAACCATAACCATATCATTTCATGCACTCATTTTGCACAAATGAGCAAGCAAGCAAAAGCCTTTGCCATGAAATGATGGCTATGGTTATCATGATGGTCAACTAGTCAAGCCTAGTCAACCGGTTAACAAAGTCAACAAGTCAACAAAAGTCAACAAAGTCAACAACCATGTCACCATAATACTTAATTAATATAATAGTCAATCACATATCATATTCTCATTAGGGTTGAGCAAAAAGTCAAATAGTCAACGGTCAACTGTCAACAACCCTAATGAGAATCCGCTGCCTCTGTCTTCCCGTCAACTGTGCGTACGCACCCGCATCCGTGTTCCGAGGAACACGAATGCAAACTGGATAAATCCAATCCCAAAAGGTACACTAGGATCTGGCTTAAACCAAAGCCCGCTAGTGTAAACTGTCCGGACACTGTACGTGCACAAGTGCACGGATGTGACCAAACCCTGTCGCAAAACCATGCAACATGTCGCAAAACCATGCGACCTCTACTCTTTTGCCTAAAGGCGAAAAGCTTTCTGTGTGGGACTCTAAAGACTCGACACTACGCTGGCAGTGGGTTTAACCACAGACCGCAAGCGGCACTAGCTGTGCGTAACGGTCCCCAGGTAATGCCGACAAGAAGACCGACGAGGTGAAAACCCATCTGAACTCCTACTGAGCCTGAATGTGACATTCTCCGTACAGTCCGGTCTGTTCGTCTGATACATCGCATGGCAGGCTTAGGGGGCGGTAAACGTCAGTCCCCCAATAGCGGTACAAGTCGTGTCGGAGTGAAGCCCAAAACACCCTGAGATAGCACTGGAAGCCTACCAGTATATCTCGTTTGCCCTGGCCAGGGACTACTCGTGTAATGGCTCTCCTAGACACAGCGCGATGTTAACCCCCAATACCGGGAGAGACGAATCCTGTCTAACCGTCACTGCCTCCAAGTGCTTCGGGACTGCACCTAACTACTACCTGTTTGCACGACTCCTTTGAGCCGTGGTAGGGTAGTAATCAAAGTACAGTGGGAACACACTCGAGGCGAAGTGACAATGTCAAATCAGCGGACTAAGCTGTACTCATGTCACCTGGGAACTGATAACTGACGATAGGCATAATACCAACTAGTCAGTTCCCGACGAGTCCTGTCCAGTGTACCCGTAACCTAACGAGCACCCACATACTATCTCAAGTACGACGTACTGACGGCTGTGGGACAGACCGTCTCCCACACTGGGATGAGAAGCGCATGCGCTGGTCTACTCCGGAGTATCGATGCCCTGTCTCGATAGTCCTGCGACCAGGGACCTGCATAAGGATGTGCTTATAGATTATCCAGCCCCACTAGTGTGACGACCATCACATCGCTGGTAATCAAGCAAAGATCCTAAGGGCTCCACTAATGTGTATAGGTGATATGCAAAAATAAACACATGTACACATTGAAGTAGAAACAAACCAAGTAGCATACTACTATTTTGAGCAAGATTGTATATACAAGGTGAATATCCCAAGCTTCCATTAAGTAATATACAAACTAGTATGATACGGTAATGGCCTCTAGGGCATATACACTAACAATTCGTCTATGAGTATCGCATATTAGGCCTAGGGGGTCAGTAAACGTCAGACCCCAATAGCTGCATAAGTCGTGTCAGAGAGCAGCTCAGAACACCCTGAGATATTACTGGAATACCTTCCTGTAAATCTCGATTACCCTGGCCAGGGATTTCGTGTAATGGCTGTCCTAAACACAGCGCGATCTCACCCCCAATACCGGGAGAGACGAATCCCAGAAGATCCGCTCACTTGCCTCCAATGTTGCTCGGGACTGTACCCAAAATATACCTGTTTGCACGACTCCTTTGACCCGTGGTAGGGTATAAATCAAAGCACAGTGGGAACTCATACAAGACAAATGACGGCCTCAGGTTAATGAACTAACCTGTACACATGTCACCAGGGAACTGCTATCTGACGATATGTATAATACCAACTAGCATGTTCCCGGCGAGTCCTGTCCGGTGTACTCATAACCCAATGAGCACCTGTATACATCTTAGGTGATCCAACTGACACCTGTTGCTTGTGAGACCGGCCACCGCCCCTCGTCGGGATCTCGACTGTATACACTAGTCTACTCTGGAGTATCGATGCCCTATCTCGAAACTCCCACGACTAGGGACACTTTAAGGATGTGCTTATAGACCCCAGCTCCCACATATATGATCGCCATCAAACTGCTGGCAGTCAAACAAGAATCCTCTGGGCTTTATCATGATGATAAAGACAAACCAGATAGCATACTATCATCTCGAGTAAGACTGTTTTATCGGTATAGGTCCTCCCTCAATCATTGCAATCACGTACCTGCGATCCAATAATTGACTTAGAGGGCACTATATCCAACAATCTCCCATTTGCACTTAAGGCCAATTATTGCGATGTCGAGTACTCACAGCTCGTGTGATACTGAGCATCCAACTCCTCTACTAATCAGTTTCGCAAATCTCGTTTGCAAAACTATTGTATTCGAGAAATAGCCTCAGTGAGTGGATCCTCTTCGGTGTTTCTTTCTGTATCTCTCTATATCTCAATTTTGCGGAGAAAACCATCTCCCGAATTGAGTAATACCTGTCTTAGAATATGTTTGGATATCTGATGGGACCTAGTTCATAAATGAACTCCAAATCCAAACTTCTTAGACTGTATCAATCACTGAAACTAATCAGTGCCCAGCTCCATGCCTCCCACAGTATCCCCTTGGACCACCTGTCCATAATACTGTTCCTCGTCAGAGGGAAAACTACAACTCTGACAATCACTCTGTCATCTATGTCACCTTTAAAGCTTGGAATGATAACCGTCTCCCGAAGGAGTCCGCCGTCATCAAATCCGTAGAACATTCACTTATGTTCTAAAAACTGCTTCCTAATGTTTCTCCAGGATTGGATTAATATAAACTTATCGCATCTAGTGCAATAACAACATCTGGTGTGGTACTTGACATCTCACGATTGACTCAATTGCCTAACTAAGTGATCTGCCAATCATGCACATCCCTCTCCCATTTAGTCTGTAAGACACCTTTAGAGAGGGTGACTCCATCACCTGCAGGTACACCACCTGCCAGGAGTCATCTATTCTGAAATACTATTAGAATACTGTCCAAGTACCCATATTGGGAAACTACCCAAATATAAATCTAAAACCATTAGATCAAGTAACCAGAATGTCTGATATTATATCCATGTCCTTTGTGGAGAAAACAACTGTGTGACGACCAAAGTACAACCGATCCTAGTATAGGAATTTTACTTCCTACTCTGTGTATGTCATCAAAATACCAGGACATCACACCCTACTACCTTCTTAACAGATCCATCCCCTATTCTGATGAAGTCAAACCCATGACTGTCACATCAAAAATCAGATGATCTTTCTCCGCTATTTCTGCTCAAGTCTATAAATAGACACTAGCTTCTTGCCCACTATGCTTCCGCTGCTCCCAATGACTACGACAATCCTCTGGCAGAATAATATATACGTACATTTCTAAAACTAGTTTAGAATGACGCTATACATATCCTCCTGCCGGGTCTCACAGTCTGGAACAACAGTAGTGTCAAGTCTGGGTAAACAAGAACCACCCTGTCACCGTCCTTGAGGCTACCGAAGTACCTCTCGGGTGTCTGAGGTTACCCACCATATCTGCGGAGTGGCTAATGAAATGTCAAACCTGATTGAATATATAGGTCCTATTAAGCTTTCCGTAATCATTTGTGGTTCTGGAATCACTTCCAGTTCTACTATACTCCCACTACTGTTTTCTGAAAAAATCCATTTTAATAAAACTGTGGCGAGTCAAGAACAATATCACTATTGATCTTCCAGATGGTAGAAAATCAACCCTTGTCAAAGCTAGGGTCAACCCACAAACTGTCATTACAGAAATGTGTCTTGAGTTATCCAGTGTCTGTTTTTAAGCATAAGCTGGACAACTCCCCTTACCTTAACATCGTTAAGATATGAAGCAATCTATATCCAGTATAGAAAAATAGGCATTTATTTAATTGGAACCATATTCAAATTATGCAACTGTCTCCAGTGCATATCAACTTAATGGAGAGAGGCTAATCAGCATTACTCAACTTAGGAATCCATCCATTTATGAGTAACCTGAAAGAGAAACAAGTTTCTAAAAACCATTACTATCAACTGAATACCAGTCACAAGAATCTACATCTTCGATTTCTTTGAAGAATCCCGATACTTGTGATATATGGTTCTCTACTTTATTCCTATACCCACAACTTCTCAATACTTAGACATTGTATTTCTACGAAACACTTGTTTATAAACTAGAGAATTCACAAGTAAATAGAATATAGTACGAGAACCTACCCCTATGTCCTGATGGACACTGGACAACATACAGTACTCTGTATAAGTCCGCTGAGTTGAATAACTCAAGACCCGTGCATTGTAGGTTGAAAACTGTACCTAGGCGATTTCCTTAAATATCACCAATTACAACGAATTCCGATATAATGAGGATGATCACCTAATTCCTAGTAACTTGCTCCCACTCAACATCTGTAAAAACCATACAGATGTGAGAATCATACCTGGTAAATACATACCCTGGAGTAAATATATAATCGGGAAATCAGTTTTCAATTAATAATGCACAGTGAATATGAAACATTAATATGTTTCGTAGGGGTACTCTGGTATTCTTAGTAATGCCTCTTCCATAATCCAAATCATGACTTTAATCGTATATTTCCCTGCCATTATTCCAATTCCCTTTATTTGTCTTTAGTCGTTACCTTCTGTACACCATCATTAGGCTAAATGGTTTTCTTCCTTCCCTACCTCTTGGCATCAGCCTATGGTTTGGAAGAAGAATATCCAGTAAGCATAATAGGTGTACCCTCCTAAACCTAGGAGTACTCGTAACTTGAGAGAAGGTGATGATAAAAGACAACTGAATAATCCTTTATTCATATTTCTCCTGAACCGGAATCCATCCTCGAAAAAATATCCTTCGAGTTCGTATATAACCATACGATGGATTTATCCAATGGAATTGGATGTTCGTAGTGATACGGGTTGTTCTGGAGAAATCAAAGGTGAAGTAGGAGTGGCGATGAAACACGTGGTTTGGTCGTGAATATGAATAGTCGCAATTTACTTTGTCCTCTTTCTAATTCCTTTATTTTGTCTTTAGTTATTACCTTCTGTACACCCTACTTATGCTAATTGGTTTTCTTCATTCCCTACCTTTCGGCACCTGCCTATGGTTTGGAATAAGACTATCCAATGAGCGTAATAGGTGTACTCTCTTAAACCAAGGAGCCCTCGCAACCTGAGAGAAGGTGATAATAAAAGACAACTGAATAAACCAATTCTATTTCTCCTGAACCTGGATCCATCCTCGAAGAAGTCCCTTCAAGTTCGTATATAACCATACGATGGATCTATCCAATGGAAGTGGATGTCCGTAGTAATACGGGTTGTTCTGAGAAATACAAAGGGTAAAAGAAGGAGCGGTAATGACTTATGCAACTATAGACAATCCAAAAGCCAGTATTTTAAGAAGGTTCGGTCAATTTTGGTCACTGAGTTATAGTCTAGGGTCGGTCAAAGGTCGCTGCCAAAGAGAGAGAGAGAAAAGAAACACTCTGCGTGCACTCTTACCTAGATCAGAATGGTTATCACTTTATCTAATAAGGAAACCTCCCACTGTAATCTCAAATTCTCCTCCAACCCTAAAAGAAGAATTAGTCGGGGTCACCCGAAGAGTAAACCAACTCATCAGTGTGAATCAAGATCCAACTATCATCGCATGATAACTTGATGGAAGCCACTCAAGTCATCACACTCCAGAAGGTATGCGCAAGTCTGGCAAGTTTCTTTGTATGTTTGAAACTCCCGATGTAATTTTTATTCCATGCTCTTATGACCTTAACGTAGGCCAACAAATCATAAGCAACTTGTCAAGTTTTACCCGTTGTTGTCCTGATCAACTTAAGTCATCGTACATGCCCTTGACGTAGGCCAACAAGGCTGTACGTCTGACTTAAACTAATGCATCTATCTATGCAACAAATGAATACCCAGCAGCTACCAA
The DNA here is from genome assembly GCA_030015575.1 of Agapanthus africanus. Lineage (NCBI taxonomy): Eukaryota > Viridiplantae > Streptophyta > Magnoliopsida > Asparagales > Amaryllidaceae > Agapanthus > Agapanthus africanus. The sequence goes on along the minus strand of CM057350.1, from coordinate 333,626,659 downwards.
ACACTATGTCTTGACGTAGGCCAACAAATATAGCTTGAATACTACTGACCATCCATAAGAAACGACGGAGGATTACGGCTGGTTTTTGGCGAAAAACCTTTAACGTAATGAACTTGATCTCGTTGAAGGAACCTGATAGCTTTATAAAAATATATAGTAGCGAAAACCTTTTGTTAAAGAAGTCACTCCCGGTGAAGGGATCTCGGCTCTTTCCTCGTGGAATGAGGTGCAGGATATTCCAACTGAATACCGCTATGCAAAACAAAAGGAAACGTCTTTGTAATAATTTTAAAATTTGTTCCAACAACATCAAATATAGGTTTGTTTTATCCTTGCATTGAAAAGAATCAATGCAGTCCCATCAATCAATCACACCATAAAAGAACGAAAATAAAATGTACGTATATGCCATCCGCATTCGTCACAGAGTCCCGTCATCACTCGTTAGGTTACTTAACTAACGACAGAGCGGGGACTGGACTAGCGCGGGTATAAAACATATACAACATCTAATAGTATATATACTAATATACAATAATCGCTCCAGGCGTGATAATATGCAACATTACAGAAAAGTAATAAGCATCACAGAACAATACAGATAATCTGGGATCCCCGGGTTTCACAGAGCCGCTACTAAAACCTGACGTTCCCCTGGTCGTGTGGATAGCCTGTGCAATGAAACCTAGACCCCTACGGGTGCGGCAAGTTACCCGCCAAAATCTGAAGCGAGGTAGTCCCCACAACATAGTGAATGGAATACCCGGCACTTCACGGAATCCAGTAAATTGAGCACCCCTCCTTGGGTCAACCTGTACCCCTTTCGAGTGCGGCGAATAGTCTGCCAATTCTAGAGTGAGGTCCCTTTGCCTCTCAATGCCATGAGATATGAACCCGTTGCTCTCCAGAACCCGGCTATTCGTGCACCCCACCGTAGGGTAAACCTAGTACAGAAATAAAAATAGTACAATAGGTACATCGACCGCAACCTGGTCGTGCCCTAAAAGAATATTATACAAACAGGCAGTGACGGCAGTCCACAAGTCGGACGCTCGCCCCGCAATATCAAATGTACAAATAAATTTAAACAGCTCTATCATTGCACCCTGCTATCCACCACGACGAATCCGCAACATTACAGCACAACACAGAACGTCAACGCGAATGTCACGTTCGCAAACCCGTCTAAAAGAACTATAGCAATCAGACGCGGTTTACCGATCGAATGACATTCTCGGTCGGAGATATAATGTAAATACTGAAAACTAACAAGTTTAAAAATTTGATCGACAAAATTCCCCGAAGTGGGCCCCACGTACAACTGCTGTACAGTAACAAAATCTGGGCTAAAATAAACAGTACCAGAAACCACAATTCTCTACAGAGAAACCCCTGAACAAATTTGGATCACTGTTCCCATTAAACCGCCGCGGATGCGCGGTCAAACCCTAGTTTTGACCGCGGTTCCGCGGTGGTTCTAAGGGATCAGGTGACCAAATTTGCACAGTATTCTTCAAAAACCCTTCTTGTTTTTCTGAAATGCTCAAAATGAATTTTAGAACAGATTTAAAATCGACAGAAACTTTGTGTACAGAAAATTGTGATTTCGGAAATTCCGTTCGATCGATCTTTTAAACGCGTTAGCACAACTTAGTATAGCTTAATGGTGAGGCTCTGATACCACTGTAAGTCCACGGCAGCGCCCCGGCCGTCTAACAGACGCCAATATGCGGAACAAAACTTTTACGACTGGAGCTATCGCGTACTTTATCCCGGATCGTCCTTAAAGCTAAACTAACAAATTGTAAAGAGGGTAGAATTGTTATACCGAATGATCCGAGTCCTTCGGTCTTCAACCATCATCCCACGCTATGTTGCAACTGATCCAAACTTGCTCGATCTCCGTTCTCGTTGTCCAGGTGGCAACACGTCGACGGATCTTTAAACGGGCTCCCGCCTCTAAACCGAGGCAACTCGATCGTCAAGTTTGCCAAAAGAGACGACCAAGATGAAGTAGAGAACGAGTAGAATACTTTGTCTCATTACGTCCAAGCCTATGGACGAACGGTTAATAGAAGTTGCCAATTGGAACCGGGTAAATGGAAATTGGGCTATGAAATTTCCATACACTCAACTATCATAATCTTTTCTCTCAAATCCAAGTGAACAACCATCAAAATCCCATACCCCAACCTCACAAGAAGGGCCGGCCATTATATAGAAGAGGGAGGGTGAGTGTAGGAGAGGGAAGGGTGAGCTTAAGAGAAAATATCTAGTGTGAACACAAAGTGTGAACACATAGTGTGAACATAAAGTGTGAACACAAAGTATGAACACAATAAATGCACCATTAATGAACAAGTGAGTCACAAGCCTAATCACCCTCTGTAGAACCTTCTAGAACACTGACTCACCTCTTCAAGAAAAGATAAATCCGTATTTAACCGAATGTCAAAATACGGCTGATAGAAAACTGGAAACTGGCAACTTCCAAAAATCATCCCGAAACGAATTTCAGGATAACCTCGTATCGGTATAAACATACCCGCATTTGTATTACGACCGAATACAAATGCAACTGAGACAAAGATATTATATCTACACAGTATAATACTGGGTTCCGGCTTAAACCAAAGCCTACCAGTATTATCTGCCCGAAAATGGACACGTGCGAAAACGCACGTGCTTTTTCCGAACCCTGCCATAAACCCATACGGCTTCTACAACGTTTCGTACGAACTTGGGAAAGTGTCGGTGGGGGACTCTAATGACTCATCAACACACTGGCACTGGGTATAACCACTAGCACGTCAGAGGTACAAACTGTACGTAACGTTTTGCCTATGTATTGATTGGAAGGGAAGCTGACGAGCGAACTCATCTATAAACCCTACTGAGCCTGACAGTGACAATATCCGTACAGTCCGGAACATTCGTCTATGAGTATCGCATATTAGGCCTAAGGGGTCGGTAAACGTCAGACCCCAATAGCTGCATAAGTCGTGTCAGAGAGCAGCTCAGAACACCCTGAGATATTACTGGAATACCTTCCAGTAAATCTCGATTACCATGGCTAGGGATTTCGTGTAATGGCTCTCCTAAACACAGCGCGATCTCACCCCCAATACCGGGAGAGACGAATCCCAGAAGATCCGCTCACTTGCCTCCAATGTGGCTCGGGACTGTACCCAAAATATACCTGTTTGCACGACTCCTTTGACCCATGGTCGGGTATAAATCAAAGCACAGTGGGAACTCACACGAGACAAATGACGACCTCAGGTCGATGAACTAACATGTACATATGTCACCAGGGAACTGCTATCTAACGATATGTATAATACCAACTAGTATGTTCCCGGCGAGTCCTGTCTGGTGTACTCATAACCCAATGAGCACCTGTATACATCTTAGATAATCCAACTGACACCAGTTGCTTGTGAGATCGGCCACCGCCCCTCGTCGGGGTCTCGACTGTATACACTAGTCTACTCTGGAGTATCAATGCCCTGTCTCGATACTCCCACGACTAGGGACACTTTAAGGATGTGCTTATAGACCCCAGCTCCACATATATGATCGCCATCATACTGCCGGTAGTCAAACAAGAATCCTATGGGCTTTATCATGATGATAAAGACAAACTAGATAGCATACTATCATCTCGAGTTAGACAGTTTTATCGGTATAGGTCATCCCTCAATCATTGCAATCACGTACCTGCGATCCAATAATTGACTTAGAGGGCACTATATCCAACATTATCAACATGTAACATAGAGACAATCAGAATACATGTTAAGATAAAGAGCAACCAGATAGCGTACTATCATGTCGAGCAAGAAAGTCCTCCCTTTATATGTCCAAGCATCCACTACAATATACATCGTATGTAGAGTAATGGCCTCTAGGGCATACATATAACTAACACTATCTCTATATATCATAATTCCCAATATGCAGGAGGCATCACCAAGATCTTTCATTGAGAATCTTTGTGATAAGAAGAGCTAGACCGATTGCAGCATATGAACATCATTTCCAATCAAGAGTATGTCATCAACGTACAATACAAGGAAGACAACCTTACTCTCTGCAACCTTCTTGTAAATATAAGGTTCATCTACGTTCTTGATGAAGTCAAACTCTTTGACTACAACATCAAAACAGATGTTCCAACTCCGCGATGCTTGCTTTAACCCGTAGATGGATTTAAGCAGCTTGCACACCTTTCCGCAGCTCCCACTATCTACGAACCCCTCTGGCTGAGTCATGTACACACTCTCTTCTAAATCACCATTTAGAAAGGCGGTCTTAAGATCCATCTGCCAAATTTCGTAGTCATGGTATGCAGCAATGGCAAGTAAGATCCGGATGGACTTAAGTATAGCCACTAGAGAAAAAGTTTCGTCATAATCCACACCTGGTCGTTGACGAAAACCCTTTGCAACAAGTCTAGCTTTGAAAGTCTCAACTTTTCCATCTACACCAAGTTTCTTCTTAAAGATCCACTTGCTCCCAATAGGTTTACCCCTTCAGGAGCAATTTCCAAAGTCCATACTTTGTTGGTGTACATGGATTCCATCTCAGATCGCATTGCATCCAGCCACTTCACAGAGTCACCACTCGTGATGGCTTGCTCGAAGCTAGTCGAGTCATCATCTTCCATGATACAATCCTCGCTCCCACCATCAACGAGAAAACCGTAGTATCTCTCAGGTGGATGAGAAGCCCTACTAGATCGGCGGAGAGGCTGGGGTTCGTTGGGTGCTACTGAATCCTCTGGTTCCAATAAATCATCTATTATAGTTTATTCTGCTGGAACTTCTTCCAGCTCTACCTCTTTGCCACTAATTTCTTTTGCAAGAAATTCCTTTTCTAAAAAGGTGGCATGTCGAGAAACAAAGACCTTTTGTTCCTCAGTGTGGTAGAAGATATACCCTTGTGAGTTCTTGGGATATCCTACAAACTTGCATAGGACAGACCTTGCCTCGAGTTTTCCGGATTGTGCCTTTTGACATAGGCCGGACAACCCCATATCTTAACATACTTAAGAGATGGTCTCTTCCCCTTCCATATCTCATATGGAGTGGTAGGCACTGATTTGGTAGGAACCATATTCAATAGGTGTATGGCTGTCTCAAGCGCATACCCCCAGAAGGAAATATGCAACTCAGCATTGCTCATCATAGAGCGCACCATATCTAATAGGGTGCGATTCCTCCGCTCCGATACACCGTTGTGCTGTGGTGTATAAGGAGGAGTAAGCTGAGAGAGAATCCCATTCTCTTTTAGATAGTCTAGGAACTCAGTGCTCAAGTATTCTCCTCCTCGATCAGATCGAAGGATCATAATACTTTTGCCCGTTTGGTTCTCTACTTCGTGCTTATATTCCCTGAATTTCTCAAAAGCTTCAGACTTGTGTTTCATCAGGAACATATGTCCGTATCTTGAAAGATCGTCAGTGAATGTAATGAAGTAGGAAGAACCGTTCCTGGCATGTGTAGACATGGGACCACATACATCACTATGTATCAGCCCTAAGAGTTCTTCAACTCTTTCTCCGTGTCCACTAAACGGAGTTTTGGTCATCTTGCCTTTGAGACATGACTGGCAAGTGTCATAAGATGAAAATTCGAACGGATTCAAATATCCATCCTTATACAATTTGGCTAGTCGTATCGCATTGATGTGACCAAGTCTATAATGCCACAAGAAGGATTCGTTCATTTCTGAACTTTTCCTCTTGTGTGTGTTTTGTATATTAAGGACTGTATTTTGATTGAGAACGTATATGCCATTATGTAATGAGCTTGATCCAACCAACTTTTGATTTAGGAAGATGTTCATAACATTATCCTGTATTACAAAATTATATCCTTCTTTACTTAATAAAGAAACTGATATAATGTTGCATATCATTTTCGGTATATAATAGCACTCGTTCAGAATCAATGTATTACTACTTGGTAATACAAGGAGATATTCGCCAACACCCTTGGCTGCAACATCTGCACCATTCCCTACTCTTACGCAATGATCACCCATTCCCAGTTCTCTACCTTTACGTAGCCCACATAACGTATTATATATGTGGGATCCTGATCCGGTATCTAATACCCAGGACGTAGAGTGAACTGAGAAACAGTTCTCAATAACTAACATTTCCGAAGAAGATGCATTAGCATGCTTGTTCTTCGTTTGGGCGGTGTGAGAATCCAGATATTCTCCTGTTTCCTGCTCAATCTTATAACACTTATAAGAAAGAACGGGACCAACGTTCCCCTGCTCAGTATAATAAGCGGGTTCAGTCAATACATCCATATTATTATCTTTATTAAGGCCTGACATGGTCGCTACCTGGAGAGAGAGAGAAGGAAACACTTTAGCGTGTGCTCTTGCAAGATTAGATTGGTTATTATCTTATCTAATCAGGATATCTTCCACTGTTTTTATCAAATCTTCCTTCAAACCCTAAAAGGTAAGACTAGCCGGGATTAATTACACCTTACAAGTTCGCCAATCTTTCAGCCAGGCCAGTGTTGGTACTTTGAGGGAGGTTCCCCGTGCTTTCGCACGGACCTAATTAAAATAAATCTCGTTTTCCCAGAGGCATAACCTCGTAAACACCTTTCTAGTTACCTCCTTGACCGGCTAATTGTCCTGTGTAAAACTCTCGCAAGAGTAACTCTTACTTGCAGTGGGTATCGGGATCCAACTATCTCATAGGAGGTATGCAATCTCATTGCAAATTTCAACACTTGAAATTCCTGATAATGCTTTTACCCCTAACGTGCTATGACCTTGATGAATGCCAACAAACCATAGTTTGCTAGTCAAGTTCAACCTGTACATTTCTTGATTGAATTAAACCCAGCTACACGACCCTTGACGAAAGCCAACAAAGCCGCATGACTACCCTAACCCAATCGCATCATATGCTACAGATAAGAAATAGTTCGCTACCGCACACTACGCCTTCACGAAAGCCAACAAACGCAGCACGAATACTAAGTATTACCTATCTGAAATGTCGAAGGGCTACGCAGGTTTTTCAGAAAACTATGAGCGTAATGAACTTGATATCGTTGTAGAAACAAGTGATTTTGAAAAGGAGTGTTTCTGAGGCTTTTCTAGTTTCGCTAAAGAGGTCACTCCCGGTGAAGGGATCTCGGCTCTTTCCTCATCGAATAAGGTGCAGGGTATATCATATATACCATGGTGCAAACTAAGAACTATAAAAGCAATCAAAAACTAATCCGCGAGTTTGTAGCATCTGCCAGTTTTGCTATAGAGGTCACTCCCGGTGAAGGGATCTCGGCTCTTTCCACATCAAATAAGGTGCAGGGTATATCATATATACCTCTATGCAAAGCAAGACTGTAGTTACCCTTTTTATAAAGTTTTGATTCTACAACATCTTTTAGGTTTCTTTTCTTTTATTAATCTCGTTAATAAATCCCATCAATTATGCTTCCTAAGCATCACAGAAAAAACGAAAGCAGTAATATTTATATATCAACACACATATATATAGTATAAGCATTCGTCTCAGGCAGTAATATGATCTCATCACAGAACATTGCAGCAGAAAATAACATATGAAATATTAGATATACTAGGACGTCCATGTTTTATATTGAGCCTGTATAAAACACGGATTCCACGGTCGCGATGAATAGCCAAAACCCACATCCCTAGACCCCTACGAGAGCGGCAAGCAACACTTCCAATTCTAAGGTTAGGAGACCCGGTCTCGACTCCTCGAGATGGCCTCCCACTGGATCCCAGAACCCGGTTACTTGTGCTCCCCTTCTTCGGTCTATCTAATGCGGAAAAGTAAATAATATACAATGGTGACAACAACCTCAACCCGGAAGTGCCCCAATAAAAGAATATTACATACAAATAAATTTTACATGAATGAAAATAAAAACCCTCATCTCACATAAAACCCCCGGCTATTCAGAACACGACGATCCAATATAACACATCACAGCAACACATAATATCTCATATCATCAACGTAAGCAAGTATGCGTATCCCGATTGTCGTTGATGTATAGCAACGAAGCCGGCGATACACCACATACTACGCTTACGGTCACAGAAAAGAAAGTGTAAAACTACAACATTTGGAATCCACAATCACTTTAGACATCTTAAATCCGAAATATCACATACTTCGCATTTCATGCCTAACTATATGAATTCCTCATATTGTATCACATTCCAGATAAATAGACAATATTAAACTTTCCGATCGAATAATCAAATACCCAAGATTTCCCAAATAGCTCAACACTTGAGCGGAGTTCAAAAAATCCTAAAACATGTCACAGCTTCAATGAACCAGCCGTAGAAGGGTCAAACCAACGCCTCACATGTGGCAACGCTAAACTACCACAAACCCAAGGGTTCAGTGGCAGTTTTGACGGTCACATAATCGAGTTAAGGTTACGTTCTTCTAGAGGGTCCACAGATATGCTTGCATGTTTTTCCGAAAGTTTTAAACTCAAGAAAAATTCAACACTTGAAAGTTTTTCGTGTCGGGAAAAAGTGAGTTATTGATATCTGTTCGAACATTTTAACACGTTCTAAATTATCCGAAAAACTAAACGAAGTTAAACTTTCCGATCGAATCAACGAATACAAATGATCTCCAGAAAACTCAACACTTGAGTAATATTAAAAATTCCCAGAAGTATATACTAATACCTACGGATAAACCCTACAAATACGAGTCCCTAATTCCCAAGTACGGCCGCGGAACCGCCACGCAAAGCATGTTCCTGCCGCGGTTCCGCGGCGACTTCAGGGTATTAAGGGTTCGTATTTTACAGTAATCCTTAAAATTCCCTGCTGAATTTTCTGAGTATTTTTAATACGGGAAAAATTATATTTTTAAAAAAATTCCAGAGAGGGGTCAAAATTCGACGTTTCGGGGTTCGATCGGACTTTTAACTTCGTATACACGTCGCCTAATGCTCTAGCTAGGCTCTGATACCACTGTAGGGTTACTAGGCACTGTCACAAAGGTCTATAACAACCATGCCTGATTTAAAATTTAGAAGTGCCGAACAACCTAAAACAAGGATCTTTGCTAGATAATTAGGGTTATACATGCATGTAAATATCTTTACATCTAAGAGAGAGGGATTACAACCTTTGTAGTCCGCTCCTTCGCTTTATAAGCTCCGAGTAGTAGTCCCTTCGCCGCGATCCATGATCTCCCAGACTCAAGAGAGGCTCCACAACCCGAATGATCCATGCTTGCTTGAAGTCTTCCTTTTCGAAGATGATCTACTTTGAAGTTTCTTTAACTCAAGCTCTCACTTTTATAATCAAGTATTAATGAAGTGAACACCCTAATCTAAGTGGCTAGATTAGATGAGGATGATGAAGTAGGAATTTGGCTCTATTTTATTATCAATTTCTCACACAAAATCAAAAGCTAGTAAGCTTAACGAGGAAGAAGAAGATGATGAAGTCTTTTATGATGAATAATGAATTGTTATTTTAATTACAAATGCAACCCATGGTTAATAATGAAAGGGCTAACCATTGTAGAGATTTAACTAGGGTAAAGAGTTTGGGTTGGGTTAGATAATATCTCCACAAATATCAACACATAATATCTTAGCTTAAAACAAAACAAAAGCTTCTAGAAGCTTCATGAAAAAGCTAACCCAAATCAAACCCTAATCATGTTTAATCTCCACTAATCATGTTGCATTAGTAATCATAACTTGTTACATTATTATATATCACATATATAATATATTTTCGTAACAAAAGAAAATAATACAATTAACATATATCGCATATATATCAATGTATTATCCGGTGAGAAAATGAATCAATAAAGCGAGCTAATATTAATTAATGTAATGTAACATATCACATATATAATTATACATTAAATTATCGAATCAACACTTGATCCGACAATCCGGCTATTTCTCAAATAACCGACTAATATTAAACTGTATCAGTTCATCGAATCAACACTTGATCCGATTACCCGGCTATATCACATATACCCGGCCGATATCAAATATCTCGAGAATAGAATATGGTATCTCATATCGTATTATTCTCGATCCCGCACATTTCACATATGTGCCCAACTCCGTTTTGCTTGAGTCAAGAAACCTCTGTGTAGGACTTTAAAGAATCATCAATATGCCGGCAGTAGGTGATGATCATATCAAACACCCATAAGCTACAACCGGTCAGCTAAACGTAACAGCCACCCAGGTATTGATCGATCAGAAGATCAACAAGCAAGCCTGTACATTCTCCTGTGAATCCAATCAGTAACACTCCCGTACAGTCCGGTCTCTTCGTCTGATATGTCGCATATCTAGTCTAGGGGTGGTATACGTCAGACCCCAGTAACCGATAAGTCGTGTCGATATGAGGCTTATAACAGGTCGAGAACTTACTGATAACACTTACCAGTAGTACTCTATATCCGCCCTGGCCAGGGACTTCCAGTTATAGCCAATCAAACACAGCACAACATTAACTCCCTATACCGGGAGAGACGAAACCCCTCCTATCGCTCATTGCCTCGTGTGATTCGGGACTGTACCCAAAAGCCACCATTTTGCATGCTCTCTTAGACGTGGTAAGGTGGAAATCAAAGCACAGAGGGAATCACACAAGACTCTATGACGATCTCGGGTCTACAGACTAACCTGTACCAGTGTCACCGGAGAACTGCCACCTGACGTGAGGTATAATACCATCTGGGAGTTCTCGGTGAGTCCGTCCAGTGTACCCAGTCTCCACTGAGCACCCGTACACCATCTTTGATGTCAAACACCGATAGATATGGCCCATCATATGGGTCAAGATGCGTATACGCTAGTCTACTCTGGTGTATCGATGCCCTGTCTCGATACACCCTCGACTAGGAACCGTTATAGGATGTACTCGTCGACTACCGTGGCCCCACTAGTATGATCTCATCATAGCCCCAGTAGTCGAGTACATATCCAAAGGGCTTTATCAATATGTGAGAGCAAGACAGTAAACTAATATAAGTCAACATGTTAAGACAAAGTGAAACCAAATAGCATACTATCATGTCAAGCAAGAAAGTCATCTCTATATATATCCAAGCATCCACTATAATATATATCATATGTACAACAATGGCCTCTAGGGCATATATATATAACTAACTGTATATACCACATTTTCCATTTTTCTTAGTTTTGGTTTAGCTTGAGAGTTGAGTGGGCTTCAACTTGGTTTCTTCTTCTTCTTCCCTCTTGAAGCTTTCTTTTTGAGAGCTTCATTATGGAGGTTGAACAAGTTACCTATATCTTGTACCTAAACTTCTTCAAGTGTTAATAATATTGTTATTGTTTTTTTTACCTTCTTCTTTTGCTTCTTGCTTTTCTTTTCATTATGTATAACTAATTTCTTTGGTTGTGGTTATGGCGAGGATGTGAGATGAAAAGCTTTGTCTGTTGACTATAGTGCCCTCAAGTCAATTATTGGATCACAGGCACGTGATTGCAATGATTGAGTGAGTACCTATACCGATAGAACAGTCTTACTCGAGATGATAGTATGCTGTCTGGTTTGTATTTATCATCGTGTATATACTTCAGGTGACATTACAGATCACTATTACATGCTGATAGAGCCCATAGGATTCTTGCTTGACTACCAGCAATATGATGGCGATCATATACGTGAGAGTTGGGTGGTCTATAAGCACATTCTTAAAGTGTCCCTAGTCGTAGGAGTTTCGAGACTGGGCATCGATACTCCAATAGTAGACTAGTGTATACGGATCGAGACCCCGACGAGGGGCGGTGGCCGGTCTCACAAGCTATTGGTGTTAGTTGGTTCACCTAAGATATATACAGGTGCTCATTGGGTTATGAGTACACCGGACGGACTCGCCAGGAACATGCTAGTTGGTATTATACCTATTGTCAGATAGCAGTTCCCTGGTGAAATGTGTACAGGTTAGTCTATCGACCCGAGATCGTCATTTGTCTCGTGTGAGTTCCCACTGTGCTTTGATTACTACCCTACCACGGCTCAAAGGAGTCGTGCAAATAGGTTTTAGTTGGGTATAGTCCCGAGCCACATGGAGGCAGTGAGCGGATCGTCAGGGGATTCGTCTCTCCCGGTATATTGGGGGTTGATGTCGCGGTGTGCACGGGTGGCCATCACCAGAAATCCTCGGCCAGGGTAGACGAGAATTACTGATTCAGATCGGTAGTTTCTCAGTTGGTGATAGACTTCATACCGACACTAAATGTCGTGTTATTAGGGGTCTGACTTTATCCACCCCCTAGACTCGATATGCGATACTCATAGACGAACGGACCGGACTGTATGGATATTGTCACTGTCAGGCTCAGTAGGGTTTCAGGATGAGTTCGCTCGTCGGCCTCCCTTTCGCTCAATACCTGGATAGCTGTTACATACAGCTAGTGCCACCGACATGCTTGTGGTTAAACCCACTGCCAGCGTATTGTTGAGTCTTTAGAGTCCCGCACAGAGGGTTTCCCTGGTTCAGGCGAAACATTGTAAAGGCCGTATGGTTTTATGGAAGGGTTCGATCATATACGTGCACTTGTGCACGGATCATGATCGGACGGATAATACTAGTAGGCTTTGGTTTAAGCCGGATCCTAGTATTATATTGTTGGATTATTTTCGTCTCGTTGTATTCGTATTCAATCAGAATACGGATGCAGGTATGTATGTAAAGATGATGGGTATTCTTGTAATCCGTTACAAGTTTATTTTAGAGTTGCCATTTTCTTTTCTTCCAATTTAAACATTTAGTTTAATGTTTAAATGTGAGGGGTGAAATGCGAGTCATGAAAATTTTGGTTTAATCTTTAGGCTGGAAATTCGTGGGTTATGGTGTGATATTTGTTTTTGGTGCATGCACTTGTGTCATGATGAGTCATTTTGTGCATTGATGGTTTTTGTTTAGTTAAAGATATTTGTGTGATATTTTTGGGTGTGTGGTTGTTGATTTTTTCTTGTGTAGAGATTTTTTTGTGTTAATTCAATTTGATATACTCACCACAACAATAAGAAAAACAACAGAGAACCAATTTCGTTTGTTGCAGAGCCCATTTCCTCACAAGCAATTTTCCTTATGCTTTACATTTTTCTTCACTTGGCAACCTTTAACCTCCACCCATTCTATCTCATGAGTTGAGAATCCTTTGGTGTTTTGAGACAAAGTATTCACACACTATCTCTATTTCATCTTGGGTTTGTAGGCTAGCAAACTGGATGCCCGAGTTGCTTCGGTTTTGAGGCGAGAGCCCGTATTACTAATCCTCGACGTGGATCGTCTTCGACGAGGAAGGCCAGAGATCGGACTTGATCGAGGAAGCCACGAGGAGCTTGGGACAGAGGTTGAAGACCGAAGGACATGGATCGATTGGTATAACCTCTCTAAACTCCTTTTACAGTTAACTAGTATAGGGTTAATGGTTCGATCCGGAAATCAGGTTCCGTTAGCGCCGGCTTTTAAAAGTTTTTGTTCCATGTTTGGCCACGGATTGATGGCCGGGGCGCTGGCTTAACCCTACATGGTATCAGAGCCAACCAATTAACTACATACTAGTTTATTTAGACAATGTTAAAGTATCAAAACCGAAACAACTCCGAAATATCACTCGATGTATTCTAGTCTCTGTCATTTTTTTCCGAGTCTTCAAAAATTATTTTAGTAACTGCAGAAGACTACTTAGGTGACCACTAGAGCACACACCAATACGAGCCACTTCTACCTGAATTGGACCGAGAACATTCCTTGAAATTCCGAGCCGGCCGGCCAGAACAGGGAGTTAGGACTTCATATTTTGTTTGTGGTCTGGTCTATGGAATATTGGTTTAGTAGTATTGTTTGTTTAGCCCATTTTGGATATAGTTTTATCTAGTTGTTTGGGGGCTATTCGGGGTTATTTAGAAGTCGATATTTCTAACACTGTTTAAAGTTTTCAGTACATGCATTACTATTTGCGACCACGATTGTCATTAGAGCAGTATAACTTGTCTAATTGCTATAGTTCTTTTAGACGGGTTTGCGAACGTGACATTCGCGTTGATGTTCTGTGTTGTGCTGTGTTGTTGCGGATTCGTCGTGGTGGATAGCTTGGGTGTAATGGTAGTACAGTTTAGTTTTATTTGTACATTTGATATCGCGGGGCGAGCGTCCGACATGTGCCGTCACTGCCTGTTTGTCTATTATTTGTTTGGGGCACGACCGGGTTGAGGTCGATGTCACCGTTGTACATATTTTTCTTTTCTGTACTAGTATTGCCCCGCGATGGAGTGCACGGATATCCGGGTTCTGGAGGGCAACGGGTCCACATCTCATGGCGTTGAGACGGAGGGGGCCTCACTCTAGAATTGGCAGGCTATTCGCCGCACTCGTAGGGGGTACAGGTTGACCCAAGGAAGGGTGCTCAAGTTACCGAATTCCGTGAAGTGCTAGGTGGCCCATTCACTTTGATGAAGGGGGTTGACTCGCTTCTGGTTTTGGCGGGTAACTTGCCGCGCTTGTAGGGGTCTAGGTTTCTATTGCACAGGCTATCCATACGACCAGGGGAACGTCGGGTTTCATTTGCGGCTCAAAGGAAACCCGGGGCTCCCAGATTATCTGTATTGTTCTGTGATGCTTATTGCTTATTTGTGATGTTGCATTTATTACGCCTGGAGCGATTATTACACACACACACACACACACACACTAATAGATGTTGTATATGTTTTACACCCGCGCTAGTTCAGTCCGCGCTCTATCGTTAGTTAAGTAACCTAACGGGTGATGACGGGACCCAGTGGCGAATGCGGATGGCATATACGTACATCATATTTTCGTTCTTTTGTGGTGTGATTAATTGATGGGACTGCGTTGATTCTGATCAATGCAAGGAAAACAGACCTATTCGATGTTGTTGGAACAATTTTCAAAAAGCTGTTATTACAAGGACGTTTTCTTTTGTTATGCACAGTGGTATTCCTTTATGAATATCCAGCACCTCATTCCACGAGGCAAGAGCCGAGATCCCTTCACCGGGAGTGACCTCTTGGGCAGAAGTTTGCGTCAGGGTAATAACTTCACTATAGTCGATTACTTTTTTCTTTGTGTCGTGGTATTCAGTAGGAATATCCTGCACCTAATTCCACGAGGAAAGAGCCGAGATCCCTTCATCGAGAGTGACCTCTTTAGCAAAGGTTTCACCACTATATATTTGTAAAAAGCTATCCGGTTCCTTCAACGATATCAATTTCATTACGTTAAAGGTTTTTCGCCAAAAACCATTCGTAGCACTCCGTCATTTCAGACGGGTAGCACTTGGTATTCATGCTATGTTTGTTGGCCTTCGTTATGGCATAGTGTATGGTAGATGCTTGCTACTTTTCTTTTGCATAGATAGATGCGTTAGTTTGGGACAGTCGTGCTACTATGTTGGCCTTCGTCAAGGGTATGTACAAGTGGGTTCAAATTAATCTGGACAATGACGGGTAGAACTTGACATGTGGCTTATGATATGTTGGCCTTCGTCAAGGTCATAAGAGCATAGGGTAGAAATCACATCGGGGGTTTCAAACATACAGGAAACTTGCCAGGCATGCGCATACCATCTGGATTGTGATAACTTGAGTGGATTCCATCAGGTTATCATGCGATGATAGTTGGATCCCGATACCCACTGATGAGTTGGTTTACTCGGGTGATTTTAGATGATCCCGACTAATTCTTCTTTTAGGTTTGGAGGAGAATTTGAGGATACAGTGGGAGACATCCTGATTAGATAAAGTGATTGACCATTCTGATCTAGGTTATAGTGCACGCTGGGTGTTTCTTTTCTCTCTCTCTTTGGCAGCGACCATGTCCCGACCCTAGACTAGAACTCATAAGCCAAGTTAACCGAACCTTCTTAAAACAAATTGATTTTTGGATTGTCAGAGTTGCATACTTCATTTCCACTCCTACTTTTACTCTTTGCTTTTCTCTGGAACATTCCGTATCACTACGAAGATCCACATTTATTGGATATGACCATCATATAGTTACATACGAACTCGAAGAAACTTGTTTCAGATTCGAGGATGGTTTCCGGTTCTAAAGAAATTGAATAGGACTATTCAGTTATCTTTTCCTTTTACCTTCTCTCAAGAAGTGAGGGCTCCTAGGATTAGGAGAGGGTACACCTATTGCGCTTATTGGATAGTCCTCTTCCAAACCATAGGCAGGTGCCGAAAGGTGGGGAAGGAAGAAAACCAATTAGCCTAAGTGAGGTGTACAGAAGGTAATAAGTAAAGAAAAATAAAGGGATTGGAAAGAGGGCAAAGTAAATTGCGACTGCTATTATTCACGACCAAACCGCGTAGCTCATTGCCACTCCTACTTCACCTTTGCATTTCTCCGATTTAGGAGAAATAGAAAAAGGACTATTCAGTTATCTTTTATCTTTACATTTTCTCAGATTGCGAGTACTCCTAGAATTAGGAGAGTACACCTATTACGCTTATTGGATAGTCTTCTTCCAAACCATAGGCTGGTGTCGAATGGTACGGAAGGAAGAAAACCATTTAGCATAAGGGTGGTGTACAGAAGGTAATGAATAAAGACAAATAAAGGGATTTGAAGAGATGACAAAGAAATATACGGTTACAGTTATGAATCTGGATAATGGAAGAGGCATTACTAGGAATACCCGGCTACCCCTTCGAAACATTTTTATGTTTCAGTTTTACTATGCGTTGTTAATTGAAAACTGATTTCCCAATTAGATTCTTACTTCAGGGTATGTATTTACCAGGTTTGATTCTCACATCTGTATGGTTTTACAGATGATGAGTGGGAGTAAGTTATTGGGAATTAGGTGATTATATTCTCATTATATCGTAATTCGTTGTAATTGGTGATATTTGAGGAAATCACCTGTGGTTTTGCCTGACGGCAAATATTTAGTTTTGAATATCCGTTGTTATGCACCAATTTCAAATTGATATATCTGTACCTTTATTTCATAAAGTGAGATACACCTTTTTGAAATTATGTCCATGACATTTACCTATATCAGTTGATGGTTAGGTAAGGAGCATTAAACAGCGGTGTAATTCTTCTTAACCATAGTACAGTTTTCAACCTACGACGCACAGGGTTTGAATTATTCAACTCAGGGGACTTATACAAAGTTTGTATGTTGTCCAGTGTGCATTAGTTCAGAGGGGTTGGTCCTCGTACTATATTTTGTTTACTTGTGACTTCTCCAGTTTTAGACAGGTATTTCGTAGAAATACAAGGTCCAAGTTTTGAGAAGTTATAGGTACAAGAATAAAGTAGAAAACCATGTATTGCAAGTATCAGGATTCTTTAAGGTGATCGAAAATGTAGATACTTGTGTTTGGTATTCAGTTGATAGTAATGGTTTTGAGAACTTACTTCTCTTTTAGGTTACTCATATCTGGATGCACTCCTAAGTTGGGTAATATTGATCGGCATCTCTCCATTTTGTTGACATGCACTGGAGACATCTGCATGATTTGAATCTGGTTCCAATTAAATCAGTGCCTCTGCTTCTATATTGTATATAGAATGGTTCATATCTTAACGATGTTAAGGTATATGGAGTTGTCCGGCCTATGCTTAAAACCAGAATCTGGACATACTCAAGGCACGTTTCTGTGATGGCAGTTTATGGGTTATCCCGGGCTATGACGATGGTTAACTTTCTACCATCCGGAAGATCAATAGTGATATTGTTCTTGACTCACCACAGTTTTAATAAAATGGACTTTTTCAGAAAACGGTAGTGGGAGTATGATAAAACTGGAAGTGATTACAAAACCATAAACGATTACTGAAAATTTAATAGAACCTAAAAATTCAATCGGGTTTGACATTCCATTAGCCACTCTGCAGATATGGTGGGTAATCTCAGCCGCCCGAGAGGTACTTCGGTATCCTCAAAGACAGTGACAGGGAGGTTCTTGTTTACCCAGACTTTCCATTACTGTTGTTCTAGACTATGAGACCTGACATGAGGATGAGTATAGCGTCGTTCTGAACTAGCTTTAGAAGTGCACGTGTATATGACTCTGCCAGAGAGTTGTTGTAGTCGGTGGGAGCAGCGGAAGCATAGTGGACAAGTTGCTTATGTCTATTTATAGACCAAAGCAGTTATAGCGGAGAAAGATCATCTATTTTTTATGTGACAGTCATAAGGTTTTGACTTCATCAGAAAAGGAGATGGATCTGTTAAGAAGGTAGTAGGGTGGTATGTCCTGGTATTTGGATGACATACACTGGTAGGAAGTGATATTCCTATACTACGATCGATTATACTATGGTTGTCAGACAGTGGTTTCTCCACATAAGATATAGATATTATATCTGGCAATCTGGTTACTAGATCTATGGTTTTAGATCTAGATTTGGATAGTTTACCAATCTGGGTATTCAGACTGTTAGTTATATGTATGCCATAGGGGCCATTACTGTACATACAATGTATATTGTAGTGGATGCTTGGACATATATAGGGAGGAATTTCTTGCTCGACATGATAGTACGCTATCTGGTTGTACTTTATCTTAATATGTACTCTGATTGTCTCTAAGACATGTTGATAAAGCCTTTAGGATATGTACTCGACTACTAGGACTATGATGAGATCATACTAGTGGGGCCATGGTAGTCGACGAGTACATCCTATAACTGTTGATAAAGCCCTTAGGATATGTACTCGACTACTGGGATTATGATGAGATCATACTAGTGGGGCCACGGTAGTCGACGAGTACATCCTATAACTATTCCTAGTCGAGGGTGTATCGAGACAGGGCATCGATACACCAGAGTAGACTAGCGTATACGCATCTTGACCCATATGATGGGCGATGGATGATCCCATATCCATCGGTGTTTGACATCAAGGATGGTGTACGGGTGCTCAGTGGAGACTGGGTACACTGGACGGACTCGCCGAGAACTCCCAGATGGTATTATACCTCACGTCAGATGGCAGTTCTCCGATGACACTGGTACAGAGTAGTCTGTTGACCCGAGATCGTCATAGAGTCTTGTGTGATTCCCACTGTGCTTTGATTTCCATCATACCACGTCCAAGAGGGCATGCAAAAATATGGCTTTTGGGTACAGTCCCGAATCACATGGAGGCAATGAGCGATAGGAGGGGATTCGGCTCTCTCGGTATAGGGAGTTGATGTTGTGCTGTGTTCGATTGGCTATAACTGGAAATCCCTGGCCAGGGTTGCTGAGATTTACTGGTAAGTGTTATCAGTAGTATCTCGAACTGTTATAGACCTCATATCGACACGACTTATCAAGCTACTGGGGTCTGACGTTTACCACCCCTATGCGAGATATGCGACATATCAGACGACGAGACCGGACTGTACGGGAGTGTTACTGACTGGATTCACAGGAGAACGTACAGGCTTGCTTGTTGATCTTCTGAGCGCTCAATACCTGGGTGGCTGTTACGTTTAGCTGACTGCTTGCAGCTTGTGGGTGTTTGATATGATCATCACCTACTGCCGGCATATTGACGATTCCTTAAAGTCCTACGTAGAGGTTTCTTGACTCAGGCAAAACGGAGAAGGAGCACATATGTGATATGTGCGGGACCGAGAATAATGCGATATGAGATACCGTATTATATTCTCGTGATATTTGATATCAGCCGGGTCATCGGATCAAGTGTTGATTCGATGAATCGGTACGGATAAATATTAGTCGGTTATATGTGATATAGCCGGATTGTCGAATCAAGTGTTGATTCGATAATTTAATGTATAATAATATATATGATATATTAAATTTCATTAACTAATGTTAGCTCACTAAAAGATTCTTTTTCTCACTCGGGTAATACATTGATATATATACGATATATGTTAATTGTATTATTTTATTTTGTTACAATAAATATTATATATGTGATATATAATATTGTAACATGATATGATTACTAATGCAACATGTTTAGTAGAGTTTAAACAAGATTAGGATTTGATTTGGGTTAATGCTTTCTAGAAGTTTCTAGAAGGTTTTTCTTTTGTTTTGGAAAAGATATTTACAAATGACTCATCTTTAACCTAACCCAAACCCTACACCCTTGGTCAATTCTCTACAAAGGTTTAGCAACCATGGTTGCATTATTGATCATTATCCTTTCATTATTCATCACAAAAGGTTTAACAATTATTATTTATCTTCTTCTTCCTTCTTCTTTCTTTCATGGAAAAAGCTTACTAGCTTTTTTCCAAGTGATGAATGAGTGTGAGAAAAAGATAATAAATGAGAGCAAAAATCCTACTTCATCATCCTCATCTACCCTTGCCATTTAGATGAGGGTGTTCACTTCATTTAGTGAGTGTTAGCTTGTGTTAATGAAAGTTCAAGGTAGATCATCTTTGTTATCGAAGATCGGAAGCAAGCTTGCATCTTTCTCTTCGCGGAGCCTCTCGAGAGTCCGGAACACGATGATCGCAGCGAAGGGACCCCAACATGGAGCTTAAGAAGTGAAGGACCGGATCTACAAAGGTTGTAATCCCTCTCACTTAGTGTTAAAGTGTTTAACATGTTTGTTTTCACATAAACTCTAGTTTAAAGATCCGGCTTTGGGTTGTTCGGCACGGCTAAATTTTTAATCGGGCATGGTTGATGCCTCGTAGACCCTTGTGCGTATGCCTAGCAACCCTACAGTAGTATCAGAGACAAGCTAGAGCTTTAGGCGAAGTCTGGGCGAAGTTTAAAGTCCGATCGAACTCTGAAAACCCGATATACACTAGTTTCTGGAAATTTTTTCAAAATGTGATTTTTTGTGAATTAAAAATATTCAGAAAATCATGCAGGAAAATATAGGAATTACTGTGAAGTACGGACTATTGATTCGGTCACGTGACCGCGGAACCGCGGCCAAACCACGCACTTGGCCGCGGTTCCGCGGCTGAATAGTAATAATGTGGCCCGCAACTTCACAGTATCATTTCTGGGTTCTTTTGCAATATTCTGGGAATTTTTATTTATACTCAACTCTTGAGTTTTCTGGGTTGTATTGGGGACTCGTTGATTCGATCGGATAATTTAACTTCGTTTATGTTTTTTCCAGATAATTTTAGAAACTGTTAAAAAGTTCGAACGGATATCAATAACTCACTTTTTCCCCTGTCGAAATTTTTTTCAAAAGTTGGATTTTTTCTCGAGTTTGAAACTTCCGGAAAATCATGCAAGTAACGCGGTGGACCCTCTAGAAGAACACAAACCTTAACTCGATTA
Source organism: Agapanthus africanus (assembly GCA_030015575.1). Classification (NCBI taxonomy): domain Eukaryota; kingdom Viridiplantae; phylum Streptophyta; class Magnoliopsida; order Asparagales; family Amaryllidaceae; genus Agapanthus; species Agapanthus africanus. The sequence continues at coordinate 333,605,343 of CM057350.1, read as the reverse complement.
TGTGACCGTCTTGAACTGCCTCTAAACCTTAGGGTTTGTTAGTTATATATGCCCTAGAGGCCATTACTGTACATACGATGTATATTGTAGTGGATGCTTGGACATATATAGGGAGGACTTTCTTGCTCGACATAATAGTATGCTATCTGGTTACTCTTTACTTTAACATGTATACTGATTGTCTCTCTGTTACATGTTGGTAAAGCCCTTAGGATGTGTACATGACTACCTGGACTATGATGTGGATTATACTAGTGGGGACATGGTAGTCCATAATTACATCCTTCAAGGTCCCTAGTCGTGGGTGTATCGAGACAGGGCATCGATGCACCAGAGTAGACTAGCGTATACGCATCTTGACCCATACGATGGGCGATGGATGATCCCATATCCATCGGTGTTTGACATCAAGGATGGTGTACGGGTGCTTAGTGGTGACTGGGTACACTGGACGGACTCGCCGAGAACTCCTAGATGGTATTATACCTTACGTCCGATGGCAGTTCTCTGGTGACACTGGTACAGAGTAGTCTGTTGACCCGAGATCGTCATAGAGTCTTGTGTGATTCCCACTGTGCTTTGATTTCCATCATACCACGTCCAAGAGGGTGTGTAAAAAGGTGGCTTTTGGGTACAGTTCCGAATCACATGGAGGCAATGAGCAATAGGAGGGGATTCGTCTCTCCCGGTATAGGGAGTTGATGTTGCGCTGTGTTCGATTGGTTTATAGCTGGAAATCCCTAGCCAGGGTTGCTGAGATTTACTGGTAAGTGTTACCAGTAGTTTCTCGAACTGTTATAGACCTCATATCGACATGACTTATCAAGCTACTGGGTTGCTGAGATTTACTGGTAAGTGTTACCAGTCAAGTTCTACCCGTCATTTCTTGATTAATTAGACCCACTCATATGACCCTTAACTAAGGTCAACAAAGTCATAAGAATGTTCTAATTAATCTGCATCATATGCAATGTAGGAAGACATCACTTAGCTATCGTACACTATGCCTTAACTATAATCAACAAACGTAGCACGAATACTAAGTACTCTACTTCCTAAAATGACGGAGGGTTGCGGATGATTCTTAGAAAAATCTTTAACGCTTTGAACTTGATATCGTTGTAGAATCAAATGGTTTTCAAAAGGAGTGGCTTAAGCTCCGCAGTTTTGAAATATAGCTTTTTCATAAAAAGCCGAGTGGTTTTTCAAATCAGATTCTACAACATCTTTTTAGGTTTATTTTCTTTACATTAATCACATTAATGTAATCCCATCATTTAAGTCCTTAAGCCAATCACAAAAAAGAAACGAAAATAACACGTACGCTTATGCCATCCGCATTCGCCGCAATGTTCCGTTATGCACCGTTAAGTTACTTAACTAACGGCATACCGGGACGGGACTAGCGCGGGTGTAAAACATAGGCAACGTCTACTATATATCATATATATAATATGTCATTCATCTCAGATATCACAGAACACAAGCAGCAGATACATAGATATAACGTGGGATATACTAGGACGTCCGTATTTAGTACTTAGCCAGAATAGAAAATACGGATTCCACAGTCGCGATGAATAGACAAACCCACACCCTGGACCCCTACGAGAGTGGCAACTGACCCTACCAATTCTGGAGTTTAGGAGACCCGGTCTCGACTCCTCGAGATGGCCTCCCACTGAACCCCAGAACCCGGTCACCTGTGCTCCCCTCCTTGGGTCCATCCTAATGCGGAAAAGTAAATAATATACAACACCGGTGGCAGCAACCTGAACCCGGAAGTGCCCCAAATAAAAGAATATTACATTACATTTGAATTTACATGAATGAAAATATAAAACTCTCATCTCACATAAAACCCCCGGCTATTCAATCGCGACAATCCTGCACATCATATCTCAGCAACACATAATATCTCATATCATCAACGTAAGTAAGTATGCATACCCCAATTGTCGTTGATGTTTAGCAACGAAACCGGCGATATCGTACATACTACACTTACGGTCACAGAAAAGAAGTGTAAAACTGCAATATCTGGAATCTACATTCTTTTTAGACATCACAAATGCGAAATATCACATATTCCGTATTTCATGTCTAGTAATATGAATTCCACACATTGCATCACATTCCGGATAAACAGACAGTATTGAAGTTTTCGAACGAACGATCAAATACCCAGGATTTACTAAAGCCCAACACTTGAGCAGAGTTCAAACACCTGGAGTGTGACACAGTACTAGCGGTCCAGCCGTAGAAGGGTCAAGCCAACGCCTCACATGTGGCACGTCGTACTGCCCCAAACCCTAAGGTTCAAAGGGCAGTTCAAGACGGTCACATAATCGAGTTAAGGTTTGTTGTCTTCTAGAGGGACCACCACAAAAAGACTTGCACGTATCTCCAAAGCATTTAAACCCCGTGAATAGTGAGCAAATGATACTCATTCAAACACTTCAATACTTTCTAATTTACCCGGAAAAGCTACGGAATGAAAATACTGATCAAAACTTCGCGTCCAAAACCATCTCCAGAAAATACAGTACTATATTCAGATTAAACATACCTAAAACAGTATACAAGCAGACCTAGGAATTATGGTGCAATTTTCATAGCATGATGCCACTGTACAGCCGTGGATCCGCGACCTAAGCGAGGAATTGCCGTGGTTCCGCGGCCAAATGAACAGTACACTGCATCGTATTTCACCATTATTCTTAGTTTTCCCTGCTGTATTTTTTAAGTATTTTTAATTCTGAAAAATGTCAGATTTTAAAATTTGTCCAAAGAGGGTCCAAAAATTCGTATTTTTTGTCTGATCGGGATTTTTACTTCGTAAATGCGTCGCCTAATGTTCTAGGTCGGCTCTGATACCAATGTTAGGTCAGGCAGCCACCCCATCCAATGGGGTCGCCGTGGCACCAACGGATCCCTCAGCCGCTACTTTTTACGCATGCCCCCTCGCGAGGACTACAACCCGCCAGAACACCTTCCGGTCTCGGGACACCCTGGGGGTAAGAGCCTATGCTTCGCCACACTGTCACACAGTGAGAACCCCCCATAGGCCGACATCCAATGCCTAGTAGCTCTGATACCAATGTTAGGTTTGTTTAGCACCCTATGAAGAGTTTTGAAGCATCACATGCCTTAAAGTTTTAGTTTTGATGGTGCTAAACAAGCATTCAAAGGAATCGATCCTAGAAAATTAGGGTTTCGAAATTTAAAGCGAACAAAACTAGGGTTTCGAGACTACAACCTTTGTAGCTCCCTTTCGCTGGACTCCTTGGTCTCTAGGGTGTTGAATGGAGGTCCTCTTGAAGTCCTCTTGCGTCTACGACGATCCACCCGAAGTTCCCCGTCAAAGCTCGCAACTTCGTAAAACCGAAGAGAACACTCTAAAACAAGTTGGCTAAACTTGCATAGAATGATGTTGTGGTTTGGAATCTCACTTCAAAAACCTTTCTTTAAGTGTGTTTAACTCACTAGAAAAACCTAGAGAGCAAGTGGTGAAAGAGGATGAAGATGGTGGCTTTTTCTTTTAGCAAGTGTAAAAGATAAAGATAACCCTTCTCAAAAGAAATGAAATATAACCTTTTATATTTTATTCCTTCTTACATGCAACCATGGTTAAGTGATGGAGAGTTTATTTAACTTGAGTTTTAAATGATAAAGAGAAGGATAACCCAAGGTTAGAGGTAGGTGAGCTTGGTTAGGTTAGAAGAAGAATGTAGAAGCTAGTAAAGATTATCCTTTTCTTTTCAATTTTGTTTCAAATACAAAATCAAATAAAAAACCATTACTTAATCCATGGTGTGAGTCTTATATTGCCACCATTTCCATGTGCTAACAACCATGATAGATGGGTGTATGTATGTATGCATGTATGCACATCCACATGTGCATGAAACTAGAATGAAAGAAAGAAACACATGCATGCATGCATACATCCATCATCTTCTAGAAAGGTTTCAAGTGAGAAAACTAATCGTTAGATGATAAATCAACACTTGATTTATCAATCCGGTCATATCTCATATGACCCCACCAAAAGCAGGCCACCCGATCAATGTTCGGTATCATATACGCACATTTTAATCGGGTGCATGCGCATATCGCATACGCGCACCACAACGTTTCGCCTGGACTGGGTAACTCCTTTGTGGGACTCTAAGACTCGTCAATACGCCGGCAGAGGGTGATGATCATATCAGGTACCCCCAAGCCGCAAGCGGTCAGCTAAACGTAACGGCCGCCCGGGTATTGAGCGATCAGAAGACACTAAGCGAACCTGCTACAACTCCCGTCGAGCCAACCGGCAACACTACCGTACAGTCCGGTCTCTTCGTCAGATATGCTGCATATCGAGCCTAGGGATGGTAACGTCGACCCTAATAACTCAATAAGTCGTGCCGGTGAATGGTCTATAACAGATCGAGAAACTACTGATAACACTTATCAGCAATTCTCAGCAGCCCTGGCCAGGGACTTACTGATATAACCAGTCGGGCACAGTACAGCATCAACTCCCAATACCGGGAGAGACGAAACCCCTCCTATCGCTCATTGCCTTCGTGTGTCTCGGGACTGCACCCAACGGCCACCTGTTTGCACGACTCAGTAGAGCCGTGGTAGGGTGGTAATCAAAGTACAGTGGGAGAACACACAAGACTCCATGACGATCTTGGGTCTACAGACTAACCTTCACCAGTGTCACCTGAGAACTGCTATCCGACGATAGATATAATTCCATATAGGAGTTCTCGGTGAGTCCGTCCAGTGTACCCAGTCAGCACTGAGCACCCGTATATGATCTTGATGTCAAACATCGATGAATGTGGGAACATCCATCACCCATCATATGGGTCTAGTATCATATACGCTACTCTACTCTGGTATATCAATGCCCCGTCTCGATATACCTATGACTAGGGACTTTCCACGATATGCTTATAGACTACAGATGTCCCACCAGTATGATCTCCATCATAATCAGAGCAGTCAAGCCAATATCTTTAGGGCTTTATCAGCATGTATGAGTGAATAATAAGTATGATCAAATCAACATGTCAGATAAAGAAGAACCAGATAGCATACTATCATGTCGAGCAAGAATGCATACTTAATATATATACATGTATAGATACATCCACTATCACATAATGGCCTCTAGAGCATACATATATCCAACAGTGATCAAGGAGGAGAATACTTGTGCATAGAATTCCTGAACTATTCTAAAGGAGAATGAGATTCTCTCTCAGCAATACTTCTCCGTATACACCATAGCACGATGGTATATCGGGGCGGAGCAATCACACCCTATATGATAAGGTGTGCTCTATGATGAGTACTACTGAGTTACCTATTTCCTTATGGGAGTTATGCACTTGAGAAGCTGCATACCTATTGAAAAGGGTTCAAATCAAATCAGTTGCCTACCACTTCATATGTGATATGGAAAGGGAAGAGCCCGTATCTTAAGTTAGTTAAGATTTGGGGTTGTCCAGCCTATGTCTGAAATCCGGACAAGCTCGAGGCAAGGTCTGTAATGTAGAACTGGAAAGGTTCCAGCTATACAAACTACAGCAGATGATTTGATAAAACCAAAGGATTCAATAGTTACCAACGAACCTCAGCCTCTCCACCGATCTAGTAGGGTTTTCTCACCCACCTGAGAGATACTTCGGTTTCTCTATGACAGTGGGAGCGAGGATTGCATCATGAGATGATGACCCAACTAGTTTCGAACTAGCCATCAGGAGTGAGACTCTGTAAGAATGGCTGGATGCTTAGTGATCTGAGATGGAATCCATGTACACCAACAAAGTATGGACTTTGGTTGCTATATCTGAAGGGTTAAATCCCCATCAGGAGCAAGTATATCTTGAGAAGATTACTTGGTGTACATGGAAAAGTTGAGACTTTCAAAGCTAGACTTGTTAAAAGGTTTGCATCATTGACCAGGTATGGATTATGTTGAAACCTTTTCTAAGGATCTATGCTTAAGTCCATCCAGATCCTACTTGCCACGGCTATATACCATGACTACGATATCTGGTGGTTGAGTGTCATAACTGCTTTTATAAATGATGTTTTAGAAGAGAACGTCTATAAGTACACAGCCAGAGGGCTTCGTAGACAGTGGGAGCAGCGGAAACGTGTGCAAGATGCTTTATATGATAAAGCAGGCATCGCGGAGTTGGAACATCTGTTTTGATATAGTAGTCAAATAGTTTGACTTCATCAAAATGGTAGATGAACCTTGTATATACAAAAAGGTAGTAGGGAGTATGGTGGTGATCCTCGTAGAGTACGTGGATGACATACTCTTGATAGGGAAGGAGTTTCCTATGCTACGCTCAATCAATCTCCGCTTATCACAATGATTCTCCATAAAGGATCAAAGTGATACCTCCTAAATCCTGGGTTTTGGATCTATGAGATAGATCTAATTGGATGTTTGGATTCTCACTTGTTGTAGTGAGAAGGTATCAATTGATCCTGAGGAGAATCGCTGGAAGTGTTCCAGGGTGATAAGTGTTGGAGATAGTGCCCTCAGAGTCAATTATTGGATCACAGGCACGTGATTGCAATGATTGAGGGAGGACCTGTCCCAGTAGGACAGTCTTACTCGAGATGATAGTATGCTATCTGGTTTATTTTTATCATCGTGTACTGCTTTACGTGACCTGACATGTCGCTATTACACGTTGATAGAGCCCCTAGGATTCATGCTTGACTGCCAGCAGTATGAGGGCGATCATATACGTGGGAGCTGGTAGTCTATAAGCACATCCTTAAAAGGTCCCTAGTCGTGGGAGTTTCGAGACAGGGCATCGATACTCCAGAGTAGACTAGTGTATACAGTCGAGACCCCGACGAGGGGCGGTGGCCGGTCTCACAAGCCATTGGTGTCAGTTGGATCACCTAAGATGTATACAGGTGCTCATTGGGTTATGAGTACACCGGACATGACTTTCCGGGAATATGCTAGTTGGTCTTATACCTGACGTCAGATGGCAGTTCCCTGGTGACATGTGTACAGGTTAGTTCATCGACCTGAGGATCGTCATTTGTCTCATGTGAGTTCCCACTGTACTTTGATTACTACCCTACCACGCTCAAAGGAGACGTGCAAACAGGTTTTAGTTGGGTACAGTCCCGAGCCACATGGAGGAAGTGAGCGGATCTTCAGGGGTTCGTCTCTCCCGGTATTGGGGGTGAGGTCGTGCTGTGTCTAGGAGAGCCATTACACGAAGCCCTTGGCCGAGGCAGGAGATTTACTGGTAGGTATTCCAGTAGTATCTCAGGGTGTTCTGGGCTACACTCCGACACGACTTGTACCGCTTTTGGCGGTCTGACTTTTACCAACCCCCTAGGCCCGCCATGCGATGCTCATAGACGAACGGACCGGACTGTACGGATATTGTCACTGACAGGCTCAGTAGGGTGTCAAGATGAGTTTGCTCATCGACGTCCCTTTTGGTCAATACATGGTAGCCCGTTACGTATTGGCTTATACCTCTGACGTGCTAGTGGTTAAATCCACAACCATGGTGTTGACGAGTCTTTAGAGTCCCCCACATTCAATTGCTCAAGTTTTCGGGCAAAACGCTGTAGAGGCCGTATGGAGATATGGCAGGGTTCGATCAGATACGTGCGGCATTGCACGGATCAGGATCGGACGGATAATACTAGCCGGCTTTGGTTTAAGCCGGATCCTAGTATAGTACAGTGTAGATTTTGTCTCATTGCATTTGTATTTCGGTCGGAATACAGATGCGGGTGTGTATGCACAGTAGCGGGGTTTTCCTGTAATTTATTACGGGACTAGTTTTCGGGAGTTGCCAGTTTGCTTTCCGTTTCGGCCATTTTCATTTGTATCTTTCAATGGTTGAAGATTAGTGGAGGAGGGCTTATTTGCATTTATGCAAATAAGTATTTGTGGAGGGTGTTCTTTGCATATTCTTATATCATGATAATTCTTCCACCATTTGACTTCTTCTTCTTCTCATCATGGCTTGACTTTTGAGTCATCATGGTTGTTGATGATTAGCTTGTTGGAGTGTTGGTTTTGGTGCATTCATGGTTGTTGATGATGGTTGTTGGTGGAGTATGGATTTGTTTGTGATGATTGTTTCTTATCACCATTCTTTTTCTCTCTTCCCCATCTTGTAGATAGCTAGAACTAGTTAATGGCCCGATCCGGGTTTTAGTGCGCGGTGGTGCCGGTTCAAGAAAATTAAAGTTAAGCATCGCTTCCGCATTTGGCCTCGGGATGGAGGCCGGGGCGCCGCCGTGCACTTACAGTGGTATCAGAGCCTCGCCATTAACATAGTCTAGCTTTGTCTAATGTGTTTTACATTTCCGATCGAACAATTTTCCAAAAACCGTATTTTTCTTCACATCAGTTTCTGTCGAAATTTTTTGAAGTCCAAAAATTTTTCAGGTTGTTTCAGTATGATGTGTAGGACATTCTAAGAGTTCTGTGAAAATTTGGGCTCGTGAACAGTCCAAACGACCACGGAACCGCAGCCAAACCCATGCTTGGGCCATGGTTCCGCCGCGACTTGAACTGTTCAGTCCCCCAAAATTCTACAGAAAGCTCCTGAGTGGAAAATAGGTTTTCTGGAATGTTAATTTTTAGGCCCAGATTTCTTGATGTGCTACAGTAGTACTTGGGGGCCCATTTGGTAAATTTGATCGATCGGATATTTAAAACACATTATTTCACAGTATTTACATTATATCTGCGACCGTGAATGTCACTTGATCGGTAAATCCTGTCTAACTGCTATAGCCCGGTTAGACGGATTTGCGAACGTGACTTTCACGTTGATGTTCTGTGTATTGCTGTGATGTTGCGGATCGGTCGTGGGGGATAGCCTGGATGCAATGCTAGTACAGTTTTGTTATATTATGTACATTTGATATTGCGGGGCGAGCGTCCGACATGTGGACTGCCGTCACTGCCTGTTTGTATTATTATTTTGGGGCACGACCAGGTTGCGGTCGATGTACCCATTGTATGTATATTTTACTTTCTGTACAAGGATTGCCCCGCGGAGGGGTGCACGGATAGCCAGATTCTAGAGGGCAACAAGCCTGCATCTCATGGCATTGAGACAGAGGGGGCTTCACTCTAGAATTGGCGGGCTATTCGCCGCACTCGTAGGGGGTACAGGTTGACCCAGGAGGGGTGCCCAAGTTACCGGATTCCGTGAAGTGCTGGGTGGTCCATTCACGTTGCTGAAGGGGGCTGCCTCGCTTCAGGTTTTGGCGGGTAACTTGCCGCGCCCGTAGGGGTCTAGGGTTTTCATTGCACAGGCTATCCACACGACCAGGGGAACGTCGGGTTTCAGTAGTGGCTCTGTGAAACCCGGGGATCCCAGATATCTGTATTGTTCTATGATGTTGTACTTTTCTGTGATGTTGCATTTTTATCATGCCTTGAGCGAAATATAATATATTGGTATATATATTAATAGATGTTGTATATGTTTTGCATCCGCGCTAGTCCATTCCCCGCTCTGTCGTTAGTTAGCTAACCTAACGGGTAATGACGGGACCAAGTGGCGAATGCGGATGGCATATACGTACATCGGTATATTTTTCGTTCTTTTTGGTGTGATCAATTGATGGGACTGCATTGATTCGGATCAATGCAAGTTAAAAACAAACCTAATCTGATGTTGTTGGAACACTTTTCAAAAAGCTGTTATTGCAAGGACGTTCACTTTTGTTTTGCACAGTGGTATTCGGTTATGAATATCCAGCAACTCAGTCGACGAGGCAAGGGCCGAGATCCCTTCACCGGGAGTGACCCCTTGGACAGAAGTTTGCGTCAGGGCAATAACTTCACTATAGCCGATTACTTTTGCTTTGCATCGTGGTATTCAGTTGGAATATCCTGCACCTCATTCTATGGGGAAAGAGCCGAGATCCCTTCACCGGGAGTGACCTCTTTAGCGAAGGTTTTCGTCACTATATTTTTAAAAGCTATCCGGTTTCTTCAACGATATCAAGTTCATTACGTTAAAGGTTTTCGCTAGAAACCATTCATAGCCCTCCATCATTTCAGTTAAATATTCGGTAGTATTCAAGCTATGTATTTTGACCTTACGCCAAGGCATAGTGTTTGGTAGCTGCCGGGTATTTATCTGTTGCATAGATAGATGCGTTGGTTTGGGACAGTCGTACTACTATTTTAGCCTACGTCAAGGGTTTGTACGGGTGGGTTCAAATTAACCTGGACAATGATGGGTAGAACTTGACATGTGACTTATGATATTTTGACCTCACGCCAAGGTCATAAGAGCATGGGGCAAAAATCACATCGGGAGTTTCAAAAGAACTGAAACTTTTCAGATATGCGCATACCTCCTGGAGTGTGATAGCGTGAGCGGATTCCGTCACGTTATCATGCGATGATAGTTGGATCCCGATTCCCACTGATGAGTTGGTTTACTCCTCGGGTGATCCCGACTAATTCTTCTTTTAGGTTTGGAGAAGAATTTGACGGTACAGTGGGAGGTTTCCAGATTAGATAAATTGGTAACCATTCTGATCTAGGATAGAGTGCACGCTGAGTGTTTCTTTTCTCTCTCTCTTTGGCAGCGACCATTGACCCGACCCTAAGACTATGACTCAGTGACCAAGTTGACCGAACCTTCTTAAACAATGGCTTTTGGATTGTCTGAGTTGCAGACCCCATTGCCACTCCTGCTTTTACCCTTTTCTCCAGGACACCCCGTATTACTATGAACGTCCACTTCCATTGGACAAAACCATCGTATGGTTATATACGAACTCGAAGGGATTTATTCGAGGATGGTTTCCAGTTCTGGAGAAAATGAATAGGACTATTCAGTTGTCTTTTCCTTTTACCTTCTCTCAGACTGCGAGTACTCCTTGGTTTAGGAGATAGTACACCTATTACGCAAATTGGATAGTCTTATTCCAAACCATAGGCAGGTGTCGAATGGTGGGGAATGAAGAAAACCAATTAGCATAACAATGGTGTGCAGAAGGTATTAAGTTAAGACAAAGCAAGGGATTAGTAAGAGGGCAAAGTAAATTGCAACTGATATTTACGACCAAACCAGCTATTTCTTTACCACTCCCACTTCACCTTTGTATTTCTCCAGGACACTCCGTATCACTACGAAAATCCACAGTTTATTGGATACTCCATCGTATGGTTATATACGAACTCGAAAGGAACTTGTTCCAGTTCGGGAATGGACTCTGGTTCAGGAGAAATAGGAATAAGGTTTATTCAGGTGTCTTTTATCTTCACCTTCTCTCGCATTGCGAGTGTTCCTAGGATTGGGACAGTACACCCATTATGCTTATTGGATAGTCTTCTTCCAAACCATAGACTGGTGCCGAACGGTAGGGAAGGAAGAAAACCATTTGGCCTAAAGGGGTGTGCAGAAGGTAATGACTAAAGACATATAAAGGGATTTGGAGAGGTGGCAAAGAACTATACGGTTACAGTCGTGAATCTGGAAGAGGCATTACTAGGAATACCGGGATACCCCATCGAAACATCTCAATGTTTTAGTTTCGCTGTGTATAGTTAATGGAAAACTGATTTCCCAATTAGATACTTACTCCAGGGTATGTATTTACCAGGTATGATTCTCACATCTGTATGGTTTTACAGATGATGAGTGGGAGTAAGTTATTGGGAATTGGGTGATCATCCTCATTATATTAGGATTCGTTGTAATCGGTGATATTTGAGAAAGTCACCTGGGTTGTTTGCCGGTCGGCAAATATTTGGTTTTGAATATCCGCTGTTATGCACCAATTTCAAATTGATATATCTGTATGTCTATTTTCATAGAGTGAGATATACCTTTTTGAAATTATGTCTATGACATTTACCTATATCAGTGGATGGTTAGGTAAGGAGCATTAAACAGCGGTGTAATTCTTCTTAACCATATGTACAGTTTTCAACCTACGACACACAGTGAATGAGTAATCAGACTCAAGGGACTTATACAGAGTATTGTATGTTGTCCAGGGTCCATCAGGACAGAGGGGTTGGTCCTCGTACTATATTCGGTTTACTTATGACTTCTCTAGTTTTTAGACAAGAGTTTCGTGGAAACACAGGGTCCGAATTTTGAGAAGTTACAGGTATTTGAATAAAGTAGAGAACCATGTATTGCAAGCATCGGGATTCTTCAAAGTGATCGAAGATGTAGATACTTGTGTATGGTATTCAGATGATAGTAATGATTAAGAGAACTTGCTTCTCTTTCAGGTTACTCATAATTGGAAGCATTCCTAAGTTGAGTAACGCTAATCGGCCTCTTTCCATTTTAGTTGACATGCACTGAGGACAGCTGCATGATTTGAATCTGGTTCAATAAAATCAGTGCCTCTGGTTCTATATTGGATATAGAACAGTTCATATCTTAACGATGTTAAGGTACGGGGAGTTGTCCAGCTTATGATTAAAACCCGACACTGGACAACTCAAGGCACGTTTCTGTAATGGCTGTTTGTGGGTTGACCCAGGCTATGACGAGGGTTGACTGTCTACCATCTGGAAGATCAATAGTGATATTGTTCTAGACTCGCCACAGTTGTATTAAAAATGGATTTTTTTTTCAGAAAACAGTAGTGGGAGTATGGTAGAACTGGAAGTGATTCCAGAACCATAAACGATTACTGAAGATTTGATAGGAACCTAAAGATTCAATCTGGATTGACATTCCATTGGCCACTCCGCAGATAAGGTGGGTAACTTCAGGCACCCGAGAGGTACTCTGGTAGCCTCAAGGACGGTGAAAGGGAAGTTCTTGTTTACCCACACTTGCCATTGCTGTTGTTCCAGGTTGCGAGACCCGGCGGGAGGATGAGTATAGCGTCGTTCTAAACTAGCTTTAGAAGTGTACGTGCATATGACTCTGCCAAAGGGTTGTCGTAGTCAGTGGGAGCAGCGGAAGCATTGGTGGACAGGTGGCTTATGTCTATTTATAGACTAAAGCAGATGTAGCGAAGATAGATCATCTATTTCTGACGTGACAGTCATAGGTTTGACTTCATCAGAATAGGGGATGGATCTATTGAGGAGGTAGTAGGGTGTGATGTCATGGTATTTGGATGACATACACAGAATTGGAAAAGAAACTCCTATACTACGATCGGTTATACTTTGGTCGTCACACAGTGGTTTCTCCACAAAGGAAATGGATTTTATATCTGACATACTGGTTACTAGATCTATGGCTTTAGATCTAGATTTGGGTGGTTTCCCAATCAGGGTACTCAGACAGCATTCTAAGAGTATTTAGAATGGACGACTCCTGGCACGGTAGTGTACCTGCAGGTGATGGAGTCACCCTCTCTAAAGGTGTCTTACAGACTAAAGGGGAGAGGGATGTGCATGATTGGCAGATCACTTGCTCAGGCAATTGAGTCAATCATGAGATGTCAAGTACCACACCAGATGTTGTTCTTGCACTACATGCAATAAGTTGACATTGATCCTATCTTGGAGAAACAGTCGGAAGCAGTTTTAGAACATAAGTGGATGTTCTTGGGATATGATAACGACAGCCTCATTCGGGAGACAGTTATCATTCCAGGCTTCCAAGGTGACCTGGACGACAAGGAGGTTGTCAGAGTTATAGTTTTTCCTTCTGACGAGGGGCAGTATTTTGGACAGGTGGTCCAAGGCAATACTGAGGGAGGCATGGCGCAGGACACTGATTAAGTTCAGTTGACAATACAGTCTAAGAAGTTTGGATTTGGAGTTCATTTATGAGGTAGGTCCCATCAGACATCCAGACATATTCTAAGACAGGTGTTGCTCATTTCGGGAGATGGCTTTATCCGCGAACTTGAGATATAGAGAGACATCAAGGCGGATCCACTCACTGAGGCTATTCCTCGAACGCAATAGTTTCGCAAACTAGCTTTGTGAGACTGACTAGTAGAGGAGTTGGGTGTTCGGTATCACACGGGCTGTGAGTATGCGACATCGCAATAATTAGCCTTGAGTGCAAGTGGGAGATTGTTGGAGATAGTGCCCTCAGAGTCAATTATTGGATCACAGGCACGTGATTGCAATGATTGAGGGAGGACCTGTCCTAGTAGGACAGTCTTACTCGAGATGATAGTATGCTATCTGGTTTATTTTTATCATCGTGTACTGCTTTACGTGACCTGACATGTCGCTATTACACGTTGATAGAGCCCCTAGGATTCATGCTTGACTGCCAGCAGTATGAGGGCGATCATATACGTGGGAGCTGGTAGTCTATAAGCACATCCTTAAAAGGTCCATAGTCGTAGGAGTTTCGAGACAGGGCATCGATACTCCAGAGTAGACTAGTGTATACAGTCGAGACCCCGACGAGGGGCGGTGGCCGATCTCACAAGCCATTGGTGTCAGTTGGATCACCTAAGATGTATACAGGTGCTTATTGGGTTATGAGTACACCGGACAGGACTCGCCGGGAATATGCTAGTTGGTCTTATACCTGACGTCAGATGGCAGTTCCCTGGTGACATGTGTACAGGTTAGTTCATCGACCTGAGGATCGTCATTTGTCTCGTGTGAGTTCCCACTGTACTATGATTACTACCCTACCACGCTCAAAGGAGACGTGCAAACAGGTTTTAGTTGGGTACAGTCCCGAGCCACATGGAGGCAGTGAGCGGATCTTCAGGGGTTCGTCTCTCCCGGTATTGGGGGTGAGGTCGCGCTGTGTCTAGGAGAGCCATTACACGAAGCCCTCGGCCGAGGCAGGAGATTTACTGGTAGGTATTCCAGTAGTATCTCAGGGTGTTCTGGGCTACACTCCGACACGACTTGTACCGCTTTTGGGGGTCTGACTTTTACCAACCCCCTAGGCCCGCCATGCGATGCTCATAGACGAACGGACCGGACTGTACGGATATTGTCACTGACAGGCTCAGTAGGGTGTCAGGATGAGTTTGCTCATCGACGTCCCTTTTGGTCAATACCTGGTAGCCCGTTACGTATTGGCTTATACCACTGACGTGCTAGTGGTTAAATCCACAACCATGGTATTGACGAGTCTTTAGAATCCCCCACATTCAGTTGCTCAAGTTTTCGGGCAAAACGCTGTAGAGGCCGTATGGAGATATGACAGGGTTCGATCAGATACGTGCGGCATTGCACGGATCAGGATCGGACGGATAATACTAGCCGGCTTTGGTTTAAGCCGGATCCTAGTATAGTACAGTGTAGATTTTGTCTCATTGCATTTGTATTTCGGTCGGAATACAGATGCGGGTGTGTATGCACAGTAGCGGGGTTTTCCTGTAATTTATTACGGGACTAGTTTTCTGGAGTTGCCAGTTTGCTTTCCGTTTCGGCCATTTTCATTTTTATCTTTCAATGGCCGAAGATTGGTGGAGAAGGGCTTATTTGCATTTATGCAAATAAGTATTTGTGGAGGGTGTTCTTTGCATATTCTTGTATCATGATAATTCTTCCACCATTTGACTTCTTCTTCTTCTCATCATGGCTTGACTTTTGAGTCATCATGGTTGTTGATGATTAGCTTGTTGGAGTGTTGGTTTTGGTGCAATCATGGTTGTTGATGATGGTTGTTGGTGGAGTATGGATTTGTTTATGATGATTGTTTCTTATCACCATTCTTTTTCTCTCTTGCATTATGATAGTGGTTCCATCATCCATACACCACACTCTCCATTCTCACTCTCCCCCTCACTTTTGCATGGCCGGCCATTCCCTCTTGGGGCTGTCCAAATTTTGGATGTGGGAATTGTTGTTGATTTCATGCCACAAAATTCCCAAGTTCATCAAAAATTCATATAGTTCATTCCTCCACCAAATGGCAAACTCCATAACCCCAAATGAGATATGGTTTTACACCATTCTGCAGCAAACCTTGGGCACGTCGACTCGCCAGCTTCGTGCCCGAGTTGTCTCGGTATGAGGTGGGAGCCCGTAAAAGAAGCAGGCGACGTGGTGCCCTTCCGGCGAGGAGGTGGAGACTGGACATTCCGCGGGAGATCGGGACGACGGCGAGAAGACCGGAGGACACGAATCGCTCGGTATATCTCTCTTCCCTATCTTGTAGTTAGCTAGAACTAGTTAATGGCCCGATCCGGGTTTTAGTGCGCGGTGGTGCCGGTTCAAGAAAATTAAAGTTAAGCATTGCTTCCGCATTTGGCCTCGGGATGGAGGCCGGGGCGCCTCCGTGCACTTACAATAAGGACGACTGAATGTCAGTCACAGGCATTGTCTTTACCCTCAGTGGAGGGACGGTATGTTGGAAGAGTTCCAAGCTAAATACCGTGACTTACTAGACGATAAAGGCAGGATACATCGCTACTTAAGATGCTACCAAAGAGGCTGTTTGGGTGTATATTGGTTCATGAGATGAGCTAGGTTCCTACCATTGTGTGACAATGGAAGTGTGGCTTTGGCCCGGGAACCCCGGTCCCATCAGTGATCCAGACATATTCTAAGGCAAGTGTCACCTGATCATGGAGATGGTTGATCTCCAGGGGATCGAGGTAAGGAGAGTTGACTCAGAGGACAACACGGCGGATTCACTCACGAAGGCCTTTTCCCAGAGAGAGACTTTTATAGGATGGTTGAGTATGAGATACTACAACCACTGCTATCAGATGGCCCTAGTGCAAGTGGGAGATTGTTAGTTATATGTATGCCCTAGAGGCCATTACTATACATAGGATGTATATTGTAGTGGATGCTTGGACATATATAGGGAGGACTTTCTTGCTCGACATGATAGTATGCTATCTGGTTGCTCTTTACCTTAACGTGTACACTGATTGTCTCTCTGTTACATGTTGGTAAAGCCCTTAGGATGTGTACTTGACTACCTGGACTATGATGCGGATCATACTAGTGGGGACATGGTAGTCCATGAGTACATCCTTCAAGGTCCCTAGTCGTGGGTATATCGAGACGGGGCATCGATATACCAGAGTAGACTAGCGTATACCTTCTCGACCCATACAGATGGGCGATGGATGATCCCATATCCATTGGTGTTTGACATCAGAGATGATATACGGGTGCTCAGTGGAGACTGGGTACACTGGACGGACTCGCCGAGAACTCCCAGATGGTATTATACCTTACGTCAGATGGCAGTTCTCTGGTGACACTGGTACAGAGTAGTCTGTTGACCCGAGATCGCCATAGAGTCTTATGTGGTTCCCACTGTGCTTTGATTTCCACCTTACTACGTCCAAGAGGGCATGCAAAATGGTGGTTTTTGGGTACAGTCCCGAATCACATGGAGGCAATGAGCGATAGGAGGGGATTCGTCTCTCCCGGTATAGGGGGTTGATGTTGCGCTGTGTTCGATTGGCTATAACCGGAAATCCCTCGCCGGGGTTGCTGAGATTTACTGGTAAGTGTTACCAGTAGTTTCTCAAACTGTTATAGACCTCATATCGACATGACTTATCGAGCTATTGGGGTCTGACGTTTACCACACCTTGGCGAGATATGCGACATATCAGACGACGAGACCGGACTGTACGGTAAGTGTTACTGGTTGGATTCACAGGAGTGTGAGCGGGCTTGCTCGTCGATCTTCTGAATGCTCAATACCCGGGTGTCCGTTAAGTTTAGCACACCGCTTGCGGCTTGTGGGTGTTTGATATGATCATCATCTGCTGCCGGCGTATTGACTAGTCTTTAGAGTCCTACACAGAGGTTTCCTGGCTCAAGCGAAACGAAATAGGAGCGCATATGAGATATGTGTGGGACCAAGAATAATGCATGTATGTGATACCGTATTCTATTCTCGCGATGAATGTATCGAATGGTTGTATGTGGTATAACCTAGTTATCGAATCATGGATTGATTCGATAAGCCGATACATTGGATATTAGTCGGTTATATGCGATATGACCGGATCGTTAAATCAAGTGTTGATTTAATGATTTAATGTATAATTATATATTTGATATATTACTTTGCATTAACTAGTATTGGTTCACTTAAGATGGATTTTCTCACTTTGTGCACATTGTATATGTGATATATTTTTGTGCACTTGATTGTATCATGTTTGATGATACATGCTAGTTTGTGTGTATGTTTAGTTTAAACCTTGGTTAAGTAAATGGTTAGGGTTTTCTTTAAATTATTAATTCATTTAATTATTTATTTCATTTTGGCAAGAAATGAAATAGTTGCTACTTTTGTTTTACATTGAAACTTCATGAAGCTTTGAAAAAGTCTACCATTTTTGTTTCATGCCTAACCTAACCATTCACCTAACCTTAGTTTACTCTCTACACATAACCATGGTTGCTAATATGATAAGGATCACTCATTTTCTATTATTCAACATTCTTATGATATTATCATATTCTTTTCTTCTTCTTCTTCTTCTTCTTCTTCTTCAAGATGAAGAAAACCTTGCAACCATTAATGGTGACTTGATGAAAAGAGTGAGAAATCCAATTCTAAAGTGAACCCACTTCCTATTTCTTCATCCTCTACCACTTGCCAAGTAGTATAAGGTGTTGTCCTCACAAGTTTCATGGCTTGGTGAAGTTGGAGCTTGATCTTGTGTTGCCTCGACGTAGATCATCTTCGGCATCGAAGTCGACGACCTAGCCCGCCCATTTCTCCGATGAAACCGACGCTAGATCCCGGGATCCGATGATCGCAGCGAGGGGACTTCATCACGGAGCTATGGAGGTGGAGGACCGGATCTACAAAGGTTGTATTTCCGTTCACTTAGTAGTTAAGATGTTAACTTGCTTGATGTTTCGCCTATCCTCTAGTAATCGATCTTATATTAGGGTTTCTCGGCACAAGAAAAATTTGAAATTGGCATGGTTGATGCCTTGTGAGACTTCATTAGTGTGCCTAGGAACCCTACAATTAGGTCCGTGCGAAAGCATGGGAAACCTCTGTAGGGTTCCTAGACACACAATAGAGGTCGTACAAGGCATCAACCATGCCAATTTAAAATTTTATGGGTGCCGAGAAACCCTAATACGGATCGTCGGCTAGAATTCTAGGCGAAATACGAATCTAGTTAACACTTTAACTAAAGGAGATAGGCTACAACCTTTGTAGATCCGGTTCTCCACTTCCTTAGCTCCACGTGGGTGTCCTCTCGCTGTCCATCATGAATCCCGAACTCATTCGTCGGCTTCATCGGAGAAACGGGCGAGCTAGGTCGTCGGCTTCGTGTCAAAGACGATCTACGTCGAGGCATCACAAGTTCAAGCTCCGACTTCACAAAGTTGTGAAACTTGTGAAGAAAACACCCAAAACAACTTGGTAAGAGGTAGAGGGTGAAGAAATAGGAGATGGGTTCACTTTAGAATTGGATTTCTCTCACTAGAACTCAAGTTACTATTGTTGGCATCAAGGTTTCTATCTTGAAGAAGAAGGAGAAGATGAAGCTAGTTTTATGATAAGTTGTTTAAAATGAAAAGAAAATTCATACTTATCATAATCTAACAAGGGTTAAATGTAGAGAATAAACCATGGTAAGTGGATGGGTTAGGGTTAAGCATGAAGACAAAATGGTCTCTTTGGTCAAAGCTTCATGAAGCTTCAACAAGCTTCATGACAAAAACAAACCATTTTATTTTCATTTATCCAATAAAATAAATAAAGAAATGAATAAATAAATGATAAGTCAAAACCCTAATTATCATTTAACCATGGTTTAATTCTTCACACTTAACCAAATGATCAAGTATCATCGAACATGATACATATATGTGCACAAAAGTATATCACATATACAACTTGCACATCAAGTGAGAAAATCCGTATAAAGTGAACCAATACTAGTTAATGCAAAGTAATATATCAAATATATAATTATACATTAAATAATTAAATCAACATTTGATTCAATGATCCGGTCATGTCGCACATAACCGACTAGTATTCAATGTATCGATTTATCGAATCAATGATTCGATAACTAGGTCATATCTGTTAGTTATATGTATGCCCTAGAGGCCATTACTGTACATATGATGTATATTGTAGTGGATGCTAGGACGTATATAGGGAGGACTTTCTTGCTCAACATGATAGTATGCTATCTGGTTGAACTTTACCTTAACGTGTATACTGATTGTCTCTCTGTTACATGTTGGTAAAGCCCTTAGGATGTGTGCTTGACTACCTGGACTATGATGCGGATCATACTAGTGGGGACATAGTAGTCCATAAGTAAATCCTTCAAAGTCCCTAGTCGAGGGTATATCGAGACGGGGCATCGATATACCAGAGTAGACTAGCGTATACCTTCTTGACCCATACAGATGGGTGATGGATGATCCCATATCCATTGGTGTTTGACATCAGAGATGATATACGGGTGCTCAGTAGAGACTGGGTACACTGGACGGACTCGCCGAGAACTCCCAGATGGTATTATACCTCACGTCAGATGGCAATTCTCTGGTGACACTAGTACAGATTAATCTGTTGACCCGAGATCGTCATAGAGTCTTGTGTGGTTCCCACTGTGCTTTGATTTCCATCTTACCACGTCTAAGAGGGCGTGCCAAATGGTGGTTTTTGGGTACAGTCCCGAGTCACATGGAGGCAATGAGCGATAGGAGGGGATTCGTCTCTCTCGGTATAGGGGGTTGATGTTGCGCTGTGTTCGATTGGCTATAACAGGAAATCCCTGGCCAGGGTTGCTGAGATTTACTGGTAAGTGTTACCAGTAGTTTCTCGAATGTTATAGACCTCATATCGACACGACTTATCGAGCTATTGGGGTCTGACGTTTACCACCCCTAGGCGAGATATGCGACATATCAGACGATCAGACCGGACTGTACGGTAGTGTTACTGGTTGGATTCACTGGAGTGTGAGCGGGCTTGCTCGTCGATCTTCAGATCGCTCAATACCCGGGTGGTCGTTACGTTTAGCAGACCGCTTGCGGCTTGTGGGTGTTTGATATGATCATCATCTGCTGCCGGCGTATTGACGAGTCTTTAGAGTCCTACATAGAGGTTTCCTGGCTCAAGCGAAACGAAATAGGAGCGCATATGAGATATGTGCAGGACCGAGAATAATGCGTGTATGTGATACCGTATTCCATTCTCGCGATGAATGTATCGACTGGTTGTATGCGATATAACCTAATTATCGAATCAAGGATTGATTCGATAAACCGATACATTGGATACTAGCCGGTTATATGCGATATGACCGGATCGTTAAATCAAGAGTTGATTTAATGATTTAATGCATAATTATATATTTGATATATTACTTTGCATTAACTAGTATCGGTTCACTTTAAATGGATTTTCTCACTCGGGTGTGCGCATTGCATATGCGATATGATTTTGTGCACTTGATCGTATCATGTTTGATGATACATATCTTTTTGTTAAGTGTAATGAATTAAACCTAGGTTAAGTAAATGATTAGGGTTTTCTTTTATTCATTCATTTATCTTTTCATTTGCATTTAAAGATAAATGAGAAAAGGAAAAGAAGTCAAAAATGGTGGCTAGTTTTGTTTTCAACATGAAGCTTCATGAAGCTTTCATTAAGTCACCATTTTTGTCTCATCTCCTTAACCCTAACCATTCTTTAACCTTGGTCAATTCTCTACACTTAACTTAGGTTATGTTATGATAAGAATGATTGAATTATTCTTTTGAAAATTAATCTTATCATAACTATTTTCTTCTTCTTCTTCATCTTCTTCTTTGAAGAAGCTTGAGGTCATCAATGGTGATTGATGATAAAGAGTGAGAAATCCAATTCTAAAGTCTACCCACTTCCTATTTCTTCATCCTCTACCTCTTGCTAAGTAGTAGAGTGTGTTTTCTTCACAAGTTTCTTAACTTGGTGAAGTCGGAGCTTGATCTAGCGATGCCTCGACGTAGATCATCTTCGGCACGTCGTCGATGACCTAGCCCGCTTCTTCTCCGATGAAGCCGACGCAAGAGCCCGGATTTCGGATTTGTACAGTGGAGATGACTTCTTCATGGAGCTATGGAGGTGGACAAACGGATCTACAATGGTTGTATATCCGTATCCCTTAGTTAAGTGTTAACTAGTTTTATTTTAGAGCCTAGATTTCTAGCAAACGATCCGTAGTCGGGTTTCTCGGCACCTAGAATTTTTGAAATTGGCATGGTTGATGCCTTGTGAGACCTCATTAGGATGCCTAGGAACCCTACAGTGGTATCAGAGCCTAGCTAGAGCCTTAGGCGAAGTCCCGACGGAGTTAGAAGTCCGATCGACCCAAAACCCCGACCCGAATATTGCTCTCTGGACATTTCTGTAAAATGTGGTTTTTTCAAAATTAAAAATATGCAGAAATATCAGCAGGTAATCCTAAGAATCACTGTGAAATTCGGCAGCATGATTCCTCTACATTGCGGCGGAACCGCGGCACAAGCAAGGCTTGTGCGGCGGTTCCGCGGCCAAGTTGTCCCATCATCTGTTTTAACTTTCACAGTAACTCCTAGTTTTTAGTGCTGGTCTTCCTGGGAATATTTTTATATTTTTTCCAGAGTTGCATTTTCTGGGTTGTATTGGGGACTCGGTGTATTCGATCGGACTGTCTAATTTTTGTCGGTGTGCTTTTCCGGGTATTCTTAGAATATGTTAAAAGGTTCGACCGGATATAAATACCCACTTTTTTCCCTGCCGGGAAATTTCCAATTGTTGGACTTTTCCGTAGTTTAACGACGTTCTAAGTAGTGCAAGTAACTCGATGGACCCTCTAGAAGACAACAAACCTTAACTCGATTATGTGACCGTCTTGAACTGCCCTTTGAACCTTCGGGTTTGGGGCAGTACGGCGTGCCACATGTGAGGCGTTGGCTTGACCCTTCTACGGCTGGACCGTTGGTACTGAGGCACGAACTGAATGTTGTTAGACTTATTTCATGTGTTGAGCTGTATCGGGAAAACTTGGGTGTTCGATTGTTCGATCGAAAAGTTTAGCATTTTTTATTTATCTGGAATGTGATACAATAATTGGAATTCACAAATAGTTATGAGATAACGGAATGAACATTATAAACGTAGAAGTTTAGTCTCACTTGATCGGTTGCCATGGAATTTTGATGTGATCAAAAGTACGTCGCAATCACGTAGCGTACGCGGATACTCGCCGGGTAAACTTAATAGACAGCTTCACTCCATAGCCCCGACCAAGTGACTGTAGGAGAACCCCGTCGCTGAAAGCATCCGTTCGGGTGCTCGCGGTAGCGGTGTTCTGCCTTGGTGCACTTCGTCGACGGTTTCGGGGGGTTCGGCCATCTACTAAAGTTTGCGACGAGCATTCGATCAGAATGTCGGGAATCCTGTTGAATTGCCCGACTTGATATTGAAAAGAGTTTTCGATAATGAGACTAAAATGCGGGGTTTATAATTGTTAGGCATGCGATGTCTAAAGAATTCATTTGGTCAGGCATGCGATGTCTGAGGTGGTTGCGGATTCCAACTGTTGTAGTTTTACACTTTCTTTTCTGTGACCGTAAGTGTAATATGTGATATCGCCGGTTTCGTTGCTATATGTCAACGACAATTGGGATGCGCATATTTACTTACGTTGATGACATGAGATGTTATGTGTTGCTGGATATGTTATATTGGATCGTCGTGTTTGAATTGCCGGGGTTTTTTATGTGAGATGAGTGTTTTTCATTTTCATTCATGTAAAAACTTGTATGTAATATTCTTTTATTGGGGCGCTTCCAGGTTGCGGGAGTTGTCACCGTTTGTATATTATTTACTTTTCCGCACTAGGATAGACCCAAGGAGGGGAGCACAAGTAACCGGGTTCTGGAGTCCAGTGGGAGACCAACTCGAGGAGTCGAGTCCGGGTCTCCTAACTCTAGAATTGGTAGGGTTGCTTGCCGCTCTCGTAGGGGTCTAGGGGTGTGGGTTTGGCTATTCATCATGACCGTGGAATCCGTGTTTTATACTGGCTCGTATTGAAAACACGGACGTCCTAGTATATCCAATATTTCATATGTTTCTTCTGCTGTGTTTTATCTGTGATGTGATCATATGATGTTCTGTGACAGGTATTATATATAGTATATATCATATATTATATAGACGTTGCTTATGTTTTACACCCGCGCTAGCCCTGCCCTGCTCTGTCGTTAGTTACCTAACCTAACGGTGCACGAGGGGACATCGAGGCGAATGCGGATGGCATAAGTGTACGTCATATCTATATGTGATGTTTAGGTATTTATATGATGGGACTTCATTAATGTGATTAATGAAATAAAAGAAACCTAAGATGTTGTAGAATCGAATTTCAAAATAAAACAGGTAGCTACAGTTCTTGCTTTGCACAGAGGTATATATGATATATCCTGCACCTTATTCGATGAGGAAAGGACCGAGATCCCTTCACCGGGAGTGACTCCTTTAGCAATAACTGGCAGATGCTACACACTTGGTTTGTCTTTTAATTGCTTTTAAGTGTTTTTGCTTTGCACAGTGATATATATGATATATCCCGCACCTCATTCGACGAGGAAAGGACCGACGATCCCTTCACCGTGAGTGACTCCTTTAGCAAAACTAGAAAAGCTTCAAAAACACTCCATTTTTAAAATTCATTCGATCCTACAACGATATCAAGTTCATTACGCAATAGGTTTCAGAAAAACCTGTCGTAGCCCTCCGTCATTTCAGATAAGTACTAGTTAGTATTCGTGCTGCGGTTGTTTGGCATGCGTCAAGGCGTAGTGTACGGTAGCTAACTAGTGCTTATCTGCTAGCATACGATGCGATTGGATTAGGGTATTCGTACGGCGTTGTTTGGCATGCGTCAAGGGTCGTGCGGGTGGGTTTAATTCAATCAAGAAATGTACGGGTTGAAATTGACTAGCAGACTATGGGTTGTTTGGCATGCGTCAAGGTCATAGCGAGCAAGGGGCAAAATATTATCGGGAATTTCAAGTGTTGAAATTTGCAATGAGATTGCATACCTTCTATGAGATAGTTGGATCCCGATACCCGCTGCGAGCAATTGTTACTCCTGGGAGAGTTTTGCACTTTGCAATTAGCCGATCAAGTAGGTGTCTAGAAAGGTGTCAACGGGGTTACGCCTCTGGGAAAACGAGGTTTACAGTAATTAGGTCAGTGCGAAAGCACGGGGAACCTCCCTCAAAGTACCGACACTGGCCTGGCTGAAAGATTGGCGAACTTGTAGAGTGTAATTAATCCCGGCTAGTCTTTCCTTTTAGGGTTTGAAGGAAGATTTGATAAAAACAGTGGGAGCCATCCTGATTAGATAAAATACATAACCAATCTAATCTTGCAAGAGCGCACGCGGAGTGTTTTCTTCTCTCTCTCTCCTGGTAGCGACCATATCACGCCTTAATCAAGATAATAATACGGATGTATTGACCGAACCCGCTTGTTATACTGAGCTGGGGAACGTTGGTCCCGCTCCAACTTATAATTGTTATAAGACAGAGCAGAAAATTGGGGAATACCAGAATTCCTATGCCGCCTAAACGAAGAAAGTGCATATGATGCATCTCCTTCGGGTGTGTTCATTACAAAGAACTATTTCTCAGTATCCTCTGCATCCTGGGTATATGATACCGGATCAGGATCCCAGATATGTAATCTGTTACATAGGGCTACAAAAAGGTAGAAAAACTGAGAACGGGTGATAAGTTTCATGAGACAGAAAACGGAGCAAGTGTTGCAGCCAAGTCTGTTGGTCACTGTCACCCTGTATTACGAATACATTGATTCTGAACAAATGCTATTAGATACCGAACCTGATATACAAAATCATATCAGTCTCTTTATTAGTAAAGAAAGGATATAATTTTGTATTGATGGATAATGTTTTGAACATTTCCTATATCAAAAGTTGATCGGTTCAGGCACGCTATCTAAAAGCATTAACGTTCTAAATCAAACTACAGTTCCTAGTATACCGAACACACACAAGAAGAAGAGTTCAGAAATGAACGAATTCTTCTTGAGGCATTGTAGACTAGGTCATATCAGTGCGACCCGACTGGCTGAAGTTACATTTAGATGCATATTTAAATCAGTTTGAATTTACATCTTGTGAAACTTTCCAGTCATGTCACAAAGATATAATGACACTAGCTCAGTTTACTGGAAGCAGAGAAAGAGTTAGCAAACTCTTGGGACTGATACATGATGATGTATGTAAGGTCTCCTGTCTACACATGCCAGGACTTGTTCTTTATACTTCATTATATTCTCTGATGATCTCTCAAGATTCAGTCATATATTCCTGTTGAAATATAAGTCCGAACCTTTTGAGGTATTCACAGAATATAAGTTAGAAGTAGAGAACCAAAATACGGGTATAAGTATTATGTCCTATGATGAGATCAGGGAGGAGAATACTTGTGCATAGAATTCCTGGACTATTCTAAAGGAGAATGAGATTCTCTCTCAGCATTACTCCTTCGTATACACCATAGCACAATGGTATATCGGGGCGGGGCAATCACACCCTATATGATAAGGTGTGCTCTATGATGAGTACTACTGAGTTACATGTTTCATTTTGGGGTTATGCACTTGAGAAGTTGCATACCTATTGAATAAGGTTCGATTCAAATCAGTGCCTACCAATCCATATGAGATATGGTATGGGAAGAGCCTATCTCTTAAGTTAGTTAAGATTTGGGATTGTCCGGCCTATGTCAAAAGCATAATCCGGACAAGATCGAGGCAAGGTCAGTTCCATAGAACTGGAAAGGTTCCAGCTATACGAAACTACAGCTGAAGATTTGACAGAACCAAAGGATTCTATAGTCCCCGACGAACCTCAGCCTCTCCGCCGATCTGGTAGGGTTCCTCCCCTGCCTGAGAGATACCTCGGTTTCTCGATGACAGTGGGAGCAAGGATTGCATCATGAGATGATGACCCAACTAGATTCGAGCAGGCCATCGAGAGTAGGGACTCTGTAAGAATGGCTGGATGCTTAGCGATCTGAGATGGAATCCATGTACACCAGCAAAGTATGGACTTTAGCTGCTATATCTGGAGGGTTAAATCCCCATCAGGAGCAAGTATATCTTGAGAAGATTACTTGGTGTAGATGGAAAAGTTGAGACTTTCAAAGCTAGACTTGTTAAAGGTTTTCGTCATCGACCAGGCGTGGATAATGATAAAACCTTTTTACAGTAGCTATGCTTAAGTCTGTCCAGATCCTACTTACCACGGCTACATACCATGACTACGATATCTGGCGGTTGGGTGCCATGACTGCTTTTCTAAATACTGATTTAGAAGAGAACGTCTATAAGAACACAGCCAGAGGTCTTCGTAAATAGTGGGAGCAGCGGAAACGTGTGCAAGATGCTTTATAGGATAAAGCGGGCATCGCGGAGTTGGAACATCTGTTTTGATGGATTAGTCAAAGAAGTTGACATCATCAAAATGGTAGATGAACCTTGTATAAACAAAACGGTAGTAGGGAGTATGGTGACGATCCTCGTAGAGTACATGGATGACATACTCTTGATAGGAAAAGAGTTTCCTATACTACGATCGGTCAATCTCCTATTATCACAAGGATTCTCCAAATAGGATCAAAGTGATACCTACTAAATCCTAATCTTTGGATCTATGAGATAGATCTAATTGAATGTTAGGATACTCACTAGTTGTAGTGAGATGGTATCAATTGATCCTGGGGAAAATCACTGGAAGTGTTCCAGGGTGATAAAGACGACTGAATGTCAGTCACAGGCATTGTCTATACCCTCAGTGGAGGGACGGTATGTTGGAAGAGTTCCAAGATAGATACCGTGACATACTAGACGATAAAGGCAGGATAACATCGCTACTTAAGATACTACCATAGAGGCAGTCTGGGTGTATATTAGTTCATAAGATGAACTTTGTTCCTCCCATTGTGTAACAATGGAGTTGTGGCTTATGCCAAAGAACGCCGGTCCCATCAGTGATCCAGACATATTCTAAGGCAGTATCACTTGATCATGGAGATGATTGATCTCCAGGGAGATCGAGGTTAGGAGAGTAGACTCAGAGGACAACACAGCAGATCCACTCACAAAGGCTTGTTCCCAGAGAGAGACTTTTATGGGATAGTTGAGTATGAGATACTTCAAACCACTGCTACAGATGGCCCTAGTGCAAGTGGGAGATTGTTAGTTATATGTATGCCCTAGAGGCCATTACTGTATATATGATGTATATTGTAGTGGATGCTAGGACGTATATAGGGAGGACTTTCTTGCTCGACATGATAGTATGCTATCTGGTTGAACTTTACCTTAACGTGTATACTGATTGTCTCTCTGTTACATGTTGGTAAAGCCCTTAGGATGTGTGCTTGACTACCTGGACTATGATGCGGATCATACTAGTGGGGACATAGTAGTCCATAAGTACATCCTTCAAAGTCCCTAGTCGAGGGTATATCGAGACGGGGCATCGATATACCAGAGTAGACTAGCGTATACCTTCTCGACCCATACAGATGGGCGATGGATGATCCCATATCCATTGGTGTTTGACATCAGAGATGATATACGGGTGCTCAGTAGAGACTGGGTACACTGGACGGACTCGCCGAGAACTCCCAGATGGTATTATACCTCACGTCAGATGGCAGTTCTCTGGTGACACTGGTACAGATTAATCTGTTGACCCGAGATCGTCATAGAGTCTTGTGTGGTTCCCACCGTGCTTTGATTTCCATCTTACCACGTCTAAGAGGGCGTGCAAAACGGTGGTTTTTGGGTACAGTCCCGAGTCACATGGAGGCAATGAGCGATAGGAGGGGATTCGTCTCTCCCGGTATAGGGGGTTGATGTTGCGCTGTGTTCGATTGGCTATAACAGGAAATCCCTGGCCAGGGTTGCTGAGATTTACTGGTAAGTGTTACCAGTAGTTTCTCGAATGTTATAGACCTCATATCGACACGACTTATCGAGCTATTGGGGTCTGACGTTTACCACCCCTAGGCGAGATATGCGACATATCAGACGATCAGACCGGACTGTACGGTAGTGTTACTGGTTGGATTCACTAGAGTGTGAGCGGGCTTGCTCGTCGATCTTCAGATCGCTCAATACCCGGGTGGCCGTTACGTTTAGCAGAC
This sequence comes from Agapanthus africanus, assembly GCA_030015575.1. NCBI lineage: Eukaryota > Viridiplantae > Streptophyta > Magnoliopsida > Asparagales > Amaryllidaceae > Agapanthus > Agapanthus africanus. The sequence continues at coordinate 333,576,224 of CM057350.1, read as the reverse complement.
CGCTTGCGGCTTGTGGGTGTTTGATATGATCATCATCTGCTGCCGGCGTATTGACGAGTCTTTAGAGTCCTACATAGAGGTTTCCTGGCTCAAGCGAAACGAAATAGGAGCGCATATGAGATATGTGCAGGACCGAGAATAATGCGTGTATGTGATACCGTATTCCATTCTCGCGATGAATGTATCGACTGGTTGTATGCGATATAACCTAATTATCGAATCAAGGATTGATTCGATAAGCCGATATATTGGATACTAGCCGGTTATATGCGATATGACCGGATCGTTAAATCAAGAGTTGATTTAATGATTTAATGCATAATTATATATTTGATATATTACTTTGCATTAACTAGTATCGATTCACTTTAAATGGATTTTCTCACTCGGGTGTGCGCATTGCATATGCGATATGATTTTGTGCACTTGATCGTATCATGTTTGATGATACATATCTTTTTGTTAAGTGTAATGAATTAAACCTAGGTTAAGTAAATGATTAGGGTTTTCTTTTATTCATTCATTTATCTTTTCATTTGCATTTAAAAGATAAATGAGAAAAGGAAAAGAAGTCAAAAATGGTGGCTAGTTTTGTTTTCAACATGAAGCTTCATGAAGCTTTCATTAAGTCACCATTTTTGTCTCATCTCCTTAACCCTAACCATTCTTTAACCTTGGTCAATTCTCTACACTTAACTTGGGTTATGTTATGATAAGAATGATTGAATTATTCTTTTGAAAATTAATCTTATCATAACTATTTTCTTCTTCTTCTTCATCTTCTTCTTTGAAGAAGCTTGAGGTCATCAATGGTGATTGATGATAAAGAGTGAGAAATCCAATTCTAAAGTCTACCCACTTCCTATTTCTTCATCCTCTACCTCTTGCCAAGTAGTAGAGTGTGTTTTCTTCACAAGTTTCTTAACTTGGTGAAGTCGGAGCTTGATCTAGCGATGCCTCGACGTAGATCATCTTCGGCACGTCGTCGATGACCTAGCCCGCTTCTTTTCCGATGAAGCCGACGCAAGAGCCCGGATTTCGGATTTGTACAGCGGAGATGACTTCTTCATGGAGCTATGGAGGTGGACAAACGGATCTACAAAGGTTGTATATCCGTATCCCTTAGTTAAGTGTTAACTAGTTTTATTTTAGAGCCTAGATTTCTAGCAAACGATCCGTAGTCGGGTTTCTCGGCACCTAGAATTTTTGAAATTGGCATGGTTGATGCCTTGTGAGACCTCATTAGGATGCCTAGGAACCCTACAATATCGAATATAACCAATCGAAACATTTATCGCGAGAATGAAATGCGGTATCACATACACGCATTATTCTCGCTCCTGCACATATCTCATATGCGCTCCTATTTCGTTTCGCTTGAGCCAGGAAACCTCTGTGTAGGACTCTAAAGACTCGTCAATACGCCGGTAGCAGATGATGATCATATCAAGCACCCACAAGCCGCAAGCGGTCTGCTAAACGTAACGGCCATCCGGGTATTGAGCGATCAGAAGATCGACGAGCTAGCCCGTTCACACTCCTGTGAATCCAACCAGTAACACTTACCGTACAGTCCGGTCTGTTCGTCTGATATGTCGCATATCAAGTCTAGGGGTGGTATACGTCAGACCCCAATAACCGATAAGTCATGCCGATGTGAGGCTCATAACGGGTCGAGAAACTACTGGTAACACTTACCAGCAAATCTCTGATCAGCCCTGGCCAGGGACTTCCCTGTTACGGCCAATCGAGCACAGCGCAACATCAACCCCCAATACCGGGAGAGACGAAACCCTCCTATCGCTCATTGCCTCCATGTGACTCGGGACTGTACCCAAAGACCACCGTTTTGCACGCCCTCATGGACGTGGTAAGGTGGAGATCAAAGCACAGTGGGAATCACACAAGACTCTATGACGATCTCGGGTCTACAGACTAACCTGTACAAGTGTCACCTGAGAACTGCCATCTGACGTGAGGTATAATACCATCTGGGAGTTCTCGGCGAGTCCTTCCAGTGTACCCAGTCTCCACTGAGCACTCGTATACCATCTCTGATGTCAAACACCAATGGATATGGGATCATCCATCGCCCATCTCATGGGTCGAGAAGCATATACGCTAGTCTACTCTGGTATATCGATGCCCTGTCTCGATACACCCACGACTAGGGACCTTGAAGGATGTACTTATGGATTACCATGTCCCCACTAGTATGATCTGCATCATAGTCCAGGTAGTCAAGTACACATCCTAAGGGCTTTACCAACATGTAACTATAAGACAGTTTAAAGAGACTAGTGTACATGTTAAGATAAAGAGTAACCAGATAGCATACTATCATATCGAGCAAGAAATTCATCTCTATATATGTCCAAGCATCCAATATAATATACATCATCTGTACAATACTGGCCTCTAGGGCATACATACAACTAACAATCTCCCACTTGCACTAGGGCCAGCTGCTGTAGTATCGCATACCGAGCATCCCGAAGAGTCTCTCAAACTATATCTGGGGAATGGCCTTCGTGAGTGGATCCGCTGTGTTGTTCTTCGTGTCAACCCTCCTGACCTCGATCTCCCGGCGATCAACTATCTCCCGGATCAGGTGATACCGCCTCAGAATATGCCTGGATCGCTGATGGGACCTGGGTTCCTTGGCCAAAGCCACCGCTCCATTGTTATCGCAATACAAAGGTATTGGATGCTCAATGGATGGAACCACTCCAAGTTCAGTAATGAACTTCTTGATCCAGACAGCCTCTTTGGCAGCATCGTTGGCAGCGATGTATTCAGCCTCCATCGTCGAGTCTGCCATGGTTTCCTGCTTGGAACTCTTCCAGCTAACCGCCCCTCCGTAAAGGGTAAAGACAAATCCCGACTGCGACTTAGAGTCGTCCTTATCACTCTGGAAGCTCGAATCGGTAAAGGACTCCACTTGGAGTTTTCCGTTACCATACACCAAGAGCATCTCTTTAGTCCTTCATAAGTACTTGAGAATGCTCTTCACAGCTGTCCAGTGACTCTCTCCAGGATCAGCTTGATACCTGCTCACTACACTTAGTGAGTATGCAACATCGGGTCTGGTACATAGCATCGCATACATGATAGAGCCTACAGCCGAAGCATAGGGTATCCCTTGCATACGAGCTCTCTCCAAATCAGTCTTGGGAGACATCTCTTTGGAGAGAATGACTCCAGAGATCGTGGGCAAGTTCCCACGCTTGGATTCTTCCATACTAAACCTCTTTAGTATTGTGTCAATGTACCTGGATTGGGACAATCCCAATATCCGTTTGGATCTATCTCTATAGATCCTGATTCCCAATATGCAGGAGGCATCCCCAAGATCTTTCATCGAGAATCTTTGTGATAAGAAGAGCTTGACCGCTTGCAGCATAGGAATATCATTTCCTATCAAGAGTATGTCGTCCACGTACAATACGAGGAAGACAACCTTACTCTCTGCTACCTTCTTGTAGATACAAGGTTCATCTGGGTTTTTGACGAAATCAAACTCTTTGATAACGACGTCAAAGCAGATGTTCCAACTCCGCGATGCTTGCTTTAATCCATAAATGGATTTAAGCAGCTTGCACACCTTCCCGCTGCTCCCACTGTCTACGAAGCCCTCTGGCTGAGTCATATACACGCACTCTTCTAAATCACCATTTAGAAAGGCGGTCTTAACATCTATTTGCCAGATTTCGTAGTCATGATATGCAGCGATGGCAAGCTTGATCCGGATGGATTTAAGCATAGCCACTGGAGAAAAGGTCTCGTCATAGTCCACACCTGGTCTTTGACGAAAATCCTTTGCTACAAGTCTAGCTTTGAAAGTCTCCCCTTTCCCATCTACACCAAGTTTCTTCTTGAAGATCCACTTGCTCCCGATGGGTTTTACCCCTTCAAGAGCAACTTCCAAAGTCCATACTTTGTTGGTGTATATGGATTCCATCTCGGACCGCATAGCATCCAGCCATTTCACTGAGTCCCTACTCGTGATGGCCTGCTCGAAGCTAGTTGGGTCATCATCCTCCATGATGCAATCCTCGCTTCCACCGTCAATGAGAAAACCGTAGTATCACTCAGGTGGACGAGAAACCCTACTAGATCGGCGGAGAGGCTGGGGTTCGTCGAGTTCTACTGAATCCTCTGGTTCTACGAAGTCTTCTGTTACAGTTTGTGTTGCTGGAACCTCTTCTAGTTCTACCTCAATGCTACTTGTCTGTTTCATAAGAAAACTCTTTTCTAAGAAAGTGGCATGTCGAGAAACAAACACTTTTTGTTCCTCGGAGTGGTAGAAGATATACCCTCGCGAATGTTTGGGATATCCAACAAACTTACATAGAACAGACCTTGCCTCGAGTTTGTCCGGATTTTGTGCTTTAACATAGGCCGGACAACCCCATATCTGAATAAAATTAAGACATGGTCTCTTACCATTCCATATCTCATATGGAGTGGTAGGCACAGATTTTGTTGGAACTCTATTCAATAGATATGCAGCAGTCCCCAGTGCATATCCCCAGAAGGAAATAGGTAACTCAGTTGTACTCATCATAGAGCGCACCATATCTAATAGGGTGCGATTTCTCCGCTCCGATACACCGTTGTGCTGTGGTGTATAAGGAGGAGTAAGCTGAGAGAGAATCCTATTCTCTTTTAGATAATCTCTGAATTCGTTACTTAAGTATTCTCCTCCTCGATCAGATCGAAGGATCTTAATACTTTTGCCCGTTTGGTTCTCTACTTCTTGTTTATATTCTCTAAATTTCTCAAAAGCTTCTGATTTGTGTTTCATCAGGAACATATATCCGAATCTAGAGAGATCTTCAGTGAATGTAATGAAGTACGAAGAACCATCCCTGGCATGTGTAGACATGGGACCGCATACATCACTATGTATCAGTCCCAAGAGTTCGGTAACTCTTTCTCCGTGTCCTGTAAACGGAGTTTTGGTCATCTTGCCTTTGAGACATGACTGGCAAGTGTCATAAGATGAAAATTCAAACGGATTTAAATATCCATCCTTATGCAACTTCGCTAGTCGTGTCGCATTGATGTGACCCAGTCTACAATGCCACAAGAAGGATTCGTTCAGTTAAGAACTCTTCCTCTTGTGTGTGTTTTGTAAATTGAGGACTGTATTTTGATTTAGAATGAATATGCCATTATGTAGCGAGCCTGATGCAATCAACTTTTGATCTAGGAATATGTTCATAACATTATCCTTTACTACAAAATTATATCCTTCTTTACTCAATAAAGAAACTGATATAATGTTGCACATCATGTTTGGTATATAATAGCACTCATTCAGAATTATAGTATCACCACTTGGTAATACTAGGTGATATTCGCCAACTGCTTTGGCTGCAACATTTGCACCGTTCCCTAATTGAACGGAATGATCACCTTTTCCCAGTTCTCTACCTTTTAGCAGCCCATGTAACATCTTACATATGTGGGATCCTGATCCGGTATCTAATACCCAGGACATAGGGTGAACTGAGAAACAGTTCTCAATGACAAACACACCCGAAGATGATGCATCAACATGCATGTTCTCCTTTTGGGTGGTTTGAGAATCCAGATATTCTCCTGTTTCCTGTTCATTCTTATAACACTTATAAGATAGAACGGGTTCAACGTTCCCCTGCACAATATAACATGCGGGTTCGGTCAATACATCCATATTATTATCTTCATTAGGGCATGAAATGGTCGCTACCTGGAGAGAAAGAGAAGAAAACACTTTAGCGTATGCTCGTGCAAGATCAGATTAGTTATTATCTTATCTAATCAGGATGGCTCCCACTGCTTTTTATCAAATCTTTCTTCAAACCCTAAAAGGAAAGATTAGCCGGGATTAATTACACACTACAAGTTCGCCAATCTTTCAGCCAGGCCAGTGTCGGTACTTTGAGGGAGGTCCCCCGTGCTTTCGCACGAACCTAATTAATGTAAACCTCGTTTTCCCAGAGGCGTAACCCCGTTGACACCTTTCTAGACACCTACTTGATCAGCTAATTGCAATGTGTAAAACTCTCCCAGGAGTAACTCTTACTCACAGTGGGTATCGGGATCCAACTATCTCATAGAAGGTATGCAATCTGATTGCAAATTTCAACACTTGAAATTCCCGATAATATTTTGCCCCTAGCGTCCTATGACCTTGACGGAGGCCAAACAACCCATAGTCCGCTAGTCAAGTTCAACCCGTCATTTCCTGATTGAATTAAACCCACCCGCACGACCCTTGACGGAGGCCAAACAACGCCGTACGAATACCCTAATCCAATCGCATCATATGCTGGCAGATAAGCACTAGTTAGCTACCGTACACTACGCCTTGACGGAGGCCAAACTACCGTAGCACGAATACTAATTAGTACTTATCTGAAATGACGGAGGGTTACGCAGGTTTTTCTGAAAACCATGAGCGTAATGAACTTGATATCGTCGTAGAATCAAATGAAGTTTTTAAAATGGAGTGATTTTGAGGCTTTTCTAGTTTTGCTAAAGGGGTCACTCCCGGTGAAGGGATCGTCGGCCCTTTCCTCGTCGAATGAGGTGCGGGATATATCATATATATCACTGTGCAAAGCAAAACTCAAAAACAATCAAAAGCAAACCGAGTGTGTAGCATATGCCAGTTACTGCTAAAGGAGTCACTCCGGGTGAAGGGATCTCGGTCCTTTCCTCATCGAATAAGGTGCAGGGTATATCATATATACCGCTATGCAAAGCAAGAACTGTAGCTACCTGTTTTGTTTAAAATTTGATTCTACAACATCTTAGGTTTCTTTTCTTTCATTAATCACATTAATGAAGTCCCATCATTTAATTACTTAAACATCACAGATAGATATGACGTACACTTATGCCATCCGCATTCGCCTCGATGTCCCCTCGTGCACCGTTAGGTTAGGTAACTAACGACAGAGCAGGGCAGGGCTAGTGCGGGTGCAAAACATAAGTAACGTCTATATAATATATCATATATACTATATAAAGTATCTATCAAAGAACATCATATGATCGCATCACAGATATCGCAGCAGAAGAAACATATGAAACATTGGAGATACTAGGACGTCCGTGTTTTCAATACGAGCCAGTATAAAACACGGATTCCACGGTCGTGATGAATAGCCAATCCCACACCCCTAGACCCCTACGAGAGCGGCAAGCAACCCTGCCAATTCTAGGGTTAGGAGACCCGGACTCGACTCCTCGAGTTGGTCTCCCACTGGACCCCAGAACCCGGTTACTTGTGCTCCCCTCCTTGGGTCTATCCTAATGCGGAAAAGTAAATAATATACAAAGGGTGACAACTTCCGCAACCTGGAAGTGCCCCAAATAAAAGAATATTACATACAAGTTTTTACATGAATGAAAAAGAAAAAACACTCATCTCACATAAAAAACCCCGGCTATTCAAACACGACGATCCAATATAACATATCCAGCAACACATAACATCACATGTCATCAACGTAAGTAAGTATGCATACCCCAATTGTCGTTGTCGTATAGCAACGAAACCGGCGATATGAACATACTACACTTACGGTCACAGAAAAGAAAGTGTAAAACTACAACAGTTGGAATCCGCAACTTCTTTAGACATCGCATGCCTAATCAAATGAAATACTTAGACATCACATGCCTAACAGATATAAATCCCGCATTTTAGTCTCATTATCAAAAACTCTTTTCAATATCATGCAGGACTAAAGTGCTAGATTTATAACATTCATTCAGTTATCTCATAACTGTTTGTGAATTCCAATTATTGTATCACATTCCAGATAAACAGAAAATGTTAAACTTTCCGATCGAACAGTCGAATACCCAAGTTTTCCCGATACAGCTCAACACATGAAATAAGTCTAACAATATTCAGTTCGTGCCTCAGTACCAACGGTCCAGCCGTAGAAGGGTCAAGCCAACGCCTCACATGTGGCATGCCGTACTGCCCCAAACCCGAAGGTTCAAAGGGCAGTTCAAGACGGTCACATAATCGAGTTAAGGTTTGTTGTCTTCTAGAGGGTCCATCGCGTTACTTGCACTACTTAGAACGTCGTTAAACTACGGAAAAATCCAACACTTGGAAATTTCCCGACAGGGGAAAAGTTGGGTATTTATATCCTGTCGAACTTTTTAACAAATTCAAAAATTATCCGGAAATACACAAAGACGAAGTTTGATAATCCGGTCGAAACACCGAAGCTACAAAACAACCCCAGAAAATGCAACTCTTGAATAAATTTTAAAAATTCCCAGGAAAACCAGCACTGGAAAATAAGAATTACTGTGCAGAATTCTTTGTTTAATGAGGCCGTACGACCGCGGAACCGCCGCATGAGCCATGCTCATGTCGCGGAACCACGGTGGTTTGGTGGATTTGGGCTGTCGAATTTCACAGTAACTCTTAGAATCACCTGCTGATTTTTCTGCATATTTTTAATTTGGAAAAATCCCAGATTTTAGAAAATGTACAGAGAGCATTTTGTGAGTTAGGGTTTCGGTTCGTTCGGACTTCAAACTCCGTCTAGACTTCGCCTAAGGCTCTAGCTAGGCTCTGATACCACTGTAGGGTTCCTAGGCACACAATAGAGGTCGTACAAGGCATCAACCATGCCAATTTAAAATTTTATGGGTGCCGAGAAACCTTAATACGGATCGTCGGCTAGAATTCTAGGCGAAATACGAATCTAGTTAACACTTTAACTAAAGGAGAGAGGCTACAACCTTTGTAGATTCGGTTCTCCACTTTCTTAGCTCCACGTGGGTGTCCTCTCGCTGTCCATCATGAATCCCGAACTCATTCGTCGGCTTCATCGGAGAAACGGGCGAGCTAGGTCGTCGGCTTCGTGTCAAAGACGATCTACGTCGAGGCATCACAAGTTCAAGCTCTGACTTCACAAAGTTGTGAAACTTGTGAAGAAAACACCCAAAACAACTTGGCAAGAGGTAGAGGGTGAAGAAATAGGAGATGGGTTCACTTTAGAATTGGATTTCTCTCACTAGAACTCAAGTTGCCATTGTTGGCATCAAGGTTTCTATCTTGAAGAAGAAGGAGAAGATGAAGCTAGTTTTATGATAAGTTGTTTAAAATGAAAAGAAAATTCATACTTATCATAATCTAACAAGGGTTAAGTATAGAGAATAAACCATGGTAAGTGGATGGGTTAGGGTTAAGCATGAAGACAAAATGGTCTCTTTGGTCAAAGCTTCATGAAGCTTCAACAAGCTTCATGACAAAAACAAACCATTTTATTTTCATTTATCCAATAAAATAAATAAAGAAATGAATAAATAAATGATAAGGCAAAACCCTAATTATCATTTAACCATGGTTTAATTCTTCACACTTAACCAAATGATCAAGTATCATCAAACATGATACATATATGTGCACAAAAGTATATCACATATACAACTTGCACATCAAGTGAGAAAATCCGTATAAAGTGAACCAATACTAGTTAATGCAAAGTAATATATCAAATATATAATTATACATTAAATCATTAAATCAACATTTGATTCAATGATCCGGTCATGTCGCACATAACCGACTAGTATTCAATGTATCGATTTATCGAATCAATGATTCGATAACTAGGTCATATCGAATATAACCAATCGAAACATTTATCGCGAGAATGAAATGCGGTATCACATACACGCATTATTCTCGCTCCTGCGCATATCTCATATGCGCTCCTATTTCGTTTCGCTTGAGCCAGGAAACCTCTGTGTAGGACTCTAAAGACTCGTCAATACGCCGGTAGCAGATGATGATCATATCAAGCACCCACAAGCCGCAAGCGGTCTGCTAATCGTAACGGCTATCCGGGTATTAAGCGATCAGAAGATCGACGAGCTAGCCCGCTCACACTCCTGTGAATCCAACCAGTAACACTTACCGTACAGTCCGGTCTGTTCGTCTGATATGTCACATATCAAGTCTAGGGGTGGTATACGTCAGACCCCAATAACCGATAAGTCGTGCCGATGTGAGGCTCATAACGGGTCGAGAAACTACTGGTAATACTTACCAGCAAATCTCTGATCAGCCCTGGCCAGGGACTTCCCTGTTACGGCCAATCGAGCACAGCGCAACATCAACCCCCAATACCGGGAGAGACGAAACCCCTCCTATCGCTCATTGCCTCCATGTGACTCGGGACTGTACCCAAAGACCACCGTTTTGCACGCCCTCATGGACGTGGTAAGGTGGAGATCAAAGCACAGTGGGAATCACACAAGACTCTATGAAGATCTCGGGTCTACAGACTAACCTGTACAAGTGTCACCTGAGAACTGCCATCTGACGTGAGGTATAATACCATCTGGGAGTTCTCGGCGAGTCCGTCCAGTGTACCCAGTCTCCACTGAGCACCCGTATACCATCTCTGATGTTAAACACCAATGGATATGGGATCATCCATCACCCATCTCATGGGTCGAGAAGCATATACGCTAGTCTACTCTAGTATATCGATGCCCTGTCTCGATACACCCACGACTAGGGACCTTGAAGGATGTACTTATGGATTACCATGTCCCCACTAGTATGATCTGCATCATAGTCCAGGTAGTCAAGTACACATCTTAAGGGCTTTACCAACATGTAACTATAAGACAGTTTAAAGATACTAGTGTACATGTTAAGATAAAGAGTAACCTGATAGCATACTATCATATCGAGCAAGAAAGTCATCTCTATATATGTCCAAGCATCCAATATAATATACATCATCTGTACAATACTGGCCTCTAGGGCATACATACAACTAACAACCTCCCTCAAAGTACCGACACTGGCCTGGCTGAAAGATTGGCGAACTTGTAGAGTGTAATTAATCCCGGCTAGTCTTTCCTTTTAGGGTTTGAAGGAAGATTTGATTAAAACAGTGGGAGACATCCTGATTAGATATATTAGATAACCAATCTAATCTTGCAAGAGTATACGCTGAGTGTTTTCTTCTCTCTCTCTCCTGGTAGCGACCATATCACGCCTTAATCAAGATAATAATACAGATATATTGACCGAACCCGCTTGTTATACTGAGCTGGGGAACGTTGGTCCCGCTCCAACTTATAATTGTTATAAGACAGAGCAGGAAATTGGGGAATACCAGATTTCCCGTGACCGCCCGAACGAAGAAAGTGCATGCTGATGCATCTTCTTCGGGTGTGTTCATTACAAAGAACTGTTTCTCAGTATCCTTTACGTCCTGGGTATGAGATACCGGATCAGGATCCCGCATATGTAATCTGTTACATAGACTACAGATAGGTAGAGAACTGAGAACAGGTGATAAGTTTCATGAGACAGAAAATAGTGCAAGTGTTGCAGCCAAGTCTGTTGGTCACTATCACCCTGTATTAACAGAATACATTGATTCTAAACAAATGTTATTAGATACCGAACCTGACATACAACATCATATCAGTCTCTTTAATAGTAAAGAAAGGATATAATTTTGTATTGTTGGATAATGTTTTGAACATTTCCTATATCAAGAGTTGATCGGTTCAGGCACGTTATCTAAAAGCATTGACGTTCTAAATCAAACTACAGTTCTTTGTATACAGAACACACACGAGAGGAAGAGTTCAGAAATGAACGAATCCTTCTTGAGGCATTGTAGACTAGGTCATATCAATGCGACCCGACTAGCTAAGTTACATTTAGATGCATATTTAAATCTGTTTGAATTTACATCTTGTGAAACTTTCCGGTCATGTCACAAAGATAAGATGACAATAGCTCTGTTTATTGGAAACAGAGAAAGAGTTAGTGAACTCTTGGGATTGATACATGCTGATGTATGAAAGTCTCCCGTCTACACATGCCTAGACCGGTTCTTTGTACTTCATTACATTCTCTGATGATCTCTCAAGATTCAGACATATGTTCTTGTTGAAACACAAGTCCGGAACATTTGAGATAATCACAGAATATAAGTTAGAAGTAGAGAACCAACAACGGGTATAAGTATTATGTCCTTTGATGAGATCAAGGAGGAGAATACCTGAGCACGGAATTCCTGGACTATTCTAAAGGAGAATTAGATTCTCTCTCAGCATTACTCCTTCATATACACCATAGCACGATGGTATATCGGGGTGGAGCAATAACACCATATATGATATGGTGTGCTCTTTGATGAGTACTACTGAGTTTCCTATTTCCTTTAGGGAGTTATGCACTTGAGAAGCTGCAAACCTATTAAATAGGGTTCAAATCAAATCAGTTGTCTACCGCTTCATATATGATATGGAAAGGGAAGAGCCCATATCTTAAGTTGATTAAGATTTGGGGTTGTCCGGGTTATGTTTAAAAGCAAAATCCGGACAAGCTCGAGGCAAAGTCTGTTATGTAGAACTGGAAAGGATCCAGCTCTACAAACTACAGCAGATGATTTGATAGAACAAAAGGATTCAATAGTTACCAACGAACCTCAGCCTCTCCGCCGATCTAGCAGGGTTCCTCACCCACCTGAGAGATACTTCGGCTTCTCTATGATATGTTATATTGGATCGTCGCGTTCTGAATAGCCGGGGGTTTTATGTGAGATGAGAGTTTTTTCTTTTTCATTCATGTAAAATTCATTTGTATGTAATATTCTTTTATTAGGGCACTTCCGGGCTGATGATGATGTCAACATTGTATATTATTTACTTTTCCGCATTAGGTAGACCCAAGGCGGGGAGCACAAGTAACCGGGTTCTAGGGTCCAGTGGGAGACAATCTCGAGGAGTCGAGACCGGGTCTCCTAACCGTAGAATTGGCAGTGTTGCTTGCCGCTCTCGTAGGGGTCTAGGGATGTGGGTTTGGCTATTCATCGCGACCGTGGAATCCGTGTTTTATACAGGCTCATATTGAAAACACGGACGTCCTAGTATATCCAATATTTCATATATGTTCTTCTGCTGCAATGTTCTGTGATGAGATCATATTACTGCCTGAGACAAATGTTTATATTATATATATGAGATATATGTTATATTGCAGATTTCGTTTCAAATATGATGCTTGCGAAGCATAATTAAAATGGGACTTCATTAATGAGATTAATGAAATAAAAGAAACCTAAAGATATTGTAGAAACTTGTCTCAAAAACTGGTAGCTCTAGTTCTTGTTAGTGTATATGCCCTAGAGGCCATTACTGTATCATACTAGTTTGTATATTACTTAATGGATGCTTGGGATATTCACCTTGTATATACAATCTTGCTCAAAATAGTAGTATGCTACTTGGTTTGTTTCTACTTCAATGTGTACTTGTGTTTATTTCAGTATATCACTTATACGCATTAGTGGAGCCCTTAGGATCTTTGCTTGATTACCAGCGTTGTGATGGCAGTCACACTAGTGGGGGCTGGGTAATCTATAAGCACATCCTTATTCAGGTCCCTGGTCGCAGGACTATCGAGACAGGGCATCGATACTCCGGAGTAGACCAGCGCATGCGCTTCTCATCCCAGTGTGGGAGACGGTCTGTCCCACAGCCGTCAGTACGTCGTACTTGAGATAGTATGCGGGTGCTCGTTAGGTTACGGGTACACTGGACAGGACTCGTCGGGAACTGACTAGTTGGTATTATACCTATCGTCAGTTATCAGTTCCCAGGTGACATGAGTACAGCTTAGTCCGCTGACTTGACACTGTCACTTCGCCTCGGGTGTGTTCCCACTGTACTTTGATCACTACCCTACCACGGCTCAAAGGAGTCGTGCAAACAGGTGGTGGTTGGGTGCAGTCCCGAAGCACTTGGAGGCAGTGACGGTTAGACAGGATTCGTCTCTCCCGGTATTGGGGGTTGACATCGCGCTGTGTCTAGGAGAGCCATTACACGAGTAGTCCCTGGCCAGGGCAAACGAGATATACTGGTAGGTTTCCAGTGTTATCTCAGGGTGTATTGGGCTTCACTCCGGCACGACTTGTACCGCTATTAGGGGACTGACGTTTACCGCCCCCTAGGCCCGCCATGCGATGTATCAGACGAACAGACCGGACTGTACGGAGAATGTCACACTCAGGCTCAGTAGGAGTTCAGATGGGTTTCGCCTCGTCGGTCTTCTTGTCGGCATTACCTGGGGACCGTTACGCACAGCTAGTGCCGCTTGCGGTCTGTGGTTAAACCCACTGCCAGCGTAGTGTCGAGTCTTTAGAGTCCCACACAGAAAGCTTTTCGCCTTTAGGCAAAAGAGTAGAGGTCGCATGGTATTGCGACAGGTCGCATGGTTTTGCGACAGGGTTCGGTCACATCCGTGCACTTGTGCACGTACAGTGTCCGGACAGTTTACACTAGCGGGCTTTGGTTTAAGCCAGATCCTAGTGTACCTTATGGGATTGGATTTATCCAGTTTGCATTCGTGTTCCTCGGAACGCGGATGCGGGTGTGTATGCACAGTTGACAGGGAGGCAGAGGTAGTGGATTCTCATTAGGGTTGTTGACAGTTGACCGTTGACTTTTGACTTTTTGCTCAACCCTAATGAGAATATGATATGTGATTAACTATTATATTAATTAAGTATTATGGTGATATGGTTGTTGACTTGTTGACTTTTGTTGACTTGTTGACTTTGGTGACTTGTTGACTTTTGTTGACTTGTTGACCGGTTGACTAGGCTTGACTAGTTGACCATCATGATAACCATGGTTATCATTTCATGCCAAAGACTTTTTTCTTGCTTGCTTTTTGAGTAAAATGAGTGCATGATATGATAACCTTATGGTTGCTTCTAACCATCACCAAAAGACTTTTTTTTGATATGATGAGTTATGATCACTTTGGATTATGAGAGGGTGAGAGAGAAAAGTGAGCCTCATTCTTTCTTGCTCATTCTCTCTCTTGTTCTTGAGCTCTCCCCTTGCTCTCACCCTCAACCTCTTGCTCCCTCTCTTGATCTATGGTTCTCTTGTCTCATGAGTTGAGAATCAAGAACCATAGATAAAATCCCATTCTATTTTCCTCTCTACTCATTCTAGTTCACTAGGTTTAGCAAACCAAGTGAACTAGTTTCTTCAAAGACCGAAGAAGGAGCTAAAGGTTGGAGCTTTCAAGTGGATCTATCTTCGGCGTACGGAGACGACGAGAAGGAGCCATCGGACCACCACCGGAGCTTGAAGAGAAGGAGTTCAAGTTTAGGTATAACCATCTTCATCCGAGTAGCTAAATATCTTTAGCTTAGTTTGCTAGTTTTAGTTTAGGTAACGATCCCGACCATAAGTTAGTCCATGTTGCCTCTTGCGATAAAAATTCGTTTTTTATACCATTTCCGCCTCCCCGTAAGAACCGGGGGTCGCAATATGGACTTACAGTGGTATCAGAGCCTAACTAAACTTAAACTAGCTAGGTAGTAAAGTGTAACGAAGTTCGGAACCGAAAAAAATCACAAAACCGGAAAACTACAAAAACTGAGTTTCTGTTGAAATTTTTTCTGGTCAAAATGAAAAACTTCATACTCCTAAATTCGTCTCAGGGTTTTGTTAGAACACCCATGAAAAACGATTCACCAATTCGTCTAAACCGCCGCGCTTCCGCCGCGTGACCCTTCTTGGCCGCCGCGGAAGCGCCGCGGTTTGTTGTCTTTAGTGCGTCGTTTTTCGTGCAGTGTGTGTCTGTGTTGGTTTTGGGATTTTTGAGATATATTATATGTGCCCAGATTTTACAGAAAAGAAATTTCCTTTTGGGGTCCTATAATTCCGTATTTTTTCCGAACTTCATTGCACTTTGACTATGATGGTTATATCTGTGATGTTTGCATGTATTGAACGTCGGCTAATCGCTATAAGTCGATTAGTCGGGGTTATACATGATCTGTAATGTGCTGGAATGTGTATATAAATATGTTGGATTGTCGCGGGTGAATAGCCGGGGGTTGTGAGACGAGAGTTTACTTTTCTTGCAATTCATGTAAATTTGTAAATTGATGTAATAATTTTTTGTTTGGCCGCACAACCGGGTCGGGGTTGTAGCCGTCATTGTATAATTTCTTTTTACTGTTTTTGCTCCTAGGATAGACCCGTGGAGGGGTACACAAACTACCGGGTATGCCGAAGTGTCGAGTGACCTACTCATGGAGATGAGGGAGGTTGCTACGCTTCGGGTACTTGGCGGGTAGTTTGCCGTACCCGTAGGGGTCTTGGGTGGGGTTTTGGCTATTCACCGCGACCGTGTTATCTGTTTTTGTTACAGGCTCGTACAAATTACAGATTACTAGTATATCCAATGTATTTATCTGTGATCTGAAATGTTTATCATTGCTTACTATTTAGGCGTTGCTTATGTTTTACAGACGCGCTAGCCCAGCCCCCGCTCTGTCGTTAGTTAAGTAACCTAACGGGTAATGACGGGGCCCAGTGGCGAATGCGAATGGCATAAGCGTACGTCATATTTTGGTTGTTTTCTGCAATGGTAGGGTTAAATGATGGGACGCATTAAAAGTACTAATGCAAGAATATCACGCATTAAAAGAACTAATGCAAGATAATAAACCAAGTTAAAGTCGTTGGAACACTTTCGAAAAACCACTCGGTTCTTTTCAAAATAACTTTTAAATGCGGAGCTTGAGCCACTCCTTCTAAAAGCTATCTCGTTCCATCGATTAAATCAAGTTCACTACGTTCACGGTTTCGCCAAAACCATCCGTAGCCCTCCGTCGTTTCACATGAATAGTCAATAGTATTCAAGCTGTGTTTGTTGGCCAAAGTCAAGGCACAGTGATTGGTAGCTATTGGGTATTCATGTGCAGCATAGATAGATGCGTTGGTTTGGAACAGTCGTACTGCCTTGTTGGCCAAAGTCAAGGGTAGGTGCGGGTGGATTCAAATTAACCTGGAGAACGACGGGCAGAACTTGACATGTGACTTATGATTTGTTGGCCAAAGTCAAGGTCATAAGAGCATGGGGCAAAAATCCACATCGGGAGTTTCATAAGTACTGAAACTTGCTAGATTTGCATACCATTTGGAGTGTGATGATTCTGGTAGGATTCCTTCAGTTTCGTCACGCGATGATATTTGGATCCCGATCCTACTGTGAGTATATGCTACTCCTCGGGAAATTTCTCACTTAACGATCAATGCTATAAACCTAGTAGGTGCCTAGAAAGGTGTTAGCGGGGCTACGCCCCCAGGGAAAAGAGGTTCTCTAATTAAGGAACTTCGCGAAAGCGTTGGAAAACCTCCCTCGAAGTACCGACACCGGCCTGGCTGAACGGTTAAGCAAGTATTGTACGGTGGGATTGATCCCGGCTAATTCTTCCTTTATGGTTTGAGGAGGGATTCGAGAAACAGTGGGAGCCATCCTGTTTAGACAAACTAAAAACCACTCTAAACTTGCAAGAGCATCATGCTGAGTGTTTCTTCTTCTCTCTCCTAATTGCAGCGACCAATCAACATGACTGGACTTAAGTTACTCCTAGATAAAAACAAACTGACAGGGCCAAACTACAAAGATTGGCTCAGGAATGTCAAGATAGCAATCACTTATGACAAGCTGGGGTATCTTCTTACCACCAAAGCTCCCCCTGTCCCTGGTCCAACTTCCAGCGTCGCGGATAAGGAAATCCGCAAGACTTGGGAGATTGATAGCGCGAAGGCCAAGTGCCTCCTGCTTGCCTCGATGGACAACGAACATCAGAGGAGGCATGAGAATATGGACATGGAGTCCATATTGCTCCATACAAAAGAACTGTATGGAGAGCAATCACGTATCGCAAGATACGAAGCGTCGAAAAAGTTATTTTCGACAAGAATGGCCGTCGGATCATCAGTAGCCGAGCATGTGCTAAAGATGATCGGCTTCATTGAGGAGCTCGCTGACCTAGGGATCACATTGGAGAGTGAGCTATATACGGATATAGTTCTCCAGTCCCTTCCTTCCACTTACGCCCAGTTTATACTGAACTTCAACCTACAAGAAAAAGAGGTTGAACTATCAGAGCTCCTCAACATGCTGAGGAGCGCAGAGGGCACCCTACAGAAAGGTAGGGAAACATCCACTTTGTTTGTAGGAGGATCATCTTCTTCTAGGTCCAAGGCGAAAGCCAAGGGAAAGAAGAAGAAGGCCCCCGCCAAACCAAGGGGCGGTGTTGGTAAAGTGGATACGAAGGGAAAAGGCAAAGCAACAAAGATAGCGGGGAAGCTTGTGGATAAGGAAGAATGCTTCTATTGTCATAAGAAAGGACACTGGAAGAATGATTGCAGGGCCTGGAAGGCCAGAACACAGGAATTGAAGCAGGTTGCAGCTTCAGCTTCAGGTGTGTATGTTATTGAAAATTGTCTTTCAATAAACTCTACTTCCTGGGTATTGGATACCGGATCAGGATCTCATATCTGTAATTCTTTGCAGGCGTTGAGAAACCGTAGGGTTTTGAAGGCAGGTGACATGACCCTCAAAGTTGCGAACGGAGCTAGCATGGATGCTAAAGCCGTGGGGGACTATCACCTGGGAATGTCAGATGGACATGTTTTGGTTTTGCGTAATTGCTTTTTTGTACCCAACGCAACTTGTAATATCATTTCTGTATCTTTAGTTTCTAAAGAAGGTTATGAATTTGCGTTTGTAAGTAATGTTGTAAACATTCACCTTAATCAAGTTTTGATTGGGTCAGGTACATTGAGTAATGGTATATACGTGTTAAACCAACCACAAATTTTCAACGTCCAGAATACACACAAAAGAAAGTCTCCGGAAATAAATCAGACTTTCTTATGGCATTGTAGATTGGGTCACATCAATGAGAGAAGGTTGACTAAGTTACATACAGAAGGATATTTGAATGCGTTCGAATATCAATCGTATGCCACTTGTCAATCTTGTCTCAAAGGAAAGATGACAAAGACTCCGTTTACTGGACATGGAGTAAGAGCGAGCGAGCTCTTGGGACTCGTACACAGTGACGTGTGCGGTCCAATGTCTACACATGCCCGAAGCGGACATTCTTACTTCATTACTTTTACGGATGACTTCTCAAGGTACGGTTATGTCTTCTTGATGAAACATAAGTCCGAGGCCTTTGGAAAATTCCAGGAGTATAAGAATGAAGTAGAGAAACAGACCGGCAAAAGTATTAAGATTCTAAGATCGGATCGAGGTGGAGAATACTTAAGTGCCGAGTTCCTGGACTATTTAAAAGAGAACGGAATTCTCTCTCAGCTTACTCCTCCATACACCCCGCAACATAACGGTGTATCGGAGAGACGGAACCGCACCCTATTGGATATGGTGCGGTCCATGATGGGTAATGCTGAGTTACCGCGATCATTCTGGGGGTATGCGCTAGAATCAGCAGCGTACCTTTTGAACCGAGTTCCGACTAAGACTGTGCCTTCCACACCATATGAAATGTGGTGTGGGAAGAGACCCTATCTTAAGCACATTAAGACATGGGGATGTCCGGCTTTTGTCAAAAAGCAGCATGCGGACAAGCTCGAGGCACGCTCAGTACAGTGCAAGTTTGTGGGGTATCCAAAGAACTCAAAAGGATATTTCTTCTACTGTGAAGAGGAACAAAAAGTTCTTGTTTCTCGTCATGCCTACTTCTTGGAAACTGAGTTTTTGGAAAACCAGATAAGTGGGAGCACAGTAGAACTGGAAGAAATTCCAGAACCACGGACTGTTACTGAAAGTTTAGTGGAACCAGAAGGTTCGGAAGAACAGGACATTCCTACGCCGCTCCGCAGAAGTAGTAGGCAGTCTCATCCGCCTGAGAGATACTACGGTTTTCTCATAGACGGGGATAGAGAGGATTGCATCATAGATTATGATGAGCCTACTAGCTTCCAGCAGGCCGTTCAGAGCATTGACTCAGTGAAATGGCTGGATGCAATGCGGACCGAAATGGAGTCCATGTACACCAACAAGGTATGGACGTTGGACATTGCTCCAGACGGGGTAAAACCCGTAGGATGCAAGTGGATCTTCAAAAGGAAGATTGGTGTAGATGGACAGGTTGAGACCTATAAAGCTAGGCTGGTAGCAAAGGGTTTTCGTCAAAGACCTGGCTTGGACTACGACGAAACCTTTTCTCCAGTAGCCATGCTAAAATCCATTCGGATCCTTCTTGCCATTGCTGCCTTCCACGATTATGAGATCTGGCAAATGGACGTAAAGACAGCTTTTCTAAATGGAAATTTAGAGGAGTGTGTCTATATGGACCAGCCAGAGGGTTTCATTCAGAGTGGGAGCAGCGGAAAGGTGTGCAAGTTGCTTAAGTCCATCTATGGACTAAAGCAGGCATCGCGGAGTTGGAACATCTGCTTTGATGAGACGGTCAAAGAATTTGGCTTTATCAAAAATCCAGATGAACCATGCATCTATAGTAGATTTGTAGCGAGAACTGTAGTATTCCTCGTTTTATACGTGGATGACATTCTCTTAATAGGAAATGATATTCCTATGCTACAATCTGTCAAGGGGTTCTTGTCACAAAGGTTCTCCATGAAAGACCTGGGTGATGCCTCATACATCCTGGGGATCCGGATCCATCGTGATAGATCCAAGAGGATATTGGGACTTTCTCAGTCCAGGTACATCGACACCGTACTGAAAAGATTCAGTATGGAAGATTCCAAGCGCGGTAACCTACCGGCTTGTCACGGGATCACCCTCTCTAAAGAGATGTCTCCCAAGACTGATTTGGAGAGGGATCGCATGTCTATTATACCCTACGCTTCTGCGGTAGGCTCTATAATGTATGCGATGTTGTGTACCAGACCGGATGTAGCTTATGCACTGAGTGTAGTAAGCCGGTATCAGTCAAACCCTGGGGAGAAACATTGGATAGCGGTAAAGAACATTCTCAAGTACCTGAGGAGGACTAAGGAGATGTTCTTGGTGTATGGCGGAAAGGACCTCCAGATCGAGGCCTTTGCTGACTCCAGCTTCCAGAGTGACAAGGATGATTCCAAGTCCATGTCGGGTTTTGTCTTTACCCTCAATGGAGGGGCGGTGTGTTGGAAGAGTTCCAAACAGGAAACCGTTGCAGACTCGACGATGGAAGCGGAATACATCGCTGCATCTGATGCCGCAAAAGAAGCTGTCTGGATGAGGAAGTTCTTGAAAGAACTTCAGGTGGTTCCGTCCATTGTTGATCCAATACCTCTGTATTGCGACAACAACGGGGCTATAGCTTTAGCGAAGGAACCCAGGTCCCATCAGAAATCCAGGCACATCTTAAGGCGGTATCACCTGATCAGGGAGATCGTAGATCGCCAGGAGATCGAGGTTCGGAGAGTCGCTTCAGAAGATAACACTGCTGATCCATTCACCAAGGCCCTGCCCCAGACTCAGTTCGAGCGGCTGATCGAGATGATAGGTCTTCGATACGCCAGTACGTGGCCTTAGTGCAAGTGGGAGATTGTTAGTGTATATGCCCTAGAGGCCATTACTGTATCATACTAGTTTGTATATTACTTAATGGATGCTTGGGATATTCACCTTGTATATACAATCTTGCTCAAAATAGTAGTATGCTACTTGGTTTGTTTCTACTTCAATGTGTACTTGTGTTTATTTCAGTATATCACTTATACGCATTAGTGGAGCCCTTAGGATCTTTGCTTGATTACCAGCGTTGTGATGGCAGTCACACTAGTGGGGGCTGGGTAATCTATAAGCACATCCTTATTCAGGTCCCTGGTCGCAGGACTATCGAGACAGGGCATCGATACTCCGGAGTAGACCAGCGCATGCGCTTCTCATCCCAGTGTGGGAGACGGTCTGTCCCACAGCCGTCAGTACGTCGTACTTGAGATAGTATGCGGGTGCTCGTTAGGTTACGGGTACACTGGACAGGACTCGTCGGGAACTGACTAGTTGGTATTATACCTATCGTCAGTTATCAGTTCCCAGGTGACATGAGTACAGCTTAGTCCGCTGACTTGACACTGTCACTTCGCCTCGGGTGTGTTCCCACTGTACTTTGATCACTACCCTACCACGGCTCAAAGGAGTCGTGCAAACAGGTGGTGGTTGGGTGCAGTCCCGAAGCACTTGGAGGCAGTGACGGTTAGACAGGATTCGTCTCTCCCGGTATTGGGGGTTGACATCGCGCTGTGTCTAGGAGAGCCATTACACGAGTAGTCCCTGGCCAGGGCAAACGAGATATACTGGTAGGTTTCCAGTGTTATCTCAGGGTGTATTGGGCTTCACTCCGGCACGACTTGTACCGCTATTGGGGGACTGACGTTTACCGCCCCCTAGGCCCGCCATGCGATGTATCAGACGAACAGACCGGACTGTACGGAGAATGTCACACTCAGGCTCAGTAGGAGTTCAGATGGGTTTCGCCTCGTCGGTCTTCTTGTCGGCATTACCTGGGGACCGTTACGCACAGCTAGTGCCGCTTGCGGTCTGTGGTTAAACCCACTGCCAGCGTAGTGTCGAGTCTTTAGAGTCCCACACAGAAAGCTTTTCGCCTTTAGGCAAAAGAGTAGAGGTCGCATGGTATTGCGACAGGTCGCATGGTTTTGCGACAGGGTTCGGTCACATCCGTGCACTTGTGCACGTACAGTGTCCGGACAGTTTACACTAGCGGGCTTTGGTTTAAGCCAGATCCTAGTGTACCTTATGGGATTGGATTTATCCAGTTTGCATTCGTGTTCCTCGGAACGCGGATGCGGGTGTGTATGCACAGTTGACAGGGAGGCAGAGGTAGTGGATTCTCATTAGGGTTGTTGACAGTTGACCGTTGACTTTTGACTTTTTGCTCAACCCTAATGAGAATATGATATGTGATTAACTATTATATTAATTAAGTATTATGGTGATATGGTTGTTGACTTGTTGACTTTTGTTGACTTGTTGACTTTGGTGACTTGTTGACTTTTGTTGACTTGTTGACCGGTTGACTAGGCTTGACTAGTTGACCATCATGATAACCATGGTTATCATTTCATGCCAAAGACTTTTTTCTTGCTTGCTTTTTGAGTAAAATGAGTGCATGATATGATAACCTTATGGTTGCTTCTAACCATCACCAAAAGACTTTTTTTTGATATGATGAGTTATGATCACTTTGGATTATGAGAGGGTGAGAGAGAAAAGTGAGCCTCATTCTTTCTTGCTCATTCTCTCTCTTGTTCTTGAGCTCTCCCCTTGCTCTCACCCTCAACCTCTTGCTCCCTCTCTTGATCTATGGTTCTCTTGTCTCATGAGTTGAGAATCAAGAACCATAGATAAAATCCCATTCTATTTTCCTCTCTACTCATTCTAGTTCACTAGGTTTAGCAAACCAAGTGAACTAGTTTCTTCAAAGACCGAAGAAGGAGCTAAAGGTTGGAGCTTTCAAGTGGATCTATCTTCGGCGTACGGAGACGACGAGAAGGAGCCATCGGACCACCACCGGAGCTTGAAGAGAAGGAGTTCAAGTTTAGGTATAACCATCTTCATCCGAGTAGCTAAATATCTTTAGCTTAGTTTGCTAGTTTTAGTTTAGGTAACGATCCCGACCATAAGTTAGTCCATGTTGCCTCTTGCGATAAAAATTCGTTTTTTATACCATTTCCGCCTCCCCGTAAGAACCGGGGGTCGCAATATGGACTTACAGTTCTTGCTTTGCATAGCGGTGTTCCTTGTAGAACATCCAGCACCTTATTCGATAAGGAAAGAGCCGAGATCCCTTCACCGGGAGTGACCTCTTTAGTGAAACAAGCAGATGCTACAAACTCGGTTTGTCTTTTGATTGCTTCTATAGTTCTTGCTTTGCATAGTGATATTTGTGAAATATCCAGCACCTTATTCGATGAGGAAAGAGCCGACGATCCCTTCACCGGGAGTGACCTCTTTAGCAAAACTAGAAAAGCCTCAAAAACACTCCATTTAAAAATCACTCGATTCTACAACGATATAAAGTTCATTACGCAAAAAGTTTTCTTAAAAACCTGTCATGGCCCTTCGTCATTTCAAATAAGTAGTTTTTAGTATTCGTGCTGCGTTTGTTGACTTAGTATGAGGCGTAGTGTGCGGTAGCGGATTAGTGCTTATCTGCAAAGCATATGATGCAATTGGATTAGGGTAGTAGTGCGGCCTTGTTGACTCAGTCAAGGGTCGTGCGGGTGGGTTTAATTCAATCGGAAAAAGACGGGTTGAACTTTACTTGCGGTCTATGGTTTGTTGACTTAGTCAAGGTCATAGATCGCTTGGGGCAAAATAGTATTGGGAATTTCAAGTGTTGAAATTTGCAATGAGATTGCATACCTTCTATGAGATAGCTGGATCCCGATACCCACTGCGAGTAAGAGTTACTCCTGGGAGAATTTTACACATTACAATTAGCCGATCAAGTAGGTGTTGTCACGACTCGAAAGTACGGAACATTACCGGCACTTAAACTACGAAACGTCTCGAGGCATACGTAATATAAGTAAGCCGAAAACCCAGAAATCCAAACCAAGAAAAGTAGTAGAGTAAAGGAAAACCAATTTAAAATCAAGTAGTTTTAATAGCATAAGCCGAGTTATGCGGTTTTTTAATAACATCAAAAATTTCCTGAAAATTTCGGCAGAGCCTCCTTTGTAAATACTGGCTCCCAAACGGGATACAACATGAATAGTAAACGAAATCAATAAAAAGGCATCCCCAAGCGGGAGCTAGCACTTCGTCAATCGACGGTCACAACCACACAAGCAATATAATATACAACGCCAACGGCGAGGATCAAAATTCAAAAGGAAACTCAAAACCATAAGAAAACCACAGAAATATAACGCGCGACTCTAAGGTCGAAGGAATAACATTACTGGTCTCTATCTCAAAATAAATACATGTTTGGTTGATGGAACTTCTAGATACAACAGAATAATGATATACAAGATATATAATGGGGGTACGATACAAGTAAACCCACCTACTAGCAAATCACCCGAACGAAACTATGCCCGCAAAACCGTAATGAAACCTGTACGGCAAACCTGCAAGAAACTGGGGCACAACGGGGGTGAGTTGCCAACTCGTGAATAGAAAAACATCTACGGAAAGAAATCGCATAAATAACGCAACCTAGGTCAATGATCAGAATATATCCTCAAATATATGAATAACATGCAGCCTATAACAATGGCTAGGGTAATATCTAACCCGAGTGTGATCTCATGTGCCCGTGTCAGTGCCTCAGGTAGCAATATATCATATGAATGAGGTATGAATGCATGGAACAGAATGCATGTACTGACGAAAACTGCTTTCATAAATCAGTGAGATTTCTGTATTTTAAAAGTGAGGTACCATAAATGAAATCAGCATAAAACAGTGCCCAGCATCGACACAAAACAAGTGTCCAAATATCTCGATATCTCTGTATCACAATCGCTATACCTCAATATCTCAAATCACAATATCTAGGGCGCCGTCAATCCAGACCGGCCCCTACCATCCATCTCAAGACCACGACGGTATCCTCCGGATATCCGACGCGTTGGGTAATATCACCGGTCGGTAGTGCTCCCCTGCCGGGCTCAACGTCAACAACACATTCCTCTTGCCCCGGGGTACCGCACCGGGCCCACCATGTACCCGAAACGGTTCCTCCACTCCTCGAATCGGGTCTCGAAATCCATCAGCAAACTCATGGTGGACGATTCATACATCATGGGAAAAACCGTACTTTTTATTTAAAAAGAAAGAAAGCAGTTTATATAAGTTTTGCGGTTTCCCCCGCCCAAATCCAGAAAATCTCATGGAAATCCGAATCCAAATCATCAATAGCATGTAAAACCATGAATGCGGCATAACAATGAATAACAGTATGCATGAAGTGACAAGTAATAACTACAATGTTAAGCTGGCATATGTAAGGCAGGTACACTAATATCATGTCAAATTACTAACTAACAAGCTAAGTCAAGAAATAATATTTTCTAAGGTGTACGTGACATGGCAATTACCGATAAAGATGTGTGTGAGCCGGCAAGTAAATGTATGTGGTACATAGGCATCATCGGTAATGGTGCTGGTGTCCTAACAGTATGATATCAACAACGCAATAAGAAATTATAATATAAGTATACGATGCGGAGCGAACAGCAATAATGAGCGGGAGCTGAATACTAAACACAATGATACTATAAGTCAACAGTAGTGCCTTTTGAAATAACACGAATCGCGGTGTTTTGAAAATAAGAGCTACTGTGTTTTTAAGAAAAGATACTTCTTTTGAAATATCCGTAAAATCCCTTGACCTGTCTTTTAAAATACCCACGATCCGTTAGTTTTGAAATAGGTATGAGTCTAATCTAGTCTAATAACTACACTAAACTATACGGCTGAACTAACAAGCTGAACTACAGGTAAGGAAACCACCTAACATCTGAGTCGATACATATACATACTTGTATATATATTAGTCGGTGATCCCGCCTCAATAACATCATATCCGATACCATATCTATAATCAGATATCCCAAGTCAAGAGTGCGGATCAAACATCAATATATAGCTCGTACGTAAATCCGTCGTACGGCATCCCCAAATTTCGGAGCCCCGACGACTCGATGGTTTTTCTTAGATGTTTTAGTATTTGGGGGAGTTTGAATTTAAATTCGGGGACCGAAATTCTTTAAGGGGGGAAGATTGTAACGTTTTGAAAATCGTTTCGGTGAAATTTCGAAAAATCGGTAAAATAAGGGGGTTTTCTGTAAAAAGTCAAAATACAAATATCTTATTATAAAAATTAAATATATATATTCTAGCTATGTAATTGCTATTATTTGGTGTTTATTGAGCCGCTGGTGAAATTTCAAATTTTCTGAAAAAAATATTATTTTATTATTATTTAAGCCGTCACTAATACATTTAATTAGGGATAATTACAAATTGGAATGAGTTGAAACAAATTTTGTGCATCATAAAATATTAAATAAAATTTTATCATGTGGTTTTTGGAACGAAATCATTTGCCAAAACGGTGTAGAAATTATTGAAGAAAAAAGGCTTTTTTTAGCGTAAATGGATGTTCGGGGTATTATATTTATCATTTTTCATCACCCCACACCCGTACCCACATCCACACACTCCCATTTACTTCTCCCCTTGAAGAATTCAGCTGCCCACTTCTCCCCCTCAAATCATTTCTCCATCTCATTTGTATGGGTGAAACAGAGTTTATAGGTGTAGGTTAAGATGTATTGTTTTGGAGGCTCATTGTACCTTGATTTGAGGGGGGTTGACTTGACCAATTGTGCACAACACCCACACCATTCCCCCCATCACCCCATGGCCGAAATTCTTCAGCCCTTCCCCCTTCATTTTTCCTCTTTTCATTTCCTTCAATTTAAATCAAAAAATTGCTCCAAAATCCAATTTAAATCTCACAAATTGATTTCCATTCTTCATCCCATTCTCCTTAGCTTGTGCATGGTTTTGTGTTGTGGATTAACATCTTAAGTTTTATAGAAAGCTAATTTAGTTGTTAATTCCAAACCATTACTTATAAAATACCCTAATTAAGTTATTTTGCTAACTAGAGTTTTGGAAAATTATTAAATGCTTTAGATTAAATTATAATTATGGTTTCATGTCATTATAGATAATATATTGAGTGGGTTAATGCCTTTAGTTCATGAAAATCCTAGCTAAATTGTTGTTTGTGCATTTTTGCTATAAATTGTAAAAAAAATTGGGTATTTTGTAAACTAGAATTTTGGGGTTAATGGAATTTAATGAGATTAAATTATGGAAATTATTTTTATGACTTATTTAAGATATTTAATAAGTATTATGGCCACTAGATTTGTTTAAACATCATGTTTTGTACAAAAACGGCGAATTGTGCTTGCTAGATTTTCGGAAAAATGACTTTTTTAGTGAAATTGGGGTCTTTGTGAATTTTAACCTATTTTATATTAAAATTAGTGTTCGTGAATGTGCAAATGAGTGTATTTGGGTTTTTCTCGATGATTTGGCGTTTGTACGCCGACGTCGAGGGTTTTTGGGTTGATTTGTGAAAGCAACCATAGGTTTTGACCTATGTGGGATTCGTGTGTCGTTTTGGTCATAAGTCGGATTTTAATACGATACGGTGCGTTGTGATATGTAGGTACCCCATGTGGACTTCGAGACGACAAGCAAGCGCGTGGCGACGTCGGCACCGGCGAACGAGGACCAGGTGAGTAGATTTATATCTACGGGGAGAAGTCGGGTGGATGGCGTATAGCACCCCCGCAGTTCGTGGTGATGTATACGAATATGTATACACACAGATATTGATTATATGTTGTTGAGATTATTGATGATAAGATGGATATTTGGTATATTTGGATTGGTTTAGTGTAGTTGCGAAACCCTAGAGTAGTGGTCGCACTCACACACGCACACACACACATACTTGCATACATTCTTCTTTTATATGTGCGTATATGGGAGTATATATTTATGTGTTCACATGGGTATGTTACTATGTGTTCATATACTGGATTTGAGGATAGTATTTGGAATTTGAGATGAGTTGATGATATTGGGCCTGAGGCCAGAAGATCGGTGATGTGATTTGGTTCGTATTGAGATACGACATGATGTTTTAGCGGGTCTTTTGACGTAGCAATTATTACACCTGTATGTATGCTTAGGCGGTATCAGTATTGTACTAGACGTAGGACATTGTCCCTGATCATGATATTTGATAAAGAAGATACCAGATGAATAGTGTGATTGAATATGATATTAACCCGTACCCATATTGGGGGATGCCGTACGACGGATTTACGTACGAGCTATATTGATGATTGATCCGCACTCTTGACTTAGGATGCCTGATTATAGATATGGTATCGGATATGATATTAATGAGGCGGGATCACCGACTATACATATACAGGTATGTATATGTATCGACTCAGATGATAGGCGGTTTCCTTACCTGTAGTTCAGCTTGTTAGTTCAGCCGTATAGTTTAGTGTAGTTGTTAGATTAGATTAGACTTTTTACCTATTTCAAAAACTAACGAATCGTGGGCATTTTTAAAGACAGCCCAAAGGATCCTACGGATATTTCAAAAGACGTATCTTTTCATAAAAACACCGTAGCCCCTATTTTCAAAACCCCATGATTCGTGTTATTTCAAAAGGCACCATTTGTAGGACTGATATTAGATTAATGCAGATTAGTTATAGTTGCGTCTATTTTTCAACTCCCGCTCATTTTTGTGGTCCGCTACGCATCGCATGCTTATTTTATGTTTCATACTCCATTATTGATATCATGCTGTTAGGACACCAGCACCATTACCGATGATGCGTATGTACCACGTACACTTAATTGCCGGCTCACACACATCTTCATCGGTAATTGCCATGTCACGTACACCTTAGAAAATGTTATTGCTTGACATAGCCTGTTAGCTAATAGTTAGACATGATATTAGTGTACTTGCCTTATATGTTAGTTTAGACATTGTAGTTATTACCTGCTACTTCATGCATACTGTTATTCATTGTTATGCCGCATTCATGGATTCTCATGCATATATTCACTATTTTACGTGTTGTTGAGGTTTTGGACTCGGATTTCCATGAGATTTTCTGGATTTGGAGGAAAACCACAAAAACTTATATGAACTGATTTCTCTCTTTTTAAAATAAAAAGTGCGGTTTTCCCATGATGTATGAGTCGTCCACCATGAGTTTGCTGATGGATTTCGAGACCCGATTCGAGGAGACGGATGAACCGTTTCGGGTACATGGTGGACCCGGTAAGGTACCCCGGGGCAAGAAGCGCGTGATGATGACGATGTGAGCCTGGCAGGGGAGCACTACCTACCGGTGATTTTACCCGACGCGTCGGATATCCGGATGATACCGTCGTGGTCTTGAGATGGATGGTAGGGGCCGGTCTGGACTGACGGCGCCCTAGATATTGAGGTACAGAGACTGTGATACAGAGATATCGAGATATTGGGATTACGTTTTGTGCCGATGCTAGGCACTGTTTTATGCTGATTTCATTATGATACCTCATTTTAAAAATACAAAGGAAATCTCACTAAATTATGGAAACAGTTCTTCATTTACATGTATTCTGTTTTCATGCATTCATACCTCATTCATATGATATATTGCTACCCTTGGGCACTGACACGGGCACATGGGATTACACCCGGGTTAGATATTTACCCTAGCCTTATTATAGGCTACGTGTTATTCATATATTTGAGGATATATTATGATCATTGACCTAGGTTGCGTTATTTATGCGATTTCTGTGCGTAGATATTTTTCTATTCACGAGTTGGCAACTCACCCCCGTTGTGCCCCAGTTTCTTGCAGGTTGCCGTACAGGTTTCATTACGGCTTTGCGGGCTCAGTTTCATTCGGGTGACTTGCTAGTAGGTGGGTTTTTCTTGTATCGTACCCATCATATTACCTTGTTGTAAGTCTACGCTAGCGCCCCGGCCGTCTACAGACGCCAAATGCGGAATAAAAACTTTTTAACTGGCGTTATCGTATACTTTAACCCGGATCTGCCATTATTGCTAAACTAACAAACTGTAAAGAGTGTAGAAAGGTTATACCGAACGATCCGAGTCCTTCGTTCTTTAACCATCATCCCACGCTCCGTTGCGGCTGCTCCGATCTCGTCGATCTCCGATCTCCTCGTCCAGGTGGCACCACATCACTGATTCTTTAAACGGGCTCCCGCCTCTGACTCGAGGCAACTCGGTCGTCAAGTTTGCTAGAAGAGACGATCAAGATTGATGTAGAGAATGAGTAGATGACTTTGTCTCGTTCCGTCCAAAGCTATGGACGGACGGTTAATGAAGTTGCCGAGGGAATCGGGTGATGGAATGAAATGAACTGTAAAATTCCATGCACCCCAAATACTATCATATCTTTTTACAACCATATGAAAACCTCAAGTGAGAGAGTGAGTGAGGAGAGAGAGGGGGCCGGCCTCTTATAGCAAAGAGGGAGGTGACCGTAGGAGAGGGGAGGTAACCATAAGGAAAATATCATGTGTGAACACATGGAAAAATCAAGCATAAAGATCTTAAGCAAAACAAGAAATGGTTGATATCAAAGCATGAGTCACACGACACCTCACCCAATCTAGAACCTTCTAGAACCTTCTAGAAGCATGACTCACCCTCATCCAAGAAAAGATAAATCCGTCTTTAACAGAATGTTAAAAGACTGCTGATAGAAAACTGGAAACTGGCAACTTCCAAAAGTGATCCTGAAACGACTTTCAGGATAACCCCGTAACTGTATAAATATACCCGCATTTATATTACGACCGAATACAAATGCAACTGAGACAAAGATATTATACCTACTCAATATAATACTCGGATCCGGCTTAAACCAAAGCCGACCAGTATCATCTGCCCGAAAACTGACACGTGCGTAAACGCACGTGCATTTTACGAACCCTGCCATAAAACCATACGGCCTCTACAACGTTTCGCCCGAACTTGGGAAACTGTCTGTGGGGGACTCTAATGACTCGTCAGTACCCTGGCAGTGGGTTTAACCACAAACCGTCAGCGGCACTAGCTATGCATAACGGCTGCCCATGGACTGACCTCAAGGGAGGCTGATGAGCAAACTCAAGGGTGGCCGATGAGCGAACTCATCCAGAAACCCTACTGAGCCTAACAGTGACAATGTATATACAGTCCGGTCCGTTCGTCAATGAGTATCGCATATCCTCCTAGGGGGCTAGTAACGTCAGACCCCCAATAGCAGTATAAGTCGTGTCGGAGTGTAGCCCAATAACACCCTGAGATACTACTGGAGTACTTACCAGTAAATCTCCTGCCATGGCCATGGACTTTGTGTAATGGCTCTCCTAGACACAGCATGACCTCGCCCCCAATACCGGGAGAGACGAATCCCCTGCCGATCCGCTCACGTGCCTCTATATGGCTCGGGACTGTACCCAAAAGCTACCTGTTTGCACGACTCCTTTGAGCCGTGGTAGGGTAGAAATCAAAGCACAGTGGGAACTCACACGAGACAAATGACGACCTCAGGTCGATGAACTAACCTGTACACATGTCACCAGGGAACTGCTATCTGACGATAGGTATAGTACTAACTAGCAGATTCCCGGCGAGTCTTGTCTGGTGTACTCATAACCCAATGAGCACCTGTATACATCTTAGGTGATCCAACTGACACCAGTGGCTTGTGAGACCGGCCACCGCCCCTCGTCGGGGTCTCGACTGTATACACTAGTCTACTCCGGAGTATCGATGCCCTGTCTCGAAACTCCCACGACTAGGGACCACAATTAAGGATATGCATATAAACTACCCAACTCTCACGTATATGATCGCCATCATACAGTTGGTAGAAAAGCAAGATCCTAAGGGCTCTATCAAAGTGTAACATGCAATCAGTCACCTGAACATGTACACGACTGATAAAGGCAAACCAGATAGCATACTATCATTACGAGTAAGACTGTCCTACCGGGATAGGTCCTCCGCAATCATTGCAATCACGTACCTGCGATACAATAATTGACTATGAGGGCACTATCTCCAACAATCTCCCACTTGCACTCAAGGCTAATATTGCGATGTCGACTACTCACAGCCCGTGTGAAACCGAACATCCAACTCCTCTACTAATCAGTTTCACAAAGCCCGTTTGTAAAACTATTGTGTTCGAGAAATAGCCTCAGTGAGTGGATCCGCCTAGAAGTATCTTTCTTTATCTCTCTTTGTCTCAAGTTCGCGGAGAAAGCCATCTCCCGAATCGAGTAATACCCCTCTTAGAATATGTCTGGATATCTGATGGGACCTAGTTCATAAATGAACTCCAAATCCAAACCTCTAAGACTGTATCGATCACTGAACCTAATCAGTATCTGGCACCATGCCACCCACAGTATCCTCTTGAACCACCTGTCCATAATACTGTCCCTCTTGATCAGAGGGAAAACTATAACTCTGACAATCCCTCTGTCATCCATGTCACCTTTGAAGCCTGGAATGATAACCGTCTCCCGAAAGAGGCTGTCGTCATCAAATTTGTAGAACAAGCACCTATGTTCTAAAACTGCTTCCTTATGTTTCTCCAGGATTGGATTAATACAAACTCATTGCATCTAGTGCAAAAACAACATCTGGTGTGGTACTTGACATCTCATGATTTGACTCAATTGCCTAAGCAAGTGATCTGCCAATCATGCACTCCCTCTCCCCTTTAGTCTATATGACACCTTTAGAGAGGGTGACTCCATCACCTGCAGGTACATCACCATGCTAGGAGTCAACTATTCTAAAAACCATTAGAATATCTGT
The DNA here is from genome assembly GCA_030015575.1 of Agapanthus africanus. NCBI lineage: Eukaryota > Viridiplantae > Streptophyta > Magnoliopsida > Asparagales > Amaryllidaceae > Agapanthus > Agapanthus africanus. The sequence goes on along the minus strand of CM057350.1, from coordinate 333,542,940 downwards.
CAAAGTGCCCACATTGGGAAACTACCCAAATCTAAATCTAAAACCATAGATCCAGAAACCAGAATGTCAAATATTACATCCATATCCTCTCTGGAGAAACAACTGTGTGACGATCACAGTACAACCGATCGTAGTATAGGAATTTTACTTCCTACTCTGTGTATGTCATCCAAATACCATGACATCACACCCTACTACCTTCTTAACAGATCCATCCCCTATTCTGATTGAAGTCAAACCCATGATTGTCACATCAAAATTAGATGATCTATCTCCGCTATAACTGCTCTAGTCTATAAATAGACATAAGCTACTTGCCCAATATGCTTCCGATGCTCCCACTGAATACGACAACCCTCCTACCGGGTCTCATAACCTGGAACAACAGTAGTGTCAAGTCTGGGTAGATAAGAACCTCCCTTTCACCGTCCTTGAGGCTACCGAAGCACCTCTCGGGTGTCTGAGGTTACCCACCATATCTGCGGAGTGGCTATTGGAATGTCAAACCTGATTGAATATATAGGTCCTATTAAATTTTCCGTAATCGTTCGCGGTTCTGGAATCACTTCCAGTTCTACCATACTCCCACTACTGTTTTCTGAAAAAGATCCATTTTACTAAAACTGTGGCGAGTCAAGAACAATATCACTATTGATCTTTCAAATGGTAGAATATCAACCCTCGTCATAACCAGGGTCAAGCCAAAAACAGCCATTACAGAAACGTGCCCTGAGTTATCCAGAGTCTGGTTTTAAGCATAAGCTGGACAACTCCCCATACCTTAATATCTTTTAAGGTACGATCCATTCTATATCCAATATAGAAACTTTGGCACTTATTTAATTGGAACCATATTCAAATCATGCATCTGTCTCCAGTGCATATCAACTTAATGGAAAGAGGTTAATCAGCATTACTCAACTTAGGAATCCATCCAATTATGAGTAACCCGAAAGAGAAACAAGTTTCTCAAAACCATCACTATCATCTGAATACCAATCACAAGAATCTACATCTTCGATCTCTTTGAAGAATCCCGATACTTGTGATACCTGGTTCTCTACTTTATTCTTATACCCATAACTTCTCAAAACTTAGACCTTGTATTTCTACGAAACACTTGTCTAAATACTTAGAGAAGTTATAAGTAAACAGAACATAGTACGAGGACCTACCCCTTTGTCCTGATGGACACTGGACAACATACAATACTCTGTATAAGTCCACTGAGTTTGAACAACTCAAATCCTGTACGTCGTAGGTGAAAAACTGTACCCTGGCGATTTCCTCAAATATCACCAATTACAACGAATTCCGATATAATGAGGATAATCACCTAATTCCCAACATCTTACTCTCACTCATCATCTGTAAAACCATACAGATATGAGAATGAAACCTGGTAAATACATACCCTTGGAGTAAGTGTCTAATCGGGAAAACAGTTTTTCTTTAACAATACACTGAAACATGAAAATGTTTCGTAGGGGTATCTTGGTATTCATAGCAATGCCTCTTCCATAATCCAATTCATGACTTCAACCGTATATTTTATTGCCATCTCTCGAAATCCCTTTATTTGTCTTTAGTCGTTACCTTCTGTACACCATCGTTAGGCTAAATGGTTTTCTTCCTTCCCTACCGTTCGGCACCAGCCTATGGTTTGGAAGAAGACTATCCAGTAAGCATAATATGTGTACCCTCCTAAACCAAGGAGTACTCGTATCTTGAGAGAAGGTGATGATAAAAGACAACTGAATAATACCTTATTCTTTTAAAAGTGAAATAGGAGTGGCGATGAAGTACGCGGTTTCGGTCGTGAATGATATCAGTCGCAATTTACTTTGCCCTCTTTCTAATCCTTTTATTTTGTCTTTACATATTACCTTCTGTACACCCTACTTAGGCTAATTGGTTTTCTTCATTCCCTACCTTTCGGCACCTGCCTATGGTTTGGAAGAAGACTATCCAATATGCATAATAGGTGTACTCTCCTAAACCAAGGAGCCCTCGCAACCTGAGAGAAGGTGATAATAAAAGACAACTGAATAAACCAATTCTATTTCTCCTGAACCTGGATCCATCCTCGAAGAAGTCCCTTCGAGTTCGTATATAACCATACGATGGATCTATCCAATGGAAGTGGATATCCGTAGTAATACGGGTGTTCTGAGAAATTCAAAGGGTAAAAGAAGGAGTGGCAATGACTTATGCAACATAGACAATCCAAAAGCCAGTATTTTAAGAAGGTTCGGTCAACCTGGTCACTGAGTCATAGTCTAGGGTCGGTCAAAGGTCGCTGTCAAAGAGAGAGAGAAAAGAAACACTCTGCGTGCACTCTAACCTAGATCAGAATGGTTATAACTTTATCTAATCCGGAAACCTCCCATTGTCCTGTCAAATTCTCCCCCAAACCTGAAAGAAGAATCAATCGGGATCACCCGAAGAGTAAACCAACTCATCAGTGGGAATCGGGATCCAACTCTCATCGCATGATAACGTGATGGAATGCATCCACGTTACTCATACTCCAGAAGGTATGCGCATGCCTGGCAAGTTTCAGTTTCTTTAGAAACTCCCGATCTGATTTTTGCCCCATGCTCTTATAACCTTGGCGTTAGGTCAAAATGTCACAAGTCACATGCCAAGTTCTACCCGTCACTATCTTGTTAATTTGAACCCACCCGCACATGCCCTTGGCGTTAGGTCAAAATGGCAGAACGGCTGTCCCAAACCAACTCATCTATCTATGCAACAATTGAATACCCAGCAGCTACCAAACACTATGCCTTGGCGTTAGGTCAAAATACATAGCTTGAATACTACTGAATAACCAAAAGAAGTGACGGAGGGCTACGGCTGGTTTTTGGCGAAAACCTTTAACGTAGTGAACTTGATATCGCTGAAGGAACCTGATAGCTTTTTAAAATATAGTGGCGAAAACCTTTTGCTAAAGAGGTCACTCCCGGTGAAGGGATCTCGGCTCTTTCCTCGTGGAATGAGGTGCAGGATATTCCACTGAATACCGCTATGCAAAGCAACTTGTAATCGACTATAGTGAAGTTATTACCCTGACGCAAACTTCTGCCCAAGGGGTCAGTCCCGGTGAAGGGATATCGGCCCTTGCCCCGTCGAATGAGGTGCAGGATATTCCACTGAATACCGCTATGCAAAACAAAAGGAAACGTCTTTGCAATAACACTTTTTAAATTTGTTCCAACAACTGAAAACAGGTTTGTTTAACTTTGCATTGATCAGAATCAACGCGGTCCCATCAATCGATCACACCAGAAAAGAACGAAAATAAAATGTACGTATATGCCATCCGCATTCGTCACTGGGTCCCGTCATCACCCGTTAGGTTACTTAACTAACGACAGAGCGGGGACTGGACTAGCGCGGGTGTAAAACATATACAACATCTAATAGTATATAAACCAATATACAATAATCGCTCCAGGCGTGATAATATGCAAAATTACAGAAAAGTAATAAGCATCACAGAACAATACAGATATCTGGGATCCCCGGGTTTCACAGAGCCGCTGCTGAAACCCGACGTTCCCCTGTCGTGTGGATAGCCTGTGCAATGAAACCTAGACCCCTACGGGTGCGGCAAGTTACCCGCCAAAACCTGAAGCGAGGTAGTCCCCACAGCATAGTGAATGGAACACCCGGCACTTCACGGAATCCGGTAATCTTGGGCACCCCTCCTTGGGTCAACCTGTACCCCCTACGAGTGCGGCGAATAGTCTGCCAATTCTAGAGTGGGGCCCCTCTGCCCCTCAAAGCCATGAGATGCGGACCCGTTGCCCCCCAGAACCCGGCTATCCGTGCACTCCATCGCGGGGCAAAACCTAGTACAGTAATGAAAAATAGTACAACAGGTACATCGACCGCAACCTGGTCGTGCCCCAAAAGAATATTATACAACTTGCAGTGACGGCAGTCCACAAGTTGGACGCTCGCCCCGCAATATCAATGTACAAATAAACTCAAACTGTACTACCATTGCACACTGCTATCCACCACGACAAATCCGCAACATTACAGCACAACACAGAACATCAACGCGAATGTCACGTTCACAAACCCGTCTAAAAGAACTATAGCAATCGGACGCGGTTTACCGATCAAATGACATTCCCGGTTGGAGATATAATGTAAGCACTCTAAACTAACATGTTTAAATTTCGATCGACAAAATATCATAAAGTGGGCCCCACGCAAATCTGCTGCACAGTAACAAAATCTGGGCCCAAAAGATATATACCAAAAACCACAATTTCCAGAGGGGAACACACTGACCAAATTTGGGAGCATGATCTCACCAAGTGGCCGCGGATGCGCGGCCAAACCATGGGTTTGGCCGCGTTTCCGCGGCGGTTTGGTTGAATTACGTGCCCAAATTTTGTCGTCGTTCTTAAAAAACCCTGCACAGTTTTCTGAGATGTGTGAAATATTTTTAGGACACCGTTTAAAATCAACAGAAACTGTCAAAATGAAAAATTGTGATTTTTGATTTCCGGTTCGATCGATGTTTTAAACGCGTTAGCACAAGTTAGTATAGCAAAATGGTGAGGCTCTGATACCACTGTAAGTCTACGCTAGCGCCCCGGCCGTCTACAGACGCCAAATGCGGAATAAAAACTTTTTAACTGGCGCTATCGTATACTTTAACCCGGATCTGCCATTATTGCTAAACTAACAAACTGTAAAGAGTGTAGAAAGGTTATACCGAACGATCCGAGTCCTTCGTTCTTTAACCATCATCCCACGCTCCGTTGCGGCTGCTCCGATCTCGTCGATCTCCGATCTCCTCGTCCAGGTGGCACCACATCACTGATTCTTTAAACGGGCTCCCGCCTCTGACTCGAGGCAACTCGGTCGTCAAGTTTGCTAGAAGAGACGATCAAGATTGATGTAGAGAATGAGTAGATGACTTTGTCTCGTTCCGTCCAAAGCTATGGACGGACGGTTAATGAAGTTGCCGAGGGAATCGGGTGATGGAATGAAATGAACTGTAAAATTCCATGCACCCCAAATACTATCATATCTTTTTACAACCATATGAAAACCTCAAGTGAGAGAGTGAGTGAGGAGAGAGAGGGGGCCGGCCTCTTATAGCAAAGAGGGAGGTGACCGTAGGAGAGGGGGGGTAACCATAAGGAAAATATCATGTGTGAACACATGGAAAAATCAAGCATAAAGATCTTAAGCAAAACAAGAAATGGTTGATATCAAAGCATGAGTCACACGACACCTCACCCAATCTAGAACCTTCTAGAACCTTCTAGAAGCATGACTCACCCTCATCCAAGAAAAGATAAATCCGTCTTTAACAGAATGTTAAAAGACGGCTGATAGAAAACTGGAAACTGGCAACTTCCAAAAGTGATCCTGAAACGACTTTCAGGATAACCCCGTAACTGTATAAATATACCCGCATTTATATTACGACCGAATACAAATGCAACTGAGACAAAGATATTATACCTACTCAATATAATACTCGGATCCGGCTTAAACCAAAGCCGACCAGTATCATCTGCCCGAAAACTGACACGTGCGTAAACGCACGTGCATTTTCCGAACCCTGCCATAAAACCATACGGCCTCTACAACGTTTCGCCCGAACTTGGGAAACTGTCTGTGGGGGACTCTAATGACTCGTCAGTACCCTGGCAGTGGGTTTAACCATAAACCGTCAGCGGCACTAGCTATGCATAACGGCTGCCTATGGACTGACCTCAAGGGAGGCTGATGAGCAAACTCAAGGGTGGCCGATGAGCGAACTCATCCAGAAACCCTACTGAGCCTAACAATGACAATGTATATACAGTCCGGTCCGTTCGTCAATGAGTATCGCATATCCGCCTAGGGGGCTAGTAACGTCAGACCCCCAATAGCAGTATAAGTCGTGTCGGAGTGTAGCCCAATAACACCCTGAGATACTACTGGAGTACCTACCAGTAAATCTCCTTCCATGGCCATGGACTTTGTGTAATGGCTCTCCTAGACACAGCACGACCTCGCCCCCAATACCGGGAGAGACGAATCCCCTGTCGATCCGCTCACGTGCCTCCATATGGCTCGGGACTGTACCCAAAAGATACCTGTTTGCACGACTCCTTTGAGCCGTGGTAGGGTAGAAATCAAAGCACAGTGGGAACTCACACGAGACAAATGACGACCTCAGGTCGATGAACTAAGCTGTACACATGTCACCAGGGAACTGCTATCTGACGATAGGTATAGTACTAACTAGCAGATTCCCGGCGAGTCCTATCCGGTGTACTCATAACCCAATGAGCACCTGTATACATCTTAGGTGATCCAACTGACACCAGTGGCTTGTGAGACCGGCCACCGCCCCTCGTCGGGGTCTCGACTGTATACACTAGTCTACTCCGGAGTATCGATGCCCTGTCTCGAAACTCCCACGACTAGGGACCACAATTAAGGATATGCATATAAACTACCCAACTCTCACGTATATGATCGCCATCATACAGTTGGTAGTAAAGCAAGATCCTAAGGGCTCTATCAAAGTGTAACATGCAATCAGTCACCTGAACATGTACACGACTGATAAAGGCAAACCAGATAGCATACTATCATTACGAGTAAGACTGTCCTACCGGGATAGGCCCTCCGCAATCATTGCAATCACGTACCTGCGATCCAATAATTGACTATGAGGGCACTATCTCCAACACTTGTATAATATTATTCCGTTGTATCTAGTAAATTCCATCAACCAAACATGTATTTTTTGAGATAGAGACCAGTGTTGTTTATTCTTTCGACCTTAGAGTTGCGCGTTATATTTCTGGTGGTTTTGAGTTTCCTTTTGAGTTTTGATCCTCGCCATTGGCGTTGTATATTATATTGTTTGTATGGTTGTGACCGTCGATTGATGAAGAGCTAGCTCCCGCTTGGGGATGCCCTTTTCTTGTTTTCGTATACTATTCATGTTGTATCCCGTTTGGGGGCCTGTATTTACAAAGGAGACTCTGCCGAAATTTTCAGTAAATTTTTGATGTTTTAAAAACCGCATAATTCGGCTTATGCTATTAAAACTACTTGTTTTAAATTGGTTTTCCTTCACTCTACTTCTTTTCTTGGTTTGGATTTCTGGGTTTTCGGTTTACTTAGATTACGTACGCCTCGAGACGTTTCGTAGTTTAAGTGCCGGTCATGTTCCGTACTTTTGGGACATGACACTACATATCATAACGCACCGTATCGCATTAAAATCCGACTCATGACTAAAACGACACACGAATCCCATATAGGTCAAAACCTATGGCTGCTTTCACAAATCAACCCAAAAACCCTCGACGTCTGCGTACAAACGCCAAACCATCGAGAAAAACCCAAACACACTCATTTGCACGATTAAAAGCACTAATTATACTATAAAATAGGTTAAAATTCACAAAAACCCCAAACTCACTTTAAAAGCCATTTTTCCGAAAATCTAGTAAGCAAATATTACCCGTTTTAGTACAAAACCCGACGTTTAAACAAATCTAGCGGCCATAATACTTATTAAACATCTCAAATAAGTCATAAAAATAATTTCCACAATTTAATCTCATTAAATTTCATTAACCTCAAAATTCTAGTTTACAATATACCCAATTTTAACAATTTTATAGCAAAAATGCACAACAACAATTTAGCTTGGATTTCCATGAACTAAAGTATTAAACTACACTTTATAATGTTAATCAAGTCATGAAAAACCTAATTACATTTTTAAACCCAATTATTTAACCAATTTTAAAAACCTAGTTAGCAAATTAGCGTAATTATCATAATTTTTAAACTAACAATTAACAACTAGCTACAAACTTTGTTTTAACAAGTCATAAGGGCCTAATTACAACACACAACCATACACCAAATTCACAAAACCCTAACTTGCATTCAATCCCTTTCTAGAATTTCCAAACTTGCAACAAAAGCCTAATTTACACTTAAATAAATTAGCTTTAAGGAATTAACTAACAAATTAAGCTAAAGATTTAGAAATTATACCCAAAACATTTGAAGATCCATAAGCACCCATAGCCTCCCAAATTAAAATCTTGTTCCGTAGATCCATTCGAGATAGGCAAATGAGAAATGGGTAAGAGTTGGATTTTGATTTCGGTGAGGTTTTACTTGATTTTTGAAGAAGTTTTTGAAGGATTTTGGAGATGAGATAAGGTGGTGAAATGGGGGGAATTAGGTGCAGAATTTCGGCCAGAGGAGAGGAGAGGGAGAGGTGAGGGGATTTGTGTAGAAATTCCAAGGTCAATGCCCTCACAAATTACTATAATACCCCTACCCTTTTAATATATATAAAAAAAACCTTTTTACACCATTTCTTCACATGATTTAAGGTCAAAAAGAGGGAAAGAAAATTCTTGGGCTGATACAATAGTGTGGGGACGGCCAAGGGGAGTGAGGGTGAGTGTGAGAGACTTTACAAAAAAATTCTATGCAAAAAAAACCCGCACAATACCATATTTGCAAGTTTTAGTTCAAAATAATTATATTTTTGTTTTCCATAATAAAAACCAATTAAAACTTGAAATAAAATACTAAAAAATTATATTACAACTAGATTTTAATTAACATGATTTTAAAGATTAAAATTATCCCATTTAAATTTGTATTTATCGCTAATTTAACGTATTTTCTTACTGGCTTAAAATAATATTAAAAATAATTTTTTTCAGAAAATTTCAAATTTCACCATTGGCTCAATAAACACCAAATACTAGCAATTACATAGCTAGAATATGTATATTTAATTTTTATAATAAGATATTTACATTTTGACTTTTTACAGAAAACCCCCTTATTTTACCGTTTTTTCGAAATTTCACCGAAACGATTTTCAAAACGTTACAATCTTCCCCCCTAAAAGAAATTCGGTCCCCGAATTTAAATTAAAACTCCCCCCAAATACTAAAACATCTGAACCAAAACAATCAAGTCGTCGGGGCTCCGAAATTGTAAATACATAAAACAAATCGTAGCGCAGCGCATGCGCATGAAAAATGAGCATATAACTCAAATCAAAACTCCATCAAGCATCCCGCAATCATCGGAGTCATGGGGAAGACATCAATGCCAAATCCAAAGCAAAACCAATATGATATAACTCGAAACTATATATGTAAATATCAAATCTATATATGTAAGTATCTGAAGGAAATGCATGCCAAATCTCATTAAGTCGCTGTGCAACGCGTATAACACTGCACAGTGGCGGACATCTATCATAAGAAAATAACTATATACATATATACCTTTGTTTGAAATGTACGTTCCGCCGTTTTGGAAACAATTTAGAAGGGTCTCCTTGTTTTAAACATTTCGTGTCATATCAGACACGTAGGTAAATGCTGAGGCTATAGCGCTTTTTTGGAAATCCCTTCAATAACTGTCAATGCATGCAAAATATATTCAGATACTGTCCTCTGACTAGTCCTGCTCAGTATGAAAACACATAGCAATATCATAAAAACGTACTGCTCTATAAGAAAAATCAATTCCAAAATACACGTATGAATACTACGTACGTCTGGTGCGCACGGAAATCAAAATCCAAATATGTGCCTTACATATGCACAGAAACAACATCTAAGTGCATCGGGTGTGCACGAAACATCTGTCATAGGCAACATGTGTGCCTGACAGCAAAATCAGGTGCATCTGACATGCACGAAAAATCTCGATTTAGTGCATCTGGTGTGCACCAAAATCACACTTCAAAACATACGCCCAACATGCGCGAAAATCCAAATCAGGTGCATCCATCGTGCACGAAATCATGAAATCCAATATCAAGTGCCGAATATACGCAAAATCTAATCAGGTGCACAAGGTGCACAAAACAAATATCGAACATCACCATCGAAATCGAAGTCCAGTGCATCTAAATGCACAACATACGTAACACTGCACTGCAAGCATATATGAACTATACCGAGTGCAAAAACCAAATCGTGTGCGTATATGCGCACAAAATCAACTCCCCTGTATGAAATCCATATAATCACAATCATGAGAAACCAAGGCATGAAAACGATATCAAGTGCAACAACCGTGCAAAAATCGTAAATACTCAGTAGGTGCGACCATGGCCCATGAAGACAAATATCATGAAACTCAATAATCAAAATCAATCATGCGAATAGATCGCCCAAAATACGCAAAATCAAGTATGGCGGAATAGTCCCGCTCAAGCACATCCTCCAAGAATCTCTGGCCAACTGTCCTGATCACTCAAAGCATGTCTCATCGACGATCCTGAACTCTGGCCTGCCGGTGTGCGTAACATGACCACTCCTGGGTCCAAGTCTTCTCGTAATTCATCCCAGAAAGGTCCTGTCAAGATCTCTCCCAAATCTCATCTCCGCGGAACTGTCCGGAAGTCATCGTCCCTTACTAGATCTGTTCTCGTTCCGGAACGGCTGCATACTCATCGCGACTCCTTGTGGAAGGTATATCCAAGCACAATGCCTCGGCATGCGTATCGCATCTCTGATGTCGGCGGAGTGGAACGCCATCTTATCCAGATCTGGTACGAACCTCTTACTCCACTTTTCTCTAATGTCGACTGCTTCGAACTCCTCTCGTCGTGGCTGCATGGACTGAGCTCCAACGGCTATCCTCGTATCTGGAGTCTCCCAAGAAATGCATCTCACCACCTAGCATTCGAATGAAGTCGAACCATCCGATCGATTCGTCAAAACCTCATAATCCCCCAAGAGCTCAACATCTTGGGTACAGTTTAACAGTATCGATGGTCCAGCCGTAGAAGGGCAAACCCAAGCCTCACTAATGGCGCCGCAGAACTGCCGCAAACCCGAAGGTTCCAAGGCTTTCACACGGTCATTAAGTCGAGTTAGGGTTTCATTCTTCTAGAGGGACCATAGAATTGCCTGCATGTCTTTCCGACTACTTTAAACTTGGAATAATAGGTTTCTGACATTCGATCGTCTCTGTCAACTCTCAACGTCTCCGCGTGAAGTCGTCTCTAGCTGGAATCAATCTATCTGATGACCTCGCATCGGGGTAGGCGAACGAACCACCTGTCCTAGTCATTCATCATCAGTTGACTAGCGACTTTCTAGCATCTATTAGTACAACTCGTCCCGCAATAGCTCCAACATACGGGGCGATATCTCGTCACTCGCAGCAACAACTGGCTCACTCGTCTGCATGCTGAACAGTGCCTCAATCATCATGAGTAAGCAATACACCAACGGTCATCAAAATCTGGCTGGCCGCTGTCAGTGGCTCAATCCTCTGGTGCCGATCGGCACGTCCAAGTAATCTCATACAGCGATCCATCAAACGCTCGGTGCGTGAAAACACAATAAAAAGACACATCTCCGCAATCGCGTGTCGCCAGAATTTTGCCCTAGTCAGTCTTCGTTCGTGACGAGCTCGTGCTGACCGCAACTCTAGCCGTAGGACTCCCTGCCCGTAATCGTGGCAGCAAAACCATAACTGGTACTGATGAGGCTAGATCGGAATGAATATAATACTGAGCAAAGAAATGTACATCCTAAGGCTTTTTAAGTGGAGTAGCGTATCGTAAATATGCCGCGGAACATACCCACGGTACGTCACTCTACTTTAGTCACCTATTCCATCAACCAAGGGTCATCCTACGCTCCGAAAGTAAAACCTAACGCTCTGATACCAACTTTGTCACGACCCGAAAGTACGGAACATGACCGGTGTTAGTGTATATGCCCTAGAGGCCATTACTGTATCATACTAGTTTGTATATTACTTAATGGAAGCTTGGGATATTCACCTTGTATAAACAATCTTGCTCAATATAGTAGTATGCTACTTGGTTTGTTTCTACTTCAATGTGTACATGTGTTTATTTTGCGATATCACCTATACGCATTAGTGGAGCCCTTAGGATCTTTGCTTGATTACCAGCGTTGTGATGGCAGTCACACTAGTGGGGGCTGGGTAATCTATAAGCACATCCTTATACAGGTCCCTAGTCGCAGGACTATCGAGACAGGGCATCGATACTCCGGAGTAGACTAGCGTATGCGCTTCTCATCCCAGTGTGGGAGATGGTCTGTCCCACAGCCATCAGTACGTCGTACTGGAGATAGTATACGGGTGCTCGTTAGGTTACGAATACACTGGACAGGACTCGTCGGGAACTGATAGGTTGGTATTATACCTATCGTCAGTTATCAGTTCCCAGGTGACATGAGTACAGCTTAGTCCGCTGACTTGACACTGGCACTTCGCCTCGAGTGTGTTCCCACTGCACTTTGATCACTACCCTACCACGGCTCAAAGGAGTCGTGCAAACAGGTAGTGGTTGGGTGCAGTCCCGAAGCACTTGGAGGCAGTGACGGTTAGACAGGATTCGTCTCTCCCGGTATTGGGGGTTGACATCGCGCTGTGTCTAGGAGAGCCATTACACGAGTAGTCCCTGGCCAGGGCAAGCGAGATATACTGGTAGGCTTCCAGTGTTATCTCAGGGTGTTTTGGGCTTCACTCCGACACGATTTATACCGCTATTAGGGGACTGACGTTTTACCGCCTCCTAGGCCCGACATGCGATGTATCAGACGAACAGACCGGACTGTACGGAGAATGTCGCATTCAGACTCAGTAGGAGTTCAGATGGGGTTCACCTCGTCAGCCTTCTTGTCGGCATCTACCTGGGGACTGTTACGCACAGCTAGTGCCGCTTGCGGTCTGTGGTTAAACCCACTGCCAGCGTAGTGTCGAGTCTTTAGAGTCCCACACAGAGGGTATTCTCCTCTGGGCAAAACAGAGTAGAGGTCGCATGGTTTTGCGACAGGGTTCGTTCTCAACCGCGCACTTGTGCACGTTTGGAGTCCGGACGGATATTACTGGCTGGCTCTGGTTTGGGTCAGATACCGGTACATGTTTTGGGGTTGCTTTTATCTCTTGGTATTCATGTTCCTCGGAACAAGAATGCGGGTGTGTATGCACAGTTGTTTGAGGCGGAGGAAGAGGTTTTTCATTAGGGTTTCGGAACGGGTGCGTATGCACAGTTGACAGTCGTCTTTTTCCAAACCCTAATGGAATTATGATATATCAATTAATAATATTAATAATATGAAATTGTGTCATGGTTGGTTTTTTGTTGACTTGTTGACCATGGTTGACTTGTTGACCATGGTTGAAGTTTTGACCATCATCATTACAAAAGAAAGATGCTCTTTGATTCTAGCAAATTCATTTAATATTTGAAATGATAATGGTCATTCCTAAACCTTCCATCAACTATTCCATTTTCATTATTATTATTAATTTGATAATTCTTTTTGCTTTATGTTATGGTTGCAAAAAGAAAAGAGCTCATTCTATCATTTAGCTTCTCTCTCCTCACTTCATCTTCTTCTTCCTCTAGCCAAAGGAGAATTCTTCTCATGTGTTGAGAATCCCTCTCCTTAAAAGAAAAGCACCCCTTAGACACTCTCTACTCACTCTAGGATCAAGGGTTTAGCAAGCCGGAGATTCTAGTTCACTCAAAGTTCGAGAAAGAGCCCGAAGGTTGAACCCTCAGGTGGATCCATCTTCGACGGAAGAAGGCGACGAGAAGAGAACCATCAACCTCTACAAAGTTTGAAGAAGAAGGAGTTCAAGTTTAGGTATAACCATCTCTCCGAGTAGCTAACTCTCTTTAGTTTGCTAGTTTAGTTTAGAAAAGATCCCGACTTTGTTAGTCCATGTTGCCCCATGCGCTAAAAATTTGATTTTTATACCGTTTCCGCCTCCCCGTAAGAACCGGGGGTCGCAACGTGGACTTACAGTGGTATCAGAGCCTAACTAAACTTAAACTAGTAAGGTAGTGAAGTGTAACGAAGTTCGGAACCGAAAAAAATCCAAAATCCAAACTTTTACAAAACCCTAGTTTCTGTTAAAAATTTTTCTGGTCAAAACAAGATTTGTTATACACCTAAAATCGGCTCAGGGTTTTGTGTGAACACCCAAGAAAAACGATCCCCTGATTCCTTCAAACAGCCGCGTTTCCGCGGCATGAGGTAGGCATTTGCCGCGGAACCGCCGCCCTGTGGGGTCCTCTCGTGATCGGGTTTCGTGCAGTGTTCTTCTGGTAGGGTTTTGGGATTTTTCAAATATGTTATATGTGCCCAGATTTTCCAGAACAGAAATTTACTTTTGGGGTCCTATAATTCCATATTTTTTTCCGAACTTCACTGCACTTTGACTATGATGGTTATATCTGTGATGTTTGCATGTATTGAACGTCGGCTAATCGCTATAAGTCGATTAGTCGGGGTTATACATCTCTGTGATCTGTGTTTGATATTGGAATGTGTATATGAATGTGTTGGACTGTCGCGGGTGAATAGCCGGGGTGGATGTGAGATGAGCTTTTGTTTTTCTTTCATTCATTTGTAAATGTAAATTGATGTAATAATATTATTTGTATGGCCGCACAACCGGGTCGGGGTTGTAGCCGTCATTGTATAATTCTTTTTACTGTTTTTGCTCCTAGGATAGACCCATGGAGGGGTGCACAAACTACCGGGTACTTGGCGGGTAGTTTGCCGCACCCGTAGGGGTCTTAGGTGGGGTTTTGGCTATTCACCGCGACCGTGTAATCCGCTTTTCGTTGCAGGCTCGAACGGATTGCGGATTCCTAGTATATCCAATGTATTCATCTGTGATCTGTAATGTCTATCATTGCTTTATATTTAGGCGTTGCTTATGTTTTACAGCCGCGCTAGCCCAGCCCCCGCTCTGTCGTTAGTTAAGTAACCTAACGAGTGATGACGGGACCCCGTGGCGAATGCGAATGGCATAAGCGTACGTCATATGTTGGTTGTTTTCTGCAATGGTAGGATTAAATGATGGGACGCATTAAAAGAACTAATGCAAGAATATCACGCATTAAAAGAACTAATGCAAGATAATAAACCAAGTTAAAGTCGTTGGAACACTTTCGAAAAACCACTCGGTTCTTTTCAAAACTAACTTTTAAATGCGGAGCTTGAGCCATTCCTTCTAAAAGCTATCTCGTTCCATCGATTATATCAAGTTCACTACGTTCACGGTTTTACCAAAACCATTCGTACCCCTCCGTCGTTTCGCATGAATAGGCAATAGTATTCAAGCTATGTATGTTGGCCAAAGTCAAGGCATAGTGATTGGTAGTTATTGGGTGTTCATGTGTAGCATAGATAGATGCGTTGGTTTGGGACACTCGTACTGCCATTTTGGCCAAAGTCAAGGGTAGGCACGGATGGATCCAAATTAACCTGGATAGTGACGGGCAGAACTTGACATGTGACTTATGATATTTTGGCCAAAGTCAAGGTCATAAGAGCATGGGGAAAAAATCCACATCGGGAGTTTCATAAGTACTGAAACTTGCTAGATTTGCATACCATTTGGAGTGTGATGATTCTGGTAGGATTCCTTCAGTTTCGTCACGCGATGATATTTGGATCCCGATCCTACTGTGAGTATATGCTACTCCTCGGGAAATTTCTCACTAAAAGATCAATGCTATAAACCTAGTAGGTGCCTAGAAAGGTGTTAGCGGGGCTACGCCCCCAGGGAAAAGAGGTTCTTAAATTAACGAACTTCGCGAAAGCGTTGGAAAACCTCCCTCAAAGTACCGACACTGGCCTGGCTGAACGGTTAAGCAAGTATTGTGCGGTGGGATTGATCCCGGCTAATTCTTCCTTTGTGGTTTGAGGAGGGATTCGGGAGACAGTGGGAGCCATCCTGTTTAGACAAATTAAAAACCATTCTAAACTTGCAAGAGCATCGTGCTAAAGTGTTTCTTCTCTCCCCCCTGCAGCGACCAAATTCGAAATGACTGGACTTAAGTTACTTCTAGATAAAAACATACTGACAGGGCCAAACTACAAAGATTGGCTCAGGAATGTAAAACTGGCAATCACTTACGACAAGCTGGGGTATCTTCTTACCACCAAAGCTCCCCCCGTCCTAGGTCCCACCTCCAGCATCGCGGATAAGGAAATCCGTAAGACTTGGGAGATTGATTGCGCGAAGGCCAGGTGCCTCGTGCTTGCCTCTATGGACAACGAACATCAGAGGAGGCATGAGAATATGGACCTCGAGTCCATATTTCTCCATACAAAAGAACTGTATGGAGAGCAGTCTCGTATCGCAAGATACGAAGTGTCGAAGAAGTTATTTTCGACAAAGTTGGCCGTCGGATCATCGGTAGCGGACCACGTGCTTAAGATGATTGGCTACACTGAGGAGCTCACGGAACTTAGGACCACGTTGGACAGTGAACTCTATACGGATTTAATTCTCCAGTCCCTTCCATCCACTTACGCCCAGTTTATACTGAACTTCAACTTACAAGAAAAGGAAGTTGAACTTTCAGAACTCCTCAACATGCTGAGGAGCGCAGAGGGCACCCTACAGAAGGGTAGGGAAACACCCGCTTTGTTTGTAGGAGGATCTTCTTCCTCTAGGTCCAAGGCGAAAGCCAAGGGAAAGAGGAAGAAAGCCCCCGCCAAACCAAGAGGCGGTGTTAGTAAAGTGGGTACGAAGGGAAAGGAAAAGGCAACAAAGATTGCGGGGAAGCTTGTTGGAAAAGAAGAATGCTTCTATTGTCATAAGAGTGGACACTGGAAAAAGGATTGCAGGGCTTGGAAGGCCAGGACACAGGAACTGAAGTAGGTTGCGGCTTCAGCTTCAGGTGTGTATGTTATTGAAAACTGTCTTTCTATAAACTCTACTCCCTGGGTATTGGATACCGGATCAGGATCTCATATCTGTAATTCTTTGCAGGCGTTGAGAAACCGTAGGGTTTTGAAGGCAGGTGACATGACCCTCAGAGTTGCGAACGGAGCTAGCATGGATGCTAAAGCCGTGGGGGACTATCACCTGGGAATGTCAGATGGGCATGTTTTGGTTTTGCGTAATTGTTTTTTTGTACCCAACGCAACTTGTAATATCATTTCTGTATCTTTGGTTTCTAAAGATGGTTATGAATTTGCGTTTGTAAGTAATGTTGTAAACATTCACCTTAATCAAGTTCTGATTGGGTCAGGTACACTGAGCAATGGTATATACGTATTAAACCAACCACAGATTTTCAATGTCCAGAATACACACAAAAGAAAGTCTTCAGAAATCAATCAGACTTTCTTATGGCATTGTAGACTGGGTCACATCAATGAGAGAAGGTTGACTAAGTTACATACAGAAGGATATTTGGATCCGTTCGAATATCAATCGTATGCCACTTGTCAATCCTGTCTCAAAGGAAAGATAACAAAGACTCCGTTCACTGGACACGGAGTAAGAGCGAGCGAGCTCTTGGGACTCGTACACAGCGACGTGTGCGGTCCAATGTCTACACATGCGCGAAGCGGTTATTCTTACTTCATTACTTTTACGGATGATTTTTCAAGATATGGTTATGTCTTCTTAATGAAACATAAGTCCGAAGCTTTTGAAAAATTCCAGGAATATAAGAATGAAGTAGAAAAACAAACCGGCAAAAGTATCAAGATTCTAAGATCGGATCGAGGTGGAGAATACTTAAGTGCCGAGTTCCTGAATTATTTAAAAGAGAACGGGATTCTCTCTCAGCTTACTCCTCCATACACTCCGCAACACAACGGTGTATCGGAGAGACGGAACCGAACCCTATTGGATATGGTACGGTCCATGATGAGTAACGCTGAGTTACCGCGATCATTCTGGGGGTATGCGCTAGAATCAGCTGCGTACCTTTTGAACCGAGTTTCTACTAAGACTGTGCCTACTACACCATATGAGATGTGGTGTGGGAAGAGGCCCCATCTCAGTCACATTAAGACTTGGGGAAGTCCAGCTTTTGTTAAAAAGCAGCATGCGGACAAGCTCGAGGCACGCTCAGTACTGTGTAAGTTTGTGGGATATCCAAAGAATTCCAAGGGATATCTCTTCTACTACGAAGAGGAACAAAAAGTTCTTGTTTCTCGTCATGCCCACTTTCTAGAACACCAGTTCTTAGAAAAAGAATTAAGTGGGAGCGCAGTAGAACTGGAAGAAATTCCAGAACCACAGACTATTACTGAAAGCTTAGTAGCACCAGAGGGTTCAAATGAACAGGACATTCCTACGCCGCTCCGCAGGAGTAGTAGGCACTCTCATCCGCCCGAGAGATACTACGGTTTTCTCATGGACGGGGATAGAGAGGATTGCATCATAGATTATGATGAGCCTACTAGCTTCCAGCAGGCCGTTCAGAGCGTTGACTCAGTGAAATGGCTGGATGCAATGCGGACCGAAATGGAGTCCATGTACACCAACAAAGTATGGACGTTGGACATTGCTCCAGACGGGGTAAAACCCGTAGGATGCAAGTGGATCTTCAAAAGGAAGATTGGTGTAGATGGACAGGTTGAGACCTATAAAGCTAGACTTGTAGCAAAGGGTTTCCGTCAAAGACCTGGCTTAGACTATGACGAAACCTTTTCTCCAGTGGCTATGCTGAAATCCATTCGGATCCTTCTTGCCATTGCTGCCTTCCACGATTATGAGATTTGGCAGATGGACGTAAAAACCGCTTTTCTAAATGGAAATTTAGAGGAGTGTGTCTATATGGATCAGCCAGAGGGTTTCATTCAGAGTGGGAGCAGCGGAAAGGTGTGCAAGTTGCTTAAGTCCATCTATGGACTAAAGCAGGCATCGCGGAGTTGGAACATCTGTTTTGATGAGACGGTCAAGGAATTTGGCTTTATCAAAAATCCAGATGAACCATGCATCTATAGTAGATTTGTAGCGAGAACTGTAGTATTCCTCGTTTTATACGTGGATGACATTCTCTTAATAGGAAATGACATTCCTATGCTACAATCTGTCAAGGGGTTCTTGTCACAAAGCTTCTCCATGAAAGACCTGGGTGATGCTTCGTACATCCTGGGGATCCGGATCCATCGTGATAGATCCAAGAGGATATTAGGACTTTCACAGTCCAGGTACATCGACACTATACTGAAAAGATTCAGTATGGAAGATTCCAAGCGCGGTAACCTACCGGCTTGTCACGGGATCACCCTCTCTAAAGAGATGTCTCCCAAGACTGATTTGGAGAGGGATCGCATGTCTATTATACCATACGCTTCTGCGGTAGGCTCTATAATGTATGCGATGTTGTGTACCAGACCGGATGTAGCTTATGCACTGAGTGTGGTAAGCAGGTATCAGTCAAACCCTCGGGAGAAACACTGGATAGCAGTAAAGAACATTCTCAAGTACCTAAGGAGGACTAAGGAGATGTTCTTGGTGTATGGCGGAAAAGACCTCCAGATCGAGGCCTTTGCTGACTCCAGCTTCCAGAGTGACAAGGATGATTCCAAGTCCATGTCGGGTTTTGTCTTTACCCTCAATGGAGGGGCGGTGTGTTGGAAGAGTTCCAAACAGGAAACCGTTGCAGACTCGACGATGGAAGCGGAATACATCGCTGCATCTGATGCCGCAAAAGAAGCTGTCTGGATGAGGAAGTTCTTGAAAGAACTTCAGGTGGTTCCGTCCATTGTTGACCCAATACCTCTGTATTGCGACAACAACGGGGCTATAGCTTTAGCGAAGGAACCCAGGTCCCATCAGAGATCCAGGCACATCCTGAGGCGGTATCACCTGATCAGGGAGATCGTGGATCGCAAGGAGATCGTGGTTCGGAGGGTTGCTTCAGAAGAAAACACTGCAGATCCATTCACCAAGGCCCTACCCCAGACTCAGTTCGAGCGGCTGATCGAGATGATAGGTCTTCGATACGCCAGTACATGGCCTTAGTGCAAGTGGGAGATTGTTAGTGTATATGCCATAGAGGCCATTACTGTATCATACTAGTTTGTATATTACTTAATGGAAGCTTGGGATATTCACCTTGTATAAACAATCTTGCTCAATATAGTAGTATGCTACTTGGTTTGTTTCTACTTCAATGTGTACATGTGTTTATTTTGCGATATCACCTATACGCATTAGTGGAGCCCTTAGGATCTTTGCTTGATTACCAGCGTTGTGATGGCAGTCACACTAGTGGGGGCTGGGTAATCTATAAGCACATCCTTATACAGGTCCCTAGTCGCAGGACTATCGAGACAGGGCATCGATACTCCGGAGTAGACTAGCGTATGCGCTTCTCATCCCAGTATGGGAGATGGTCTGTCCCACAGCCATCAGTACGTCGTACTGGAGATAGTATACGGGTGCTCGTTAGGTTACGAGTACAATGGACAGGACTCGTCGGGAACTGACAGGTTGGTATTATACCTATCGTCAGTTATCAGTTCCCAGGTGACATGAGTACAGCTTAGTCCGCTGACTTGACACTGGCACTTCGCCTCGAGTGTGTTCCCACTGCACTTTGATCACTACCCTACCACGGCTCAAAGGAGTCGTGCAAACAGGTAGTGGTTGGGTGCAGTCCCGAAGCACTTGGAGGCAGTGACGGTTAGACAGGATTCGTCTCTCCCGGTATTGGGGGTTGACATCGCGCTGTGTCTAGGAGAGCAATTACACGAGTAGTCCCTGGCCAGGGCAAGCGAGATATACTGGTAGGCTTCCAGTGTTATCTCAGGGTGTTTTGGGCTTCACTCCGACACGATTTGTACCGCTATTAGGGGACTGACGTTTTACCGCTCCCTAGGCCCGACATGCGATGTATCAGACGAACAGACCGGACTGTACGGAGAATGTCGCATTCAGACTCAGTAGGAGTTCAGATGGGGTTCACCTCGTCAGCCTTCTTGTCGGCATCTACCTGGGGACCGTTACGCACAGCTAGTGCCGCTTGCGGTCTGTGGTTAAACCCACTGCCAGCGTAGTGTCGAGTCTTTAGAGTCCCACACAGAGGGTATTCGCCTCTGGGCAAAACAGAGTAGAGGTCGCATGGTTTTGCGACAGGGTTCGTTCTCAACCGCGCACTTCTGCACGTTTGGAGTCCGGACGGATATTACTGGCTGGCTCTGGTTTGGGTCAGATACCGGTATATGTTTTGGGGTTGCTTTTATCTCTTGGTATTCATGTTCCTCGGAACAAGAATGCGGGTGTGTATGCACAGTTGTTTGAGGCGGAGGAAGAGGTTTTTCATTAGGGTTTCGGAACGGGTGCGTATGCACAGTTGACAGTCGTCTTTTTCCAAACCCTAATGGAATTATGATATATCAATTAATAATATTAATAAAATGAAATTGTGTCATGGTTGGTTTTTTGTTGACTTGTTGACCATGGTTGACTTGTTGACCATGGTTGAAGTTTTGACCATCATCATTACAAAAGAAAGATGCTCTTTGATTCTAGCAAATTCATTTAATGTTTGAAATGATAATGGTCATTCCTAAACCTTCCATCAACTATTCCATTTTCATTATTATTATTAATTTGATAATTCTTTTTGCTTTATGTTATGGTTGCAAAAAGAAAAGAGCTCATTCTATCATTTAGCTTCTCTCTCCTCACTTCATCTTCTTCTTCCTCTAGCCAAAGGAGAATCCTTCTCATGTGTTGAGAATCCCTCTCCTTAAAAGAAAAGCACCCCTTAGACACTCTCTACTCACTCTAGGATCAAGGGTTTAGCAAGCCGGAGATTCTAGTTCACTCAAAGTTCGAGAAAGAGCCCGAAGGTTGAACCCTCAGGTGGATCCATCTTCGACGGAAGAAGGCGACGAGAAGAGAACCATCAACCTCTACAAAGTTTGAAGAAGAAGGAGTTCAAGTTTAGGTATAACCATCTCTCCGAGTAGCTAACTCTCTTTAGCTTGTTTGCTAGTTTAGTTTAGAAAAGATCCCGACTTTGTTAGTCCATGTTGCCCCATACGCTAAAAATTTGATTTTTATACCGTTTCCGCCTCCCCGTAAGAACCGAGGATCGCAACGTGGACTTACAACCGGCACTTAAACTACGAAACGTCTCGAGGCGTACGTAATCTAAGTAAGCCGAAAACCCAGAAATCCAAACCAAGAAAAGTAGTAGAGTGAAGGAAAACCAATTTAAAATCAAGTAGTTTTAATAGCATAAGCCGAGTTATGCGGTTTTTTAAAAACATCAAAAATTTCCTGAAAATTTCGGCAGAGTCTCCTTTGTAAATACTGGCTCCCAAACGGGATACAACATGAATAGTATACGAAATCAATAAAAAGGCATCCCCAAGCGGGAGCTAGCTCTTCGTCAATCGACGGTCACAACCACACAAGCAATATAATATACAACGCCAACGGCGAGGATCAAAATTCAAAAGGAAACTCAAAACCATAAGAAAACCACAGAAATATAACGCGCGACTCTAAGGTCGAAGGAATAACATTACTGGTCTCTATCTCAAAATAAATACATGTTTGGTTGATGGAACTTCTAGATACAACAGAATAATGATATACAAGATATATAATGGAGGTACGATACAAGTAAACCCACCTACTAGCAAATCACCCGAACGAAACTATGCCCGCAAAGCCGTAATGAAACCTGTACGGCAAACCTGCAAGAAACTGGGGCACAACGGGGGTGAGTTGCCAACTCGTGAATAGAAAAACATCTACGGAAAGAAATCGCATAAATAACGCAACCTAGGTCAATGATCAGAATATATCCTCAAATATATGAATAACATGCAGCCTATAACAATGGCTAGGGTAATATCTAACCCGAGTGTGATCTCATGTGCCCGTGTCAGTGCCTCAGGTAGCAATATATCATATGAATGAGGTATGAATGCATGGAACAGAATGCATGTACTGACAAAAACTGCTTTCATAAATCAGTGAGATTTCTGTATTTTAAAAGTGAGGTACCATAAATGAAATCAGCATAAAACAGTGCCCAGCATCGACACAAAACAAGTGTCCAAATATCTCGATATCTCTGTATCGCAATCGCTGTACCTCAATATCTCAAATCACAATATCTAGGGCGCCGTCAATCCAGACCGGCCCCTACCATCCATCTCAAGACCATGACGGTATCCTCCGGATATCCGACGCGTCGGGTAATATCACCGGTCGGTAGTGCTCCCCTGCCGGGCTCAACGTCAACAACACATTCCTCTTGCCCCAGGGTACCGCACCGGGCCCACCATGTACCCGAAACGGTTCCTCCACTCCTCGAATCGGGTCTCGAAATCCATCAGCAAACTCATGGTGGACGACTCATACATCATGGGAAAAACCGCACTTTTTATTTAAAAAGAAAGAAAGCAGTTTATATAAGTTTTGCGGTTTCCCCCGCCCATATCCAGAAAATCTCATGGAAATCCGAATCCAAATCATCAATAGCATGTAAAACCATGAATGCGGCATAACAATGAATAACAGTATGCATGAAGTGACAAGTAATAACTACAATGTTAAGCTGGCATATGTAAGGCAGGTACACTAATATCATGTCAAATTACTAACTAACAAGCTAAGTCAAGCAATAATATTTTCTAAGGTGTACGTGACATGGCAATTACCGATGAAAATGTGTGTGAGCCGGCAAGTAAGTGTACGTGGTACATAGGCATCATCGGTAATGGTGCTGGTGTCCTAACAGTATGATATCAACAATGCAATAAGAAATTATAATATAAGTATGCGATGCGGAGCGAACAGCAATAATGAGCGGGAGCTGAATACTAAACACAATGATACTATAAGTCAACAGTAGTGCCTTTTGAAATAACACGAATCGCGGTGTTTTGAAAATAAGGGCTACGGTGTTTTTAAGAAAAGATACTTCTTTTGAAATATCCATAGAATCCCTTGACCTGTCTTTTAAAATACCCACGATCCGTTAGTTTTGAAATAGGTATGAGTCTAATCTAGTCTAATAACTACACTAAACTATACGGCTGAACTAACAAGCTGAACTACAGGTAAGGAAACCGCCTAACATCTGAGTCGATACATATACATACTCGTATATATATTAGTCGGTGATCCCGCCTCAATAACATCATATCCGATACCATGTCTATAATCAGATATCCCAAGTCAAGAGTGCGGATCAAACATCAATATATAGCTCGTACGTAAATCCGTCGTACGGCATCCCCAAATCTGGGTACGGGCCAATATCATACTCAACCATTCTATGCATATCACTATTCACATGGTATCGTCGTCCAAAGATCCGCTATAAACATCAGGACATATCTCAAGTACAAATCCTGCCATATCACCGATATCATAATCTCAAATCAAATATCATCGACTCATCTCAATCCCAAGTATCATCCTCAAATCCAGTATATGAGCACATAGTCCCATACCCATGTGAACACATAACAATATAACCCCATATAAGCACATATGAAAGAAGAATGTATGCAAGTATGGGTGTGTGTGTGTAAATGTGGTGCAACCTCTACTCTAGGGTCTCGCAACACTAAACATATCCAATCACACATAAAATCTATCTTTAACCAATAAACTCAACAATATATAATCAATATATATGTGTGTATACGTATTCGTATACATCACCACGAATTGCGGCGGTGCTATACGCCATCCACCCGACTCCTCCCCGTAGATATAAATCTACTCACCTGGTCCTCGCTCGCCGTTGCCGACGTCGCCACGTGCTTGCTTGTCGTCTCGAAATCTTCGTAAGGGTACCTACATATCATAACGCACCGTATCGCATTAAAATCCGACTCATGACTAAAACGACACACGAATCCCATATAGGTCAAAACCTATGGCTGCTTTCACAAATCAACCCAAAAACCCTCGACGTCGGCGTACAAACGCCAAACCATCGAGAAAAACCTAAACACACTCATTTGCACGATCACAAGCATTAATTATACTGTAAAATAGGTTAAAATTCACAAAAACCCCAAACTCACTTTAAAAGCCATTTTTCCGAAAATCTAGTAAGCAAATATTACCCGTTTTAGTACAAAACCCGACGTTTAAACAAATCTAGGGGCCATAATACTTATTAAACATCTCAAATAAGTCATAAAAACAATTTCCACAATTTAATCTCATTAAATTTCATTAACCTCAAAATTCTAGTTTACAATATACCCAATTTTAACAATTTTATAGCAAAAATGCACAACAACAATTTAGCTTGGATTTCCATGAACTAAAGTATTAAACTACACTTTATAATGTTAATGAGGTCTTGAAAAACCTAATTACATTTTTAAACCCAATTATTTAACCAATTTTAAAAACCTAGTCAGCAAATTAGCGTAATTATCATAATTTTTAAACTAACAATTAACAACTAGCTACAAACTTTGTTTTAACAAGTCATAAGGGCCTAATTACAACACACAACCATACACCAAATTCACAAAACCCTAACTTGCATTCAATCCCTTTCTAGAATTTCCAAACTTGCAACAAAAGCCTAATTTACACTTAAATAAATTAGCTTTAAGGAATTAACTAACAAATTAAGCTAAAGATTTAGAAATTATACCCAAAACATTTGAAGATCCATAAGCACCCATAGCCTCCCAAATTGAAATCTTGTTCCGTAGATCCATTCTAGATAGGCAAATGAGAAATGGGTAAGAGTTGGATTTTGATTTCGGTGAGGTTTTACTTGATTTTTGAAGAAGTTTTTGAAGGATTTTGGAGATGAGATAAGGTGGTGAAATGGGGGGAATTAGGTGCAGAATTTCGGCCAGAGGAGAGGAGAGGGAGAGGTGAGGGGATTTGTGTGGAAATTCCAAGGTCAATGCCCTCACAAATTACTATAATACCCCTACCCTTTTAATATATATAAAAAAAAACCTTTTTACACCATTTCTTCACATGATTTAAGGTCAAAAAGAGGGAAAGAAAATTCTTGGGCTAATACAATAGTGTGGGGCCGGCCAAGGGGAGTGAGGGTGAGTGTGAGAGACTTTACAAAAAAATTCTATGCAAAAAAACCCCGCACAATACCATATTTGCAAGTTTTAGTTCAAAATAATTATATTTTTGTTTTCCATAATAAAAACCAATTAAAACTTGAAATAAAATACTAAAAAATTATATTACAACTAGATTTTAATTAACATGATTTTAAAGATTAAAATTATCCCATTTAAATTTGTATTTATCGCTAATTTAATGTATTTTCTTACCGGCTTAAAATAATATTAAAAATAATTTTTTTCAGAAAATTTGAAATTTCACCAGCGGCTCAATAAACACCAAATACTAGCAATTACATAGCTAGAATATGTATATTTAATTTTTATAATAAGATATTTGCATTTTGACTTTTTACAGAAAACCCCCTTATTTTACCGTTTTTTCGAAATTTCACCGAAACGATTTTCAAAACGTTACAGGTGTCTAGAAAGGTGTCAACAGGGTTACGTCCCTAGGAAAATGAGGTTTACTTTAATTAGGTCCGTGCGAAAGCACAGGGAACCTCCCTCAAAGTACCGGCACTGGCCTGGATCAAAGATTAGCGAACTTGTAGAGTGTAATTAATCCCGGCTAGTCTTTCCTTTTAGGGTTTGAAGGAAGATTTGACTAAAACAGTGGGAGACATCCTGATTAGATAAATTGATAACCAATCTAATCTTGTAAAAGCGCACGCTGAGTGTTTTCTTCTCTCTCTCTCCAGGTAGCGACCATGTCACGCCTTAATCAAGATAATAAAACGGATGTATTGACCGAACCCACTTGTTATACTTCGCTTAGGAACGTTGGTCCCGCTCCAACTTATAATTGTTAAAAGACAGAGCAGGAAATAGGGGATTACCAGAATTCCCGTGCCGCCCAAACGAAGAAAGTGTATGTTGATGCATCTTTTTCGGGTGTGTTCATTACATAGAACTGTTTCTCAGTATCCTTTACATCCTGGGAATTTGATACCGGATCAGGATCCCACATATGTAATTTGTTACATGGGCTACAGAAAGGTAGAGAACTGAGAACGGGTGATAAGTTTCATGAGATAGAAACTGTGCAAGTGTTGCAGCCAAGTCTGTTGGTCACTATCACCCTGTATTACCGGAGTGCATTGATTCTGAACGAATGTTATTAGATACCGAACCTGATATACAACATCATATCAGTCACTTTATTAGTAAAGAAAGGATATAATTTTGTATTGTTGGATAATGTTTTGAACATTTCCTATATCAAGAGTTGATCGGTTCAGGCACATTATCTAAAAGCATTGACGTTCTAAATCAAACTACAGTTCTTAGTATACAGAATGCACACAAGAGGAATAGTTCAGAAATGAACGAATCCTTCTTGAGGTATTGTAGACTAGGTCATATCAATGCGACCTGACTAGCCAAGTTACATTTAGATGCATATTTAAATTAGTTTGAATTTACATCTTATGAAACTTGCCGGTCATGTCATAAAGATAAGATGACCATAGCTCTGTTTATTGGAAACAAAGAAAGAGTTAGTGAACTCTTGGGATTGATACATGTTGATGTATGAAGGTCCCCTGTCTACACATACCAAGATCGGTTCTTTTTGCTTCATTACATTCTCTGATGATCTCTCAAGATTCAGACATATGTTCCTCTTGAAACACAAGTCCGAACCTTTTGAGATATTCACAGAATATAAGCTAGAAGGAGAGAACCATAAACAGGTATAAGTATTATGTCCTTTGATGAGATCAAGGAGGAGAATACTTGAGCACGGAATTCCTGGACTATTCTAAAGGAGAATGAGATTCTCTCTCAGTATTACTCCTCCGTATACACCATAGCTCGATGGAATATCGGGGCGGAGCAATAGCACCCTATGTGATATGGTGTGCTCTATGATGAGTACTACTGAGTTTCCTATTTCCTTTTGGGAGTTATGCACTTGAGAAGTTGTATACCTATTGAATAGGGTTCAAATCAAATCAGTTGCCTACCAATTCATATGTGATATAGAAAGGGAAGAGCCCATATCTTAAGTTTGTTAAGATTTGGGGTTGTCCGGCCTATGTCTAAAAGCATAATCCGGACAAGCTCGAGGAAAAGTCAGTTCTGTGGAAGTTTGTTGGATATCCCAAGCATTCGCAAGGGAATATCTTCTACCTAACAGAGAAACAAAAGATGTTTTGTTTCTCAGCATGCCACCTTTATGAAAGGGAATTTCTTGTGAAGAAATTATTGGTCATGAGGTAGAATTGGAAGGAGTTCCAGCTATACAAACTACAACAGATGATTTGGTAAACCCGAAGGATTCAATAGTTACCAACGAACCTCGGCCTCTCCTCCGATCTAGTAGGGTTCCTCACCCATCTGAGAGATACTTCGGTTTCTCTATGACAGAGGGAGCGAGGATTGCATCATGAGATGATGACCCAACTATTTTCGAGCTGGCCATCAGGAGTGAGACTCTGTAAGAATGGCTGGATGCTTAGTGATCTGAGATGGAATCTTTATACACCAACAAAGTATGGACTTTGGTTGCTTTATCTGAAGGGTTAAATCCCCATCAGGAGCAAGTATATCTTGAGAAGATTACTTGGTGTACATGGAAAAGTTGAGACTTTCAAAGCTATGCTTAAGTCCATCCAAATCCTACTTGCCACGGCTACATACCATGACTACGATATCTGGCGGTTGGGTGTCATGACAGCTTTTCTAAATGATGTTTTAGAAGAGAGAGTCTATAAGTACACAGCCAGAGGGCTTCGTAGACAGTGGGAGCAGCGGAAACTTGTGCAAGATATTTTATGTGACAAAGCTGACATCGCGGAGTGGGAACATCTATTTTGATGTGGTAGTCAAAGAGTTTGACTTCATCAAAATGGTAGATGAACCTTGTATATACAAAAAGGTGGTAGGGAGTATGGTGATGATCCTCGTAGAGTACGTGGATGGCATACTCTTGATAGGGAAGGAGTTTCCTATGCTACGCTCGGTTAATCTCCGCTTATCACAAGGATTCTCCATATAGGATTAAAGTGATACCTCCTAAATCCTGGGTTTTGGATCTCTGAGATAGATCTAATTGGATGTTAGGATACTCACTAGTTGTAGTGAGATGGTATCAATCGATCCTGGGGAGAATCACTGGAAAGGTTCCAGGGTGATAAGGACGACTGAATGTCAGTCGCAGGCATTGTCTTTACCCTCAGTGGAGGGACGGTATGTTGGAAGAGTTCTAAGCTAGATACCGTAACATACTAGACGATTAAAGGCAAGATACATCGTTACCAAGGATGCTACCAAAGAGGCAGTCTGGATATATATAAGTTCATGAGACGGACTTCGTTCCTACCATTGTGTAACAATGGAGTTGTGGCTTTAGCCAAGGAATCCCCGTCCAATCAGAAATCCAGATATAATTCTTAGGCAGTATCACCTGATCATGGAGATGGTTGATCTCCAGGGAGATCGAGGTTAGGAGAGTAGACACAGAGGACAACAGCGCGGATCCACTCACAAAGGCCTATTTCCCAGTAGAGACTTTTATGGGATGGTTGAGTATGAGATACTTCAACAACAGCTAATTGTTGGGTATGCGATACTACAACAGATGGCCCTAGTGCAAGTGAGAGATTGTTAGTTATATGTATGCCCTAGAGGCCATTACTGTACATACGATGTATATTGTAGTAGATACTTGGACATATATAGGGAGGACTTTCTTGCTCGACTTGATAGTTTGCTATCTGGTTGTACTTTATCTTAACATGTACTCTGATTGTCCCTATGACATGTTGATAAAGCCCTTAGGATATGTACTCGACTACTGGGACTATGATGAGATCATACTAGTGGGGCCACGGTAGTCGACGAGTACATCCTATAACTGTTCGTAGTCGAGGGTGTATCGAGACAGGGCATCGATACACAAGAGTAGACTAGCGTATACGCATCTTGACCCATATGATGGGCGATGGATGATCCCATATCCATCGGTGTTTGACATCAAGGATGGTGTACGGGTGCATAGTGGAGACTGGGTACACTGGACGGACTCGCCGAGAACTCCCCGATGGTATTATATCTCACGTCAGATGGCAGTTCTCCGGTGACATTGGTACAGAGTAGTCTGTTGACCCGAGATCGTCATAGAGTCTTGTATGATTCCCACTGTGCTTTGATTTCCATCATACCACGTCCAAGAGGGCATGCAAAAAGGTGGCTTTTGGGTACAGTCCCGAATCACATGGAGGCAATGAGCGATAGGAGGGGATTCGTCTCTCCCGGTATAGGGAGTTGATGTTGTGCTGTGTTCGATTGACGATAACTGGAAATCCCTGGCCAGGGTTGCTGAGATTTACTGGTATGTGTTATCAGTAGTATCTCGAACTGTTATAGACCTCATATCGACACGACTTATCAAGCTACTGGGGTCTGACGTTTACCACCCCTAGGCGAGATATGCGACATATCAGACGACGAGACCGGACTGTACGGGAGTGTTACTGATTGGATTCATAGGAGAATGTATAGGCTTGCTTGTTGATTTTCTGAGCGCTCAATATCTGGGTGGCTGTTACGTTTAGCTGACCGCTTGCAGCTTATGGGTGTTTGATATGATCATCACCTATTGCCGGCGTATTGACGATTATTTAGAGTCCTACACAGAGGTTTCTTGACTCAGGCAAAACGGAGTAGGAGCACATATGTGATATGTGCGGGACCGAGAATAATGCGATATGAGATACCGTATTATATTCTCGTGATATTTGATATCATCCGGGTCATCGGATCAAGTGTTGATTCGATGAATCGGTACAGATAAATATTAGTCGGTTATATGTGATATAGCCGGATTGTCGGATCAAGTGTTGATTCGATAATTTAATGTATAATAATATATATGATATATTAAATTACATTAACTAATGTTAGCTCACTAAAAGATTCTTGTTCTCACTCGGGTAATACAATGATATATATACGATATATGTTAATTGTATTATTTTATTTTGTTACAATAAATATTATATATGTGATATATAATATTGTAACATGATATGATTACTAATGCAACATGTTTAGTAGAGTTTAAACAAGATTAGGGTTTTATTTGGGTTAATACTTTCTAGAAGTTTCTAGAAGGTTTTTCTTTTGTTTTGGAAAAGATATTTACAAATGACTCATCTTTAACCTAACCAAAACCCTACACCCTTGGTCAATTCTCTACAAAGTTTTAGCAACCATGGTTGCATTATTGATCATTATCCTTTCATTATTCATCACAAAAGGTTTAACAATTATTATTCATCTTCTTCTTCCTTCTTCTTTCTTTCATGGAAAAAGCTTACTAGCTTTTTTCCAAGTGATGAATGAGTGTGAGAAAAAGATAATAAATGAGAGCAAAAATCCTACTTTATCATCCCCATCTACCCTTGCCATTTAGATGAGGGTGTTCACTTCATTTAGTGAGTGTTAGCTTGTGTTAATGAAACTTCAAGGTAGATCATCTTTGTTATCGAAGATCGGAAGGAAGCTTGCATCTTTCTCTTCGCGGAGCCTCTCGAGAGTCCGGAAGACGATGATCGCAGCGAAGGGACCTCAACACGGAGCTTAAGAAGTGAAGGAACGGATCTACAAAGGTTGTAATCCCTCTCACTTAGTGTTAAAGTGTTTAACATGCTTTTTTTCGCATAAACTCTAGTTTAAAGATCCGGCTTTGGGTTGTTCGGCACGGCTAAATTTTTAATCGGGCATGGTTGATGCCTCGTAGACCCTTGTGCGTGTGCCTAGCAACCCTACATAGACAGTATTCTAAAGATGTTTTAGAATGGACAACTCCTGGCATGGTAGTGTACCTGCAGGTGATGGAGTCACACTCTCTAAAGTGCCTTACTGACTAAAGGGGAGAGGGATGTGCATGATTGGTATATCACTTGCTTAGGCAATTGAGTCAATCATGAGATGTCAAGTACCACACCAGATGTTGTTTTTTCACTAGTTGCAATAAGTTGATATATTAATCCTATCCTGGAGAAACGTTCGGAAGCAGTTTATGAACATAAGTTGTTGTTCTAGGGATTTGGTAACGGCAGCTTTCTTCGGGAGACGGTTATCATTCCAGGCTTTCAAAGTGACCTGGATGACAGAGTGACTGTCAGAGTTATAGTTTTCTCTCTTTTGAAGGGCAGCAGTTTGGACAGGTGGTCCAAGCGGATATTGAGGGAGGCATGGCATAGGATACTGATTAAATTCAGTTGACGATACAGTCTAAGAAGTTTACTGGATTTGGAGTTCATTTTTGAACTGGTTCCCATCAGATATCCAGACATATTCTAAGACAGGTATTGCTCATTTCGAGAGATGGCTTTCTCCGCGAACTTGAAATAAAGAGAGACATAGAAAGAAACATTGGAGCGGATCCACTCACTGAAGCTATTTCTCGAACGCAATAGTTTTACAAACGAGCTTTGTGAAACTGATTAGTAGAGGAGTTGGGTGTTCGGTATCACACGAGCTGTGAGTATGCGACATCGCAATAATTAGCCTTAAGTGCAAGTGGGAGAATGTTGGCTATAGTGCTCTCAAGTCAATTATTGGATCACAGGTACGTGATTGCAATGATTGAGGGAGGACCTATACTGGTAGAACAGTCTTACTCGAGATGATAGTATGCTATCTGGTTTGTCTTTATTATCGTGTACATACTTCAGGTGACATTACAGATCACTATTACTACATGTTGATAGAGCCCATAGGATTCTTGCTGACTACCAGCAGTATGATGGCGATCTTATACGTGAGAGTTGGGTGGTCTGTAAGCACATCCTTAAAGTGTCCCTAGTCGTGGGAGTTTTGAGACTGGGTATTGATACTCCAATAGTAAACTAGTGTATATGGATCAAGACCCCGACGAGGGGCGGTGGCCGGTCTCACAAGCCATTGGTGTTAGTGTCACGATCCGAAATAGTACGTGACTGGCACTTGAATCATGTGAAGTCTATAGGACCCTAGAAATCTAAACCTTTTTTAAAGAAGAAGTGAAGGAAAACTTGTTTAAAGCAAGTGGTTTTAATAAAATAAGTGGCATTAAACATTTAAAAGCAACATCATATTTTCCCAAAAATTTCGGCAGATTCTCCTTTGTAAATACTGGCCCCAAACGGTTACAAACAGGAATATATATAATGATAAATAAAGGCATCCCCAAGCGGGAGTTAGATCTTCACAAATTGGCGGAAACAACCACGCAAGCAATATAATATACAACGCCGAAGGGCAAGGATCGAAACTCAGAATGAACCCAACATCATCAAGGAAACCAGAAAACCATAATAATACAAGCGCGCGACTCTAAGGTCGAAAGAATAAACAACCGGTCTTCTAAGTCTATCAAATAATACAAGTCAGGTTGATGGAGTTACTAGATACAACTGAAATAAATATAAATACTACGGTGGTCACGATACAAGTGAGCCCACCTACCAAAGCAATCATCCGGAAGGAAGTAGTGTGCCAGCAAGCCGCAACGACACCTGTACGGCAAAACCTGCAAAAAACTGTGGCACAACAGGGGTGAGTTGCCAACTCGTGAGTAGAAAACATCACCGAGAAGAAATCGCATGTATGATTCTCTCCTAGGTCATACAATAAAATATCCTTAATATATAACCTGAAGCATCTAAATAATGGCAAGGGTAAATATCTATATATAAGTGTAATACTAAGTGCTCGTATCAGTGCCTCAGGTAACAATATATCAAATATATGATGTACGAATACATTAAGAATGGAAACATAATGCATCTTGAATAAGAAAACTGTTTTCCTATCCCAGTGAGATTTCTGTATAAAACCGAAGTATCATCAATGAAATCAATAATGAATACGTGTCAAGCATCGACCCAAAACATATATCCCAAAATCTGAATATCTCGGGCTCCGGCAATCCGGGCTGGCCTATATCATAAAATCTCAATATCTCAATGTCTCAATATCTTGGGCTCCGGCAATCCGGACTGGCCCTGAGCTCTGGCAGTCTGGACTGGCCCATATAATCAAATCTCACGACTACGTCGGTATCCTCCGGATATCCGCCGCGTCACAAATAACCGGTCGGTAGTGCTCCCCTGCCAGGCTCAACGCCATCATCTGCGACCATCTTGCCCTGGGGTACCGCACCGGGTCCACCATGCACCCGCAGACGGTTCATCCTCCTCCTCGAATCGAGTGTATGATACCGCTCAAGAGCCAAGAAAACTCATGGTGGACACATCTCACATCATATCACGAGAAAACCATAAATTCCTATCTTTAAAAATGATAATGAGTTTATAAAATCCTTGTGGTTTCTCCAAATCCAGAAATCTCATGGAAATCAAAAATCCCATTCTCAAGAGTAAATAAACAGTGAATTACCGGCATAAAGCACCATAATATTGCATGACAATGAATATGTATACATGCACGGTTATCTATATAAAGAAAGCAATATCTAAACTAGCACAGTAATGATATATCGGAACTATCAGCTGACAAGCGATATCAATAAAGTAATATTCCCTAAAGTGTATGTGACATGGCAATTATCGATGATGATGTGTGTGAGCCGGCAAGAAAGTGTTCGTAGACATACGCATCATCGGTAATAGTGTTGGTGTCCTGACAACATAGGTTCATAATAGCAAAAGAAACTACATGTATAAGTATGCAATGCGATAAGAATAACATGAATATACGGAAAAAGATGTAATAACCACAACATATAAGAATATACATTTATATAAACGAGTCATACAGTTTTGGCATTTGAAATTGCACGAATCGTGGTTTTTAGAAAATAGGGACTACAGTGTTTTTAAGAAAGGTACGTCCTTTGAAATATCCGGAGTATCTCTCGGTCTGTCTTTAAAATACTCACGATTCGTTAGCTTTGAAAATAAGTATGACTCGAGCCCAGTCTAACATCTACCTGATAAACTACAGGACTTAACTAAGAGAGTAATCGAAAGGGTTAGGAAATCCAGCTAAGTCTGAGTCGATATATCTAGTAGTCGGCGATCCCGCCTCAATAGCGTCACGTACGATATAATATATAATACGACATCCTCAATCAAGAGTGCGGATCAAATCATCATATTTATACTTCGTACGGTAAAATCCATCGTACGGCATACCAAATCGGGGTATGGGTCAACTATCACATATACCTCAATATCCATATGGTATCGTCATCATAATCTCATGAATTAGAGGCACTGATCTAAAGTCTAGTACATTCCGATACCACCAACATATATCCGCGTGTGGATGAAAACACATCACCCAACGATCCACTCATATATCATGTCGTATATCATAACACGACCCAATTCATATCACCGATCTCACGGCATCATGCCCAATTACATCAACTCATCTCCAAGTATCATATACTATCCTCATCATCCGTGTATACGTATATGTATATATATATGTACCAACGCATCCACACACACACACACACACACACACACATATATATATACATATAAACGTATACACCCAAAACCATATAACGTGTGTGCATGTGTGTGTGTGAACCTTTACCCTAGGGTTTCGCGACTAAGAAATTACACTATAAGCACTACCTTACAATTTCACTAAAACCAACCCGTCAACACCTAAAGCCTATCTTGATAATCATTTAAGTCTCACAATACACACACACACATATATATATATAACGTATTCTATACTACACTACGAAACTGCGGGGGTGTTATACGACATCCACCCGACTTCCCCCGTAGATATATATCTACTCACCTGGACGCCTCGGTTAATCTGCTCCGATTTCATCTTTGTCCTTTCCGC
Source organism: Agapanthus africanus (assembly GCA_030015575.1). Classification (NCBI taxonomy): domain Eukaryota; kingdom Viridiplantae; phylum Streptophyta; class Magnoliopsida; order Asparagales; family Amaryllidaceae; genus Agapanthus; species Agapanthus africanus. The sequence continues at coordinate 333,507,226 of CM057350.1, read as the reverse complement.
ACCACATCCGACGCCTCTGCATCCGATCCTAGAAATGTGCACAAGTAAATAAGAGAATAAATATATAATTGGTCGCGGACACAACCAACACAAGTCAACCACGCGCACTAACTAAACGCGTACGCACTTGGTGCACGAAACGCGCCGCGACAACGCCACAAACTACAACTAGGGTCACTAAACATGAAAACCACCAAAACTAGTAGCCATTCGTACCAATTGCGCAATTCACAAAACTCAAAATATTATATGAAATAGGTGGTTAACCCACAAAACCTCAAACTAAATTCAAATCGATTTCTGTCAAAAACCTAGTAAGCATAAATTCCCATTTTATTTCAAAACTTGATGTTTTAACCAATCTAGTGGCCACATTGCTCAATTAATATCTCAATTAGGTCACACCAATATTAATTATATTTTAAACTCACCTCTTTACCTTAATCACAAAAATCTAGTTTGCAAAATGGCTTAATTAGGACAAATTAAATGTTACAATTAGCAAACTAGCAACTAGGTTAGGTTTTGCAAAACTCAAGATGTTAAACTAAACATCACAACCATAATCCAATAATCAAAACCATAATTTTAAATCAAAACCTTCTCTTTAGATTTCTAACTTTCAATTAAACCCATAATTAAACGCCTAATTAGCTTGGATTGAAGTAATTAACTAACCAATTAACCATAAGGTTAGAATTTATACCTAACAATTTGTAGATCTCACAAGCAAACATAGCCCTCCAAATTAGCTTCTTTTCACCAAGAACCATACGAGAGTAGCCAAGGAATAATGGGTAAAGCTTGGATTGGGAGTTTGTGAGGTTTTATTTGGATTTTTGATGAATATGTGAGGATTTTTAAAAGGAATGAGGTGGGGGGATTTGGGGAGGGCTGCTGTAGGAATGGGGAGGGGGGCTCAGCAAAGAATAATGAGAGGGAGAGAGAGTGTGAGGGTAAGCCAAGTCAACAAAAGTCCACACCTCAAAGTTACCCCATACCTCTTTTCTTTATTAGTTTCTTTTCTTTTCTTTTCTTTTCTTTTCTTTTCAACACCTTTCAAGTGGGAAATTGTGGGGAGGGGGCTGCTGAATTCAGGCACTTTAAGGAAGAGGGTGAGGGTGTGTGTGTGTGTGTGTGAGGAACACCAAGTAACATGCAACCATACCCTAAGTCAACAAGCCCAAACCTCAATTCTATTTAATCTATTTTCACAATTTAAGCCTTTTTATTTTATATTTTCTAAAACTATCTTGACAACTTCTTTTTATTTCAAAAACATGTTATATTTTGGTTTAATGTGTCATGATGCACAAAACTTGTATTAACCCATTTTAATATTTAATTATCACTAATTAAATGTATTAGTGAAATCTTAAAATAATATTAAAAATAATAATTAAGGAGAATATTTAAGTAAACTAGAAATTTACAGGTGACCAATTAAATACCAAATACTAGCAATTACATAGCTAGAATAGGTATATTTAAGTCTATATTGAAAAATAATTATACCTTGGTTTTTACGGAAAACAGCAGTTATTTTACCGATTATCCGAACTTTCACCTAAACAATTTTCAAAACGTTACAATCTTCTCCTCTTAAAGAAATTCGGTCCCCGAATTTAAATTTAAAACACCCCCAAATACTAAAACATTTCAGCAAAGCACTCAAATCGGCGAGGCTCCAAAATCTTAAATACTGAAAACACATCTCAGCGCAATGCATGCGCATGAAAACGAGTATATAACTTAAAATCAAAACTCCATCAAGCATCACGCAATCATCGGAGTCATGGTGAAAATATCAATGTCAAAGTCCAATACGAAAACCAACATGATATACTCAAAACTATAACATATACGTAGTATGCATCATTGATAACTCATCAAAACATCTGAAAAGAAATGCATGCCAGACCTTTTTCAAGTCACTATGCGATGCGCGTACCACAGCATAAGTAGCGGACGTTTATTGTAGAAAAATAACTATATATATACATGTATATCCTTTGTTTATCACACACGTCCCGCCGTTTTGAAAATAATCTAGAAGGGTTTCCTTTGTAAAATATTTCGTGTCATCTCGGAAACATAGGAAAATATTGAGACCGAAACTCCTTTTCGGAAATCTCTTCGGTAACTATCGATGCATGCAAAACACCTAGGTACTGTTCTCAGAACAGTCCTGCTCGGTTACTAACCAAATAGTAATATCATAAAAAACGTGCTGCTCAAAGGAAATCATACTCAATAGTACATGTAATAATGCCACGTGCGTCTGGTGTGCACAGAAATCGAAATCATGAATGTGCCATATATGTGCACAGAAATAAAATCTAAGTATAACAAGTGTGCACGGAAACACGTATCAAGGGCAACGGGTGTGCCTAACAACAATATCAGGTGCATCTGATATGCACGAACACTACTACAAATAGGGGTTGCCCCTACGGATTAACCCGTAGGGGCAAACCACTGCCCCTACGGATATATTCGTAGGGGTAAGAAAATAACCTGTAGGTGCAAACACCGTAGGTGCAAGTTGAAGCCCTGAACTTGCCCCTACGGATAAAAACCTGCCCCTATGGATTTCACTGTAGGTCCGTTATCCCTTACGGAGTAGGCCGTAGGGGCAAAAACATTATTTTATTTACGTTTTTTTTAAATATATTACTTGTACCTACGGATCATCCGTAGGTCTAAGTCATAGCCCCTACGGATACATGCGTAGGTACATATCCGTAGGGGCAAAATATCAGAAATCCTGATATTTTGCCCCTACGGATAACTCCGTAGGGGCTTTTGTTTGCCCCTACGGATATATCCGTAGGGGCACTCCCAACCCCCTGATACTGAGATCAGAGGGGAAAATATCAGTTAATGCTGATATTTTTCACTACGGTTGAATCCGTAGGGGCAACATATGTACCTACGGATTAATCCGTAGGTACATATTATCTGTTTTTTTTTAAAAAAAGGGCTGCCTGATTTTTTCTCGCCCTGTGCACAATAATATATACATCAATCAAATATAAAATTAATCATCATACAACATATATCGCAGTATTCATAATCACATCTCACACATATAATATACAAAAGAGACCAAAAAACTGAATATGATATAAATATAAACCAATATCAATATCAATATCGTTTCAAAATGTAGTACAATATGTATCATATAAATAAATACATGTTTCAAAAAATAAGAATCAAAAAGCTACCCTAGCTCGGTCCAGCTCCACCTCTGATAAACGCTAGAATCTAGCGCGCCTGCTCCTCGGTCAATAAACCATGCAATTCGGCGCGTGCGGGAGTCTGAGCGGCCTGTGGAGCGGGCGATGTGGTCTGCGCAGCCGCCGTCGAAGTAGTAGCTTGCGGAGCTGCGGCTGCGGTAGTCTGAGTGGGCGGTGGAGCTATAGGAGCTGTCTGCAGAACCGCAGCCGATGTAGTGGCTTGCGGAGCCGCAGCCGAAGGAGATGCATGTGGAGGCTCGGCCGATGTACCCTGTCGCGTCTGGACCTAACGTGTGTAATAAGCGTGTAAGAACTGTGTATTATTCGAATTCGTATTATTATCAAGTTATTTCGAAACCCCATTTAGATATCTTGTTTGGAAAACCGTTGTTTATTTTAATTAAATATGTATGTATGATTAATCAAACCTAAGTCTACAACCAAATAAGCTCAGGCTACGTACTAATTATGGATATGTTGATATCTATAATATGACATGATATTTTACTATAAAGTAGTATACATACCAGCATCTCCTTCAACTCCTGAACGGTGGCCCTCAAGCTCTCCAGTTCCTGCTGGACACGTCGCTCACTAGAGACGGGGGAAGTAACCGCCGGGGTGGAGTCTAACCTCATATGGGCCCTGCTAGGGCCCAGTCCCCGGCCTCTCTCCCAACCTCCGTGGTGCCCTCCGTGTGCGGCGTCCAGGACTGGGGTCAGCAGCCTCGGATCGTTTTGTCCGGTAAAATCAATCCCCGGGGCCTCGGCCTGCTCAACCACCCGCTCCTATACCCACATTAAGCAGTAAAGTATAAGTATAAAATTTAAATTTGAACCGTCCAAAACTAAAATTTCAAATATAGGTAGAATAAATATTAACACTTACGCAATACTCCTGGGTAGCGACGTCGGGATATAGAAGCTCGCCCGTGGCGGGATCTGTCGATGTGCCGTGGACGGCAAGATATGCGGACAGCACGCTCGGTGTACCACCTTGCGCCACGGTCTGAGCTGTCTGCAATATTAGAAAATAACTCTAAATATTGCAGAATATCACAAAGGTCGGTCTATTGTAATTTACCGATAACTCCATGGCTCGAGTAATATTCCTCGAGCCACCTGTGTAAGTGGGGCGACCCCTCTTCGCCGACATTCTGTTCTCTGTATTCTGAGCGGCCTGTTTCTTCACAACGCATTAACATTTAGTTTTCTAATTAAGGAACACAAAAAAATAAATTATATTCTAAACAATGAATTACATTTAAAATACATACCTGTTTACGTTGGGAGTCGAAATATTCGCACAATAGAGGCCATGTCTCTACGTCGACTCTCGCAAACGCCGGAGTAGATAGGAGGGCCGCTCTCTCTGCCTCGGGGGTCGCCATCCACAGGGAGTAGCAGTCGTCCTTCAGCTCATTCCTGTTGTATCGGACCTTGGTCTGCATGTTCTTCATCAGGCCATTGTACAGAGCATGAAGGTCGAGCACCCTCCCAGGGTGATCAGGGTCGGGTACAGGCTGAAAATCGTAATCCAACTGAAAATACAAAAAAAAAATTGTTATTAGATTGCAAGTGTTAATAATAAATATATTGGATAAATCAAATGAAAATATATATTAATATGTACCCGAGCCTGATCAAAGAAGAGGGCAAATGAGCGTCGGTGCTGCTCGCCCTACTCAACGTGAAGTAGATAGTTCTTCACGAGCCAGCTCTCGTCCCCCATATACCGGCCGAACCACTCGGCATAGCGATAGTCAAGGGTAAAAAAGAAGGGGAATGCTGCCTCCCCCCTAGCTCTGTCAGGCCTCAGCCTATGGGACTGATTCGGGCTTCGAGTCCCCCTCTGGGGATAGGGAGGCCCTGCGTCTGCACGAAATATCAAGACAATCAATATTAAGACACAGTTGTATTAAGAAATCAAGCTTAAATGAAAATTGAAGTGTGATATATACCTCCGGTGACTATCGCACGAGCCTAGGCCCGGGCAGCAGCACGAGCGGGACGATAGTTCCTCCGGTGAGGAACAACCGGGGTCCCGGATGCGGACGCATCCCCTCCAACTAGAAAATAAACATTGACGCTAAATTTCCATGAAGTTAATATTTATTCTATAGAGCATATGTAAAATGAATAAATATTTTATATTTATTCATACTAACCTGCAGACGATGCGGAGGGTATGGAAGCGGCAGGAGTGGCCCCTGCGGAAGATGTGGACGCACCACCTATAATTAGACAATTAAAAATAGATTATATAAGTAATTGCAAAAAGAATGTGTAGATCAATAATATAACGTTCTAAATCAATATGCATGCACTATAGGATATATAAACATACTCGCAGGTGCGGTGGTGTCAACACCTACAGCTAGACAATAAAGAAATCGCTAAGTAAGAGCAAAAGAAATGTGTGTATATTTATGATATAGAATTCTAAATTAATATACATGCACTATATGATATATAAACATACCTGGAGGAGCGGGAGTGGCCTCTGTCCCAGATGTGGACGCATCACCAACAACTAGACAATCAAACATTGACAATATAAGTAATTTTGACATAAACAGGCATGAATATCTGTAATATTACGTTCAAAATGGATATGCGTGCGGTATACCTAGAGGTGTGGCGAAATCCACACGGAATGAGGCATCCGAAGGGGTCTCCGATCTGGGTGCAAGACCGGCCCTCTGAAGCTCCCTACGCAGCTCTCCGGGCGGCAGAACCGCTCTGCCTCTGCCTCTGCATCTGCCGCGGCTGGAGCTCCTGCCGCCCCTCGCTGCTCCCGACATCGTCATCAAATCTAGATAAACGGTTCGTGGACGCATTAGAAAATCATTAAAAGTATTGACTATATATGTATAGAGCGTAAAATGTGAAGTAATAATATAACATTACTGATAACCTTTTTCGTTTCGTGGGCGCATTATACATATCTACTTGGATTTCATCGTCGATGTCATTTCTAACCCACGTAACTTCATGATCGGTCGAAGACAACCCGTCCTTCGAAACAGACGGTCGGAGCAGTTTACACCTTCTCTTTTCTTCGTCCTCATCGCTGTCCTCGAATTCTGGGACATTGTAAACATCTCTGGGTTTCCATCGGCATACAACACTCCATCCCGGATACTTCAAACACTGTGAGTAGTATACTTGGAACGCTTGGTTCGGAAAGATAAATGGATCTTCCTGACCGTAAAATCGAAGTGTGTTCACACTGGTCAATCCATATTCATCTTTCCAAGTCCCAAGATTGCTTCTCCACTTGTCCGTATCGGTTCGCGTATCGTACCAAGTACACTGGAATATATAAAAGGGGTTCTGATCGTCCAGGATACCGGATGCCGAGTATACAATTTAAGTACCCATAATAAATCACACCGTCCGATCCTATCGTCGCAATCCCACTATTCTGAGTGGTTCTAGATGTTTCTATGTCCTTAACTTCGAATTTGTATCCAAGGACACCAAATCCTTTGTAATATGCAACCTCCATACTAGGAAATTGAGCTAAACATCTTGAATCATTCTCAAATGATGCAGACAAGTTCGGATCGTGGATCTAACAAAACAAATTTTACGACAAATACATAACGATACAAGTTTAGATTAAAACTGATAGTAATAAAATGTTATTCGAATAACTTACATGATCTGTGACCCAATCACAAAAATTATCCTGATGATATTTTTCCAATCGTTCTTCGTTCCAATCAGGATGCCCCTCACGTACCTCGTTAAAATGAATTTTGTTTTCGACAAATAATGGTGACATTAATTTTATATCATTTCATACACACACAAACACAGATATAACAATTAATCCAAAAAAACTTACTCTCTAATTTGTTCAAGACATGCGCAATTAAGCAAGATAAACCGGTATATCTTATTGATAAACATAGTATCTACCCTCTTATACTCGGCTTTACCATATGGCCCGTCTTGAATTCTTCGTGGCCGGTTAAGTCTTGTCTCAATGTTCTCGTCCAGATAGCGGGAACAAAATGTGGTTGCTTCATCAAGAAGATAACCTTGCATGATAGAACCCTCTGGTCGATTTTTATTGCATATATACTTCTTAAGAGTGTAGAGGTACCTAATGAAAATATGTTGAATAAATAAATACGGACATACAGGACAACAATAAATTTATAAATTGCGCGAAACGAAAAATTACACGTACCTCTCGACGAGATACATCCATCGATATTGTACCGGTCCGGCTAACTTCGCCTCAGTTGCAAGATGAACCGTCAAGTGTATTATGATATCGAAAAATGACGGTGGGAAAATACGCTCAAACTTGCAAAGTATCAACGCAATAGAATTTTCTAGTTTATCTAGCATCACAACCTCAAGTGTTTTAGCACACAACTCCCTGAAAAAACAACATAGGTCGTTGATTACTAGACTAACCGATTCGGTGAGAGAAGTCCTGAGGGCTAATGTAAGAAGGTGCTCCACGATAACATAGTGATCATGACTTTTCAGCCCATCGATCTTGCCCTTCACAATTTTTATTTTCTTGCTGAATGATCCTGAAAAACCTGTGGGAACTTTCAAATTATGCAACACCTGCAGGAATCTTTTCTTCTCCGGTTGTGACATATGATAAGTGGCATTGGGAAGGACAAACTTGCCCGGTTTACCCGCTACCGATCTAGGGTGCAATTCACTTCTTATTCCCCACTCTTGTAGATCCATCCAAGCATTCAGGTTGTCTTTCGATTTCCCGTCTTTACAAAGAAGCAAGTTAAGTATGTGCTCCGATGCTCCCTTCTCTATATGTATGACGTCCAGACAATGACGCACTAAATTTGTAGACCAGTACGGAAGCTCGAAGAAAATGCTTAACTTGTTCGAAAATGGTGGTTTGACCTGTTTCGTCGGATCCATCCCGAATGTCACATTATTGTAACCATCCCATTTAGTAGCCACGTCCTCTCCGGACAATGGGGATGGGGGTCCAAGAAGCTCTTGATGACCATCAAAGTGAACCGTGTCTAACCTATAGGGATGGTCTGGAGGCAGGAAACGTCGATGGCCGCAATAACAAACATTCCTGCTAAAATTCAAGAATTTCGATATTGTGTGTTCATGGCAATGAGGACATGCTTTGTGACCATGTATGGACCAACCTGATAGCATTCCATACGCAGGAAAGTCATTAATTTTCCACATTAGAGCCGCACGCAGTATGAAGGTTGTATTTGTGTTTGCATCATATGTCATTACACCATCAATGAACAAAGATTTCAACTCCTCGATCAGAGGTCGGAGATAGACGTCAATATTGTTCCCCGGTGAGTTTGGTCCGTCGATAAGAAGAGACATCATAAAGTATGATTGGTCCATAGCCAACCAAGACGACAGATTATAAATTATCATTACAACGGGCCATGTGCTGTGACTTCCAGCCATATAGTTGAATGGGCAGAAGCCATCAGTAGCCAATCCGAGCCGAACATTGCGAGGATCGCTACTGAATATTGCGTGCCTCCTATCGAAATCCTTCCATGCCGGTGAATCTCTTGGATGGCTCATTTTTCCATCTTCACTTGGAGGAGCACGGTGAAGCCAAATCATTGCCTCGGTTGTTTTCTTGCACCTGAATAGCCTCTTTAGCCTCTGTGTTATAGGAAAGTATCATGCTATCTTGACAGGTATATCAGGCTTCTTATCAGAATCTTTCGGTTTATACCTAGTCTCTCCGCATGTTGGACACTCTTTCAAATCTGAATTCTCTTTCCGGTACAACACGCAATTTTTAGGACATGCTTGAATCTTCTCGCACTTTAGACCCAAATCAGGCATCATCTTCTGGGCTCCGTACCAGCTGTCGGGCATGTTATTTCCAGGAGGCATAGAATCTTTCAAGAACGAAAGAAGCATTGTGAATGAATTGTTGCTCCATCCATTTAGGCACTTAATCTGGAAAAGCTGGACGAACCATGAGAGGGTGGAATACTTCGCATTCTCATAAATTGGTTTCCTAGCATCATTCATGAAATTTTCATATTTATCCGCACGCGGTCCTTGACCGGAAGGAATGTCATCTTCGGTACGAATAGATTCACCTAAGGCAGCCTCTACAATATCCTCCATTTCTTCTGATGGAAATAAATTACCGTCTTCTCCTTCTGCCGCATTACCGAATTCTTCTTCTTCTCCTGCCGCATTATCGTGTTCTCCTTCTTCTTCTGCCGCAGTACTGCATTCTTCTCCTTCCCCGTGATATTTCCAAGTTGTATAAAGTCTAGTAAACCCATATTTTACAGTATGAAGCTCTGCCAATTCTACCTTTTGCCAGTACTTATTGCCATATCTATCGCACGGACAGAGAATCTTCTCTATTATGATCTTATTATGTGCGCGTGCAAATTCAAGGAAAGCAGCAAATCCTGCGACAAACTTAGGTTGCATACGTTGTTGCCAATCCACATACATCCAGTCCTTAACTCTGACGTACTCATGGGCCATGTTAGACTGTATAACATATAAATTGTAGGTTATGCTGACTATATTGAGAAATATAAGAACGGGATAGTTACTGACAAAGGAGAAAATCCGTGTATATGCTTTGTGTGAGCGTTTGTCGTTGAAAAGAATAAATTATCGCACGTATGTTAACCGATAGACGGGGACTAAGTGGCGCTTTTAGTTTCATATATGAGTATCGATGAGAATATGAAGGTTTCATATTATCATCGAGAATCATATATTGGTTTTAACTTGAACATCTCGAATCACTCTCTCTAATTATGCGTTTTTTGTGTATTCTTATTGTATGTGTGTGTTCCGGCTGTCGGGGGTAGGCTTCTATCCAATTAAGAATGTATAGAGCGAACACCCATCACTTGTGCTTTCAACCGTTTCGAGTAAATTTCGGTAGCACCTCCCCGCTGTTCTCCGAATACACTGTAATAGAATAGATAATCATTTCAAAGCTGTGAAACAACGTTGAAATGAACATCTAATCTATCTTTGTACATGGAAAACCAGCGGAAAGGTACCGACGAAATATCTCGAAATGGATGAAAACACAAGTGAATGAAGGCGTTTGCTTTATACATTCTTAACTTGTCCACACGGGACAAATCTATGGGTTACCATACGATTGAATTTTCTCGTCGCGTAGACTATACGACGGTTGTTAGTATCGAGATATACCGTCCGATATTTAACAACCTTCGTATAGTTCTATGTCATGACGAACATCGCACGTATGTTAACCGATAGACGGGGACTAAGTGGCGCTTTTAGTTTCATATATGAGTATCGATGAGAATATGAAGGTTTCATATTATCATCGAGTATCATATATTCGTTTTAACTTGAACATCTCGAATCACTCTCTAATTATGCGTTTGTTGTGTATTCTTGTTGTATGTGTGTGTTCCGGCTGTCGGGGGTAGGCTTCTATCCCATTAAGAATGTATAGAGCGAACACCCATCACTTGTGCTTTCAACCGTTTCGAGTAAATTTCGGCAGCACCTCCCCGCTGTTCTCCGAGTACACTGTAATATAATAGATAATCATTTCAAAGCTGTGAAACAACGTTGAAATGAACATCTAATCTATCTTTGTACACGGAGAACCAGCGGAAAGGTACCGACGAAATATCTCGAAACGGATGAAAACACAAGTGAATGAAGGCGTTTGCTTTATACATTCTTAACTTGTCCACACGGGACAAATCTATGGGTTACCATACGATTGAATTTTATCGTCGCTTAGACTATACGACGGTTGTTAGTATCGAGCTATACCGTCCGATATTTAACAACCTTCGTATAGTTCTATGTCACGACGAATATCGCACGTATGTTAACCGATAGACGGGGACTAAGTGGCGCTTTTAGTTTCATATATGTCTATCGATGAGAATATGAAGGTTTCATATTATCATCGAGTATCATATATTGGTTTTAACTTGAACATCTCGAACCACTCTCTAATGATGCGTTTGTTGTACATTCGTGTTGTATGTGTAACATGATTTTAAACCATTGAGATCAAGATTGATAGAACTGATCATCCTACATTGCAATGGCATTCATCTACCAAAAACTATTATTGCAATGGCATTCATCTATAACAATCAACAATTAAAACTACAAATGTAGGATACTGATATCATAAAGCGTTATACGCAACATATGAATTCACATGACTGAAACATGCATCAAAAAATATGTTCATCCAAAAGAAAGGCCACTGTCAACAAATATAGACAAAGAATTATTATATTAACTATGAAACATATTAGAAAAAGGATAGAAGTTAAAGATGTTAATAACATGATGATAATCAAAACAGTTGCGTACAGATGCTAAAACCGAATATGTGACACGATATTCTTGTAAAGATAGACATGTATTAAAAGAGGAGACGCCCAAGTAAAATCCATAACTAAATCCCTATCTTGCCCTTCCTTTTCTTCAAATCAGAAATGTGTCTTTTTTTTTGCAATTATATATAGCTAAAACAAAGAAGGTCCTACAATTCTAAGCATTTCCAATTACAACGGCCCATCCTCAAAATCCAGAATCTTACGAGCATCTTATGCAATTAGCAAACATATTCAACCGAAAACACCGTCAAAATTTCCACCAGACTACAAATCCTTTGCATACTCAAACCCCAACCAGATCAAATTAAGGGACTACTCAGACCCACAGTTTAAATCAACCAAAAATATCCAAAATCAGACACGAGGTCTTTGGATACCTACCAAATGCCAGGTCCCATGACTCCAAAAACAAAACCCCAACATGCCCAACGGCTAAAAGTTCCACAAAACAGTCTCCGTTTCCAAGAAAATTTGAGAATGACAAATAAAATTATTAACTAAACTGGGCTTTACCCACATTATTAGTCCAGTTTCCAACACCTTCTCAAACTAGACACATTTTCCTCTTATGATCATCATCAACATTTCAATTAACGAGCTTAATGCTAATTACAATGGAAATTAATTTAGACCCTGAAATCCAAAACCCCAACCCTAATCCTAACCCTAACCCCAACCCCAACAGCAACCCCCTGCCGAACCCCAACCCTAACCGCAGCCCCAGCCCCAGCCCCAGCCCTAACCCTAACGCTAACTGCAGCCCGAGCCCGAGCCCTAACCCCAACCACAGCCCTAGCTGCAGCCCGAGCCCCAGCCGCAGCCCGAGCCCCAGCCCCAACCCTAGCCCCAGCCCCAGCCACAACCTTAGCCCCAGCCCGCAGCCCCAGCCCCAGCCCCAATCAAAAATTTGAGTAATTGAAAATTTCCTTACATGTGCAGAGGCGACGACGAGAACGGAGATGAGCCGGCGCTGGCGACGATGAAAGCAGGCGGTGGCTATGACGAATCAGCGGTGCTAGCGACGACGAGAACGACGATCGATCGACGGGAACGAGGGTTTGGGAATTTTTTCTTCGCGCGAGAATTAGGAATAATGAGCGTAGGGATCGATCTGAGCTTTTAACTTAAATCCCTATTTAGATGCCCCTACGGATAAGTCCGTAGGTTCTTGGTTTGCGGCTCCGTAGGGGCAAACAACAATTTAAGATTTAATAATTTTTAAATAAATATGTAAGGACCGTAGGGGCAACCTTTTGGCCCTACGGATTAATCCGTAGGGCCAAACTAAAATTGCCCGTACGGATGTCGTTATCCGTAGGGGCAACCCTCTATTTTAGTATTGGAAAGTCCCGATTTAGTGCATCTGGTGTGCACCAAAATCGCATCGAGCGTGCCAGGTATGCGCAAGAATCCAAATCAAGTGCGCAAGGTGCACGAACAAATATCAAATATCACAATCGAAAACGACGGTATACAACATACATCAATCCAAATCAGGTATATCGTGGTATAAAATCTCACAACCCCGTGCATCAGCGTGCACAAAATTGAATCAAAGTACTTAAAGTGCAAGAAAACTACACCGAAGGCACAAGTCAAATCACATACATACCATAGGCATGAAATCAAAATCAAACATCTCGAACGATATCAAATCGAAGTCGAGTGCAATTATGGTGCACAAAATCTTAATCATACAAATAAATCGCCCAAAATACCGAAATCCAAAATAACGGACAGGTGACATTCGAATCACCAAATCGCAAATCGTAAACACTGTCGTCAATGTGTCCTTCCTTCAAAGTCGAGAAGGTGTCGGTTCATCCAAAGCGAGCAGAGCAAGATATCTACTTGCCTCCTGTTCATGGCCTGGCGCCTGGTGCCCTTAGGCTCTCGTCTCTCACTGCGAATTGCTAGTTACATAGCTTCTCGACTCAACGGCCCAATATGGAACGATGACGGAAACAGTTCCGCTCTGGCACATTCTTTAAAGATCTCTGGCCAACTATCATGGTCACTCATAACATGTCTCGTCGATGCTGCCGAACTCTGTCCTATTGGGTGTGCGTAATACGACCGATCCAGGGTCCAAGTCTTCTCGTTTAGTATTTCCAGAAAGATCTTGTCGGGGTCTCTCCCAATCTCGTTTCGGCTGAACTGCCCGGAAGTTATCACCCTTTACTAAATCCATTTCTTGTTCCGGAACAGCTGCAAACTCATTACGACTTCTTAAAAAAGGTATATTCATATTTAACGCCTCTGCATGCGTATCACATCTCTGATGTCAACGGAGTGGAACGCCATCTCGTCAAAATCTCGTACGAACCTCTTACTCCACTTTTCTCTAATGTCGACTGATTCGAACTCATCTCTTCGTAGCTGTATGGATTGCGCTACAACGGCTATACTCTTATCTAGAGTCTCCCAAGTAATGTATCCCGTCACATGATATCCGGACGACGTTAAACCTTGCGATCGATTCAATAAAGTCCTATAATTCCCCGAGAGCTCAACACTTGAGCACGGTTTAATAATATCCAGTACATGCCACAGTACCTATGGACCAGCCGTAGAAGGGCAGACCCAAGCCTCATTAATGGCACCGTGGAACTGCAGTAAACCCTAAGGTTCAAAAGCGGTTCCATGGTCACTATGTCGAGTTAGAGTTTCATTCTTCTAGATGGTTCACAGAATTACTTGCATGTTTTTCCGAATACCTTAAACTTGGAAAATGGGTTTCTGACATTCGTTCGTTTCTATCGACTCTCAACGTACCTGCGTGAAGTCTTCTCTAGCTAAAATCAATCAATCTGATGACCTCGCATCGGGGTATGCAAACGAACCACATGTCCTAGTCATTCATTCATGCGTGACTAGCGATCTTCTATCACATCTCTAAGTACAACTCGTGCTGCAATAGCTTCAAACATCTGGGGCGATATCTTATCAGTCGCAGCAACAACTGGCTCATTCGTCCGTACGCTGAACAGTGCCTCAATTCTCAAGAATAGACGATACATTAACGACCATCACATTCTAGCCGGCCTCTAGCAGTGGCCCAATCCTCTGGTGCTGATTTGTGTTAGTGTATATGCCCTAGAGGCCATTACTGTATCATACTGGTTTGTATATTACTTAATGGATGCTTGGGATATTCACCTTGTATATACAATCTTGCTCAAAATAGTAGTATGCTACTTGGTTTGTTTCTACTTCAATGTGTACATGTGTTTATTTTTGTATATCGCCTATACACATTAGTAGAGCCCTTAGGATCTTTGCTTGATTACCAGCGATGTGATGGCCGTCACACTAGTGGGGCTGGGTAATCTATAAGCACATCCTTATGCAGGTCCCTGGTCGCAGGACTATCGAGACAGGGCATCGATACTCCGGAGTAGACCAGCGCATGCGCTTCTCATCCCAGTGTGGGAGACGGTCTGTCCCACAGCCGTCAGTACGTCGTACTTGAGATAGTATGCGGGTGCTCGTTAGGTTACGGGTACACTGGACAGGACTCGTCGGGAACTGACTAGTTGGTATTATACCTATCGTCAGTTATCAGTTCCCAGGTGACATGAGTACAGCTTAGTCCGCTGACTTGACACTGTCACTTCGCCTCGGGTGTGTTCCCACTGTACTTTGATCACTACCCTACCACGGCTCAAAGGAGTCGTGCAAACAGGCGGTGGTTGGGTGCAGTCCCGAAGCACTTGGAGGCAGTGACGGTTAGACAGGATTCGTCTCTCCCGGTATTGGGGGTTGACATCGCGCTGTGTCTAGGAGAGCCATTACACGAGTAGTCCCTGGCCAGGGCAAACGAGATATACTGGTAGGTTTCCAGTGTTATCTCAGGGTGTATTGGGCTTCACTCCGGCACGACTTGTACCGCTATTGGGGGACTGACGTTTACCGCCCCCTAGGCCCGCCATGCGATGTATCAGACGAACAGACCGGACTGTATGGAGAATGTCACACTCAGGCTCAGTAGGAGTTCAGATGGGTTTCGCCTCGTCGGTCTTCTTGTCGGCATTACCTGGGGACCGTTACGCACAGCTAGTGCCGCTTGCGGTCTGTGGTTAAACCCACTGCCAGCGTAGTGTCGAGTCTTTAGAGTCCCACACAGAAAGCTTTTCGCCTTTAGGCAAAAGAGTAGAGGTCGCATGGTATTGCGACAGGTCGCATGGTTTTGCGACAGGGTTCGGTCACATCCGTGCACTTGTGCACGTACAGTGTCCGGACAGTTTACACTAGCGGGCTTTGGTTTAAGCCAGATCCTAGTGTACCTTATGGGATTGGATTTATCCAGTTTGCATTCGTGTTCCTCGGAACGCGGATGCGGGTGTGTATGCACAGTTGACAGGGAGGCACAGACAGCGGATTCTCATTAGGGTTGTTGACAGTTGACCGTTGACTTACAATTTGCACGTTCAAGAAATTTTAGTAAAAGCAATCCATCAAACGCTCATAGTGCGAAAAACGCAATAAAACGACACATCTATGCAATCGTGTGTCACCGGAATTACGCTCTGGTCAGTCCTCGTCCAAGACGAGCTCATATTGACCACAACTCTAGCCGCAGCTCTCTCTGCCTATGCAATCATGGTAACAAAACCACCAACCGATATCGATGAGGATAGATCATATGAACGAATAAAATATGGTGTAAAGAAAGGTACATCATAAGGCTTCTTAAGCGGAGTAGCGTATCGTAAGTATGTCGCAGAACATACATACAGTACGTCACTCTACTTAAGTCACCTACTCCATCAACCAAGGTCAACCTACGCGACGAAAGTTCGGGTCTAATACCCCCTCGACCAAGTCTAAGTTCTGTAAGGTCAAACCTAGGTTCTGAATATATATATATACGCCTTAGACTCCGCATAGTCAAACCTACACTGGAACCAAGGTTAAACCTAGCGCTCTGATACCAACTTTATCACGACGCGAAATAGCACGTGACTGGCGCTTGAATCGTGTGAAGTCTATAGGACCCCACCTAACTCAAGTAAGCCAAAAGCCCAGAAATCTAAACCATTTTTAAAGAAGAAGTGAAGGAAAACTTGTTTAAAGCAAGTGGTTTGAATAAAATAAGTAGCATTAAACATTTAAAAGCAACATCATATTTTCCCGAAAATTTCGGCAGAGTCTCCTTTGTAAATACTGGCCCCAAACGGGTACAAACAGGAATATATATAATGATGAATAAAAGCATCCCCACGCGGGAGGTAGCTCTTCGCCAATTGGCGGAAACAACCACACAAGCAAGATAATATACAACGCCGAAGGGCAAGGATCGAAACTCAGAATGAACCCAACATCATCAAGGAAACCAGAAAACCATAATAATAGAAGCGCGCGACTCAAAGGTCGAAAGAATAAACAACTGGTCTTCTAAGTCTATCAAATAATACAAGTCTGGTTGATGGAGTTACTAGATACAACTGAAATATTTACAAATACTACGGTGGTCACGATACAAGTGAACCCACCTATCAAAGCAATCACCTGGATGGAAGTAGTTTGTCAGCAAGACGAAACAAAACCTGTACGGCAAAACCTGCAAGAAACTGTGGCACAACGGGGGTGAGTTGCCAACTCGTGAGTAGAAAACATCACCGAGAAGAAATCGCATGTATGGCTCTCTCCTAGGTCATACAATAAAATATCAATATATAACCTGAAGCATCTAAATAATGGCAAGGATAAACATCTATATATAAGTGTAAAACCAAGTGCTCGTGTCAGTGCCTCAGGTAACAACACATCATATATATGATGTACGAATACATTAAGAATGGAAACAGAATGCATCTTGAATAAGAAAACTGTTTTCCTATCTCAGTGAGATTTCTGTATAAAACCGAAATATCATCAATGAAATCAACAGCGAATCCGTGTCAAGTATCGACACAAAACATATATCCCAATATCTCAATATCTTGGGCTCCGGCAATCCAGACTGGCCAATATCATAAAATCTCAATATCTCAATGTCTCAATATCTCGGGCTCCGGCAATCCGGACTGGCCCTGGGCTCCGGCAATCTGGACTTGCCCATATAATTAAATCTCACGACTACGTCGGTATCCTCCGGATATCCGCCGCTTCATAAATAACCGGTCGGTAGTGCTCCCCTGCCAGGCTCAACGCCATCATCTGCGACCATCTTGCTCCGAGGTACCGCACCTGGTCCACCATGCACCCGCAGACGGTTCATCTTTCTCCTCGAATCAGGTGTATGATACCGCTCAAGAGCCGAGAAAACTCATGGTGGACACATCTCATATCATATCACGAGAAAACCGTAAATTTCTATTTTTAAAAATAATAATGAGTTTATAAAATCCTTGCAGTTTCTCCAAATCCAGAAATCTCATGAAAATCCAAAATCCCATTCTCTAGAGTAAATAAACACTGAATTACCGGCATAAAGCCCCATAATATTGCATGACAATGAATATGTATACATGCACGGGTATATATATAAAGAATGCAATATCTAAACTAGCACAGTAATGATATATCGGAACTATCAGCTAACAAGCGATATCAATAAAGTAATATTGTCTAAAGTGTACATGACATGGCAATTACCGATGATGATGTGTGTGAGCCGAAAAGCAAGTGTTCGTGGACATACGCATCATCGGTAATAGTGCTGGTGTCCTGACAACATATGTTCATATTAGCAAAAGAAACTACATGTATAAGCATGCAATGCTATAAGAACAACATGAATATACAGAAAAAGATGTAATAACCGTAACATATAAGAATATACATTTATATAAACGAGTCATACAGTTTTGGCATTTGAAATGGCACGAATCGTGGTTTTTAGAAAATAGGGGCTACAGTGTTTTTAAGAAAGGTAAGTCCTTTGAAATATCCATAGTATCCCTCGGCATGTTTTTAAAATACTCACGATTCGTTAGCTTTGAAAATAAGTATGACTCGAGCCCAGTCTAACACCTACCTGATAAACTACAGGACTTAACTAAGAGACTAATCGAAAGGGTAAGGAAATCCAGCTAAGTCTGAGTCGATATATCTAGTAGTCGGCGATTCCGCCTCAATAGCGTCGCGTACGATACAATATATAATATGACATCCTCAATCAAGAGTGCGGATCAAGTCATCATATTTATACTTCGTACGGTAAAATCCATCGTACGGCATCCCGAATCGGGGTACGGGCCAACTATCACATATACCTCAATATACATATGGTATCATCATCATAATCTCATGAACTAGGGGTACTGATCTAAAGTCTAGTACATTCCGATACCACCAACATATATCCGCATGTGTATAAAAACACATCGCCCAACGATCCACTCATATATCATGTCGTATATCATAACACGACCCAATTCACATCACCGATCTCACGGCATCATGCCTAATCACATCGACTCATCTCCAAGTATCATATATTATCCTCATCATCCGTGTATACGTATGTGTGTGTGTCTATATATATGTGTGTGTGTGTGTGTGTGTGTGTGTGTGTGTGTGCACGCGCACCAACGCATCCGCATATATATACATATAAACGTATACACCCAAAACCATGCCACGTGTGTGCATGTGTGTGTGTGAACCTTTACCCTAGGGTTTCGCGACTAAGAAATTACACTATAAACCCTATCTTACAATTTCACTATAACTAACCCGTCAACACCTAAACCCTATCTTTATAATAATTTATTTCTCACAATACACATATTTATATATATATATTTATATAACGTATTCGTATACTATACTATGAAACTGCGGGGGTGCTATACGCCATCCACCCGACTTCCCCCGTAGATATACATCTACTTACCTGGACGCCTCGTCTAATCTGCTCCGATTTCCGCTCTGTCCTTTTCGCGCCACATCCGACGCCTCTGCACCCGATCCTAGAAACGTGCACAAGTAAATAAGAGAATCAATATATAATTGGTCGTGGACACAACCAACACCAGTCAACCACGCGCACTAACTAAACGCGCACGCACTTGGTGCACGAAACGCGCCGCGACAACGTCACAAACTACAACTAGGGTCACTAAACGTGAAAACCACCAAAACTAGTACCCATTCGTACCAATTGCGCAATTCACAAAACTCAAAATATTATATGAAATAGGTGGTTAACCAACAAAACCTCAAACTAAAATCAAATCGATTTCTTTCAAAAACCTAGTAAGCATAAATTCCCATTTTATTTCAAAACTTGATGTTTTAACCAATTTAGTGGCCACATTGCTCAATTAATATCTCAATTAAATCACACCAATATTAATTATATTTTAAACTCATCTCTTTACCTTAATCATAAAAATCTAGTTTGAAAAATGGCTTAATTAGGACAAATTAAATGTTACAATTAGTAAACTAGCAACTAGGTTAGGTTTTGCAAAACTCAAGATGTTAAACTAAACATCACAACCATAATCCAATAATCAAAACCCTAATTTTAAATCAAAACCTTCTCTTTAGATTTCTAACTTTCAATTAAACCCACAATAAAACGCCTAATTAGCTTGGATTGAAGTAATTAACTAACCAATTAAACATAAGGTTAGAATTTATACCGAACAATTTATAGATCCCACAAGCAAACTTAGCCCTCCAAATTAGCTTCTTTTCACCAAGATCCATACTAGAGTAGCCAAGAAATAATGGGTAAAGCTTGGATTTGGAGTTTGTGAGGTTTTATTTGGATTTTTTATGAATATGTGAGGATTTTTGAGAGGAATGAGGTGGGGGGATTTAGGGAGGGCTGCTGCAGGAATGGGGAGAGGGGGCTCAACCAAGAATAATGAGAGGGAGAGAGAGAATGTGAGGGTAAGCCAAGTCAACAAAAGTCCACACCTCAAAGTTACCGCATACCTCTTTTCTTAATTAGTTTCTTTTCTTTTCTTTTCTTTTCAATGTTAGTTATATGTATGCCCTAGAGGCCATTACTGTACATACGATGTATATTGTAGTGGATGCTTGGACATATATAGGGAGGACTTTCTTGCTCGACATGATAGTATGCTATCTGGTTACTCTTTATCTTAACATGTACTCTGATTGTCTCTATGTTACATGTTGATAAAGTCCTTAGGATGAGTACTTGACTACCAGGACTATGATGCAGATCATACTAGTGGGGACAATGTAGTCACCAAGTACATCCTTCAAATGTTCCTAGTCGTGGGAGTACCGAGATAGGACATCGATACTCCAGTGTAGACTAGCGTATGCGCTTCTTGACCTATATGATGGGCGATGGATGATCTCATATCCATTAGTGTTTGACATCAGAGAAGGTATACGGGCGCTCAGTGGAGACTGGGTATACTGGACGGACTCACCGAGAACTGTCAGATGGTATTATACCTCACGTTAGATGGCAGTTCTCTGGTGACACTGGTACAGGTTAGTCTGTAGACCCGAGTTCGTCATAGAGTCTTGTGTGATTCCCACTGTGCTTTGATTTCCATCATAGCATGTCCAAGAGGGTCTGCAAAAAGGTGGCTTTTGGGTACAGTCCCGAATCACATGGAGGCAATGAGCGATAGGAGGGGTTTCGTCTCTCCCGGTATAGGGAGTTGATGTTGCGCTGTGTTCGATTGGCTATAACTGGAAATCCCTGGCCATGATTGTTGAGATTTACTGGTAAGTGTTATCAGTAGTTTCTCAAACTGTTATGGACCTCATATCGATACGACTTATCAAGCTACTGGAGTCTGACGTTTACCACCCTTAGGCGAGATATGCGACATATCAGATGAAGAGACCGGATTGTACGGGAGTGTTACTGATTGGATTCGCAGGAGAATATACAGGCTTGCTTGTTGATCTTCTGATCGCTCAATAACTGGGTGGTTGTTACGTTTAGCTGACCGCTTTAGCTTGTGGGTGTTTGATATGATCATCACCTACTGCCCGTGTATTGATGATTCTTTAGAGTCCTACACAGAGGTTTTCTGGCTCAGGCAAAATGGAGTAGGAGCACATATGTGATATGTACGGGACCGAGAACAATACGTGTATATGATACCGTATTAGATTCTCGCGATATGTGATATCGGCCGGGTATATATGTTATAGCCGGGTCACCGGATCAAGTGTTGATTCGATGAACTGATACAGATTATATTAGTCGGTTATTTGTGAAATAGCCAGATTATCGAATCAAGTGTTGATTCGATAATTTAATGTATAATTATATATTTGATATATTAAATTGCATTAACTAGTATAAGCTCACTTAAAAGTTCTTTTTCTCACTCGGGTAATACATTAATATATATGTGATATATGTTAATTGTATTATTTTATTTTGGTACAATAAATATTATATATGTGATATATAATATTGTAACAAGTTAAGATTACAAATGCAACATGTTTTGTGGAGTTTAAACATGGTTAGGGTTTGGATTAGGGTTAAGTTTTCTTGAAGCTTCTAGAAGCTTTGTTTTTGTTTTTAAGCAAAGATATTTTGTAAAGATATTTTGTTGATATTTATTAACCAAACCCAAACCCTTTACCATAGTTAATTCTCTACATGGGTTAATTCTTCATTCTTAACCCATGGTTGCATTTCTAACCTTATACAAGTTTCCATTATTCATCACAAATGAAATGGTTCTTCTTCTTCCTCTTGATAAAAGCTTTCTAGCTTTTTGACATGTGATAATAATGAGTGAGAAATTGAAAAAAAATGAGAGTTAAATTCCTACTTCATCATCCTCATCTATTCTTGCAACTTAGATTAGGGTGTTTGCTTTGCTAATACTTGATTAGCAAACAAGAGCTTGGGTTTGAGTTTCTTCAAGGTAGATCATTTTTGTTATTGAAGATCGAAAGCAAGATTGTATCTTTCTCTTCATGGATCCTCTCTAGAGTCCGGGTACTCGATGATCGCAGCGAAGGGACCTCAACACGGAGCTTTAGAAGTGAAAGAATGGACTACAAAGGTTGTAATCCCAAACTCTTAGAAGTAAAGTTGTTTACTTGCTTTTTATTTTGCCTAATCTCTAGTCTAAGATCTTGGTTAGGGTTGTTCGGCACATTAAAAATTTGATTTTGGCATGGTTGATGCCTTGTAGAACCTTGTTCTAGTGCCTAGTAGCCCTACAGTGGTATTAGAGACAAGCTAGAGTTTTAGGCGAAGTCTAGACGAACTTTAAAGTCCGATCGAACCCCGAAACGTTGCAATACACCCCCTCTCTAGAAATTTTTTAAAATGTTGATTGTTTCTGTATTAAAAATACTCAGAAAATTAAGCAGGGAATTCTAATGATTACTGTGAAAAACGAACCAGTAATCCCCTCAAGTCGCCGCAGAACCGCGGCAATACCATGTCTTGCGCGGCGGTTCCGCGGCCGAACTTAGGTATTAGGGTTAGATTTTACACAGTAACATCCGTAGGTATTTCTACATGCTTCTGGGAATTTTTAATATTACTCAAGTGTTGAGTTTTCTAGAGATCTTTTGTATTCGTTGATTCGATCGGAAAGTTTAACTTCATTTAAGTTTTTCCGGGTAATTTAGGACGTGTTAAAAAGTTCGAACGGATATCAATAACTCATTTTTTCCTCTGCCGGAAAATTTCCAAGTTTTGGATTTTTTCCTTAATTAAAGAACATTCATAGTCGTGCAAGTAACGCGGTGGACCCCCTAGAAGAACACAAACCTTAACTCGATTATGTGACCGTCTGAACCATCTCTAAACCTTAGGGTTTGGGGCAGTACGGCGTTGCCACATGTGAGGCGTTGGTTTGACCCTTCTATGGCTGGACCATTGGTACTGTGGCATGCGATGGATATTTTTTGAACTTCGCTCAAATGTTGAGCTATTTGGGAAATCTTGGGTGTTTGTTTATTCGGTCGGAAAGTTTAACATTGTCTATTTATCTTGGATGTGATACAATATTTGGAATCCACAAGTAGTTATGAGATAACTAATTTGAATGTTATAAATCTAGCAGTTTAGTCTCATTTGATCGGTTGCCACAGGATTTTGATGTGATCAAAAGTCCGTCGCAATCACGTAGCGTATGCGGATACTCGCCGGTAAACTTAATAGATAGCCATGCCCTATAGCCCCGACCAAGTGACTATAGGAGAACCCCATCGCCAAAAGCATCCGTTCGGGTGCTCGCGGCAGCGGTGTTCCGCTTTAGTGCACTTCGTCGACGGCATCCGGGGGTGTGGACGTCTACTAAAGTTTGCGACGAGCATTCAATCAGGATGTCGGGAATCTTGTTGAATTGCCCGACTTGATATTGAAAAGTGTTTTCGAGATCGAGACTAAAATGCAGGGTTTATAATTGTTAGGCATGCGATGTCTAAGGAATTCATTTGGTTAGGCATGAGATGTCTAAGTAGGTTGCGGATTCCAACTGTTGTAGTTTTACACTTTCTTTTCTGTGACCGTAAGTGTAATATGTGGTGTATCGCCGGTTTCGTTGTTATACATCAACGACAATTGGGATACGCATATTTACTTATGTTGCTAACATGTGATGTTATGTGTTGCTGTGATATGTTATATTGGATCGTCTTGTTCTGAATAGCCGGGGGTTTTATGTGAGATGAGAGTTTTTCATTTTCATTCATGTAAAATTCGTTGTATGTAATATTATTTTATTAGGGCACTTCCTGGTTGAGGATGATGTCACCATTGTATATTATTTACTTTTCCGCATTAGGTAGACCCAAGGCGGGGAGCACAAGTAACCGGGTTCTAGGGTCCAGTGGGAGACCATCTCGAGGAGTTGAGACCGGGTCTCCTAACCCTAGAATTGGCAGTGTTGCTTTCCGCTCTCGTAGGGGTCTAGGGATGTGGGTTTGGCTATTCATTGCGACCGTGTAATCCGTGTTTTATGCAGGCTCGATATAAAACACGGACGTCTTAGTATATCCAATATTTCATAAGTTATCTTCTGCCGCAATGTTCTGTGATGAGATCATATTACTTCCTGAGACGAATGTTTATATTATATATATGAGATATATGTTATATTGCTGATTTCGTTTCAAATGTGATGCTTGTGAAGCATAATAAAATGGGACTTCATTAATGAGATTAATGATACTAAAAGAAACCTAAAGATGTTGTAGAAACATGTCTCAAAAACAGATAGCTCTAGTTCTTACTTTGCATAGCGGTATTCCTTATAGAATATCCAGCACCTTATTCTATAAGGAAAGAGCCGAGATCCCTTCACTGGGAGTGACCTCTTTAGCGAAACTAGCAGATGCTACAAACTCAGTTTGTCTTTTGATTGTTTTTCTATTTTTTGTTTTGCATAGTGATATTTGTGAAATATCCTGCACCTTATTCGATGAGAAAAGAGCCGAGATCCCTTCACCGGGAGTGACCTCTTTAGCAAAACTAGAAAAGGCCTTAAAACATTCCATTAAAAATCACTCGATTCTACAACGATATCAAGTTCATTACGCAAAGGGTTTTCTAAAAAAAACCTGTCGTAGCCCTCCGTCATTTCAGATAAGTACTTCATAGTATTCATGCTGCGTTTGTTGACCTTGTCAAGGCGTAGTGTGCGGTAGCTATTTATGCTTATCTATAAAAGCATATGATGCGATTGAGTTAAAGTAGTCGTGTGACTTTGTTGAACTTGTCAAGGGTCATGCGGGTGGGTTTAATTCAATCGGGAAATGACGGGTTGAACTTGACTTGCGGTCTATGATTTGTTGACCTTGTCAAGGTCATAGATCGCTCGGGGCAAAATATTATCGGGGATTTCAAGTGTTGAAATTTGCAATGAGATTGCATACATTCTATGAGATAGTTGGATCTCGATACCCGCTGTGAGTAAGAGTTACTCCTGAGAGAGTTATACTCATTACAATTAGCCGATCGAGTAGGTGTCTAGAAAGGTGTTAACGGGGTTACTCCCCTGGGAAAACGAGGTTTATTTTAATTAGGTCCATGCGAAAGAACGGGGAACCTCCCTCAAAGTACCGGCACTGGCTGAAAGATTGGCGAACTTGTAGAGTGTAATTAATCCCGGCTAGTCTTTCCTTTTAGGGTTTGAAGGAAGATTTGACTAAAACGGTGGGAGACATCCTGATTAGATATATTAATAACGAATCTAATTTTGCAAGAGCATACGCTGAGTGTTTTCTTCTATCTCTCTCCAGGTAGCGACCATGTTACGCCTTAATCAAGATAATAATAAGGATGTATTGACCGAACCCGCTTGTTATACTGCGCTAAGGAACGTTGGTCCTGCTCCAACTTATAATTGTTATAAGACAGAGCAGGAAATAAGGGATTACCAGAATTCCCGTGCCGCCCAAACGAAGAAAGTACATGATGATGCATCATCTTCGGGTATGTTCATTACAGAGAACTGTTTCTTAGTATCCTATACGTCCTGGGTATGAGATACCGGATCAGGATCCCGCAAATGTAATCTGTTACATGGTCTACAGATAGGTAGAGAACTGAGAACGGGTGATAAGTTTCAAGAGTTGGAAATGATGCAAGTGTTGCAGCCAAGTCTGTTGGCAGTTATCACCCGTATTACCAGAATGCATTGATTCTGAACGAATGTTATTAGATACCGAACCTGATATACAACATCATATCCTTCTTTACTAATAAAGAGACTGATAGGATATGATTTTGTATTGTTGGATAATGTTTTGAACATTTCCTATATCAAGAGTTGATCGGTTCAGGCACGTTATCTAAAAGCATAGACGTTCTAAATCAAACCACAGTTCTTAACGTACAGAACGCACACAAGAGGAAGAGTTCAGAAATGAACGAATCCTTCTTGAGGTATTGTAGATTAGGTCATATCAATGCGACCCGACTAGCTAAAGTTACATAAAGATGCATATTTAAATTGGTTTGGATTTACATCTTGTAAAACTTGCCAGTCATGTCACAAAGATAAGATGACCACAGCTCCGTTTATTGGAAACAGAGAAGAGTTAGTGAACTCTTGGGATTGATACATGATGATGTATGATAGTCCCATGTCTACATATGCCAGGACAGGTTCTTTGTACTTCATTACATTCACTGATGATCTCTCAAGATTCAGACATATGTTCCTATAGAAACACAAGTCCGAAACTTTTGAGAAAATCACAGAATATAAGTTAGAAGTAGAGAACCAAAAACGGGTATAAGTATTATGTCCTTTGATGTGATCAAGGAGGAGAATACTTGAGCACGGAATTCCTGGACTATTCTAAAGGAGAATGAGATTCTCTCTCAACATTACTCCTCCGTATACACCACAACACGTCGGTGTATCGGGGCGGAGCAATTACACCCTATATGATATGGTGTGCTCTATGATGAGTACTACTGAGTAGCCTATTTTCTTTTGGGTTTATGCACTTAAGAAGCTGCATACCTATTGAATAGGGTTCCAACCAAATCAGATGCCTACCACTCCATATGTGATATGGTATGGGAAGAGCCCATCTCTTAAGGAAGTTAAGATTTAGGGTTGTCCAGCCTATGTCAAAAGCAAAATCCGGACAAGCTCGAGGCAAGGTCAAATCTGTGGAAGTTTGTTGGATATCCCAAGCATTCGTAAGGGAATATGTTCTACCACACCGAGGAACAAAAGTTGTTTTATTTATCGGCATACCACTTTTTGAGAAAAAGAGAATTTCTTGTGAAGAAATTGGTGGTCATGAGGTAGAACTGGAAGTAGTTCCAGCTAAAACAAACTACAGCTGATGATTTGGTAGAACCGGAGGATTTAATAGTTTCCAATGAACCTCAATCTCTCCGCCGATCTGGTAGGGTTCCTCATCCACCTGAGAGATTCTTGGGTTTCTTTATGACAGTGGGAGCAAGGATTGCATCATGAGATGATGACCCAACTAGTTTTCGAGCAGGCCATCAGGAGTGGGGACTCTGTGAGAATGGCTGGATGCTTAGCGATCTGAGATGGAATCCTTACACACCAACAAAGTATGGACTTTGGTTGCTTTATCTGAAGGGTTAAATCCCCATCAAGAGCAAGTATATCTTGAGAAGATTACTTGGTGTACATGGAAAAGTTGAGACTTTCAAAGCTATGCTTAAGTCCATCCAGATCCTACTTGCCACTGCTACATACCATGACTACGATATCTGGCGGTTGGGTATCATGACTGCTTTTCTAAATGATGATTTAGAAGAGAGCGTCTATAAGTACACAGCCAGAGGGCTTCGTAGACAGTGGGAGCAGCGGAAACGTGTGCAAGATGTTTTATGAGATAAATCAGGCATCGCGGAGTTGGAACGTCTTTTTTGATGTAGTAGTCAAAGAGTTTGACTTCATCAAAATGGTAGATGAACCTTGTATATACAAAAAGGTAGTAGGGAGTATGATGGTGATCCTCGTATATTAGTGGATGACATACTCTTGATAGGGAACGAGTTTCCTATGCTACGCTCGGTCAATCTTCTCTTATCACAAAGATTCTCTATATAGGATCAAGGTGATACCTCCTTAATCTTGGGTTATGGATCTATGGAATAGATCTAATTGGATGTTAGGATTCTCACTAGTTGTAGTGAGATGGTTTCAATCGATCCTAGGGAGAATCACTGGAAAGGTTCCAGGGTGATAAGGACGACTGAATGTCAGTCGCAGGCATTGTCTTTACCCTCAGTGGAGGGACGGTATGTTGGAAGAGTTCCAAGCTAGATACCGTGACTTACTAGACGATTAAAGGCAAGATATATCGTTACCAAGGATGCTACCAAAGAGGCAGTCTGGATATATATGAGTTCATGAGATGAATCTCGTTCCTACGAACCCCTGTCCCATTTGTGATCCAGACATATTCTTAGGCAGTATCACCCGATCATAGAGATGGTTGATCTCCAGGTAGATCGAGGTTAGGAGAGTAGACACAGAGGACAACAGCGCGGATCTACTCACAAAAGCCTATTTCCCAGTAGAGACTTTTATGGGATGGTTGTGTTAGTGTATATGCCCTAGAGGCCATTACTGTATCATACTAGTTTGTATATTACTTAATGGAAGCTTGGGATATTCACAGTTGTATAAACAATCTTGCTCAAAATGGTAGTATGCTACTTGGTTTGTTTCTACTTTAATGTGTACATGTGTTTATTTTATTATATCACCTATACGCATTAGTGGAGCCCTTAGGATCTTTGCTTGATTACCAGCGTTGTGATGGCAGTCACACTCGTGGGGGCTGGGTAATCCATAAGCACATCCTTATACAGGTCCCTAGTCGCAGGACTATCGAGACAGGGCATCGATACTCCGGAGTAGACTAGCGTATGCGCTTCTCATCCCAGCAGGGGAGACGGACTGTCCCACAGCCGTCAGTATGTCGTACCTGAGATAGTATGCGGGTGCTCGTTAGGTTACGAGTACACTGGACAGGACTCGTCGGGAACTGATTGGTTGGTATTATACCTATCGTCAGTTATCAGTTCCCAGGTGACATGAGTATAGCTTAGTCCGCTGACTTGACACTGTCACTTCGCCTCGAGTGTGTTCCCACTGTACTTTGATTACTACCCAACCACGGCTCAAAGGAGTCGTGCAAACAGGTAGTAGTTGGGTGCAGTCCCGAAACACTTGGAGGCAGTGACAGTTAGACAGAATTTGTCTCTCCCGGTATTGGGGGTTGACATCGCGCTGTGTCTAGGAGAGCCATTACACGAGTAGTCCCTGGCCAGGGCAAGCGAGATATACTGGTAGGCTTCCAGTGTTATCTCAGGGTGTTCTGGGCTTCACTCAGACACGACTTGTACCGCTATTAGGGGACTGACGTTTACCGCCCCCTAGGCCCGCCATGCGATGTATCAGACGAACAGACCAGACTGTACGGAGATTGTCACATTCAGGCTCAGTAGGAGTTCAGATGGGTTTCACCTCGTCAGTCTTCTTGTCGGCATCTACCTGTGGGCCGTTACGCATAGCTAGTGCCTCTTGCGGTCTGTGGTTAAACCCACTGCCAGCGTAGTGTCGAGTCTTTAGAGTCCCACACTGAAAGCTATTCGCCTTTAGGCAAAAGAGTAGAGGTTGCATAGTTTTGCGACAGGTCGCATGGATTTGCGACAGGGTTCGGTCACATCCGTACACTTGTGCACGTTTAGTATCCGGACAATTAACACTAGCAGGCTTTGGTTTAAGCCAGATCCTTGTGTACGTTTTGGGATTGGTTTTATCTCGTATGTATTCGTG
Source organism: Agapanthus africanus (assembly GCA_030015575.1). Lineage (NCBI taxonomy): Eukaryota > Viridiplantae > Streptophyta > Magnoliopsida > Asparagales > Amaryllidaceae > Agapanthus > Agapanthus africanus. The sequence goes on along the minus strand of CM057350.1, from coordinate 333,477,401 downwards.
TTCCTTGGAACGCGGATGCGGGTGTGTATGCACAGTTGACAGAGAGAAAGAGGTAGAGAATTCTCATTGGGGTTGTTGACTGTTGACTGTTGACCATTGACTTTTTGCTAAACCCTAATGAGAATAAGAAATATGATTAGCAATAATATTAATTAAGTATTATAGTGACATGGTTGTTGAGGGGTTGACTTTGTTGACTTGTTGACTTTGTTGACCGGTTGACTTGGTTGGACTAGTTGACCATCATCATTACAATGGTTGTCATTTTCATGCAAAGACTTTTGCTTACTTGTTGTGGTTTGCAAAATGAGTGCATGAAAATGATATTGCCTTTGATATGATATGAACCATCACATAATACTTGATTAACATTATGGCTCATGATGACTTTGGATTATGAGAGCCAAGAGAGAAAAGTCTTGCTCATTCTCTCATTTCCTCTCTCTCTCTCTCTTGCTTGAGCTCTCCCTCTTTCTCTTGCTCTCTCTCTCTTTCTCTAGTCTATGGTTCACTTGTCTCATGTGTTGAGAAGCAAGAACCATAGAGAAAAATCCCAACACACTCTCCTCTACTCACTCTAGTTCACAAGGTTTACCAAACCGAGTGAACTAGTTTCTTCATAGTTTGTAGAAGAAGCCAAAGGTAGAAGCTTTCGGGTGGATCGATCTTCGGCGCAAGGAGACGACGGGGTGAAGCCGATCCGTACACCATCAAGTGTAGAAGACGAAGGAGTTCAAGAAAGAAAGGTATAACCCCCTAACCGAGTAGTTAACAACTCCTAGTTAGGTTGTTAGGTAGATAGTTCAACAAAGATCAGTTTTGAGTCCATGTTACCGCCTCTTGAAAAATCGTTTTTCATCATTTCCGCAAGCCCGTAAGTACCGGGAGAGGTAGCATGGACTTACAGTGGTATCAGAGCTTAGTTAAACTCTATCTAACATGTTAGCAAAGTAACTAGAAGATTGATCAAAGAAAAAGTCGCGAAACGAACCCGAAATATCAAGTTTCTGCCGAATTTTTTTCTGCTCAAAAAATGATAAATTTTATCTTAAAAATCGGCTCAGGCTTTTTGTTAAACACCCAAGAAATTTGGACCAACGAACCGATCAAAGCGCCGCGGAAACGCGGCTGGAGCACGCTCCCGCCGCGGTTCCGCGGCCGTGTTGACTCGGCCGTGGTGCAAATTTAGTGCAGTGTGTTTCTGCGGTTGTTTTGGGATTTTTAAAATATGTTTTTTCTGCCCAGATTTTCCAGAAAGAAAATTTGTGTTTGGGGCCTAAAAATCCGTATTTTTGATCGAACTTCTAAAGACTTAAGCTGACGGGTATATATATCTGTGATGTGATATTTGTATTGAACGTCTGCTAATCGCTATATGTCGATTAGTGGGGGTTATACAAATCTGTGATCTGTAATATTGCTGGTATGTGTATATGAATTCATTGGATTGTCGCGGGTGAATAGCCGGGGGGTTGTGAGACGAGAGTTTTCTTTTCTTTCAATTCATGTAAATTTGTAAATTGATGTAATATTATTTGTATGGCCGCACAACCGGGTCAGGGTTGTAGCCGTCATTGTATAATTTCTTTTTACTGTTTTTGCTCCTAGGATAGACCTATGGAGGGGGTGCACAAACTACCGGGTATCTCGAAGTGCCGAGTGGCCTACTCACGGTGTTGAGGGAGGTTGCTCCGCTTCGGGTACTTGGCGGGTAGTTTGCCGCACCCGTAGGGATCTTGGGTGGGGTAATGGCTATTCACCGCGACCGTGTAATCTGCTTTTCGTTACAGGCTCGTACGAATTGCGGATTCCTAGTATATCCAATGTATTCATCTGTGATCTGAAATGGCTATCATTGCAATATATATCTATATATGATATTATTTAGGCGTTGCTTATGTTTTACAGCCGCGCTAGCCCAGCCCCCGCTCTGTCGTTAGTTAAGTAACCTAACGGGTAATGACGGGGCCCCGTGGCGAATGCGAATGGCATAAGCGTACGTCATATTTTGGTTGTTTTCTACAATGGTAGGATTAAATGATGGGACGCATTAAAAGAACTAATGCAAGAAAATAAACCAAGTAAAAGTCGTTGGAACACTTTCGAAAAACCACTCGGTTCTTTTCAAAACCAACTTTTAAATGTGGAGCTTGAGACACTCCTTTTAAAAGCTATCTCGTTCCATCGATTATATCAAGTTCAATACGTTCACGGTTTACCCAAAACCATTCGTAGCCCTCCATCATTTCAGTTAAATATTCGGTAGTATTCAAGCTATATATTTTGACCTCACGCCAAGGCATAGTGATTGGTAGCTGCCGGATATTTATCTGTTGCATAGATAGAATACGTTGGTTTGGGACAGCCGTACTGCCATTTTGGCCTACGTCAAGGGTAGGTACGGGTGGGTTCAAATCAACCTGGATAATGATGGGTAGAACTTGACATGTGACTTATGACATTTTGACCTCACGCCAAGGTCATAAGAGCATGGGGCAAAAATCCACATCGGGAGTTTCATAAGTACTGAAACTTGCTAGAGTTGCATACCATTTGGAGTGTGATGATTCTGGTAGGATTCCTTCAGTTTCGTCACGCGATGATATTTGGATCCCGATCCTACTGTGAGTATATGCTACTCCTCGGGAAATTTCTCACTAAACGATCAATGCTATAAACCTAGTAGGTGTCTAGAAAGGTGTTAGCGGGGCTACGCCCTCAGGGAAAAGAGGTTCTTAAATTAAGGAACTTCGCGAAAGCGTTGGAAAACCTCCCTCGAAGTATCGACACTAGCCTGGCTGAACGGTTAAGCAAGTATTGTGCGGTAAGATTGATCCTGACTAATTCTTCCTTTTTGGTTTGAGGAGGGATTCGAGAAACAGTGGGAGCCATCCTGTTTAGACAAACTAAAAACCACTCTAAACTTGCAAGAGCATCATGCTGAGTGTTTCTTTTCTCTCTCCTAATTGCAGCGACCAATCGACATGACTGGACGTAAGTTATTACTAGATAAAAACATACTGACATGGCCAAACTACAAAGATTAGCTTAGGAATATCAAGATGGCAATCACTTATGACAAGTTGGGGTATCTTCTTACCACCAAAGCTCCCCCTGTCCCAGGTCCCAAAACCAGCGTCGTAGATAAGGAAATCTATAAGACCTGGGAAATCGACTGCGCGAAGGCCAAGTGCTTCGTGCTTGCCTCTATGGACAACGAACATCAGAGGAGGCACGAGAATATGGACCTTGAATCCATATTTCTCCATACAAAAGAACTGTATGGAGAGCAATCTCGTATCGCCAGATACGAAGTGTCGAAGAAGTTATTTTCGGCAAGATTGGCCGTCGGATCATCGGTAGCGGAACACGTGCTTAAGATGATTGGCTACATAAAGGAGCTCGCGGACATTGGGACCACGTTGGAGAATGAGCTCTATACGGACTTGATTCTCCAGTCCCTTCCTTCCACTTACGCCCAGTTTATCCTTAACATCAACTTGCAAGAAAAGAAAGTTGAACTTTCAGAACTCCTCAACATGCTGAGGAGCGCAAAGGGCACCCTACAGAAAGGTAGGGAAACATCCACTTTGTTTGTAGGAGGATCTTCCTCTTCTAGGTCCAAGGCGAAAGCCAAGGGAAAGAAGAAGAAAGCCCCCGCCAAACCAAGGGGCGGTGTTAGCAAAGTGGATACGAAGGGAAAGGCAAAAGCAACAAAGAAAGTAGGGAAGATTGTGGATAAAGAAGAATGCTTTTACTGTCATAAGAGTGGGCACTGGAACAAAGATTGTAGGGCTTTGAAGGCCAGAACATAGGATCTGAAGCAATTTGCGGCTTCAGCTTCAGGTGTATATGTTATTGAAAACTGTCCATCAATAAACTCTACTTCCTAGGTATTGGATACCGGATCAGGATCTCATATCTATAATTCTTTGCAGGCGTTGAGAAACCGTAGGTTTTTGAAGGCAGGTGACATGACCCTCAAAGTTGCAAACGGAGCTAGCATGGATGCTAAGGCCGTGCGGGACTATCACCTGGTAATGTAAGATGGACATGTTTTGGTTTTGCGTAATTGATTTTTTGTACTCAACGCAACTTGTAATATCATTTCTGTATCTTTGGTTTCTAAAGAAGGTTATGAATTTGCGTTTGTAAGCAATGTTGTAAACATTCACCTTAATCAAGTTCTGATTGGGTCAGGTACATTGAGCAATGGTATGTACGTATTAAACCAACCACAGATTTTCAATGTCCAGAATACACACAAAAGAAAGTCTCCAGAAATCAATCAGACTTTCTTATGGCATTGTAGACTGGGTCACATCAATGAGAGAAGATTGACTAATTTACATACAGAAGGATATTTGGATCCATTCCAATATCAATCATATGCAACTTGTCAATCCTGTCTCAAAGGAAAGATGACAAAGACTCCGTTCACTGGACACGGAGTAAGAGCGAGTGAGCTCTTGGGACTCGTACACAGCGAAGTGTGCGGTCCAATGTCTACACATGCGCGAAGCGGTTTTTCTTATTTCATTACTTTTACGGATGATTTTTCAAGGTTCGGACATGTCTTCTTAATGAAACATAAGTCCGAAGCCTTTAGAAAATTCCAGGAATATAAGAATGAGGTAGAAAAACAAACCAGCAAAAGTATCAAGACACTGAGATCTGATCGAGGTGGAGAATACTTAAGTGCCGAGTTCCTGGATTACTTAAAAGAGAATGGAATTCTCTCTCAGCTTACTCCTCCATACATTCCGCAACATAACGGTGTATCGGAGAGACGGAACCGAACCCTATTGGATATTGTTCGGTCCATGATGAGTAACGCTGAGTTACCGCGATCATTCTGGGGATATGCGCTAGAATCAGCCGCATACCTTTTGAACCGAGTTCCCACTAAGACTGTGCCTACCACACCATATGAGTTATGGTGTGGGAAGAAACCCTATCTTCAATATCTGAAGATCTGAGGATGTCCAGCTTTTGTCAAAAAGCAGCATGCGGACAAACTCGAAGCACGCTTAGTACTGTGTAAGTTTGTGGGATACCCAAATAACACCAGGGGGTATCTTTTCTACCACGCAGAGGAACAAAAGGTCTTTGTTTCTCGTAATGCCCACTTTCTAGAACACCATTTCTTGGAAAAGGAAATTAGTGGGAGCGCAGTAGAACTGGAAGAAATTCCAGAACCACAGACTATTACTGAAAGCTTAGTAGAACCAGAGGGTTCAAAAGAACAGGACATTCCTACACCGCTCCGCAGGAGTAGTAGGAAGTCTCATCCGCCCGAGAGATACTACGGTTTTCTCATAGACGGGGATAGAGAGGATTGCATCATTGATTATGATGAGCCTACTAGCTTCCAGCAGGCCGTTCAGAGCGTTGACTCGGTAAAATGGCTGGATGCAATGCGGACCGAAATGGAGTCCATGTACACCAACAAAGTATGGACGTTGGACATTGCTCCAGATGGGGTAAAACCCGTAGGATGCAAGTGGATCTTCAAAAGGAAGATTGGTGTAGATGGACAGGTTGAGACCTATAAGGCTAGACTTGTTGCAAAGGGTTTTCGTCAAAGACCTGGTTTGGAATATGACGAAACCTTTTCTCCAGTGGCTATGCTGAAATCCATTCGGATCCTTCTTGCCATTGCTGCCTTCCACGATTATGAGATTTGGCAGATGGACGTAAAGACCGCTTTTCTAAATGGAAATTTAGAGAAGTGTGTCTATATGGACCAGCCAGAGGGTTTCATTCAGAGTGGGAGCAGCGGAAAGGTGTGCCAGTTGCTCAATTCCATCTATGGACTAAAGCAGGCATCGCGGAGTTGGAACATCTGTTTTGATGAGACGGTCAAGGAATTTGGCTTTATCAAAAATCTAGATGAACCATGCATCTATAGTAGATTTGTAGCAAGAACTGTCGTATTCCTCGTTTTATACGTGGATGACATTCTTCTGATAGGAAATGACATTCCTATGCTACAATCTGTCAAAGGGTTCTTGTCACACAGGTTCTCCATGAAAGACCTGGGTGATGCCTCATACATTCTGGGGATCCGGATCTATCGTGACAAATCCAAGAGGATACTGGGACTTTCACAGTCCAGGTACATCGAAACCATACTGAAAAGATTCAGTATGGAAGATTCCAAGCGCGGTAATCTACCAGCTTGTCACGGGATCACCCTCTCCAAAGAGATGTCTCCCAAGACTGATTTGGAAAGGGATCGTATGTCTATTATACCCTACGCTTCTGCGGTAGGCTCTATAATGTATGCGATGTTGTGTACCAGACCAGATGTAGCTTATGCACTGAGTGTGGTAAGGCGGTATCAGTCAAACCCTGGGGAGAAACACTGGATAGCGGTAAAGAACATTCTCAAGTACCTGAGAAGGACTAAGAAGATGTTCTTGGTGTATGGCGGAAAAGACCTCCAGATCGAGGCCTTTGCTGACTCCAGCTTCCAGAGTGACAAGGATGATTCTAAGTCCATGTCGGGTTATGTCTTTACCCTCAATGGAGGGGCGGTGTGTTGGAAGAGTTCCAAACAGGAAACCGTTGCTGACTCGACTATGGAAGCGGAATACATCGCTGTATCTGATGCCGCAAAAGAAGCCATCTGGATGAGGAAGTTCTTGAAAGAACTTCAGGTGGTTCCGTCCATTGTTGATCCAATACCTCTGTATTGCGTCAACAACGGGGCTATAGCTTTAGCGAAGGAACCCAGGTCCCATCAGAAATCCAGATACATCTTGAGGCGGTATCACCTGATCAGGGAGATCGTGGATCGCCAGGAGATCGAGGTTCGGAGGGTTGCTTCAGAAGATAACACTACAGATCCATTCACCAAGGCCTTGCCCCAGACTCAGTTCGAGCGGCTGATCGAGATGATAGGTCTTCGATACGCCAGTACATGGCCTTAGTGCAAGTGGGAGATTGTTAGTGTATATGCCCTAGAGGCCATTACTGTATCATACTAGTTTGTATATTACTTAATGGAAGCTTGGGATATTCACAGTTGTATAAACAATCTTGCTCAAAATGGTAGTATGCTACTTGCTTTGTTTCTACTTTAATGTGTACATGTGTTTATTTTATTATATCACCTATACGCATTAGTGGAGCCCTTAGGATCTTTGCTTGATTACCAGCATTGTGATGGCAGTCACACTCGTGGGGGATGGGTAATCCATAAGCACATCCTTATACAGGTCCCTAGTCGCAGGACTATCGAGACAGGGCATCGATACTCCGGAGTAGACTAGCGTATGCGCTTCTCATCCCAACAGGGGAGACGGTTTGTCCCACAGCCGTCAGTACGTCGTACCTGAGATAGTATGCGGGTGCTCGTTAGGTTACGAGTACACTGGACAGGACTCGTCGGGAACTGATTGGTTGGTATTATACCTATCGTCAGTTATCAGTTCCCAGGTGACATAAGTACAGCTTAGTCCGCTGACTTGACACTGTCACTTCGCCTCGAGTGTGTTCCCACTGTACTTTGATTACTACCCTACCACGGCTCAAAGGAGTCATGCTAACAGGTAGTAGTTGGGTGCAGTCCCGAAGCACTTGGAGGCAATGACGGTTAGACAGGATTCATCTTTCCCGGTATTGGGGGTTGACATCGCGATGTGTCTAGGAGAGCCATTACACGAGTAGTCCCTGGCCAGGGCAAGCAAGATATACTGGTAGACTTCTAGTGTTATCTCAGGGTGTTCTGGGCTTCACTCCGACACGACTTATACCGTTATTAGGGGACTGACGTTTACCGCTCCCCTAGGCCCGCCATATGATGTATCAGACGAACAGACCGGACTGTACGGAGATTGTCACATTCAGGCTCAGTAGGAGTTCAGATGGGTTTCACCTCGTCAGTCTTCTTGTCGGCATCTACCTGGGGGCCGTTACGCACAGCTAGTGCCGCTTGCGGTCTGTGGTTAAACCCACTGCCAGCGTAGTGTCGGGTCTTTAGAGTCCCATACAGAAAGCTATTCGCCTTTAGGCAAAAGAGTAGAGGTCGCATGGTTTTGCGACAGGTCGCATGGATTTGCGACAGGGTTCGGTCACATCCGTACACTTGTGCACGTTTAGTGTCCGGACAGTTAACACTAGCGGGCTTTGGTTTAAGCCAGATCCTGGTGTACGTTTTGGGATTGGTTTTATCTCGTATGTATTCGTGTTCCTCAGAACACGGATGCGGGTGTGTATGCACAGTTGACAGAGAGAAAGAGGCAGAGGATTCTCATTAGGGTTGTTGACTGTTGACTGTTGACTGTTGACTTTTTGCTAAACCCTAATGAGAATAAGAAATATGATTTGTAATAATATTAATTAATTGTTTTAGTGACATGGTTGTTGAAGGGTTGACTTTGTTGACTTGTTAACTTTGTTGACCGGTTGACTATGTTGGACTAGTTGACCATCATCATTACAATGGTTGTCATTTTCATGCAAAGACTTTTGCTTGCTTGTTGTGGTTTGCAAAATGAGTGCATGAAAATGATATTGCCTTTGATATGATATGAACCATCACGTAATACTTGATTAACATTATGGCTCATGATGACTTTGGATTATGAGAGCCAAGAGAGAAAAGTCTTGCTCATTCTCTCATTTCCTCTCTCTCTCTCTTGCTTGAGCTCTCCCTCTTCCTCTTGCTCTCTCTCTTTCTCTAGTCTATGGTTCACTTGTCTCATGTGTTGAGAAGTAAGAACCATAGAGAAAAATCCCAACACACTCTCCTCTACTCACTCTAGTTCACAAGGTTTAGCAAACCGAGTAAACTAGTTTCTTCAAAGTTCGAAGAAGAAGCCAAAGGTAGAAGCTTTCGGGTGGATCGATCTTCGGCGCAAGGAGACGACGGGGTGAAGCCTATCCGTACAACATCAAGTGTAAAAGAAGAAAGAGTTCAAGAAAGAAAGGTATAACCCCCTAACCGAGTAGTTAACAACTCCTTGTTAGGTTGTTAGGTAGATAGTTTAACAAAGATCCGTTTTGAGTCCATGTTACCGCCTCTTGAAAAATCGTTTTTCATCATTTCCGCAAGCCCGTAAGTACCGGGAGGGGTAGCATGGACTTACAGGTTGAGTATGAGATACTTCGACCACAGCTGATTGTTGGGTATGCGATACCACAACAGATGGCCCTAGTGCAAGTGGGAGATTGTTAGTTATATATATGCCCTAGAGGCCAATACTGTACATACGATGTATATTGTAGTGGATGCTTGGACATATATAGGGAGGACTTTCTTGCTCGACATGATAGTATGCTATCTGGTTACTCTTTATCCCAACATGTACTCTGATTGTCTCTATGTTACATGTTGATAAAGTCCTTAGGATGAGTACTTGACTACCAGGACTATGATGCAGATCATACTAGTGGGGACAGTGTAGTCGCCAAGTACATCCTTCAAATGTTCCCAGTCGTGGGAGTAGCGAGACAGGGCATCGATACTCCAGTGTAGACTAGCGTATGCGCTTCTCGACCCATATGATGGGCGATGGATGATCCCATATCTATTGGTGTTTGACATCAAAGAAGGTATACGGGTGCTCAGTGGAGACTGGGTACACTGGACGGACTCGCCGAGAACTCCCAGATGGTATTATACCTTACGTCAGCTAGCAGTTCTCTGGTGACACTGGTACAGGTTAGTCTGTAGACCCGAGATCATCATAGAGTCTTGTGTGATTCACATTGTGCTTTGATTTCCATCATACCACGTCCAAGAGGGCGTGCAAAAAGGTGGCTTTTGGGTACAGTCCCGAATCACATGGAGGCAATGAGCGATAGGAGGGGTTTCGCCTCTCCCGGTATAGGGAGTTGATGTTGCGCTGTGTTCGATTGGCTATAACTGGAAATCCGTTGCCAGAGTTGTTGAGATTTACTGGTAAGTGTTATCAGTAATTTCTCGACCTGTTATGGACCACATATCTATAGGGTTGCTAGGCTTACGCACAAAGGTCTATGAGGCATCAACCATACCCGATTTAAAATTTAGCCGTGCCGAACAACCCAAAGCCGGATCTTTATACTAGAGATTAGGCGAAAACAAGCATGTTAAACATTTTAACACCAAGTGAGACGGATTACAACCTTTGTAGATCCGGTCCTTCACTTCTTAAGCACCGTGTTGAAGTCCCTTCGCTGCGATCATCGTGTTCCGGACTCTCGAGAGGCTCCACGAAGAGAAAGATGTAAGCTTGCTTCCGATCTTCGATAACAAAGATGATCTACCTTGAAGTTTCATTAACACAAACTCTCACTCACTAAATGAAGTGAACACTCTCATCTAAAGTGCAAGGGTAGATGAGGATGATGAAGTAGGGTTTTTGCTCTCATTTGTTTTCTTATTCTCACTCATTTTCATCACAAGAATCAAAACTAGAAAGCTTTGCAAGAAAGAACTCAAGGAAGAAGAAAAATGAATCATGAATTAAATCATTTTGTGATGAATAATGAAAAGAAGATCATGATGAATAATGTAACCATGGTTGACTAAACCCTTGTAGAGATTTAACTAGGGCTAGGGTTTGGGTTGGGTTAAGAATGAGTCATAACAAAATATCTTAACTCAAAACAAAAAGAAACCTTATAGAAGGTTCATGAATGCACTAACCAAAATCAAACCCTAACCTTATTTAATCTCCACTAAAAAAGTTGCATTAGTTATCATATCATGTCACAATATTATATATCACATATATAATATTTATTGTAACAAAATAAAATAATACAATTAACATATATCGCATATATATCAATGTATTACCCGAGTGAGAAAAAGAATCTTTTAGTGAGCTAATATTAGTTAATGTAATTTAAAATATCATATATATTATTATACATTAAATTATCGAATCAACACTTGATCCGACAATCCGGCTATATCGCATATAACCGACTAATATCTCATTTACCGATTCATCGAATCATCACTTGATCCGATGACCCGGCTGATATCAAATATCATGAGAATAGAATACGGTATCACATATCGCATTATCCTCGGTCCTGCACATATCACATATGTGCCCCTACTCCATTTTGCCTGAGTCAAGAAACCTCTGTGTAGGACTCTAAAGAATCGTCAATACGCCGGCAGTAGGTGATGATCATATCAAACACTCACAAGCTGCAAGCGGTCAGCTAAATGTAGCAGCCACCCAGGTATTGAGCGCTCAGAAGATCAACAAGCATGCCTGTACATTCTCCTGTGAATCCAATAAGTAACACTCCCGTACAGTCCGGTCTCGTCGTCTGATATGTCGCATATCTCGCCTAGGGGTGGTATACGTCAGACCACAGTAGCTTGATAAGTCGTGTCGATATGAGGTCTATAACAGTTCGAGAAACAACTGATAACACTGACCAGTAAATCTCAGCAACCCTGGCCAGGGATTTCCAGTTATAGCCAATTGAACACAACACAACATCAACTCCCTATACCGGGAGAGACGAATCCCCTCCTATCGCTCATTGCCTCCATGTGATTCGGGACTGTACCCAAAAGCCACCATTTTGCACGCCCTCTTGGACGTGGAATGATGGAAATCAAAGCACAATGGGAATCTGTAACATTTTGAAAATCGTTTCGGTGAAATTTCCAAAATACGGTAAAATAAGGGGGTTTTCTGTAAAAAGTCAAAATACAAATATCTTTATTATAAAATTAAATATACATATTCTAGCTATGAAATTGCTAGTATTTGGTGTTTATTGAGCCACTGGTGAAATTTCAAATTTTCTGAAAATTTTTCCGAAATTAATTATTTTAATATTATTTTAAGCCGGTAAGAAAATACATTAAATTAGCGATAAATACAAATTTAAATGGGCTAATTTTAATCTTTAAAATCTTGTTGATTAAAATCTAGTTGTAATATAAATTTTTATTATTTTATTTCAAGTTTTAATTGATTTATTTTATGGAAAACAAAAATATAGTTATTTTGAACTAAAACTTGCAAATATGGTATTGTAGGGGGTCTTTTTGCATAGAATTTTTTTGTAAAGTCTCTCACACTCACCCTCACTCCCCTTGGCCGGCCTCACACTATTGTAGCAGCCCAAGAATTTTATTTCCCTCCTTTTGACCTTAAATCATGTGAGAAATGGGTTAAAATAAGGTTTTTATATATAGTAAAGTAGGTGGGGGTATTATGGTAATTTGGGAGGGGCTTTGACTTGGATTCTTTTCCACAACTCCCCCACACCTCTCCCCACTCCCTCCTCAGCCGAAATTCCTGCAATAAACAGCCCCAAAATTTCCCCTCTCATTTTTCTTCTAAACTCATCAAAATTCCATCAAAAATCCATTTAAACTTCACAATTTCAAGCCCATCCTTCATCCATTCTTCTTAACCTTTCTTGCATGGATTTTTGATGCTAGGAGGCCATATTTGGAGTCAAAATTTCTTGCTAGATCTCTAGATCTAGAGGTATAATTCTTACCCATTTAAATTCTTATGGTTAGATTTCTTTAAATGAGTTGTTTTAGTGTTAATATTGGTGCTATTTTCATCTAGGATCTTCAAGAGAATGGTTTGAGTTAAACTAGGGTTTTTAGCACACCATTATTAAGTTAATTATTCTATTTTGCTATCTAGTGTTTTATACAAACCAAATCTAAGAGTTTAACTTGCTTTTTGGGCTTCAAATTAGTGCTAATTTAGTGTTTCATGTATAGTTTGGGTTGGATTTTGTTAGTTATAAAATTCAAGAAAGGGTTTGAATGCAAGTTAGGGTTTTGTGAAATTGGTGTATGGTTGTGTAATGTATTAGGCTCTTATGGCTTGTTAAAACAAAGTTAGTAGCTAGTTGTTAATTGTTAGTTTAAAAATTATGATAATTACGCTAATTTGCTAACTAGCTATTTAAAATTGGTTAAATAATTAGGTTAAAAATGTAATTATGTTTTTATGACATCATTAACATTATTATGAGTGGTTTAATATCTTAGGTTATGCAAAACCAAGCTTAATTGTTGAATTGTGAATTTTGCTTTAAAAGGTGTTAAAAATTGATATTTTTGCAAACTAGGATTTTGGAATTTATGCAAATTGATGAGAATAAATTATAGGAATGGTTTATATGACTTTGTTATAATATTTAGTGAATATTGTGGATGCTAGGTTCGTTTATATATCGAGTTTTGTACTAAAACGGTGATTTGTGCTTGCTAGATTTTCGGAAAAATGACTTTTTAAGTGAAATTGGGGTTTTTGTGAATTTTAAGCTATTTTATATTATAATTAGTGCTTGTAATTGTACAAATGAGTGTGTTAGGAGTTTTCTCGATGGTTTGGCGTTTGTACGCCAACGTCGAGGGTTTTTGGGTCGATTTGTGAAAGCAACCATAGGTTTTGACCTATGTGGGATTCGTGAGTCGTTTTGGTCATGAGTCGGATTTTAATGCGATACGGTGCGTTATGATATGTAGGTACCCCATGTGGACTTCGAGACGACAAGCAAGCGCGTGGCGACGTCGGCACCGGCGAGCGAGGACCAGGTGAGTAGATTTGTATCTACGGGGAGAAGTCGGGTGGATGGCGTATAACACCCCCGCAGTCCGTGGTGGTGTATACGGATGCGTATACACACCAACAATTTATTATATGTTATTTGGGATTAATAACGATGTTTAGGATGGATATTGGTGTGTTGGATTATTTTAGTGTTGCGAACCCTAGGGTAGTGTTGCACTAGACATACACACATACATACTTGTATACATTCCTATTTATATGTGCTCATGGGATTCTTTATAGTTATGTGTTCACATGGGTATGAGACTATGTGTTCACATACGGATTTGAGGATGATACTTGGGATTGAGCTGAGTCGATGAGATTTGTTTTGTGGTTGTGATATCGGTGATATGGCAGGATTCGTACTTGAGGTACGTCCTGGTGTTATAGCGGATCTTGGGACGACGATACGGGTGAATAGTGTTATTAATAAAATGGTCGACATGTGATCGTGATATAAGATATGATATGCTAGGATATTGATACTAGGCCGTATTGGGCGATGTATACCCCTTGATGATGATATGTGCTAATGATATCAGTTTGTACGAGATTGTCGATCAGTAGTCAGATCATGAGTATCTTGAGGATATTAGTATTGTACTAGACATAGGTCAGTACCTTAGACTACAATCTTGAATAAAGAGGATACCAGAGGAATGGCATGAGGAATATGATATTGACCCGTACCCAGATTTGGGGATGCCGTACAACGGATTTACGTACGAGCTATATCTTGATGATTGATCCGTACTCTTGACTTGGGATGTCTAATTGTAGATATGGTATCGGATATGATATTATTGAGGCGGGATCACCGACTAATATATATACAGGTATGTATATGGATCGACTCAGATGTTAGGCGGTTTCCCTACCTGTAGTCCAGCTTGTTAGCTTAGCCCTTTAGTTTAGTTTAATTGTTAGATTAGATTCGATTCTTACCTATTTCAAAAACTAACGAATCGTGGGTATTTTAAAAGACATCCCAAGGGATCCTACGGATACTTCAAAAGACGTATCTTTTCATAAAAACACCGTAGCCCCTATTTTCAAAACCCCATGATTCGTGTTATTTCAAAAGGCACCATTTGTAGGATTTATATTAGATTAATGCAGGTTAGTTACAGTTGCGTCTAGTATTCAGCTCCCGCTTATTATTGTGGTTCGCTTCGCATCGCATACTTATGTTATAATTTCTTATTGCAATGTTGATATCATATTGTTAGGACACCAGCACCATTACCGATGATGCGTATGTACCACGTACACTTACTTGCCGGCTCACACACATCTTCATCGGTAATTGCCATGTCATGTACACCTTAGAAAATATTATTGCTTGACTTAGCTTGTTAGTTAGTAATTTGACATGATATTAGTGTACCTGCCTTATATGCCAGCTTAACATTGTAGTTATTACTTGTCACTTCATGCATACTGTTATTCATTGTTATGCCTATATTCATGGTTTTACATGCTATTGATGATTTGGATTCGGATTTCCATGAAATTTTCTGGATTTGGGGGGAAAATCGCAAAACTTATATAAACCGATTTCCCAATTTTTAAAAAGTAAAAAAAAAGTGCGGTTTTTCCCATGATGTATGAGTCGTCCACCATGAGTTTGCTGATGGATTTCGAGACCCGATTCGAGGAGACGGATGAACCGTTTCGGGTACATGGTGGACCCGGTAAGGTACCCCGGGGCAAGAAGCGCGTGATGATGACGATGTGAGCCTGGCAGGGGAGCACTACCTACCGGTGATTTTACCCGACGCGTCGGATATCCGGAGGATACCGTCGTGGTCTTGAGATGGATGGTAGGAGCCGGTCTGGACTGACGGCGCCCTAGATATTGTGATTGAGACATTGAGATTTCGAGATATTGAGGTACAGAGACTGTGATACAGAGATATCGAGATATTGGGATTACGTTTTATGCCGATGCTAGACACTGTTTTATGATGATTTCATTGTGATACCTCATTTTAAAAATATAAAGAAAATCTCACTAAATTATGAAAACAGTTCTTCATTTACATGTATTTTGTTTCCATGCATTCATACCTCATTCATATGATATATTGCTACCTGAGGCACTGACACGGGCACATGAGATTACACTCGGGTTAGATATTTACCCTAGCCTTGTTATAGGTTGCATGTTATATATATAATTGAGGATATATTATGATCTTTGACCTAGGTTGCGTTATTTATGCGATTTCTTTCCGTAGATGTTTTCCTATTCACGAGTTGGCAACTCACCCCTATTGTGCCACAGTTCTTGCAGGTTTCATTACGGCTTTGCTGGCACTACTTCCATTTCCGGGTGATTTGCTAGTAGGTGGGTTTATTTGTATCGTACCCCCATTATATATCTTGTATATCATTATTCTGTTGTATCTAGAAGTTCCATCAACCAAATATGTATTTATTTGAGATAGAGACCAGTGATGTTTATTCTCTCGACCTTAGAGTTGCGCGTTGTATTTCTGTGGTTTTCTTGTGGTTTTTGAGTTTCCTTTTGAATTTTGATCCTCGCCCTTGGCGTTGTATATTATATTGCTTGTGTGGTTGTGACCGTCGATTGACGAAGAGCTAGCTCCCGCTTAGGGATGCCTTTTTATTGATTTCGTATACTATTCATGTTGTATCCCATTTGGGGGCCAGTATTTACAAAGGAGACTCTGCCGAAATTTTCAGGAAATATTTGATGTTTTTTTAAACGCATAATTCGGCTATGCTATTAAAACTACTTGATTTAAATTGGTTTTCCTTCACTCTACTACTTTTCTTGGTTTGGATTTCTGGGTTTTCGGTTTACTTAGATTACGTATGCCTCGAGACGTTTCGTAGTTTAAGTGCCGGTCATGTTCCGTACTTTCGGGACCTGACAGAATCACACAAGTCTCTATGACAATCTTGGGTCAACAGACTAATCTGTACCAGTGTCACCGAAGAACTGCCATCTGACGTGAGGTATAATACCATCTGGGAGTTCTTGGTGAGTCCGTCCAGTGTACCCAGTCTCTACTGAGCACCCGTACACCATCCTTGATGTCAAACACCAATGGATATGGGATCATCCATCACCCATCATATGGGTCAAGATGCGTATACGCTAGTCTACTCTGGTGTATCGATGCCCTGTCTCGATACACCCTCGACTAGGAACAGTTATAGGATGTACTCATCGACTACCGTGGCCCCACTAGTATGATCTCATCATAGTCCCAGTAGTCGAGTACATATCCTAAGGGCTTTATCAACATGTAACATAGAGACAATCAGAGTATATGTTAAGATAAAGTACAACCAGATAGCATACTATCATGTCGAGCAAGAAAGTCCTCCCTGTATATGTCCAAGCATCCATTACAATATACATCGTATGTACAGTAATGGCCTCTAGGGCATACATATAACTAACAATCTCCCACTTGCACTAGGGCCATCTGTTGTGGTATCGCATACCCAACAATTAGCTGTGGTTGAAGTATCTCATACTCAACCATCCCATAAAAGTCTCTACTGAGAAAAAGGCCTTTGTGAGTGGATCCGCGCTGTTGTCCTCTGTGTCTACTCTCCTAACCTCGATCTCCCTGGAGATCAACCATCTCCATGATCAGGTGATACTGCCTAAGAATTATATCTGGATTTCTGATGGGACGGGGGGTTCCTTGGCATAAGCCACAACTCCATTGTCACACAATGGTAGGAACGAAGTTCATCTCATGAACTTATATATATCCAGACCGCCTCTTTGGTAGCATCCTTGGTAATGATTTATCTTTCCTTTAATCGTCTAGTAAGTCACGGTATCTAGCTTGGAACTCTTCCAACGTACCATCCCTCTACTGAGGGTAAAGACAATGCCTGCGACTGACATTCAGTCGTCCTTATCACCCTGGAACCATTCCAGTGATTCTCCCCAGGATCGATTGATACCATCTCACTACAACTAGTGAGAATCCTAACATCCAATTAGATCTATCTCATAGATCCAAAACCCAGGATTTAGTAGGTATCACGTTGATCCTATATGGAGAATCCTTGTGATAAGCGGAGATTGACCGAGCGTAGTATAGGAAACTCCTTCTCTATCAAGATTATATTATCCACGTGCTCTACGATAATCATCACCATACTCCCTACTACCTTTTTCTATATACATGGTTCATCTACCATTTTGATGAAGTCAAACTCTTTGACTACCACATCAAAACAGATGTTCCAACTCCGCGATGCCTGCTTTATCATATAAAGCATGTTGCACACGTTTCCGCTGCTCCCACTGTCTATGAAGCCCTCTGGCTGTGTACTTATAGACGCTCTCTTCTAAAACATCATTTAGAGAAGCAGTCTTGACACCCAACCGCCAGATATCGTAGTCATGGTATGTAGCAGTGGCAAGTAGGATCTGGATGGACTTAAACATAGCTTTGAAAGTCTCAACTTTTCCATGTACACCAAGTAATCTTGTCAAGATATACTTGCTCCTGATGGGGATTTAACCCTTCAGATAAAGCAACCAAAGTCCATACTTTGTTGGTGTATAAGGATTCCATCTCAGATCACTAAGCATCCAGCCATTCTTACAGAGTCTCACTCCTGATGGCCAGCTCGAAAATAGTTAGGTCATCATCTCATGATGCAATCCCCGCTCCCACTGTCATAGAGAAACCGAAGTATCTCTCAGGTGGATGAGGAATCCTACCAGATCGGCGGAGAGGCTGAGGTTCGTTGGAAACTATTGAATCGTTTGGTTCTACCAAATCATCTGCTGTAGTTTGTATAGCTGGAACTCCTTCCAGTTCAACCTCATGACCACTAATTTCTTCACAAGAAATTCCCTTTCACAAAGGTGGCATGTTGAGAGACAAAACATATTTTGTTCCTCTGTTAGGTAGAAGATATTCCCTTGCGAATGATTGGGATATCCAACAAACTTCTACAGAACTGACTTTGCCTCGAGCTTGTCTGGATTTTGCTTTATAAGCATAGGCCGGACAACCCCAAATCTTAATACACTTAAGAGATGGGCTCTTCCCATTCCATATCATATATGAAGTGGTAGGTAACTGATTTGACTGGAACCCTATTCAATAGGTATGCAGCTTCTCAAGCGCATAACTCCCAAAAGGAAAATAGGAAACTTAGTAGTACTCATCATAGAGCACACCATATCAAATAGGGTATGATTGCTCTGCCCCGATACACCGACATGCTGTGGTGTATACGGAGGAGTAATGCTGAGAGAGAATCTCATTCTCCTTTAGAATAGTCCTGGAATCCCATGCTCAAGTATTCTCCTCCTTGATCTCATCAAAGGACATAACACTTATACCCATTTATGGTTCTCTACTTCTAACTTATATTCTGTGAATATCTCAAAAGCTTCGGACTTTTGTTTCAATAGGAACATATGTCTGAATCTTGAGAGATCATCAGAGAATGTAATGAAGTACAAAGAACCGATCTTGGCATGTGTAGACAGGGGACCTTCATACATCAACATGTATCAATCCCAAGAGTTCACCAACTCTTTCTCTGTTTCCAATAAACAGAGCTATGGTCATCTTATCTTTATGACATGACCGGCAAGTTTCATAAGATGTAAATTCAAACTAATTTTAATACGCATCTAAATGTAACTTGGCTAGTCGGGTCGCATTGATATGACCTAGTCTACAATACCTCAAGAAGGATTCGTTCATTTCTGAACTATTCCTCTTGTGTGTGTTCTGTATACTAAGAACTGTAGTTTGATTTAGAACGTCTATGCTTGTAGATAACGTACCTGAACCGATCAACTCTTGATATAGGAAATGTTCAAAACATTATCCAACAATACAAAATTATATCCTTTCTTTACTAATAAAGAGACTGATATGATGTTGTATATCATATTCGGTATCTAATAACATTCATTCAGAATCAATGTATTCTGGTAATACAGGGTGATAGTGACCAACAGACTTGGCTGCAACACTTGCACCGTTTTTATCTCATGAAACTTATCACCCGTTCTCAGTTCTCTACCTATCTGTAGCCCATGTAACAAATTACATATGTGGGATCCTGATCCGGTATCAAATACCCAGGACGCAAAGGATACTGAGAAACAGTTCTCGGTAATGAACACACCCGAAGATGATGCATCAACATGCACTTTCTTCGTTTGGGCGGCACGGGAATTCTGGTAATCCCCTATTTCCTGCTCTGTCTTATAACAATTATAAGTTGGAGCGGGACCAACGTTCCCTAGCGCAGTATAACAAGCGGGTTCGGTCAATACATCCGTATTATTATCTTGATTAAGGCGTGACATAATCGTAACCAAGAGAGAGAGAGAGAAGAAAACACTCAGCGTGCACTTTTACAAGATTAGATTGGTTATCAATTTATCTAATCAGGATGTCTCCCACTGTTTTAGTCAAATCTTCCTTCAACCCCTAAAAGGAAAAACTAGCTAGGATTAATTACACGCTACAAGTTCGCTAATCTTTCAGCCAGGCCAGTGCCGGTACTTTGAGGGAGGTTCCCCGTGCTTTCGCACGGACCTAATTAAAATAAACCTCGTTTTCCCAGGGGCGTAACCCCGTTGACACCTTTCTAGACACCTACTTGATCGGCTAATTGTAATGTGTAAAACTCTCTCAGGTGTAACTCTTACTCGCAGCGGGTATCGGGATCCAAATATCTCATAGAAGGTATGCAATCTCATTGCAAATTTCAACACTTGAAATTCTCAATAATATTTTACCCCTAGCGTCCTATGACCTTGACGAATGCCAAACCACCCATAGTCCGCTAGTCAAGTTCAACCCGTACATTTCCTGATTGAATTAAACCCACCTGCACGACCCTTGACGAATGCCAAACAACGCCATACGAATACCCTAATTCAATCGTATCGTATGCTAGCAGATAAGCACTAGTTAGCTACCGTACACTACGCCTTGACGAATGCCAAACTACCGCAGCACGAATACTAAGTAGTACTTATCTGAAATGACGGAGGGCTACGACAGGTTTTTAAGAAAACCCTTTGCGTAATGAACTTGATATCGTTGTAGAATCGAGTGATTTTAAATGGAATGTTTTTGAGGCCTTTTCTAGTTTTGCTAAAGAGGCCACTCCCGGTGAAGGGATCGTTGGCTCTTCCCTCATCGAATAAGGTGCAGGATATTTCACAAATACCACTATGCAAAGCAAGAACTATAGAAACAATCAAAAGACAAACCGAATTTGTAGCATCTGCTAGTTTCACTAAAGAGCTCACTCTCGGTGAAGGAATCTCGGCTCTTTCCTTATCGAATAAGGTGCTGGATGTTCTACAAGGAACACCACTATGCAAAGCAAGAACTAGCGCTACCAGTTTTTAAACAAGTTTCTACAACATCTTTAGGTTTCTTTTAGTTTCAGTAATCTCATTAATGAAGTCCCATTTTATTACGCTTTACAAGCATCACATTTGAAACGAAATCTGCAATATAACATATATCTCATATATATAATATAAACATTCGTCTCAGGCAGTAATATGATCTCATCACAGAACATTGCAGCAGAAGAACATATATGAAATATTGGATATACTAGGACGTCCGTGTTTTAATATGAGCCTGTATAAAACACGGATTCCACGGTCGCGATGAATAGCCAAACCCACATCCCTAGACCCCTACGAGAGCGGCAAGCAACACTACCAATTCTAGGGTTAGGAGACCCGGTCTTGACTCCTCGAGATGGTCTCCCACTGGACCCTAGAACCCGGTTACTTGCGCTCCCCGCCTTGGGTCTACCTAATGCGGAAAAGTAAATAATATACAATGGTGACATCATCCTCAGCCCGGAAGTGCCATAATAAAAGAATATTACATACAAATGAATTTTACTTGAATTAAAAAGAAAAACTCTCATCTCACATAAAAACCCCGGCTATTCAAAAATGCGACGATCCAATATAACATATCATAGCAACACATAATATCTCATATCATCAACGTAAGCAAGTATGCGTATCCCGATTGTCATTGATGTATAGCAACGAAGCCGGCGATACACCACATACTACGCTTACGGTCACAGAAAAGAAAGTGTAAAACTACAACAGTTGGAATCCGCAACCTCCTTAGACATCGCATGCCTAACCAAATGAATTTCTTAGACATCGCATGCCTAACAATTATAAACCCCGTATTTTAGTCTCATTATCGAAAACTCTTTTCAATATCAAGTCGGGCAATTCAACAAGATTCCCGACATCCTGATCGAATGCTCGTCGCAAACTTTAGTAGACGGCCGCACCTCCGGATACCGTCGACGAAGTGCACTAAGGCGGAACACCGCTGCCGCGAGCACCCGAACGGATGCTTTTGGCGATGGGGTTCTCCTACAGTCACTTGATCGGGCTATGGGGCATGGCTATCTATTAAGTTTACCCGACGAGTATCCGCGTACGCTACGTGCTTGCGACAGACTTTTGATCGCATCAAAATCCCGTGGCAACCGATCAATTGAGACTAAACTACTAGATTTATAACATTCAAATTAGTTATCTCATAACTACCTGTGGATTCCAAATATTGTATTACATTCCAGATAAATAGACAATGTTAAACTTTCCGATTGAATAATCAAACACCTAAGATTTCCCAAATAGCTCAACACTTGAGCGGAATTCAAAAAAGTATCCATCACATGCCACAGTACCGATGGTCCAGCCGTAGAAGGATCAACCCAACGCCTCACATGTGGCACGCCGTACTGCCACAAACCGTAAGGTTTAGAGGCAGTTCAAGATGGTCACATAATCGAGTTAAGGTTTGTGTTCTTCTAGAGGGTCCACCGCGTTACTTGCATGATTTTCCGGAAGTTTCAAACTCGAGAAAAAATCCAACTTTTGAAAAAATTTCCGATAGGGGAAAAAGTGAGTTATTGATATCCGTTCGAACTTTTTAACAGTTTCTAAAATTATCCGGAAAAAAGTTAAACGAAGTTAAATTATCCGATCGAATCAATGAGTCCCCAATACAACCCAGAAAACTCAATACTTGAGTGGAATTAAAAATTTCCCAGAAGAATCAGGAAGTTGGTACTGAAGTTACTGTACAAAACCCTAACGCTAATTCTACTGTTCCGCCGCGGAACCGCCGCGCAAGCAAGGTATTGCCGCGATTCCACGGCGCTTTAGTGGAATTAAGATGACGTATTTCACAGTAATTCCTAAAATACCCTGCTGATTTTTTTGAGTATTTTTAATATGAAAAAATCAACATTTTTAAAAAATATCCAGAGAAGGGTCCGTGTCGGGGTTTCGTGGTTCGATTGGACTTTAAACTTCACCTAGACTTCGCTTAAAGCTCTAGCTTGGCTCTGATACCGCTGTAGGGTTGCTAGGCACACGCATAAGGGTCTACGAGGCATCAACCATGCCTGATTTAAAATTTAGCCGTGCCGAACAACCCAAAGTCAGATCTTTATACTAAAGATTAGGCGAAAACAAGCATGTTAAACATTTTAACACTAAGTGAGAGGGATTACAACCTTTGTAGATCCGGTCCTTCACTTCTTAAGCTCCGTGTTGAAGTCCCTTCGCTGCGATCATCGTGTTCCGGACTCTCGAGAGGCTCCACGAAGAGAAAGATGCAAGCTTGCTTCCGATCTTCGATAACAAAGATGATCTACCTTGAAGTTTCATTAACACAAGCTCTTGTAAGTCCGCGGGGGCGCCCCGGCCGTCGAACCGACGCCGGAAACGCGGAAACAAAAACTTTCAAAAACTATTGAACCGGCACCACCGCGCACTTTTCACCCGGATCGGGCCATTAACCTAGCAACTAGCAAATTAGAAAAGAGTAGAGAAGCTATACCAAACGATCCGTGTCCTTCGGTCTTCGTCTCCACGTAGCCAGAGTCTTTTACGGGCTCCTACCTCTTGACCGAGGCACCAAGGTTTGTTGTAGACAAGCGTAGAATCCATGTCTCTTTGGGGTTTAGAGGTTGCCATTGATGGAGGAATGAAGAACTTTGGAGAGGGTTTTTCTTTTGTTGCATGAATGAATAATGAGATAGCTAAAAAAATGAGAACAACAATAATCTCTCTCCCTCTCACTTGTGTGGCCGGCCCTCCCTCTTCCCATGGTGGAGATAATGGAATGAAATTATCATGGGGAAAAGAAAAGATAATGCAAGGAATAAAGTCACACCCAAAATCATACTCATTTCCCTTTTCAATCCTTTCACCAAAACCATCACAATAAATCAAAGGATGAGACTAGTATGGAATCTCATGATGAGGAAGCTGTAGGGTTCCTAGGCACACTAATGAGGTCTCACAAGGCATCAACCATGCCAATTTCAAATTTTACAAGTGCCGAGAAACCCTAATACGGATCGTTAACTAGATATTTAGGCGAAACAAGCAACTAGTTAACTACTTAACTAAAAGAACGGAAATACAACCTTTGTAGATCCGGTCCTCCACCTCCATAGCTCCGCAATGAAGTCTCCTCGCTGTCCAAATGGAAACCCGGGCTCTAGCGTCGGCTTCATCGGAGAAATGGGCGGGCAAGGTCGTCGGCTTCGTGCCGAAGATGATCTACGTCGAGGCATCACTAGATCAAGCTCCCACTTCACCAAGTCATGAAACTTGTGAAGAGAACACCCTATACTACTTGGCAAGAGGTAGAGGATGAAGAAATAGGAAGTGGGTTCACTTTAGAATTGGATTTCTCACTCATTTTCATCAATCAACATTGATGGAATCAAGGTTCTTCATCTTGAAGAAGAAGAAGAAGATGATAATATTATGATAGAATAAAAAGATTGACTTGAAAAGATAATTCCATTCATTCTTATCATAATAGTTACCATGGTTAAGTGTAAAGAATGAACTAAGGTTAAGTGAAGTGGTTAGTGTTAAGCATGAGACAAAATGGTCACTAAGTCAAAGCTTCATGAAGCTTCATAATACAAACAAAGTTAGCAACCATTTTTCTCTTTATGCTTTTCATTTTCCATAAAGAATAGATAAATAAATAAATGAATAAAACAAAACCCTAACCATTATCATGTAACCATGGTTTAATCTTTACACAAAAACCCTAGCAAACATGTATCATCAAACATGATACAATCAAGTGCACAAAAGTATATCACATACACAATGTGCACATCCGAGTGAGAATATCCATTTAAAGTGAACCAATACTAGTTAATGCAAAGTAATATATCAAATATATAATTATACATTAAATCATTAAATCAACACTTGATTTAACGATCCGGTCATATCGCATATGACCGACTAATATCCAATGTATCGATTTATCGAATCAATCCTTGATTCGATAACTAGGTTATATCGCATACAACCATTCGATACAATCATCGCGAGAATAGAATGCGGTATCACATACACGCATTATTCTCGTTCCCGCACATATCTCATATGCGCTCCTATTTCGTTTCGCTTGAGCCAGGAAACCTCTGTGTAGGACTCTAAAGACTCGTCAATACGCCGGCAGCAGGTGATGATCATATCAAACACCCACAAGCCGCAAGCGGTCTGCTAAACGTAACGGCCACCCGGGTATTGAGCGATCAGAAGATCGACGAGCAAGCCCGCTCACACTCCTGTGAATCCAACCAGTAACACTTACCGTACAGTCCGGTCTGATCGTCTGATATGTCGCATATCTCGCCTAGGGGTGGTAAACGTCAGACCCCAATAGCTCGATAAGTCGGGTCGATATGAGGTCTATAACAGTTCGAGAAACTACAGGTAACACTTACCAGTAAATCTCAGCAACCCTGGCCAGGGATTTCCGGTTATAGCCAATCGAACACAGCGCAACATCAACCCCCTATACCGGGAGAGACGAATCCCCTCCTATCGCTCATTGCCTCCATGTGACTCGGGACTGTACCCAAAAACCACCGTTTTGCACGCCCTCTTGGACGTGGTAAGGTGGAAATCAAAGCACAGTGGGAACCACACAAGACTCTATGACGATCTCGGGTCAACAGACTACTCTGTACCAGTGTCACCAGAGAACTGCCATCTGACGTAAGGTATAATACCATCTGGGAGTTCTCGGCGAGTCCGTCCAGTGTACCCAGTCTCCACTGAGCACCCGTATATCATCTCTGATGTCAAACACCAATGGATATGGGATCATCCATCGCCCATCTGTATGGGTCGAGAAGGTATACGCTAGTCTACTCTGGTATATCGATGCCCCGTCTCGATACACCCACGACTAGGGACTTTGAAGGATGTACTTATAGACTATCTGTCCCCACTAGTATGATCTGCATCATAGTCCAGGTAGTCAAGTACACATCCTAAGGGCTTTACCAACATGTAACGGAGAGACAATCAGTATACACGTTAAGGTAAAGAGCAACCAGATAGCATACTATCATGTCGAGCAAGAAAGTCCTCCCTATATATGTCCCAGCATCCACTACAATATACATCATATGTACAGTAATGGCCTCTAGGGCATACATATAACTAACAATCTCCCACTTGCACTAGGGCCATCTGATAGCAGTGGTTGTAGTATCTCATACTCAACCATCCCATAAAAATCTCTCTCTGGGAACAGGCCTTTGTGAGTGGATCCGCTGTGTTGTCCTCTGAGTCTACTCTCCTGTCCTCGATCCCCTGGAGATCAACCATCTCCATGATCAGGTGATACTGCCTTAGAATATGTCTGGATCACTGATGGGACCTGTGTTCCTTGGCATAAGCCACAACTCCATTGTCACACAATGGGAGGAACTAAGTTCATCTCATGAACAGATATACATCCAGACTGCCTCTTTGGTAGCATCTTAAGTAGCGATGTATCGAGCCTTTATCGTCTAGTATGCCACGGTATCTAGCTTGGAACTCTTCCAACATACCGTCCCTTTACTGAGGGTAAAGACAATGCCTGTGACTGACTTTCAGTCGTCCTTATCACCCTGGAACCCTTCCAGTGATTCTCCCCAGGATCGATTGATACCTTCTCACTACAACTAGTGAGAATTCTAACACCCAAATAACATCTATCTCATAGATGAAAACTCAGGATTTAGGAGGTATCATCTTGATCCTATGTGGAGAATCATTGTGATAAGCGGAGATTGACCGAGCGTAGCATAAGAAACTCCTTCCCTATCAAGAGCATGACATCCACGTACTCTACGAGGATCACCACCATACTCCCTACTACCTTTTTGTTTATACAAGGTTCATCTACCATTTTGATGATGTCAAACTCTTTGACTTATCCATCAAAACAGATGTTCCAACTCCGCGATGCCTGCTTTATCCTATAAAGTATCTTGTACACGTTTCCGCTGCTCCCACTGTCTACGAAGCCCTCTGGCTGTGTACTTATAGACGTTCTCTTCTAAAACATCATTTAGAAAAGCAGTCATGGCACCCAACCGCCAGATATCGTAGTCATGGTATGTAGCCGTGGCAAGTAGGATCTGGATGGACTTAAGCATAGCCACTTGAAAAGGTTTCATCATAATCCATGCCTGGTCGATGACGAAAAGCTTTGACAAGTCTAGCTTTGAAAGTCTCAACTTTTCCATCTACACCAAGTAATCTTCTCAAGATATACTTGCTCCTGATGGGGATTTAACCCTTCAGATATCGCAACCAAAGTCCATACTTTGTTGGTGTATAAGGATTCCATCTCAGATCGCTAAGCATCCAGCCATTCTTACAGAGTCCCACTCCTGATGGCCAGCTCGAAACTAGTTGGGTCACCATCTCATGATGCAATCCTCGCTCCCACTATCATAGAGGAACCGAAGTATCTCTCAGGCGGGTGAGGAACCTTACTAGATCGGCGGAGAGGCTGAGGTTCGTTGGTAACTATTGAATCCTTTGGTTCTTTCAAATCATCAGCCGCAGTTTGTATAGCTGGAACATTTCCAGTTCTACATAACAGATCTTACCTCGAGCTTGTCCGGATTATGCTTTTAGACATAGTCCGGACAACCCCAAATCTTAACCAACTTAAGATATAGGCTCTTCCCTTATCATATCACATATGAAATGGTAGGCAACTGATTTGATTTGAACCCTATTCAATAGGTATGCAGCTTCTCAAGTGCATAACTCCCAAAAAGGAAATAGGTAACTCAGTAGTACTCATCATAGAGCACACCTTATCATATAGGGTGAGATTGCTCCGCCCCGATATACCATCGTGCTATGGTGTATACGGAGGAGTAATGCTGAGAGAGAATCTCATTCTCCTTTAGAAATGTCCAGGAATTCCATGCACAAGTATTCTCCTCCCTGATCTCATCATAGGACATAATACTTATACCCGTATTTTGGTTTTCTACTTCTAAATCATATTCTGTGAATATCTCAAAAGGTTCGGACTTATGTTTCAACAGGAACATATGTCTGAATCTTGAGAGATTATCAGAGAATGTAACGAAGTACAAAGAACCAGTCCTGGCATATGTAGACAGGGGACCTTACATACATCAACATGTATCATCCCAAGAGTTCACTAACTCTTTCTCTGTTTCCAATAAACAGAGCTGGTGTCATTATATCTTTGTGACACGACTGGCAAGTTTCACAAGATGTAGATTCAAACTGATTTAAATATGCATCTTCATGTAACTTCAGCTAGTCGGGTCGCATTGATATGACCTAGTCTACAATGCCTCAAGAAGGATTCGTTCATTTCTGAACTCTTCCTCTTGTGTGTGTTCCGTATACTAAAGAACTGTAGTTTGATTTAGAACATCAATGCTTTTAGATAACGTGCCTGAACCAATCAACTTTTGATATAGGAAATGTTCAAAACATTATCCAACAATACAAAATTTTATCGTTTCTTTGCTAATAAAGAGGCAGATATGATTTTGTATATCAGGTTCGGTATCTAATAGCATTCGTTCAGAATCAATGTATTGGTAATACAGGGTGACAGTGACCAACAGACTTGGCTGCAACTCTTGCCCCGTTTTCTGCCTCATGAAACTTATCACCCGTTCTCAGTTCTCTACCTTTCTGTAGCCCTATGTAACAGATTACATATCTGGGATCCTGATCTGGTATCACATACCCAGGACGTAGAGGATACAGAGAAACAGTTCGGTGTAACGAACACACCCGAAGATGATGCATAAGCATGCACTCTCTTCGTTTGGGCGGCACGGGAATTCTGGTAATCCCCAATTTCCTGCTCTGTCTTATAACAATTATAAGTTGGAGCGGGACCAACGTTCCCCAGCTCAGTATGACAAGCGGGTTCGGTCAATATTCCGTATTATTATCTTGATTAAGGCGTGATATGGTCGCTACCTGGAGAGAGAGAGAAGAAAACACTCAGCATGCGCTCTTGCAAGAATAGATTGGTTATTATTTTATCTAATCAGGATGGCTCCCACTGTTTTTATCAAATCTTCCTTCAAACCCTAAAAGGAAAGACTAGCCGGGATTAATTACACACTACAAGTTCGCCAATCTTTCAGCCAGGCCAGTGTCGGTACTTTGAGGGAGGTCCCCGGTGCTTTCGCACGAACCTAATTAATGTAAACCTCGTTTTCCCAGAGGCGTAATCTCGTTAACACCTTTCTAGACACCTACTTGATCGGCTAATTGTAATGTGTAAAACTCTCCCAGGAGTAACAATTACTCGCAGCGGGTATCGGGATCCAACTATCTCATAGAAGGTATGCAATCTCATTGCAAATTTCAACACTTAAAATTCCCGATAATATTTTACCCCTAGCAGCTATATGACCTTAACATAGTCAACAAATCATAAGTGCTAGTCAAGTTCAACCCGTCATTTCCCGATTGAATTAAACCCACCCGCACGACCCTTAACATAGTCAACAAAGTCGCACGACTACCCTAATCCAATCGCATCATATGCTTATACAGATAAGCACTAATTAGCTACCGCACACTACGCCTTAACATAGTCAACAAACGTAGCACGAATACTAACTACTACTTATCTGAAATGACGGAGGGCTACGACAGGTTTTTCTGAAAACCTATTGCGTAATGAACTTGATATCGTTGTAGAATCAAATAATTTTAAAATGGAGTGTTTTTGAGGCTTTTCTAGTTTTGCTAAAGGGGTCACTCCCGGTGAAGGGATCGTCGGCCCTTTCCTCATCGAATAAGGTGCAGGATATATCACATATACCACTGTGCAAAGCAAAAACTCTTAAAAGCAATCAAAAGACAAACCGAGTGTGTAGCATCTGCCAGTTATTGCTAAAGGAGTCACTCCCGGTGAAGGGATCTCGGTCCTTTCCTCATCGAATAAGATGCAGGATATATCATATATACCGCTGTGCAAAGCAAGAACTGTAGCTACCTGTTTTATTTTGAAATTCGATTCTACAACATCTTTAGGTTTCTTTTTATTTCATTAATCATATTAATTAAGTCCCATCATTTAAGTACCTAAACATCACAGATAAATACGATGTACACTTATGCCATCCGTATTCGCCTCGATGTCCCCTCATGCACCGTTAGGTTAGGTAACTAACGGCAGAGCAGGGCAGGGCTAGCGCGGGTGTAAAACATAAGTAACATCTATATAATATATCATATATACTATATACAGTATCTATCACAGAACATCACATGATCACATCACAGATATTGCAGCAGAAGAATCATATGAAATATTGGATATACTAGGACGCCCGTGTTTTCAATACGAGCCAGTATAAAACACGGATTCCACGGTCGCGATGAATAGCCAAACCCACACCCCTAGACCCTTACGAGAGCGGCAAGCAACCCTACCAATTCTAGAGTTAGGAGACCCGGACTCGACTCCTCGAGTTGGTCTCCCACTGGACTCCAGAACCCGGTTACTTGTGCTCCCCTCCTTGGGTCTATCCTAGTGCAGAAAAGTAAATAATATACAAAAGGTGACATCTTCCGCAACCTGGAAGTGCCCCAATAAAAGAATATTACATACAAGTTTTTACATGAATGAAAATGAAAAACACTCATCTCACATAAAAACCCCCGGCTATTCAAACACGACGATCCAATATAACATATCCAGCAACACATAACATCACATGTCATCAACGTAAGTAAATATGCGCATCCCAATTGTCGTTGACATATAGCAACGAAAACGGCGATATCACATATTACACTTACGGTCACAGAAAAGAAAGTGTAAAACTACAACAGTTGGAATCCGCAACCTGCATAGACATCGCATGCCTAATCAAATGAATTCCTTAGACATCGCATGCCTAACAATTATAAACCCCGCATTTTAGTCTCAAAATCGAAAACACTTTTCAATATCAAGTCGGACAATTCAACAGGATTCCCGACAATTTTGATCGAATGCTCGTCGAAAACTTCAGTAGACGGCTGCACCCCCGATGCCGTCGACGAAGTGCACCAAGGCGGAACACCGCTGCCGCGAGCACCCGAACGGATGCTTTCGGCGACGGGGTTCTCCTACAGTCACTTGGTCGGGGTTATGGAGTGAGGCTGTCTATTAAGTTTACCCGGCGAGTATCCGCGTACGCTACGTGATTGCGACGGACTTTTGATCACATCAAAATTCCGTGGCAACCGATCAAGTGAGACTAAAGTGCTATGTTTATAACATTCATTCAGTTATCTCATAACTGCTTGTGAATTCCAATTATTGTATCCCATTCCAGATAAATAGAAAATGTTAAACTTTCCGATCGAACAATCGAACACCCAAGTTTTCCCGATACAGATCAACACATGAAATAAGTTTTAAAAACATTCAGTTCATGCTTCAGTACAAACGGTCCAGCCGTAGAAGGGTCAAGCCAACGCCTCACATGTGGCACGCCGTACTGCCCCAAACCCTAAGGTTCAAAGGGCAGTTTAAGACGGTCACATAATCGAGTTAAGGTTTGTTGTCTTCTAGAGGGACCATCGCGTTACTTGCACTACTTAGAACGTGATCAAACCTCGGAAAAATCCAACACTTGGAAATTTTCCGGCAGGGGAAAAGTTGGGTATTTATATCCGGTCGAACTTTTTAACATATTCAAAAATTATCCGGAAAACACATAGACAAGATTAGACAATCCGATCGAAGCACCGAGTCCCCAAAACAACCCAGAAATTTCAACTCTTGAATAAATTTTAAAAATTCCTATAAAACTCAGCATTTAAATAAAGAAGTTACTGTGCAAAAATGGTTGACTGAAGAGACTAAATGGGCGCGGAACCGCCGCAATAGGCGGCTAATGCCGCGGTTCCGCCGCGCTTTAGAAAGATCATTAGGTAATTTTTGCACGGTAATTCTTAGAATTTCCGGCTGAATTTTTTAAGCATTTTTAATTTGGAAAAAACCACTTTTTCAGAAAAAGTCCAGAGAGGGTTAAAAGTTAGGGTTTCGGGGTTCGATCGGGTTTCTAATATCGTCTACGCATCGCCTAAGGCTCTAGCTAGGCTCTGATACCACTGTAGCATTCCTAGGTACACTAATGAGGTCTCAAAAGGCATCAACCATGCCAATTTCAAATTTTACAAGTGCCGAGAAACCCTAATACGGATCGTTAACTAGATATTTAGACGAAACAAGCAACTAGTTAACTACTTAACTAAAAGAACGGAAATACAACCTTTGTAGATCCGGTCCTCCACCTCCATAGCTCCGCAATGAAGTCTCCTCGCTGTCCAAATGGAAACCCGGGCTCTAGCGTCGGCTTCATCGGAGAAATGGGCGGGCAAGGTCGTCGGCTTCATGCCGAAGATGATCTACGTCGAGGCATCACTAGATCAAGCTCCCACTTCACCAAGTCATGAAACTTGTGAAGAGAACACCCTATACTACTTGGCAAGAGGTAGAGGATGAAGAAATAGGAAGTGGGTTAACTTTAGAATTGGATTTCTCACTCATTTTCATCAATCACCATTGATGGAATCAAGGTTCTTCATCTTGAAGAAGAAGAAGAAGATGATAATATTATGATAGAATAAAAAGATTGACTTGAAAAGATAATTCCATTCATTCTTATCATAATAGTTACCATGGTTAAGTGTAAAGAATGAACTAAGGTTAAGTGAAGTGGTTAGGGTTAAGCATGAGACAAAATGGTCACTAAGTCAAAGCTTCATGAAGCTTCATAATACAAACAAAGTTAGCAACCATTTTTCTCTTTATGCTTTTCATTTTCCATAAAGAATAGATAAATAAATAAATGAATAAAACAAAACCCTAACCATTATCATGTAACCATGGTTTAATCTTTACACAAAAACCCTAGCAAACATGTATCATCAAACATGATACAATCAAGTGCACAAAAGTATATCACATACACAATGTGCACATCCGAGTGAGAATATCCATTTAAAGTGAACCAATACTAGTTAATGCAAAGTAATATATCAAATATATAATTATACATTAAATCATTAAATCAACACTTGATTTAACGATCCGGTCATATCGCATATGACCGACTAATATCCAATGTATCGATTTATCGAATCAATCCTTGATTCGATAACTAGGTTATATCGCATACAACCATTCGATACAAACATCGCGAGAATAGAATGCGGTATCACATACACGCATTATTCTCGTTCCCGCACATATCTCATATGCGCTCCTATTTCGTTTCGCTTGAGCCAGGAAACCTCTGTGTAGGACTCTAAAGACTCGTCAATACGACGGCAGCAGGTGATGATCATATTAAACACCCACAAGCCGCAAGCGGTCTGCTAAACGTAACGGCCACCCGGGTATTGAGCGATCAGAAGATCGACGAGCAAGCCCGCTCACACTCCTGTGAATCCAACCAGTAACACTTACCGTACAGTCCGGTCTGATCGTCTGATATGTCGCATATCTCGCCTAGGGGTGGTAAACGTCAGACCCCAATAGCTCGATAAGTCGGGTCGATATGAGGTCTATAACAGTTCGAGAAACTACAGGTAACACTTACCAGTAAATCTCAGCAACCCTGGCCAGGGATTTCCGGTTATAGCCAATCGAACACAGCGCAACATCAACCCCCTATACCGGGAGAGACGAATCCCCTCCTATCGCTCATTGCCTCCATGTGACTCGGGACTGTACCTAAAAACCACCGTTTTGCACGCCCTCTTGGACGTGGTAAGGTGGAAATCAAAGCACAGTGGGAACCACACAAGACTCTATGACGATCTCGGGTCAACAGACTACTCTGTACCAGTGTCACCAGAGAACTGCCATCTGACGTAAGGTATAATACCATCTGGGAGTTCTCGGCGAGTCCGTCCAGTATACCCAGTCTCCACTGAGCACCCGTATATCATCTCTGATGTCAAACACCAATGGATATGGGATCATCCATCGCCCATCTGTATGGGTCGAGAAGGTATACGCTAGTCTACTCTGGTATATCGATGCCCCGTCTCGATACACCCACGACTAGGGACTTTGAAGGATGTACTTATAGACTATCTGTCCCCACTAGTATGATCTGCATCATAGTCCAGGTAGTCAAGTACACATCCTAAGGGCTTTACCAACATGTAACGGAGAGACAATCAGTATACACGTTAAGGTAAAGAGCAACCAGATAGCATACTATCATGTCGAGCAAGAAAGTCCTCCCTATATATGTCCCAGCATCCACTACAATATACATCCTATGTACAGTAATGGCCTCTAGGGCATACATATAACTAACAGAAGCCACATAAATGCATCAAACCCCTCATCAAAAATGTTAATTGCAAACTTGCAATTAACCCCCTCCATCAAGAAGTCCGGCCGTGAAGGAATAAAAGAAAACCGGCCGGAACGGAATGCAAACTAGCAACTTCAGAAAACTGATCCCGTAATAAATTACAGGAAAACCCCGCTACTGCAAATACATGCCCGCATTTGTATTCCCACTGAACACAAATGCAAAGAGACAAAACTACACTATCTAAAACTAGGATCCGGCTTAAGCCAAAGCCGGCTAGTAAAATCCGTCCGATCACGATCCGTGCAATACCGCACGTATCTGATCGAACCCTGCCATATCTCCATACGGCCTCTACAGCGTTTCGCCCGAAACCTGAGTAACTGAGTGTGGTGGACTCTAAAGACTCGTCAATACTATGGCTGTGGATTTAACCACTAGCACGTCAGAAGTATAAGCCAATACGTAACGGGCTACCAGGTACTGACTAAAAGGGACATCGATGAGCGAACTCATCCTGACACCCTACTTGTAACACTTTGAAATTTCCGTTTGATTGTTTGGTGGTAATTAGTGATCGTACGTGTTATATTATAGGTGTTTATAGGATTATTAGTCATTTAGTAGTGTTTTCCTTTTGGGAATTTTCCTTGTGTTTTTGTGCACCCTACACACTTAGTCATTTTGAGACTTAGGATTTTGGTTAGCACGTTAACCTTTCCCTTGTGCATGGTTCCTTTTAAATCCCCCACCATCTTATTCAATTATTAACCCCATTTGATAATTCAAACTCCTAATAAAACAATGAGGTATGGGGGTTAGGTGAAGCTTGACTTTTGGACCCTTTTCTTCCCTTCTCTCTCTCTCCTCTCCCCCCTACAGAATTTCTGCAGCCCCAGCAGAAAAACCCTTCCATTTTCTTCACTTCTTCTTCTTCTTTTCATTCCCCTTTGATCCATAAACAAAACCCTATGCATATCAACTCATTTTCTTCACAAAAGCTTGGAAAAGTGAGGTTTTTGAGGTGTTCTAAGGCAATTCTGCACACCTAAGGGAGGAGCTGGAACTTTTGGGGTTTTGCAAGGTTCTTAGAAGGTATTAGCTCATATTAGCACCTCTTTTCCTTAGACTTGTTGTATTCTCTAGTAAAAATCTCATTTTTGTGCGTTTTTAGTGATATTAAGGGATATTTGTGATTCACATGTTAGATTGGTGTTCTCATAGTTTAGTTAGCTCCTTTAAGTGTTATTAGAGCTATCTTAACTAGGTTATACCTCAGGTTGCACAAAAATACCTTAAAGTTCCATTTTTAGTGTAAGTGTAGATTTTAACTAGAATTTGGACACTGTAGAAATCTGCTACTACCCGAGACTTTTCAGAACAAAACTAGGCATTACTATAGCATGTATGGAGAGAATAGAGTGCACCAACCAAACCTGGGAACCCAATTCCCAAGTCTGGCCGCCAATTATTGCATTCTGGCCGCAAATTGCGGCCAGATAGGGGAGCCAAGGGTTGGGGTTTGGGCTGTGGGTGTCTGCTGCTATGTGGGTTATTTTGGTATATATAGTTTTGCAATATCCTTCCTGTATCAAAATCTGGGGTAGAATACCTATTTTCCCGTATTTTCAACCTTTCGCGACACGCGTGATACGTGTGTGTGGGTTTTGGGTTTCTACGTATCGCGACGCGTCGGAGTGATTTCAGACACGTAACCACACGTTTTAGCGTATCGCGCACACGCGTGCTTGGTTCGCGACACGAGTTACTGGTTCAGCTTAAATGTCGCGTTTCTGTGATTTCAAGCTTACGTGTGATATATTGTGTAATTATAGGTTCGCAGGCGAGTACAGCGGACGCCGCGCAGGAGGGGAAACAGGTTGTTGGCTATACCTAGTGGAAGGCTACGGTGAGTAGATTTCACATCTACGGGGATATCGCCCGCATGGCGTTCTACGTCAGGGCTGATAGGACCTTATAGCGTTCCTTATATATATATTGCATGTTCATGGTTACTAGCTAGTGCATTGCATACCTACTTGATACTCATATTTGATACCTATATCACATTGGATCATTGCATTGTAGCTTATCTATATGTGACATGACTTGATACTCATATTTGATACCTATATCACATTGGATCATTGCATTGTAGCTTATCTATATGTGACATGACTTGATACTCATATTTGATACCTATATCACATTGGATCATTGCATTGTAGCTTATCTATATGTGACATGACTTGATACTCATATTTGATACCTATATCACATTGGATCATTGCATTGTAGCTTATCTATATGTGACATGACTTGATACTCATATTTGATGCCTATATCACATTGGATCATTGCATTGTAGCTTATCTATATGTGACATGACTTGATACTCATATTTGATACTTATATCACATTGGATCATTGCATTGTAGCTTATCTTTATGTGACATGACTTGATATACATACTTGATGCACATATCACATCACAATTACGTGTATTATTGGCTGAGATTTCATGTGTTTTCTGGATTTGGGAACCGTGGCCCTTTCAAATAAATAATCATTTACAAACCCGGTTCCCTTGATATGATATTTGGGGCGCCGCCCCGTGTTTTCTCGGTGCTAGAGGATGTACTGAGAGAGGGCTGAACCGGAATGACGGATGCCCGATGGATTGATATAGGGCTGACCCGGAATGACGGATGCCCGATGTATTGAGAGAGGGATGACCCGGACTGACGGATTCCCGATATATACTTTGATATAGGGCTGACCCGGAATGACGGATGCCCGATGGATTGATATAGGGCTGACCCGGAATGACGGATGCCCGATGTATTGAGAGAGGGATGACCCGGACTGACGGATTCCCGATATATACTTTGATATAGGGCTGACCCGAAATGACGGATGCCCGATGGATTGATATAGGGCTGACCCGGAATGACGGATGCCCGATGTATTGAGAGAGGGATGACCCGGACTGACGGATTCCCGATATATACTTTGTGAGAGGGCTGACCCGGAATGACGGATGCCCGATACAGGATGTTTTACGTGTCGATGCTAGACACGAGTATTTATGATATTTGGGTGCCGATGTTGGGCACTCGGGATTCTCAGGGATATACAGGATTTGAGGGCCAATGGAGTACCGGCGTTTGGGATGTTGGGATTTGTGATGCATACATACATATGTAGTCCACCTTGAAACTTCATGTAGATACTATATTCCCATGCTCAGTATTTATTATCGCATCTCATCCTGTAGCTATATCACCTGATAGAGGACTTGCATTATTATTATGCATACTGCTTACATCGCATTGATATCATCTGTTGGCATATGATAGAGTAGTGTAGTACGTACATGCTCGCGATTACCTTTATATGTTATCTCTATTCACGAGCTGGCAACTCACCCCCGTTGTGCCACAGTGTTTGCAGGTTGCCCTTCGGAGTAGTCGCGGCAGGCTGCTTTGCATCTTTTGACACAGATACTCCCACAGTTGGTGTACTAGCTCTTTTGCTGATAGGTGGGTTTTGTGTGGTATCTGTTTATCTTTCAGTATGTACATTGTTGTATCTAGTATTCTCCATCTACCATGTATGTATTTGACTTAGAATCAGTGTGAGGACGATGTTGTATTATTTTGTATTCTGGTGTCGAGCTCGTTGTGAGCCGGCTGTACTTGCAGTTTATCCTATCTGTGATGTTCCCACTTGTGGATCTTGATCTTCGCTACGGCGTCGTATATTGTTTTCTTAGAGATTGATTTCTTAGTTTTCTTATCATGTTTTAGTTATTGCTTCCTTTAAAACTTCTATCACTCTATACTTTCACTGGTTTGATTTCTGGGTTTTCGGTTCACTTAGTCGCGTTACGCCTATAGACGTTACGTGGTTAAGTGCCGGTCACGGGCCAAACTTCGGGTCGTGACAAAGTTGGTATCAGAGCGTAGGTTTTACCTTTCGGAGTGTAGGACGACCCTGGTATGATGGAGTAGGTAGCTGCGGCAGGGTAGCGTAGCGTGTGTATGTTCCGCGGCATACTCACGACACGGTACTCCGCCTACGCGACCTTAGGACTTGTTGATTTAAATTTCCTCCTTGAGTATATACATTCTTGCGATTCGATTTCCGTATCCTTATCGAATCCTGTTGTTTTGATAGCCAATATGCCGCCAAGGACTACGAGGGCACAGAGAGCGGCCGCGAGGGCCGAAGTTCGAGATGATTCATCTGAGACAAGGACTAATCCGAGTAGTACTCCTGTTGCACCAGGACAGATTGTTTCCCCTACGGCAGCTCAGATCGCTAGATTAGTGGTAGAGATGCAGGGCCTATGCCAGGCGATGAGCTCATTGATAGAGGTCGTTCGAGCGCAGCGACAGGTGGTTGCCACCCCTGTTACCCAGTTGTTCCTTGCGATCATCATGCAGTATTCCGTCCCTTACATAGCACCGGTGGAGGCAGCTCCCGTGTACGAGACACGTCTTCCAGAGACCGTGAGAATTCCGGAACGGTTATGGAATTATACTAGTGTACCAGCCCAGAGCAGAGGCTTAGGACGAGGACAGTCGTTTGGCTTCCATCCCCAGGCAGGACGACATTCAGCGCGTAGGTGTTTACGATGCGGAAGCCTTCAACACCTCATCAGGCAGTGTTTCTTCACAGCACGTCAGGGTCGTGTTCTAAGGCATCGTGGACGCGGAGGGTTTGCACAGAGGGGTCAGGCTAGTAGAGGAGGAGCTCGGTCAGTCGCAAATGAAGGACAGGCACAAGTTTTCGCTTCGACTCATCGGGACGCGCGGGTGTCCGATGCTGCGGTTTCAGGTACTCTTTCAGTTTGTCCTTTGTTGCACACGTATTGTTTGATCCGGATCCTTGTGCTCATATGTATCCACACCCCTTGTGCTGAGTTTGAGTAGAGAGTCCGGTTTGCTTGGTCAACCGCTAGTTATGACTACTCCTGCGGGAGAGTCGTTTGTTGCTAGGCACGTGTTCCGATCCTGTACCGTCCGTATCGGCGAGAGAGAGTTGCCGGTCATTTCGATCCTTCATGAGATGTTGGACTTCGACGTTCTTTTGGACATGGATTTGGTTAGCCACGTGCTATGCTTCTGTTGACGGCCGCGAGGAGACAGTTCGATTTTGTTTTCCCGGCAAGTCGGTTGTTGTTGTGTTGGGGGACCGTAGTGCCACCCCTCACGGTGTGATTTCTTCTGTTCGCGCTGGACAGCTTTCGCGGAAGGGATGTCAGGGATTTCTCGCATATGTTTGCGATACTAGGGCTATAGAGGTTCTTTTGGATCAGGTTCCGGTTGGTAGCAAGTTCCCTGATGTGTTCCCTGACGAGCTTCCTGGACGACCGCCCGAGCGTGATAATTCTTTCTGCATTGATTTGGTTCCTGGTACGGGACCTATTTCGGTACCGCTTTATTGGATGGCCCCGGCGGAATTTAGAGAGTTGAAGGGTCAGTTGCAGGATACTTTTCGAGGATCGATTTACGATCGGGCTATCATCAGCTGCGGGTTCGACAGGAGGACATTCCTAGGACAGCTTTCCGCACACGTTACGGCCATTATGAGTTTTTGGTGATGTCGTTCGGACTCACCAACGCGCCAGCAGCATTTATGGACATGATGAACCGTATTTTCCGTCCGTATACTGATCTGTTCGTTATGGTGGTTATTGACGATATCTTGGTGTATTCTCGGAGTAGAGAGGAGCATGAGCAGCACCTGCGGATCACACTGCAGACCTTGAGGGAGCATCAGCTTTTCGCCAAATTCTCCAAGTGTGCCTTCTAGCTAGACAGCGCAGACTTCTTGGGGCACGTGATTACACGAGATGGTATATGTGTTGACCCGAGGAAGGTTGAGGCAGTTCGGAGTTGGTCTAGACTCACGTCAGTGACGGAGATTCGCAGCTTTCTAGGGCTGGCAGGTTATTACCGGCGATTCGTGCAGGACTTCTCTCGCATTGCTACACCTTTGACCGGGTTGACCCGGAAGGGAGTTCGCTTCGATTGGACGGAGGAGCGTGAGCACAGTTTCCAGCAGCTACGGGCTCTACTGACTACGACACCAGTGTTATCATTGCCTTCGGGGTCAGACGGATTTGTGGCATACTGCGATGCTTCACGAGTAGGGTTGGGGTGCGTTTTGATGCAGCATGACAGGGGGATTGCGTATGCTTCACGGCAATTAAAGAGACATGAGCAGAATTACCCTACTCATGATCTGGAGATGGCTGCAGTGGTCTTTGCACTCAAGATCTGGCGACATTATCTGTATGGAGAGTTGTGCCAGATATTCACCGACCACAAGAGCTTAAAGTACAGATTTCAGTAGCGAGACCTGAACCTTAGACAGCGCCGATGGATGGAGTTAGTGAAGGACTACGATTGTGAGATCTTGTATCACCCGGCAGGACTAACGTTGCGGCTGATGCTTTGAGCAGGAGGCCCGGGGGTAGTCTATCCTGTTTGAGCACAGTACAGAGGCAGTCGTCGGCAGATTGGCAGATCTTATGCGACAGCCGGGTGCAGTTCGAGTTTACGCCGACCGGAGGACAGATTGCGCATGTTCGTGCACGCCCACAGTTGCTTGACTGTATACAAGAGGCACAGCACAGCGATGACCGCTGTTCAGAGATCAGGACACAGATGGGACATGGCAGATTTTCCGAGTTCGTGATTGATGATCAGGGGATACTACGATTTGGAGCTAGACTGTGCGTACCAGATGCTGAGGGAGTGCGGCGCGAGATTCTTGAGGAGGCACATCGATCGGTAAATAGCGTCCATCCCGGTTCCACCAAGATGTATCATGAGATGAGAGATGTTTACTGATGGGACGGAATGAAGAGGGACATTGCAGATTTGGTATCGAGATGCCCGACTTGTCAGCAAGTCAAGGCTAAGCACCAGAGGCCGCGGGAGAGCTACAGCCGTTACCCATTCCGGAGTGGAAATGGGAACAGATTTCGATGGATTTCATGGTGGGTCTACCCAGGACTAGTCGGGAGTATGACCCCATCTGGGTGATCGTGGATCGTTTGACGAAGCAGCTCACTTCCTACCAGTAAAGACGACTTTCGGATTTACTCAGTATGCCCAGATCTACATTGACGAGATAGTGCGACTACACGGAGTCCCGACGTGCATTGTGTCCGACAGAGGCACCCAGTTTACTAGTAGACTATGGCAGAGGCTTCAGGAGGCCTTGGGCACTCGCTTGAGTTTCAGCACGGCATTTCATCCGCAGACCGACGGACAGTCAGAGCAGACTATTCAGATTCTCGAGGACATGCTCAGAGCATGCGTTGTAGACTTCAGAGGTAGCTGGGATCATCATTTGCCCTTAGTAGAGTCCTTCTACAACAACAGCTACCAGGAGACCATTCAGATGGCACCGTTTTGAGGCTCTTTATGGGAGGAGATGCAGGTCGCCTACTTGTTGGACGGAGCTCAGTGATGACAGTATCTTAGGGCCACAGGTCGTGAGGAGACGACAGCGAAGATCCAGTTGATTCGCGATAGGATGAGAGCAGCCCAGAGTAGGCAGAAATCTTATGCGGACCGTCGTCGACGCAGACTTGAGTTTTTCTGTTGGTGATCATGTTTTCTTGAGGGTCTCCCCAACGAAGGGCGTAATGAAGTTTGGAAAGAAGGGGAAGCTTAGTCCCGGATATGTGGGCCCCATTGGAGGTCCTTGAGCGAATTGGTGCAGTTGCGTATCGATTAGCCCTTCCGCCCAGTTTTCCAGACGTGCATCCCGTATTTCATGTTTCGATGCCCCGCAGATATCTTCATGATCCTTCACATGCGATTCAGCACCCGACGATCCAGCTTGAGCGCGACCTTTCCTATGCGGAGCAGCCGACGATGATCTTAGATCGACAAGTGAAGGGATTGAGGTCGAAAGGGATACCGTCCGTCAAGATATTTTGACGTGGCCAGAGCGGCGAGGAAGTCACTTGGGAGACCGAGAGCGAGATGATGAAGAGGTATCCCCACCTTTTTGAAGATGCGCATAGTTAGATTTTTAAATTCGGGGACCGAATTTCTTTAAGGGGGGTAGATTGTAACACTTTGAAATTTCCGTTTGATTGTTTGGTGGTAATTAGTGATCGTACGTGTTATATTATAGGTGTTTATAGGATTATTAGTCATTTAGTAGTGTTTGCCTTTTGGGAATTTTCCTTGTGTTTTTGTGCACCCTACACACTTAGTCATTTTGAGACTTAGGATTTTGGTTAGCACGTTAACCTTTCCCTTGTGCATGGTTCCTTTTAAATCCCCCACCATCTTATTCAATTATTAACCCCATTTGATAATTCAAACTCCTAATAAAACAATGAGGTATGGGGGTTAGGTGAAGCTTGACTTTTGGACCCTTTTCTTCCCTTCTCTCTCTCTCCTCTCCCCCCTACAGAATTTCTGCAGCCCCAGCAGAAAAACCCTTCCATTTTCTTCACTTCTTCTTCTTCTTTTCATTCCCCTTTGATCCATAAACAAAACCCTATGCATATCAACTCATTTTCTTCACAAAAGCTTGGAAAAGTGAGGTTTTTGAGGTGTTCTAAGGCAATTCTGCACACCTAAGGGAGGAGCTGGAACTTTTGGGGTTTTGCAAGGTTCTTAGAAGGTATTAGCTCATATTAGCACCTCTTTTCCTTAGACTTGTTGTATTCTCTAGTAAAAATCTCATTTTTGTGCGTTTTTAGTGATATTAAGGGATATTTGTGATTCACATGTTAGATTGGCGTTCTCATAGTTTAGTTAGCTCCTTTAAGTGTTATTAGAGCTATCTTAACTAGGTTATACCTCAGGTTGCACAAAAATACCTTAAAGTTCCATTTTTAGTGTAAGTGTAGATTTTAACTAGAATTTGGACACTGTAGAAATCTGCTACTACCCGAGACTTTTCAGAACAAAACTAGGCATTACTAAAGCATGTATGGGTAGAATAGAGTGCACCAACCAAACCTGGGAACCCAATTCTCAAGTCTGGCCGCCAATTATTGCATTCTGGCCGCAAATTGCGGCCAGATAGGGGAGCCAAGGGTTGGGGTTTGGGCTGTGGGTGTCTGCTGCTATGTGGGTTATTTTGGTATATATAGTTTTGCAATATCCTTCCTGTATCAAAATCTGGGGTAGAATACCTATTTTCCCGTATTTTCAACCTTTCGCGACACGCGTGATACGTGTGTGTGGGTTTTGGGTTTCTACGTATCGCGACGCGTCGGAGTGATTTCAGACACGTAACCACACGTTTTAGCGTATCGCGCACACGCGCGCTTGGTTCACGACACGAGTTACTGGTTCGGCTTAAATGTCGCGTTTCTGTGATTTCAAGCTTACGTGTGATATATTGTGTAATTATAGGTTCGCAGGCGAGTACAGCGGACGCCGCGCAGGAGGGGAAACAGGTTGTTGGCTATACCTAGTGGAAGGCTACGGTGAGTAGATTTCACATCTACGGGGATATCGCCCGCATGGCGTTCTACGTCAGGGCTGATAGGACCTTATAGCGTTCCTTATATATATATTGCATGTTCATGGTTACTAGCTAGTGCATTGCATACCTACTTGATACTCATATTTGATACCTATATCACATTGGATCATTGCATTGTAGCTTATCTATATGTGACATGACTTGATACTCATATTTGATACCTATATCACATTGGATCATTGCATTGTAGCTTATCTATATGTGACATGACTTGATACTCATATTTGATACCTATATCACATTGGATCATTGCATTGTAGCTTATCTATATGTGACATGACTTGATACTCATATTTGATACCTATATCACATTGGATCATTGCATTGTAGCTTATCTATATGTGACATGACTTGATACTCATATTTGATACCTATATCACATTGAATCATTGCATTGTAGCTTATCTATATGTGACATGACTTGATACTCATATTTGATGCCTATATCACATTGGATCATTGCATTGTAGCTTATCTATATGTGACATGACTTGATACTCATATTTGATACTTATATCACATTGGATCATTGCATTGTAG
This sequence comes from Agapanthus africanus, assembly GCA_030015575.1. Lineage (NCBI taxonomy): Eukaryota > Viridiplantae > Streptophyta > Magnoliopsida > Asparagales > Amaryllidaceae > Agapanthus > Agapanthus africanus. The sequence continues at coordinate 333,433,065 of CM057350.1, read as the reverse complement.
CTTATCTTTATGTGACATGACTTGATATACATACTTGATGCACATATCACATCACAATTACGTGTATTATTGGCTGAGATTTCATGTGTTTTCTGGATTTGGGAACCGTGGCCCTTTCAAATAAATAATCATTTACAAACCCGGTTCCCTTGATATGATATTTGGGGCGCCGCCCCGTGTTTTCTCGGTGCTAGAGGATGTACTGAGAGAGGGCTGAACCGGAATGACGGATGCCCGATGGATTGATATAGGGCTGACCCGGAATGACGGATGCCCGATGTATTGAGAGAGGGATGACCCGGACTGACGGATTCCCGATATATACTTTGATATAGGGCTGACCCGGAATGACGGATGCCCGATGGATTGATATAGGGCTGACCCGGAATGACGGATGCCCGATGTATTGAGAGAGGGATGACCCGGACTGACGGATTCCCGATATATACTTTGATATAGGGCTGACCCGGAATGACGGATGCCCGATGGATTGATATAGGGCTGACCCGGAATGACGGATGCCCGATGTATTGAGAGAGGGATGACCCGGACTGACGGATTCCCGATATATACTTTGTGAGAGGGCTGACCCGGAATGACGGATGCCCGATACAGGATGTTTTACGTGTCGATGCTAGACACGAGTATTTATGATATTTGGGTGCCGATGTTGGGCACTCGGGATTCTCAGGGATATACAGGATTTGAGGGCCAATGGAGTACCGGCGTTTGGGATGTTGGGATTTGTGATGCATACATACATATGTAGTCCACCTTGAAACTTCATGTAGATACTATATTCCCATGCTCAGTATTTATTATCGCATCTCATCCTGTAGCTATATCACCTGATAGAGGACTTGCATTATTATTATGCATACTGCTTACATCGCATTGATATCATCTGTTGGCATATGATAGAGTAGTGTAGTACGTACATGCTCGCGATTACCTTTATATGTTATCTCTATTCACGAGCTGGCAACTCACCCCCGTTGTGCCACAGTGTTTGCAGGTTGCCCTTCGGAGTAGTCGCGGCAGGCTGCTTTGCATCTTTTGACACAGATACTCCCACAGTTGGTGTACTAGCTCTTTTGCTGATAGGTGGGTTTTGTGTGGTATCTGTTTATCTTTCAGTATGTACATTGTTGTATCTAGTATTCTCCATCTACCATGTATGTATTTGACTTAGAATCAGTGTGTGGACGATGTTGTATTATTTTGTATTCTGGTGTCGAGCTCGTTGTGAGCCGGCTGTACTTGCAGTTTATCCTATCTGTGATGTTCCCACTTGTGGATCTTGATCTTCGCTACGGCGTCGTATATTGTTTTCTTAGAGATTGATTTCTTAGTTTTCTTATCATGTTTTAGTTATTGCTTCCTTTAAAACTTCTATCACTCTATACTTTCACTGGTTTGATTTCTGGGTTTTCGGTTCACTTAGTCGCGTTACGCCTGTAGACGTTACGTGGTTAAGTGCCGGTCACGGGCCAAACTTCGGGTCATGACATTACTGAGCCTGTCGCTTACAATATCCGTACAGTCCGGTTCGTTCGTCTATGAGCATCGCATGGCGGGCCTAGGGGGTTGGTGAAAGTCAGACCCCCAAAAGCGGTACAAGTCGTGTCAGAGTGTCGCCCAGAGCACCCTGAGATACTACTGGAATACCTACCAGCAAATCTCCTGCCTTGGCCAAGGACTTTCCATGTTCTGGCTCTCCTAGACACAGCGCGACCTCACCCACAATACCGGGAGAGACGAACCCCTGCAGATCCGCTCACTGCTTCCATGTGGCTTGGGACTGTACCCAACTAAAACCTGTTTGCACGACTCCTTTGAGCCGTGGTAGGGTAGTAATCAAAGCACAGTGGGAACTCACACGAGACAAATGACGATCTCATGTCGATGAACTAACCTGTACACATGTCACCAGGGAACTGCTATCTGACGTCTGGTATAATCCCAACTAGCAGGTTCCCGGCGAGTCCTGTCCGGTGTACTCATAACCCAATGAGCACCTGTATACATCTTAGGTGAACCAACTGACACCAGTGGCTTGTGAGACCGGCCACCGTCCCTCGTCGGGGTCTCGACTGTATACACTAGTCTATTCTGGAGTATCGATGCCCTGTCTCGAAACTCCCACGACTAGGGACCTTTTAAGGATGTGCTTATAGACTCCAGCTCTCACTTATATGATCGCCCTCATACTGCTGGTTGTCAAGAAAGAATCCTAGGGGCTCTATCAACGTGTAATAGCGACTCGTAAGGTCACCTAAAGCAGTACACGATGATAAAGATAAACCAGATAGCATACTATCATCTTGAGTAAGACTGTCCTACCGGGATAGGTCCTCCCTCAATCATCGCAATCACGTGCCTGTGATCCAATAATTGACTCTGAGGGCACTATCTCCAACAATCTCCCACTTGCACTCAAGGCTAATTATTGCGATGTCGCATACTCACAGCCCGTGTGATACCGAACACCCTACTCCTCTACTAGTCAGTCTCACAAAGCTCGTATGCGAAACTATTGCGTTCGAGGAATAGCCTCATTGAGTGGATCCGCTCTGGTGTTTCTTTCTATGTCTCTCTTTATCTCAAGTTCGCGGAGAAAGCCATCTCCCGAAATGAGCAATACCTGTCCTAGAATGTCTGGATGTCTGATGGGACCTAGCTCATAAATGAACTCCAAATCCAAACATCTTAGACTGTATCGACAACTGAACTTAATCAGTGTCCAGCGCCATGCCTTCCCTCAGTATTCACCTGGACCATCTGTCCAAAATACTGCCCCTCGTCAGAGGGAAAACTATAACTCTGACAGCCACTCTGCCGTCCAGGTCACCTTGGAAGCCTGGAATGATAACCATCTCCTAAAAGAGGCTGCCATTATCAAATCCCTAGAACATCCATTTATGTTCTAAAACTGCTTCCAATTGTTTCCCCAGGATTGGATCAATATCAACTTATTGCATCTACTGCAATAACAACATTTGGTGGGGTACTTGACATCTCATGATTAACTCAATTGCCTAAGCAAGTGATCTGCCAATCATGCGTATCCCTCTCCCCTTTAGTCTGTAAGACACCTTTAGAGAGGGTGACTCCATTACCTGCAGGTACACCACCATGCCAGGAGTCGTCCATTCTAAATACTCATAGAATGCTGTCTAAGTACCTAGATTGGGAAACCACCCAAATCTAGATCTAAAACCATAGATCTAGTGACCAGAATGTCTGATATAATATCCAAGTCCTGTGTAGAGAAACCACTGTGTGACGACCAAAGTATAACCGATCGTAGTATAGGAATATCACTTCCTACTCTGTGTATGTCATCCAAATACCAGGACATCACACCCTATTACCTTCTTAACAGATCCATCCCCTATTCTGATGAAGTCAAACCTATGACTGTCACATCAAAAATAGATGATCTATCTCCGCTATATCTGCTTTAGTCTATAAATAGACATAAGCCTGATATCCACCAATGCTTCCGCTGCTCCCACTGACTACGACAACCCTCTGGCAGAGTCATACAGACGTACACTTCTAAAGCAAGTTTAGAACGACGCTATACTCATCCTCCTGCCGGGTCTCACAGTCTAGAACAACAGCAATGGCAAGTCTGGGTAAACAAGAACCTCCCTGCCACCGTCCTTGAGCATACCGAAGTACCTCTCGAGTGCCTGAGGTTACCCACCATATCTGCGGAGTGGCCAATGGAATGTCAAACCAGATTGAATCTTTAAGTTCTTATCAAATCTTCAGTAATCGTTTGCGGTTCTGGAATCACTTCCAGTTATACCATACTCCCACTACTGTTTTCTGAAAAAAAAACCATTTTTATTAAAACTGTGGCGAGTCAAGAACAATATCACTATTGATCTTCCAGATGGTAGAAAATCAACCCTCGTCATAGCTCGGGTCAACCCACAAACAGCCATTACAGAAACGTGCCTTGAGTTATCCGGAGTCTGGTTTTAAGCGTAAGCTGGACAACTCCCCGTATCTTAACAATGTCAAGATATGGACTGTTCTATATCCAAGAAACAGAGGCACTGATTTAATTGAACCAGATTTAAATCATGCAGCTGTCTCCAGTGCATGTCAACTAAATGGAAGGAGGCCGATCAGCGTTACTCAACTTAGGAACGCTTCCAATTATGAGTAACCTGAAAAAGAAGCAAGTTCTCTCAACCATTACTATCAACTGAATACCTTATACAAGTATCTACATCTTCGATCACCTTGAAGAATCCCGATACTTGCAATACCTGGTTCTCTACTTTATTCATATACCTATAACTCCTCAAAACTTAGACCCTGTGTTTCCACGAAACACATGTCTAAGAACTAGAAAAGTTAAAAGTAAACAGAATATAGTATGAGGACCAACCCCTCTGTCCTAATGGACACTGGACAACATACAATACTCTGTATAAGTCCGCTGAGTCTAACAACTCATTCACTGTGTGTCGTAGGTTGAAAACTGTACTTATGGTTAAGAAGAATTACACTGCTGTTCAATACTCCTTACCTAACCATCCACTGATATAGGTAAATGTCATAGACATAATTTCAAAAAGAAATATCTCACTCTATAAAAATAGACGTACAGATACATCAATTTGGAATTGGTGCATAACAACGGATATTCAAAACCATATATTTGCCGACTGGCAAATAACCCAGGTGACTTCCTCAAATATCACCAATTACAACGAATCCCGATATAATGAGGATGATAACCTAATTCCCAATAACTTACTCCTTTTCAGCATCTGTAAAACCATACAGATATGAGAATCATACCTGGTAAATACATACCCTGGAGCAAGTGTCTAATTAGGAAATCAGTTTTCTTTTAACAGTACACAGTGAAATTGAAACATTGAAATGTTTCGATGGGGTATCCTGGTATTCTCAGTAATGCCTCTTCCGTTATCCAGATTCACAACTGTAACCGTATATCTCTTTGCCATCTCTCCAAATCCCTTTATATGTCTTTAGTCATTACCTTCTGTACACCCCTTTAGGCCTAATGGTTTTCTTCCTTCCCTACCGTTCGGCACCAGCCTATGGTTTGGAAGAAGACTATCCAATAAGCATAATGGGTGTATTGTCCTAATCCTAGGAGCACTCACAACGCGAGAGAAGGTGAAGATAAAAGACACCTGAATGAACTTTATTCCTATTTCTCCTGAACGAGAATCCATCCCCGAACTGGAACAAGTTCCTTTCGAGTTCGTATATAACCATACGATGGATTATCCAATGGAAGTGGACGTGCGTAGTAATACGGGGTGTCCTGGAGAAAAGGGTTAAAGTAGGAGTGGCAATGAGGTCTGCAACTCCGACAATCCAAAAGCCAGTGTTAAGAAGGTTCGGTCAACTTGGTCACTGAGTCATAGTCTAGGGTCGGGTCAATGGTCGCTGCCAAAGAGAGAGAGAAAAGAAACACTCAGCGTGCACTCTAACCTAGATCAGAATGGTTATCACTTTATCTAATCTGGAAACCTCCCACTGTAACTTCAAATTCTTCCCCAAACCTGAAAGAAGAATTAGCCGGGATCACCCGAGGAGTAAACCAACTCATCAGTGGGAATCGGGATCCAACTATCATCGCATGATATCGTGACGGAATCCGCTCACGCTATCACACTCCAGAAGGTATGCGCATATCTGGCAAGTTTCAGTTCTTTTGAAACTCCCGATGTGGATTTTTACCCCATGCTCTTATGACCTTGGCGAAGGCCAACAAATCATAAGTCACATGTCAAGTTCTACCCGTCATTGTCCAGGTTGATTTGAACCCACCCGTACAAGCCCTTGACGAAGGCCAACAAGGCTATACGACTGTCCAAAACCAACGCATCTATCTATGCAGCAGAAAGGTAACAAGCAGCTACCATACACTATGCCTTGACGAAGGCCAACAAACATAGCATGAATACTACGTGCTACCCGTCTGAAACGACGGAGGGCTACGAATGGTTTCTGGCGAAAACCTTTAACGTAATGAACTTGATATCGTTGAAGGAACTGATAGCTTTAAAAAAATATAGTGACGAAAACCTTTGCTAAAGAGGTCACTCCCGGTGAAGGGATCTCGGCTCTTTCCCCGTAGAATGAGGTGCAGGATATTCCAACTGAATACCACGATGCAAAGCAAAAGCAATCGGCTATAGTGAAGTTATTGCCCTGACGCAAACTTTTGTCCAAGGGGTCACTCCCGGTGAAGGGATCTCGGCCATTGCCTCGTCGACTGAGGAGCAGGATATTCCAACTGAATACCACTGTGCAAAACAAAAGAGAACGCCCTTGCAATAACTGCTTTTTGAAAAAGTGTTCCAACAACATCAGAATAGGTTTGTTTATCTTGCATTGATCCGAATCAACGCAGTCCCATCAATTGATCGCACCATAAAAAGAACGAAAATAATGATGTACGTATATGCCATCCGCATTCGCCACTGGGTCCCGTCATCACCCGTTAGGTTACTTAACTAACGACAGAGTGGGGACTGGACTAGCGCGGATGCAAAACATATAAAACATCTACTAGTATATATATAATATATAATTTTCGCTCAAGGCGCGATAAAAGCAACACAGAAATGTATAGCAACACAGATCAATACAGATATCTGGGATCCCCGGGTTTCACAGAGCCGCTATTGAAACCCGACGTTCCCCTGGTCGTGTGGATAGCCTGTGCAATGAAATCCTAGACCCCTACGGGCACGGCAAGTTACCCGCCAAAACCTGAAGCGAGGCAGCCCCCTTCAACAACGTGAATGGACCACCCATCACTTCAAGGAATCCGGTAACTTGGGCACCCCTCTTGGGTCAATCCTATACCCCCTACGAGTGCGGTAAATAGCCCGCCAATTCTAGAGTGAAGCCCCCTCCGTCTCAATGCCATGAGATGCGGGCCTGTTGCCCTCTAGAACCCGGCTATCCGTGCACCCCTCCGCGGGGTAATCCTAGTACAGAAAGTAAAATATACATACAACGGGTACATCGACCGCAACCTGGTCATGCCCTTAAATAATAATACAAACAGGCAGTGACGGCAGTCCACATGTCGAACGCTCGCCCCGCAATATCAAATGTACATAATACAACCAAAAATGTACTACCATTGCATCCAGGCTATCCCCCACGACCGATCCGCAACATCACAGCAAAATCACAGAACATCAACGCGAATGTCACGTTCGCAAATCCGTCTAATCGGGCTATAGCAGTTAGACAGGATTTACCGATCAAGTGACATTTACGGTCGCAGATATAATGTAAATACTGTGAACTAGCATGTTTAAAATATCCGATCGAACAAATTTTATCGAAGTGGGACCCAAACAGTACTGTAGCAGTTACAGAAAATCTGGGCCCAAAAATAATATCCCAAAACCCCTATTTCCTATTCAAAAGCCCACTGGAAAAATTTCGCACAGCAAGGACTTCTTTCCACAGCGGAACCGCGGCCAAACCAGGGGTTTGGCCGCGTTTCCGCGGTCATCCTGAAGCATCACAAAACCAAATTTTTCCAGAGTTCTTAGAATTTCCTGCTTGTGTTTCTGCAATGACCTGAAAAAATTTTGGAGCAGAAAAAATTTCGACAGAAAACACAATGCATTGAAAATACGGTTTTTGGGGATTTTGTTCGATCGGGTTTCAAACACACTAGAGCAAGCTAGGCTAGGTTAACAGCGTGGCTCTGATACCATTGTAAGTCCGTGGGGGCGCCCCGGCCGTCGAACCAACGCCGGAAACGCGGAAACAAAAACTTTCAAAAACTATTAAACTGGCACCACCGCGCACTTTTCACCCGGATCGGGCCATTAACCTAGCAACTAGCAAATTAGAAAAGAGTAGAGAAGCTATACCAAGCGATCCGTGTCCTTCGGTCTTCGTCTCCACTCTGATCTCCCGCGGAATCTCCGTCCGTCACGTCCTCGTCGGAAAGGGCACCACGTAGCCGGAATCTTTTACGGGCTCCTACCTCTTGACCGAGGCAACTCGGGCGTGAAGTTGGCTAGCCGACGCGTCCAAGGTTTGCTGTAGACAAGTGTAGAATCCATGTCTCTTTGGGGTTTTGAGGTTGCCATTGATGGAGGAATGAAGAACTTTGGAGAGGGTTTTTCTTTTGTTGCATGAATGAATAATGAGATAGCTAAAAAAATGAGAACAACAATAATCTCTCTCCCTCTCACTTGTGTGGCCAGCCCCCCTCTTCCCATGGTGGAGATAATGGAATGAAATTATCATGGAGAAAAGAAAAGATAATGCAAGGAATAAAGTCACACCCAAAATCACACTCATTTCCCTTTTCAATCCTTTCACCAAAACCATCACAATAAATCAAAGGATGAGACTAGTATGGAATCTCATGATGAGGAAGCCATATAAATGCATCAAACCCCTCATCAAAAAAGTTAATTGCAAACTTGCAATTAACCCCCTCCATCAAGAAGTCCGGCCGTGAAGGAATAAAAGAAAACCGGCCGGAACAGAATGCAAACTGGCAACTTCAGAAAACTGATCCCGTAATAAATTACAGGAAAACCCCGCTACTGCAAATACATGCCCGCATTTGTATTCCCACTGAACACAAATGCAAAGAGACAAAACTACACTATCTAATACTAGGATCCGGCTTAAGCCAAAGCCGGCTAGTAAAATCCGTCCGATCACGATCCGTGCAATACCGTACGTATCTGATCGAACCCTGCCATATCTCCATACGGCCTCTACAGCGTTTCGCCCGAAACCTGAGTAACTGAGTGTGGTGGACTCTAAAGACTCGTTAATAGTGTGGCTGTGGATTTAACCACTAGCACGTCAGAGGTATAAGCCAATACGTAACGGGCTACCAGGTACTGACTAAAAGGGACATCGATGAGCGAACTCATCCTGACACCCTACTGAGCCTGTCGGTGACAATATCCGTACAGTCCGGTCCGTTCGTCTATGAGCATCGCATGGCGGGCCTAGGGGGTTGGTGAAAGTCAGACCCCCAAAAGCGGTACAAGTCGTGTCGGAGTGTAGCCCAGAACACCCTGAGATACTACTGGAATACCTACCAGCAAATCTCCTTCCTTGGCCAAGGACTTTCCATGTTCTGGCTCTCCTAGACACAGCGCGACCTCACCCCCAATACCGGGAGAGACGAACCCCTGCAGATCCGCTCACTGCCTCCATGTGGCTCGGGACTGTACCCAACTAAAACCTGTTTGCACGACTCCTTTGAGCCATGGTAGGGTAGTAATCAAAGCACAGTGGGAACTCACACGAGACAAATGACGATCTCAGGTCGATGAACTAACCTGTACACATGTCACCAGGGAACTGCTATCTGACGTCTGGTATAATCCCAACTAGCAGGTTCCCGGCGAGTCCTGTCCGGTGTACTCATAACCCAATGAGCACCTGTATACATCTTAGGTGAACCAACTGACACCAGTGGCTTGTGAGACCGGCCACCGCCCCTCATCGGGGTTTCGACTGTATACACTAGTCTACTCTGGAGTATCGATGCCCTGTCTCGAAACTCCCACGACTACGGACCTTTTAAGGATGTGCTTATAGACTCCAGCTCTCACTTATATGATCGCCCTCATACTGCTGGTAGTCAAGCAAGAATCCTAGGGGCTCTATCAACGTGTAATAGCGACTCGTAAGGTCACCTAAAGCAGTACACGATGATAAAGATAAACCGGATAGCATACTATCATCTTGAGTAAGACTGTCCTACCGGGATAGGTCCTCCCTCAATCATCGCAATCACGTGCCTGTGATCCAATAATTGACTCTGAGAGCACTATCTCCAACAGCTCTCACTCACTAAATGAAGTGAACACCCTCATCTAAAGGGCAAGGGTAGATGAGGATGATGAAGTAGGATTTTTGCTCTCATTTGTTTTCTTATTCTCACTCGTTTTCATCACAAGAATCAAAGCTAGAAAGCTTTGCAAGAAAGAACTCAAGGAAGAAGAAGAATGAATCATGAATTAAATCTTTTTCTGATGAATAATGAAAAGAAGATCATGATGAATAATGCAACTATGGTTGACTAAACCCTTGTAGAGATTTAACTAGGGTTAGAGTTTGGGTTGGGTTAAGAATAAGTCATAACAAAATATCTTAACTCAAAACAAAAAGAAACCTACTAGAAGGTTCATGAATGCATTAACCCAAATCAAACCCTAACCTTGTTTAATCTCCACTAAACAAGTTGCATTAGTTATCATAACATGTTACAATATTATATATCATATATATAATATTTATTGTAACAAAATAAAATAATACAATTAAAATAAATCGCATATATATCAATGTATTACCCGAGTGAGAAAAAGAATCTTTTAGTGAGCTAATAATAGTTAATGTAATTTAATATATCATATATTATTATACATTAAATTATCGAATCAACACTTGATCCGACAATCCGGCTATATCATATATAACCGAATAATATCTCATTTACCGATTCATCGAATCAACACTTGATCCGATGACCCGGATGATATCAAATATCATGAGAATAGAATACGGTATCACATATCGCATTATCCTCAGTCCTGCACATATCACATATGTGCCCCTACTCCATTTTGCCTGAGTCAAGAAACCTCTGTGTAGGACTCTAAAGAATCGTCATTACGCCGGCAGTAGGTGATGATCATATCAAACACCCACAAGCTGCAAGCGGTCAGCTAAACGTAACAGCCACCCAGGTATTAAGCACTTAGAAGATCAACAAGTAAGCCTGTACATTCTCTTGTGAATCCAATCAGTAACACTCCCGTACAGTCCGGTCTCGTCATTTGATATGTTGCATATCTCGCCTAGGGGTGATATACGTCAGACCCCAGTAGCTTGATAAGTCGTGTCGATATGAGGTCTATAACAGTTCGAGAAACTACTGATAACACTTACCAGTAAATCTCAGCAACCCTGGCCAGGGATTTCCAGTTATAGCCAATCGAACACAGCACAACATCAACTCCCTATACCGGGAGAGACGAATCCGCTCCTATCGCTCATTGCCGCCATGTGATTCGGGACTGTACCCAAAAGCCACCGTTTTGCACACCCTCTTGGACATGGTATGATGGAAATCAAAGCACAGTGGGAATCACACAAGACTCTATGACGATCTTGGGTCAACAGACTACTCTGTACCAGTGTTACCGGAGAACTGCCATCTGACGTGAGGTATAATACCATCTGGGAGTTCTCGGCGAGTCCGTCCAGTGTACCCAGTCTCTACTGAGCACCCGTACACCATCCTTGATGTCAAACACCAATGGATATGGGATCATCCATCGCCCATCATATGGGTCAAGATGCGTATACTCTAGTCTACTCTGGTGTATCGATGCCCTGTCTCGATACACCCTCGACTAGGAACAGTTATAGGATGTACTTGTCGACTACCGTGGCCCCACTAATATGACCTCATCATAGTCCCAGTAGTCGAGTAAATATCCTAAGGGCTTTATCAACATGTAAATAGAGATAATCAGAGTACATGTTAAGATAAAGTACAACCAGATAGCATACTATCATGTCGAGCATGAAAGTCCTCACTATATATGTCTAAGCATCCATTACAATATACATCGTATGTACAGTAACGGCCTCTAGGGCATACATATAACTAACAATATCGACACGACTTATCAAGCTACTGGGGTCTGACGTTTATCACCCCTAGACGAGATGACATATCAGACGATGAGACCGGACTGTACGGGAGTGTTACTGATTGGATTCGCAGGAGAATGTACAGGCTTGCTTGTTGATCTTCTGATCGCTCAATACCTGGGTGGCTGTTACGTTTAGATGATCGCTTGCAGCTTGTGGGTGTTTGATATGATCATCACCTACTGCCGGCGTATTGATGATTCTTTAGAGTCCTACAAAGAGGTTTCCTGGCTCAGGAAAAACGGAGTAGGAGCACATATGTGATATGTGCGGGACCGAGAACAATACGTGTATGTGATACCTTATTAGATTCTCGCGATATGTGATATCGGCCGGATATATGTGATATAGCCGGGTCATCGAATCAAGTGTTGATTCGATGAACTGATACAGATTATATTAGTCAGTTATTTGTGAAATAGCCGGATTATCGGATCAAGTGTTGATTCGATAATTTAATTTATTATTATATATTTGATATATTAAATTACATTAACTAGTATAAGCTCACTTAAAGATTCTTTTTCTCACTCGGGTAATACATTGATATATGTGTGATATATGTTAATTGTATAATTTTATTTTGTTATAATAAATATTGTATATGTGATATATAATATTTTAACAAGTTAAGGTTACAAATGCAACATGTTTTGTGGAGTTTAAACATGGTTAGGGTTTGGATTAGGGTTAAGCTTTCTTGAAGCTTCTAGAAGCTTTGTTTTTGTTTTTAAGCTAAGATATTTTGTAAAGATATTTTGTAGATATTAATTAACGAAACACAAACCCTTTACCATAGTTAATTCTCTACATGGGTTAAGTCTTCATTCTTAACCCATGGTTGCATTTGTAACCTTATACAAGTTTTCATTATTCATCACAAATGAAATGGTTCTTCTTCTTCCTCTTGATAAAAGCTTTCTAGCTTTTTGACATGTGATGATAATGAGTGAGAAATTGAAAACAAATGAGAGCTAAATTCCTACTTCATCATCCTCATCTATTCTTGCCACTTAGATTAGGGTGTTTGCTTTGCTAATACTTGATTAGCAAAGCAAGAGCTTGGGTTTGAGTTTCTTCAAGGTAGATCATCTTTGTTATTGACGATCGGAAGCAAGATTGCATCTTTCTCTTCATGGAGCCTCTCTAGAGTCTGGGTACTCGATGATCGCAGCGAAGGGACCTCAACACGGAGCTTTAGAAGTGAAGGAACGGACTACAAAGGTTGTAATCCCAAACTCTTAGAAGTAAAGTTGTTTACTTGCTATGTTTCGCCTAATCTCTAGTCTAAGATCTTGGTTAGGGTTGTTCGGCACCTGAAAAATTTGATTTTGGCATGGTTGATGCCTTGTAGAATCTTGTTCTAGTGCCTAGTAACCCTACATTCAACACCTTTCAAGTGGGAAATTGTGGTGAGGGGGCTGCTGAATTCAGCCACTTTAGGGGTGAGGGTAAGGGTGTGTGTGTGTATGTGAGGAACTCCAAGTAACATGCAACCATACCCCAAGTCAACAAGCCCAAACCTCAATTCTATTTAATCTATTTTCACAATTTAATCCTTTTTATTTTATATTTTCTAAAACCATCTTGACAACTTCTTTTTATTTCAAAAATGACATGTTACATTTTGGTTTAATGTGTTATGACGCACAAAACTTTTATTAACCCATTCTAATTTGTAATTATCACTAATTAAATGTATTAGTGAAAGCTTAAAATAATATTAAAAATAATTAATTAAGGAAAATATTTAAGTAAACTAGAAATTTACAAGTGACCAATTAAATACCAAATACTAGAAATTATATAGCTAGAATAGGTATATTTAAGTCTATATTGAAAAATATTTATATCTTGGTTTTTACGGAAAACACCAGTTATTTTACCGATTATCCGAACATTCACCTAAATGATTTTCAAAACATTACAGTTAGTTGGTTCACCTAAGATGTATACTGGTGCTAATTGGGTTATGAGTACACCGGACGCACTCGACGGGAATATGCTAGTTGGTATTATACCTATTGTCAGATAGCAGTTCCCAGATGACATGTGTACAGGTTAGTCTATCGACCTGAGATCGTCATTTGTCTCGTATGAGTTCCTACTGTGCTTTGATGACTACCCTACCACGGCTCAAAGGAGTCGTGCAAACAGGTTTTAGTTGGGTACAGTCCTGAGCCACATGGAGGCAGTGAGCGGATCGTCAGGGGATTCGTCTCTCCCGGTATATTGGGGGTTGATGACGCGGTGGGAACGGGTGGCCATCACCAGAAATCCTCGGCCGGGGTAGATGAGAATTACTGATTCGGATCAATAGTTTCTCAGTTGGTGATAGGCTTCGTACCGACACTAAATGTCGCGTTATTAGGGGTCTGACTTTATCCACCCTCTAGAATCGATATGCGATACTCATAGACGAACAGACTGGACTGTACGGATATTGTCACTATCAGGCATAGCAGGGTTTCAGGATGAGTTCGCTCATCGGCCTCCCTTTCACTCAATACCTGGGCAGCCTTTACGTACAACTAGTGCCACTGACGTGCTTGTGGTTAAACCCACTGCCAGCGTATTGACGAGTCTTTAGAGTCCCACACAGAGGGTTTCCCTGGTTCGGGCGAAACATTGTAGAGGCCGTATAGTTTTATGGTAGGGTTCGATCATATATGTGCACTTGTACACGGATCATGATCGGACGGATAATACTGGTGGGCTTTGGTTTAAGCCGGATCCTAGTATTATATTGTTGGATTATTTTCGTCTCGTTATATTCGTATTCAGTCGGAATACGGATGCAGGTATATATGTACAGATGAGGGGTATTCTTGTAATCCGTTACATGTTTATTTTAGAGTTGCCATTTTCTTTTCTTCCAATTTAAATCTTTAGTTTAATATTTAAATGTGAGATGTGAAATGTGAGTCATGGAAATTTTGGCTTAATCTTTGTGCTGGAAATTCGTGGGTTATGGTGTGATATTTGTTTTTGGTGCATGCACTTGTGTCATGATGAGTCATTTTGTGCATTGATGGTTTTTGTTTAGTTAAAAATATTTGTGTGATATTTTTGGGTGTGTGGCTGTTGATTTTTTCTTGTACTGAGATTTTCTTGTGTTAATTCAATTTGATATACTCACCACAGCAACAAGAAAAACAACAGAGAACCAATTTCGTTTGTTGCAGAGCCTATTTTCCTCACAAGCAATTTTTCTTATGCTTCACATTTTCTTCACATGGCAACTCTTTAACCTCCACCCATTCCATCTCATGAGTTGAGAATCCTTGGGTGTTTTGAGACAAAGTATTCACACACTATTTCTTCTTCATCTTAGGTATCTAGGCTAGCAAACTGGATGACCGAGTTGCTTCGGTTTTGAGACGGGAGCCCGTATTACTAATTCTCGACGTGGATCGTCTTCGACGAGGGAGGCCGGAGATCGGACTTGATGGAGGAAGCCGCGAGGAGCTTGGGACAGAGGTTGAAGACCGAAGGACACGGATCGATCGGTATAACCTCTCTAAACTCCTTTTATAGTTAACTAGTATATGGTTAATGGTTCGATCCGGGAATCGGGTTCGGTTAGCGCCGGGTTTTAAAAGTTTTTGTTCCGCGTTTGGCCACGGATTGATGGCCGGGGCACTGGCGTAACCCTACATTGCCTTCTTCCTCCTCTTGTTCATATTTATTGTTCTTATAATTATGATTCTAACTTAAGGATTGTTTCATGTATTGATGTGATATGGTATTTTGAAACCATGGTTACTTTGTAACCTCTTCATATACCATACTCACTCTCTTTCCGTATTTCACAAGGTTTAAGTTAAAATCAATTTGGTGTTAAATTTGCTAAGTTAGATACGATATTTTGTGACCAAGTGCTTCACAAACCCCGGTTTTCATATACCCTATACTATCACAAACACTTAGCAAAGTTAACACTAAAACCAATTGCTCTCACTCGCTACTTTGTGCTTTTGATGTTGCCGTATGCTTGCTGACCCTTGTGCTTAGTGTTGATACCTCAAGCTTGGACATACAAACGGTAAGTGAAAAATACGGACTCGTTTCGTGTTTTGCGTCAAATATCGGTATTTTGATGATTTGTGCTTCGCAACCGCCTTGACAAGTCATGCTTCAAGCCGGGATCGACACAAGGACGGACAACTCATGAGCAAGGGAGCGTCGTAGGAATCGTCGCGATTCAATCATCCGAGCCAAAGCCATGGCCATTTCTTTCTTAACTTGTTTTCTATATTTTCGTATTTTTATAATTTTGTAACAAACCAACCAATTCATTATTTGTTGAACCTTAAATAACAAAACCTAATACACAATTCCCTGCGGATCGACCCGTACCTGACAGCTTGCTACAACGCGTCGTGCACTTGCGGTTTATAAATTTTAAAACGAGACCGAGCTCGCACGCACATCCATTTCCTTAAAACGATTCCATTTCCAAAACATACGCGTTTGCACGCGCGGGTGAGGCCCCAACACCAGGCTCAGTAGGAGTTCGGATGAGTTTGTTCATCGACCTTCTTATCGACAGATACTTGGTTAACCGTTACGTATAGCTAGTACCGTTGACATGCTTGATGTTAAACCCACTGCCAGCGTACTGTCGAGTCTTTAGAGTCCCACACAGAGGTTTTCCCTGCTTCGAGCAAAATATGTAGAGGTCGTATGGTTTTACGGTAGGGTTACGATCACTTACGTGTACTTGTACACGGATGATGTTCGGGCGGATAATACTAGTGGGCTTTGGTTTAAGCCGGATCCTAGTATTATATTATTGGGTTGTTATCGTCTCAGTGTATTCGTATTTTTCGGAATACGGATACGGGTATGTATATACGATGAGGGTTATTCTTGTAATTTTCTCAAGAATGCTTCTAGAAGGAGACACCTCATATTTGGTATTATCCATTTTTGGAAAATGGATTAATGAAGTAGAATTGGAGGAGACATACTTGGCATGGTGTGAGGGATGGCTCATGTATTTGTTAGCTATAGTGCCCTCAAGTCAATTATTGGATCGCAGGCACGTGATTGCAATGATTGAGGAAGGACCTATACCGATAGAACAGTCTTACTCGAGATGATAGTATGCTATCAGGTTTGTCTTTATCATTGTGTACATGCTTCAGGTGACATTACAGATCACTATTACATGTTGTTAGAGCCTATAGGATTCTTTCTTGACTACCAGCAGTATGATGGTAATCATATACGTGAGAGTTGGGTGGTCTGTAAGCACAACCTTAAAGTGTTCTTGGTCGTGGGAGTTTCGAGACTGGGAATCGATACTCTAAGAGTAGACTAGTGTATACGGATCGAGACCTCGACGAGGGGCGGTGGCCGGTCTCACAAGCCATTGGTGTCAGTTGGTTCACCTAAGATGTATACAGGTGCTCATTGGGTTATGAGTACACCGGACGGACTCGCCGGGAAAATGCTAGTTGGTATTATACCTATTGTCAGATAGCGGTTCCCAGGTGACATGTGTACAGGTTACACTATCGACCTGAGATCGTTATTTTTCTCGTGTGAGTTCCCACTGTGCTTTGATTACTGTCCTACCACGGCTCAAAGGTTTCTTGCAAATGGGTTTTAGTTGGGTACAGTCCTGAGCCACATGGAGGCAATGAGCGGATCGTTAGGGGATTCGTCTCTCCCGGTATATTGGGGGTTGATGCCGCGGTGTGCACAGGTGGCCATCACTAGAAATGCTCGACCGGGATAGACGAGAATTACCGATCTAGGATCGGTAGTTTCTCAGTTGGTGATAGGCTTCATACCCACACTAAATATCAGGTTATTAGGGGTCTGACTTTATCCACCCCCTAGACTCGATATGCGATACTCATAAACGAACGGACCAGACTGTACGGATATTGTCACTGTCTGGCTCAGTAGGGTTTCAGGATGAGTTTGCTCTTCGGCCTCCCTTTTCGCTCAATACCTGGGTAGTCGTTACATACAGCTGGTGCCACTGACGTGCTTATGGTTAAACCCACTACCAGTGTATTGACGAGTTTTTAGAGTCCCACACAGAGGGTTTCCCTGGTTCGGGCGAAACGTTGTAGAGGCCGTATGGTTTTATGGCAGGGTTCGATCGTATACGTGCACTTGTGCATGGATTATGATCGAACGGATAATACTGGTGAGCTTTGGTTTAAGCCAGATCCTAGTATTATATTGTTGGATTATTTTCGTCTCGTTGTATTCGTATTCAGTCGGAATACGGATGCAGGTATGTATATACGGATGAGGGGTATTCTTGTAATTCGTTACGAGTTTACTTTAGGGTTTGCCATTTTTATTCTTGGATTAAACATTTAGTTTTAAATGTTTAATTTTGTTGTGATGGAAAGTATGAGTGCAAGTCTTGGCTTAGGGCATTGATTGTAGCATGTGGTGTAGTGTGAGATATTTATGCAAGTGGCAGTTATTTTTTTGTGCTCGGATTTTTCTATGATTGCTCTTCACAAATACCTCACAACACAAAGAAAAAGACAGATACTTGTTTTTCCTTTTAGCCCAAACTTGAGCTCACTCTTTTTTTAATATGGCTTCTTCTTCAACCTCCACCCATTCCATCTCACGAGTTGAGAATCCTTGGGTGTTTTGAGACAAAGTATTCACACACTATCTCTACTTCATCTTGGGCATCTAGGCTAGCAAACTGGATGCCCGAGTTGCTTCGGTTTTTGAAGCGGGAGACCGTATTACTAATCCTCGACGTGGATCGTCTTCGACGAGGGAGACCGGAGACTGAACTTCATTGGGGAAGCCGCGAGTAGCTTGGGCAGAGGTTGAAGACCGAAGGACGCGGATCGATCAGTATAACCTCTTTAAACTCCTTTATGAGAACTAGTATAGGGTTAATGGTATGATCCGTCAGTTAGGGTTCCGTTAGCACCGAAATTTTAAAGTTTTTGTTCTGCGTTTGGCCATGGATCGATGCCCGGGGAACTGCCGTAACCCTACATGGTATCAGAGACAATCCATTAACCACTTACTAGTTGGTTTAGATGATGTTAATGTTAGTTATATGTATGCCCTAGAGGCCATTACTATACATAGGATGTATATTGTAGTGGATGCTTGGACATATATAGGGAGGACTTTCTTGCTCGACATGATAGTATGCTATCTGGTTGATCTTTACCTTAACGTGTACGCTGATTGTCTCTCTGTTACATGTTGGTAAAGCCCTTAGGATGTGTACTTGACTACCTGGACTATGATGCGGATCATACTAGTGGGGACATGGTAGTCCATAAGTACATCCTTCAAGGTCCCTAGTCATGGGTGTATCGAGACGGGGCATCGATATACCAGAGTAGACTAGCGTATACCTTCTCGACCCATACAGATGGGCGATGGATGATCCCATATCCATTGGTGTTTGACATCAGAGATGATATACGGGTGCTCAGTAGAGACTGGGTACACTGGACGGACTCGCTGAGAACTCCCAGATGGTATTATACCTTACGTCAGATGGCAGTTCTCTGGTGACACTGGTACAGAGTAGTCTGTTGACCCGAGATCGTCATAGAGTCTTGTGTGGTTCCAACTGTGCTTTGATTTCTACCTTACCACGTCTAAGAGGGCGTGCAAAACGGTGGGTTTTGGGTACAGTCCCGAATCACATGGAGGCAATGAGCGATAGGAGGGGATTCGTCTCTCCCGGTATAGGGAGTTGATGTTGCGCTGTGTTCGATTGGCTATAACCGGAAATCCCTGGCCAGGGTTGCTGAGATTTATTGGTAAGTGTTATCAGTAGTTTCTCAAACTGTTATAGACCTCATATCGACACGACTTATCGAGCTATTGGGGTCTGACGTTTACAACCCCTAGGCGAGATATGCAACATATCAGACGACGAGACCGGACTGTACGGTAAGTGTTACTGGTTGGATTCACAGGAGTGTGAGCGGGCTTGCTCGTTGATCTTCTGATCGCTCAATACCCGGGTGGCCGTTACGTTTAGCAGACCGCTTGCGGCTTGTGGACGTTTGATATGATCATCACCTGCTGCCGGCGTCTTGACGAGTCTTTAGAGTCCTACACAGAGGTTTCCTGGCTCAAGCGAAACGAAATAGGAGCGCATATGAGATATGTGCGGGACCGAGAATAATGCGTGTATGTGATACCGTATTCTATTCTCGCGATGAATGTATCGATTGGTTGTATGCGATATAACCTAGTTATCGAATCGAGGATTAATTCGATAAGCCGATACATTGGATATTAGTCAGTCATATGCGATATGACCGGATCGTTAAATCAAGCGTTGATTTAATGATTTAATGTATAATCATATATTTGATATATTACTTTACATTAACTAGTATTTGTTCACTTAAAATGGATTTTCTCACTTGATGTGCACATTGTATATGTGATATATTTTTGTGCACTTGATTGTATCATGTTTGATGATACAAGCATGTTTGTGTGTCTGTTTAGTTTAAACCTTGGTTAAGTAAATGGTTAGGGTTTTGTTTAATTTATTTATTCATTTATTTATTTATTTCATTTTGGCAAAAAGAGAAATGGTGGCTTGCTTTGTTTTACTTTGAAGCTTCATGAAGCTTTAAAAAAGTCTACCATTTTTGTTTCATGCCTAACCTAACCATTCACCTAACCTTAGTTTACTCTCTACACATAACCATGGTTGCAATATGATAAGTATTATATTATTTTCTATTTTGGAAATACTTATCATATTATCTTTTCTTCTTCTTCTTCTTCAAGATGAAGAAAAAGCTTGCTACCAACAATGGCAACTTGAGAAAAAGAGTGAGAAATCCAATTCTAAAGTGAACCCACTTCCTATTTCTTCATCCTCTACCACTTGCCAAGTAGTATAGGGTGTTTTCTTCACAAGTTTCATGGCTTAGTGAAGTTGGAGCTTGATCTTGTGTTGCCTCGACATAGATCATCTTCAGCATCGAAGTCGACGACCTAGCCCGATCATTTCTTCGATGAAACCACCGCGAGAGTTCAGGATCCGATGGGTACAGCGGAGGGACTTCATCACGGAGCTATGGAGGTGGAGGACCGGATCTACAAAGGTTGTAGTCACTTTCCTTTAGCAGTAAAGTCGTTTACTTGCATGTTTCGCCTAATCTCTAGCTAACGATCTAGCATTCGGGTTTCTCGGCACCGGAAACATTTGAAATTGGCTTGGTTGATGCCTTGTGAGACCTCATTAGTGTGCCTAGGAACCCTACAGTGGTATCAGAGCCTAGCTAGAGCCTTAGGCGATGTGTTAACGAAGTTAAAACCCCGATCGAACCCGTAATCGACAAAATAAAACCCTCTTTGTACATATTTTAAAATCTGGGATTTTTCCAAATTAAAAATGCTTAAAAAATTCAGCAGGGTATTCTAAGAATTACTATGAAAAACGAGCCCCTAACTCCTCTACATGGTCGCGGAACCGCGGCAATGACCCCCATTTAGCGGCGGTTCCGCGGCAGTGTAATGGAATTAGCGACGGATCTTTTCACAGTAATTCATAACTCTGTTTTTTTCTATTTTCTGGGCATTTTTAACACTGACTCAAGAGTTGAGTATTTTAGGGTTTATTTTGTAGTCGTTGTTTCGATCGGAATTTTTAATTTCGTTGGGTTTTGCGGATATTTAGAATATGTTAAAAAGTTCGACCGGATATAAATACCCACTTTTTCCCCTGCCGGGAAATTTCCAAGTGTTGGATTTTTCCGTAGTTTAAGAATGTTCTAAGTAGTGCAAGTAACGCGATGGACCCTCTAGATGACAACAAACCTTAACTCGATTATATGACCGTCTTGAACTGCCCTTTGAACCTTAGGGTTTGGGGCAGTACGGCGTGCCACATGTGAGGCGTTGGCTTGACCATTCTACGGCTGGACCGTTGGTACTGAGGCATGAAGTGAATGTTTTTAAACTTGTTTCATGTATTGAGCTGTTTCGGGAAAACTTGGGTGTTTGACTGTTCGATCGGAAAGTTTAACATTTTCTATTTATCTGGAATGTGATACAATATTTGGAATCCACAAGGAGTTATGAGATAACTGATTTGAATGTTATAAACATAGCACTTTAGTCTCACTTGATCGGTTGCACGGAATTTTGATGCGATCAAAAGTCCGTCGCAATCACGTAACGTACGCGGATACTCGCCGGGTAAACTTAACAGACAGCTACACCCCATAGCCCCGACCAAGTGACTGTAGGAGAACCCCGTCGCCGAAAGCATCCGTTCGGGTGCTCGCGGCAGCGGTGTTCAGCCTTGGTACACTTCGTCGACGGCGTCGGGGCTGCGGCCACTTACTAAAGTTTGCGACGAGCATTCGATCAGGATGTCGGGAATCTTGTTGAATTGCCCGACTTGATATTGAAAAGTGTTTTCGATGATGAGACTAAAATGCGGGGTTTATAATTGTTAGGCATGCGATGTCTAAGGAATTCATTTGATTAGGCATGCGATGTTTAAAGTGTTTGCGGATTCCAACTGTTGTAGTTTCACTTTCTTTTCTGTGACCGTAAGTGTAATATGTGATATCGCCGGTTTCGTTGCTATATGTCAACGACAATTGGGATGGGCATATTTACTTACGTTGATGACATGTGATGTTATGTGTTGCTGGATATGTTATATTGGATCGTCGTGTTTGAATAGCCGGGGTTTTTTTTATGTGAGATGAGTGTTTTTCATTTTCATTCATGTAAAAACTTGTATGTAATATTCTTTTATTGGGGCACTTCCAGGTTGCGGAAGATGTCACCTTTTGTACATTATTTCCTTTTTCTCACTAGGATAGACCCAAGGAGGGGAGCACAAGTAACCGGGTTCTAGAGTCCAGTGGGAGACCATCTCGAGGAGTCGAGTCCGGGTCTCCTAACCCTAGAATTGGTAGGGTTGCTTGCCGCTCCCGTAGGGGTCTAGAGGTGTGGGTTTGGCTATTCATCGCGACCGTGGAATACGTGTTTTATACTGGCTCGTATTGAAAACACGGACGTCCTAGTATATCCAATATTTCATATGTTTCTTCTGCTACGATATCTGTGATGTGATCATGTGATGTTCTGTGATAAATACTGTATATAGTATATATGATATATTATATAGGCGTTACTTATGTTTTACACCCGCGCTAGCCCTGCCCCGCTCTGTCGTTAGTTACCTAACCTAACGGTGCACGAGGGGACATCGAGGCGAATGCGGATGGCATAAGTGTACGTCGTATTTATCTGTGATGTTTAGGTACTTAAATGATGGGACTTCATTAATGAGATTAATGAAAGAAAAGAAACCTAAAGATGTTGTAGAATCGAATTTCAAAAATAAAACAGGTAGCTACAGTTCTTGCTTTGCACAGCGGTATATTTGATATATCCTGCACCTTATTCGATGAGGAAAGGGCCGACGATCCCTTCACCGGGAGTGACCCCTTTAGCAATAACTGGCAGATGCTACACACTCGGTTTGTTTTTTGATAGCTTCTATAGTTTCTGCTTTGCACAGTGATATATATAATATATCCCGCACCTCATTCGACGAGGAAAGGACCGACGATCCCTTCACCGGGAGTGACTCCTTTAGCAAAACTAGAAAAGCCTCAAAAGCACTCTATTTTAAAATCATTTGATTTTACAACGATATCAAGTTCATTACACAATAGGTTTTCAGAAAAACCTGTCGTAGCCCTCCGTCATTTCAAATAAGTTGTATATAGTATTCGTGCTACATTTGTTGGCTTTCGTCAAGGTGTAGTGTGCGGTAGCTATATGCTGCTTATCTGCTGCATACGATGAGATTGGATTAGGGTAGTCGTGCGGCTTTGTTGGCTTTCGTCAAGGGTCGTACGGGTGGGTTTAATTCAATCAAGAAATGTACGAGTTGAACTTGACTAGCAGGCTATGGTTTGTTGGCTTTCGTCAAGGTCATAGCACGTTAGGGGCAAAATTATCGGGAATTTCAAGTGTTGAAATTTGCAATGAGATTGCATACCTTCTATGAGATAATTGGATCTCGATACCCACTGCGAGTAATTGTTACTCCTGGGAGAGTTTTACGCATTACAATTAGCCGATCAAGTAGGTATCTAGAAAGGTGTCAACGGGGTTACGCCTCTGGGAAAACGAGGTTTACTGTAATTAGTTTCGTGCGAAAGCACGGAGGACCTCCCTCAAAGTACCGACACTGGCCTGGCTGAAAGATTGGCGAACTTGTAGTGTGTAATTAATCCCGGCTAGTCTTTCCTTTTAGGGTTTGAAGGAAGGTTTGATAAAAAACAGTGGGAGCTATCCTGATTAGATAAAATAAAAACCAATCTGATCTTGCAAGAGCATACGCTGAGTGTTTTCTTCTCTCTCTCTTTCCAGGTAGCGACCATATCACGCCTTAATCAAGATAATAATACGGAATATTGACTGAACCCACTTGTTATACTGAGCTGGGGAACGTTGGTCCCACTCCAACTTATAATTGTTATAAGAAAGAGCAGGAAATTGGGGATTAGCAGAATTCCCGTGCCGCCCAAACGAAGAGAGTGCATGCTGATGCATCATCTTCAGGTGTGTTCATTACAAAGAACTGTTTCTCAGTATCCTCCGCATCCTGGGTATATGATACCGGATCAGGATCCCAGATATGTAATCTGTTACATAGGGCTGCAAAAAGGTAGAAAAACTGAGAACGGGTGATAAGTTTCATGAGACAGAAAACGGGGCAAGTGTTGCAGCCAAGTCTGTTGGTCACTGTCACCCTGTATTACCAATACATTGATTCTGAACAAATGCTATTAGATACCGAACCTGATATACAAAATCATATCAGTCTCTTTATTAGTAAAGAAATGATAAAAATTTTTATTGTTGGATAATGTTTTGAACATTTCCTATATCAAAAGTTGATTGGTTCAGGCACGTTATCTAAAAGCGTTGATGTTCTAAATCAAACTACAGTTCTTAGTATACAGAACACACACAAGAGGATGAGTTCAGAAATGAATGAATTTTTCTTGAGGTATTGTAGACTAGGTCATATCAATGCGACCTGACTAGCTGAAGTTACATTTAGATGCATATTTAAATCTGTTTGAATTTACATCTTATGAAACTTGCCAGTCATGTCATAAAGATACGATGACCATAGCTCTGTTTACTGGAAACAGAGAAAGAGTTAGTGAACTCTTGGGATGATACATGTTGATGTATGTAGGTCCCCTGTCTACATATACCAAGACTGGTTCTTTGTATTTTATTACATTCTCTGATAATCTCTCAAGATTCAGACATATGTTCCTGTTGAAACACAAGTCCAAACCTTTTGAGATATTCAAAGAATATAAGTAAGAAGTAGAGAACCAAAACGGGTACAAGTATTATGTCCTTTGATGTGATCAAGGAGGAGAGTACTTGAGCACGGAATTCTTGGACTTTTCTGAAGGAGAATGGGATTCTTTCTCAGCATTACTCCTCCGTATACACCATAGCACGATGGTATATCGGGGCGGAGCAATCACACCCTATATGATAAGGTGTGCTCTATGATGAGTACTGCTGAGTTACCTATTTCCTTTTGGGAGTTATGCACTTGAGAAGCTGCATACCTATTGAATAGGGTTCAAATCAAATCAGTTGCCTACCACTTCATATATGATATGGAAAGGGAAGAGCCCATATCTTAAGTTTGTTAAGATTTGGGGTTGTCCGGCCTATGTCTAAAAGCAAAATCCGGACAAGCTCGAGGCAAGGTCTGTTATGTAGGACTGGAAATGTTCGAGCTATACAAACTGCAGCCGATGATTTGAAAGAACCAAAGGATTCAATAGTAACCAACGAACCTCAGCCTCTCCGCCGATCTAGTAGGGTTCCTCACCCACCTGAGAGATACTTCGGTTTCTCTATGACAGTGGGAGCGAGGATTGCATCATAAGATGATGACCCAACTAGTTTCGAGATGGCCATCAGGAGTGGGACTCTGTAAGAATGGCTGGATGCTTAGTGATCCGAGATGGAATCCTTATACACCAACAAAGTATGGACTTTGGTTGCTATATCTGAAGGGTTAAATCCCCATCAGGAGGAATTATATCTTGAGAAGATTACTTGGTGTACAAGGAAAAGTTGAGACTTTCAAAGCTAGACTTGTTAAAGGTTTGCATCATTGACCAGGTGTGGATCATGATGAAACTTTTTCTAATGATCTATGCTTAAGTCCATCCAGATCCTACTTGCCACGGCTACATACCATGACTACGATATCTGGCGGTTGGGTGCCATGACTGCTTTTCTAAATAATATTTTAGAAGAGAAAGTCTATAAGTACACAGTCAGAAGGCTTCGTAGACAGTGGGAGCAGCGGAAACGTGTGCAAGATGCTTTATAGGATAAAGCAGGCATCGCGGAGTTGGAACATCTGTTTTGATGAGTTAGTCAAACAGTTTGACATCATCAAAATGGTAGATGAACCTTGTATATACGAAAAGGTAGTAGGGAGTATGGTGATGATCCTCGTAGAGTACGTGGATGACATACTCTTGATAGGGAAGGAGTTTTCTATGCTACGCTCGGTCAATCTCCGCTTATCACAAGGATTCTCCATATAGGATCAAAGTGATACCTCCTAAATCCTGAGTTTTCATCTATAAGATAGATGTAATTGGATGTTAGGATACTCACTAGATGTACTGAGATGGTATCAATTGATCCTGAGGAGAATCACTGGAAGGGTTACAGGGTGATAAAGACGACTGAATGTCAGTCACAGGCATTGTCTTTACCCTCAGTGAAGGGATGGTATGTTGGAAGAGTTCCAAGCTAGATACCGTGGCATACTAGACGATAAAGGCTGGATACATCGCAACTTAAGATGCTAACAAAGAAGCTGTCTGGGTGTTTATAAGTTCATGAGATGAACTCAGTTCATCCTATTGTGTGACAATGGAGTTATGGCTTATGCCAAGGAACGTCCGTCCCGTCAGTGATCCAGACATATTCTGAGGCAGTATCACCTGATCATGGAGATGGTTGATCTCCTGGGTGATCGAGGTTAGGAGAGTAGACTCAGAAGACAACACGGCGGATCCACTCACAAAGGCCTTTTCCCAGAGAGAGACTTTTATGGGATGGTTGAGTATGAGATACTACAACCACTGCTATCAGATGGCCCTAGTGCAAGTGGGAGATTGTTAGTTATATGTATGCCCTAGAGGCCATTACTATACATAGGATGTATATTGTAGTGGATGCTTGGACATATATAGGGAGGACTTTCTTGCTCGACATGATAGTATGCTATCTGGTTGATCTTTACCTTAACGTGTACGCTGATTGTCTCTCTGTTACATGTTGGTAAAGCCCTTAGGATGTGTATTTGACTACCTAGACTATGATGCGGATCATACTAGTGGGGACATGGTAGTCCATAAGTACATCCTTCAAGGTCCCTAGTCGTGGGTGTATCGAGACGGGGCATCGATATACCAGAGTAGACTAGCGTATAACTTCTCGACCCATACAGATGGGCGATGGATGATTCCATATCCATTGGTGTTTGACGTCAGAGATGATATACGGGTGCTCAGTAGAGACTGGGTATACTGAACGGACTCGCCGAGAACTCCCAGATGGTATTATACCTTACGTCAGATGGCAGTTCTCTGGTGACACTAGTACAGAGTAGTCTGTTGACCCGAGATCGTCATAGAGTCATGTGTGGTTCCCACTGTGCTTTGATTTCCACCTTACCACATCCAAGAGGGCGTACAAAATGGTGGTTTTTGGGTACAGTCCTGAATCACATGGAGGTAATGAGCGATAGGAGGGGATTCGTCTCTCCCGGTATAGGGAGTTGATGTTGCGCTGTGTTCGATTGGCTATAACCGGAAATCCCTGGCCAGGGTTGCTGAGATTTACTGGTAAGTGTTATCAGTAGTTTCTCGAACTGTTATAGACCTCATATCGACACGACTTATCGAGCTATTGGGGTCTGACGTTTACCACCCCTAGGCGAGATATGCGACATATCAGACGACGAGACCGGACTGTACGGTAAGTGTTACTGGTTGGATTCACAGGAGTGTGAGCGGGCTTTCTCGTCGATCTTCTGATCGCTCAATACTCGGGTGGCCGTTACGTTTAGCAGACAGCTTGCGGCTTGTGGGTGTTTGATATGATCATCACCTGCTGCCGGCGTATTGACGAGTCTTTAGAGTCCTACACAGAGGTTTCCTGGCTCAAGCGAAACGAAATAGGAGCGCATATGAGATATGTGCGGGACCGAGAATAATGCGTGTATGTGATACCGTATTCTATTCTCGCGATGAATGTATCAATTGGTTGTATGCGATATAACCTAGTTATCGAATCGAGGATTGATTCGATAAGCCGATACATTGGATATTAGTCGGTCATATGCGATATGACCGGATCGTTAAATCAAGCGTTGATTTAATGATTTAATGTATAATCATATATTTGATATATTACTTTACATTAACTAGTATTTGTTCACTTAAAATGGATTTTCTCACTTGATGTGCACATTGTATATGTGATATATTTTTTTGCACTTGATTGTATCATGTTTGATGATACATGCATGTTTGTGTGTGCGTTTAGTTTAAACCTTGGTTAAGTAAATGGTTAGGGTTTTGTTTAATTTATTTATTCATTTATTTATTTATTTCATTTTGGCAAAAAGAGAAATGGTGGCTTGCTTTGTTTTACATTGAAGCTTCATGAAGCTTTGAAAAAGTCTACCATTTTTGTTTCATGCCTAACCTAACCATTCACCTAACCTTAGTTTACTCTCTACACATAACCATGGTTGCAATATGATAAGTATCATATTATTTTCTATTTTGGAAATACTTATCATATTATCTTTTCTTCTTCTTCTTCTTCAAGATGAAGATAAAGCTTGCTACCAACAATGGCAACTTGAGAAAAAGAGTGAGAAATCCAATTCTAAAGTGAACCCACTTCCTATTTCTTCATCCTCTACCACTTGCCAAGTAGTATAGGGTGTTTTCTTCACAAGTTTCATGGCTTAGTGAAGTTGGAGCTTGATCTTGTGTTGCCTCGACGTAGATCATCTTCAGCATCGAAGTCGACGACCTAGCCCGATCATTTCTTCGATGAAACCACCGCGAGAGTCCGGGATCCGATGGGTACAACGGAGGGACTTCATCACGGAGCTATGGAGGTGGAGGAACGGATCTACAAAGGTTGTAGTCACTTTCCTTTAGCAGTAAAGTCGTTTACTTGCATGTTTCGCCTAATCTCTAGTTAACAATCTAGCATTAGGGTTTCTCGGCACCGGAAACATTTGAAATTGGCGTGGTTGATGCCTTGTGAGACCTCATTAGTGTGCCTAGGAACCCTACAGTTAAAGTATCGAAACCGAAACAACTCCGAAATATCACTCGATGTATTCTAGTTTCTGTCATTTTTTCCGAGTCTTCCAAAATTATTTAATAACTGCAGAAGACTACTATAATGACCACTAGACTGCACCCCAAATACGAACCAATTCCACCTGAAATGAACCGAGCGCATTGCCTAAAAATCCGAGCCGGCTGGCCTGGGGAGGGTGTTTAGACTTCGTATTTTGGGTTTGGTCTGGTCTCTGGAATATTGGTTCAGTGGTATTGCTAGTTTAGCCCAGTTTTGATATGGTTTTATCTAGTTGTTTGGGGCTATTCTGGGTTATTTCGAAGTCGATATTTCTAACATCGTTTAAAGTTTTCAGTACATGCATTTCTATCTGCGACCGTGAATGTCATTAGAGCGGTACAACTTGTTTAATTGCTATACATCTTTTAGACGGGTTTGCGAACGTGACATTCACGTTGATGTTCTATGTTGTGCTGTGTTGTTGCGGAATCGTCGTGGTGGATAGCTTGGGTGCAATGTTAGTAAAGTTTAGTTTTATTTGTACATTTGATATCGCGGGGCGAGCGTCCAACATGTGGACTGCCGTCACTGCCTGTTTGTATATTATTTGTTTGGGGCACGACCGGGTTGAGGTCAATATCACCGCTGTACATATTGTTTTCTTTTCTGTACTAGGATTACCCCATGGTAGAGTGCACGGATAGCCGGGTTCTAGAGGGAAATGGGCCCGCATCTCATGGCGTTGAGACTGAGGGGATCTCACTCTAGAATTGGCGGGCTATTCGCCGCACTCGTAAGGGGTACAGGTTGACCCAAGGAGGGCTGCTCAAGTTACTAGATTCCGTGAAGTGCTGGGTGGCCCATTCACTTTGATGAAGGGGGCTGCCTCACTTCTGGTTTGTGCGGGTAACTTTCCGCGCTTGTAGGGGTCTAGATTTTCATTGCACAGGCTATCCACATGACCCGGGGAACATCAGGATTCACTTGCGGCTCAAAGAAAACCCGGGGCTCCCAGATTATCTGTATTGTTCTGTACTGCTTATTGCTTATTTGTGATGTTGCATTTATCATGCCAGGAGCGATTATTATATATTATTATATATATATTAATAGATGTTGTATATGTTTTACACCCGCGCTAGTCCAGTCCCCGCTCTGTCGTTAGTTAAGTAACCTAACGGGTGATGACGGGACCCAGTGGCGAATGCGGATGGCATATACGTACATCATATTTTCGCTCTTTTGTGGTGTGATTAATTAATGAGACTGCGTTGATTAAGATCAATGCGAGGAAAACAGACCTATTCGATGTTGTTGGAACAATTTTCAAAAGCTGTTATTACAAGGTCGTTTTCTTTTGTTTTGCACAGTGGTATTCGGTTATGAATATCCAGCAGCTCATTCGACGAGGCAAGAGACGAGATCCCCTCACCGGGAGTGACCTCTTGGGCAGAAGTTTGCGTCAGGGTAATAACTTCACTATAGTCGATTACTTTTTTGCTTTGCATCGTGGTATTCAGAGGGAATATCCTGCACCTCATTCCATGAGGAAAGAGACGAGATCCCTTCACCAGGAGTGACCTCTTTAGCAAAGGTTTTCGCCACTATATATTTATAAAAAGCTATCTGGTTCCTTCTGTTAGTTCTATGTATGCCCTAGAGGCCATTACTGTACATACGATGTATATTGTAGTGGATGCTTAGACATATATAGGGAGGACTTTCTTGCTCGACATGATAGTATGCTATCTGGTTGTACTTTATATTAACATATACTCTGATTGTCTCTTTGTTACATGTTGATAAAGCCCTTAGGATATGTACTCGACTACTGAGACTATGATGAGATCATACTAGTGGGGCCACGGTAGTCGACGAGTACATCCTATAACTGTTCCTAGTCGAGGGTGTATCGACACACGGCATCGATACACCAGAGTAGACTAGCGTATACGCATCTTGACCCATATGATGGGCGATGCATGATCCCATATCCATCGGTGTTTGACATCAAGGATGGTGTACGGGGGCTCAGTAGAGACTGGGAACACTGGACGGACTCGCCGAGAACTCCCAGATGGTATTATACCTCACGTCTGATAGCAGTTCTCCGGTGACACTGGTACAGAGTAGTCTGTTGACCCGAGATCGTCATAGAGTCTTGTGTGATTCCCACTGTGCTTTGATTTCCATCATACTATTTCCAAGAGGGCGTGCAAAAAGGTGGCTTTTGGGTACAGTCCCGAATCACATAGAGGCAATGAGCGATAGGAGGGGATTCGTCTCTCCCGGTATAGGGAGTTGATGTTGCACTGTGATCGATTGGCTATAACTGGAAATCCCTGTCCAGGATTGCTGAGATTTACTGGTAAGTGTTATCAGTAGTTTCTCGAACTATTATAGACCTCATATCGACACGACTTATCGAGCTACTGGGGTCTGACGTATACCAGAGATATGCGACATATTAGACGACGAGACCGAACTGTACGGGAGTGTTACTGATTGGATTCGCAGGAGAATATATAGGCTTGCTTGTTGATCTTCTGAGCGCTCAATACCTGGGTGGCTGTTACGTTTAGCTTACCGCTTGCAGCTTGTGGGTGTTTGATATGATCATCACCTACTGCTGGCGTATTGACGATTCTTTAGAGTTCTACACAGAGGTTTCCTGACTCAGGCAAAATGGAGTAGGGGCACATTTTTAGTTATATGTATGCCCTAGAGGCCATTACTGTACATACGATGTATATTGTAATGGATGCTTGGACATATATAGGGAGGACTTTCTTGCTCGATATGATAGTATGCTATCTGATTGCACTTTATCTTAACATGTACTCTGATTGTCTCTATGTTACATGTTGATAAAGCCTTTAGTATATGTACTCGACTACTGGGACTATGATGAGATCATACTAGTGGGGCCACGGTAGTCGACAAGTACATCCTATAACTATTACTAGTCAAGGGTGTATAGAGACAGGGCATCGATACACCAGAGTAGACTAGCGTATACGCATCTTGACCCATATGATGGGCGATGCATGATCCCATATCCATCAGTGTTTGACATCAATGATGGTGTACGGGTGCTCAGTAGAGACTGGGTACACTGGACGGACTCGCCGAGAACTTCCAGATGGTATTATACCTCACGTCAGATGGCAGTTCTCTGGTGACACTGGTACAGAGTAGTCTGTTGACCTGAGATCGTCATAGAGTCTTGTGTGATTCCCACTGTACTTTGATTTCCATCATACCACGTCCAAGAGGGCGTGCAAAAAGGTGGCTTTTGGGTACAGTCCCTGTTGGAGATAGTGCCCTCAGAGTCAATTATTGGATCACAGGCACGTGATTGCAATGATTGAGGGAGGACCTATCCCGGTACGACAGTCTTACTCGAGATGATAGTTTGCTATCTGGTTTACCTTTATCATCGTGTACTGCTTTAGGTGACCTGACAGGTCGCTATTGCATGTTGATAGAGCCCCTAGGATTCTTGCTTGACTGCCGGCAGTATGAGGGCGATCATATACGTGAGAGCTGGGGTCTACAAGCATATCCTTAAAAGTCCCTAGTCATGGGAGTTTCGAGACAGGGCATCGATTCTCCAGAGTAGACTAGTGTATACAGTCGAGACCCCGACGAGGGGCGGTGGCCGGTCTCACAAGCCACTGGTGTCAGTTGGTTCACTTAAGATGTATACAGGTGCTCATTGGGTTATGAGTACACCGGACAGGACTCGCCGGGAACATGCTAGTTGGTCTTATACCTGACGTCAGATAGCAGTTCCCAGGTGACATGTGTACAGGTTGTAAGTGCACGGCGGCGCCCCGGCCGTCAAACCGACGGCCAAATGCGGAAGCGGTGATAAACTTTAAATTTTGCTTGAACTGGCAAACCGCCGCGCACTAATACCCGGATCGAACCATTAATTAGTCCTAGCTATCTACAAGAAGGGGAATAGAGATATACCGACGATCCAAGTCCTCCTGTCTTCTCATCATCGTCCCGATCTCCTGCGGAATCTCCGGTCGTCTCCACCTTGCCGGAAGGGCACCACATCGTCTCCATGTTTTACGGGCTCCCACCTCAATGCCGAGGCAACTCGGTCACGAAGCCGGCTACTCGACGTGCCCAAGATTCGCTGTAGAATATGTAGTCCTCAAGTCTCACTTTGGGGTTGTGGAAGTGCCATTTGGTGGAGGAAATGATATGAGCTTGTGGAGATGAAACATGTGGGATTTTACAAAGCTAGAATGATAAAAATCCCACCCCAAGAATTTTAGACAGCCCCCTCCCCTTAGTGGCCGGCCATGTAAATGGTGGTCAAGAGAAATGAGAGAGTGGAGAGAGTGTATCAAAAATGGGAGCCATTCTCATATCAAGCAAGAGAGAGAGAGAGGAATGGTTATCATGAAAAGCAATGATCACCAAAACAAACCCACACTCAACCAACAATCATCAACAACCATGATTGTTAACAAAGTCAAGCCATCATGATAAAGCTAGAAGTCAAGGTAAAGGAAAAGCTATCATGATACAACAAAATCTAAAGACCCCCTTCCACAAATGCCTATTTGCAACAATGCAAATAAGCCCTCCTCCACCAATCTTCGGCCAATGAACGGAACAATGGAAATCGGCCGAAACGGAAAGCAAACTGGCAACTCCAGAAAACTGGTCCCGTAAAAAATTACAGGAAAACCCCGATACTGTGCATACACACCCGCATTTGTATTCCGACCGAAATACAAATGCAATGAGACAAAATCTACACTGTACTATACCAGGATCCGGCTCAAACCAAAGCCGGCTAGTAATATCTGTTCTATCCTGATCCGTGCAATACCGCACGTATCTGATCGAACCCTGCCATATAACCATATGGCCTATAGTACAAACTGTCCGATCCTGATCCGTGCAATACCGCACGTATCTGATCGGACCTTGCCATATCTCCATACGGCCTCTACAACCTTTCGCCCGAAAGCTGAGTAACTGAATGTGGGGGACTCTAAAGACTCGTCAACATCTTGGTTGTGGATTTAACCACTAGCACGTTAGAGGTATAAGCCAATACATAACGGGCTACCAGGTATTGACCAAAAGGGACGTCTGTGAGCGAACTCAGCCTGACTCCCTACTGAGCCTGTCAGTGACAATATCCGTACAGTCCGGTCCGTTCGTCTATGAGCATCGCATGGCGGGCCTAGGGGGTTGGTAAAAGTCAGACCCCCAAAAGCGGTACAACTCGTGTCGGAGTGTAGCCCAGAACACCCTGAGATACTACTGGAATACCTACCAGTAAATCTCCTTGCCTCGGCCGAGGGCTTCGTGTAATGGCTCTCCTAGACACAGCACGACCTCACCCCCAATACCAGGAGAGACGAACCCCTGAAGATACGCTTACTGCCTCCATGTGGCTCGGGACTGTACCCAACTAAAACATGTTTGCACGACTCCTTTGAGCCGTGGTAGGGTAGTAATCAAAGTACAGTGGGAACTCACACAAGACAAATGACGATCCCCAGGTCGATGAACTAACCTGTACACATGTCACCAGGGAACTGCCATCTGACGTCTGGTATATGACCAACTAGCATGTTCCCGGCGAGTCCTGTCCGGTGTACTCATAACCCAATGAGCACCTGTATACATCTTAGGTGATCCAACTGACACCAGTGGCTTGTGAGACCGGCCACCGCCCCTCGTCGGGGTCTCGACTGTATACACTAGTCTACTCTGGAGAATCGATGCCCTGTCTCGAAACTCTCACGACTAGGGACCTTTTAAGGATATGCTTATAGACCCCCAGCTCCCACTTATATGATCGCCCTCATACTGCTGGTGGTCAAGCAAGAATCTTAGGGGCTCTATCAACGTGTAATAGCGACGTGTCAGGTCACTTAAAGCAGTACACGATGATAAAGGTAAACCAGATAGCATACTATCATCTCGAGTAAGACTGTCCTACCGGGATAGGTCCTCCATCAATCATTGCAATCACGTGCCTGTGATCCAATAATTGACTCTGAGGGCACTATCTCCAACAATCTCCCACTTGTACTCAAGGCTAATTATTGCGATGTCGCATACTCACAGCCCGTGTGATACCGAACACCCAACTCCTCTACTAGTCTGTCTCACAAAACTCGTTTGCGAAACTATTGCGTTCGAGGAATAGCCTCATTGAGTGGATCCGCCTTGATGTTTCTTTCTATGT
This sequence comes from Agapanthus africanus, assembly GCA_030015575.1. Taxonomy (NCBI): domain Eukaryota; kingdom Viridiplantae; phylum Streptophyta; class Magnoliopsida; order Asparagales; family Amaryllidaceae; genus Agapanthus; species Agapanthus africanus. The sequence continues at coordinate 333,397,697 of CM057350.1, read as the reverse complement.
CTCTCTAAATCTCATGTTCGCGGAGAAAACCATCTCCCGAAAAGAGTAATACCTGTCTTAGAATGTGTCTGGATGTCTGATGGGACATAGCTCAAAAATGAACTCCAAATCCAAACTTCTTAGACTGTATCGTCAACCGAACTTAATCAGTATCCTGCGCCATGCCACCCTCAGTATTGCCTTGGACCACCTATCCAAAATACTGCCCCTCATCAGAAGGAAAAACTATAACTCTGACAACCTCCTTGTCGTCCATGTCACCTTGGAAGCCTGGAATGATAACTGTCTCCCGAATAAGGCTGTCGTTATCATATCCCTAGAACATCCACTTATGTTCTAAAACTGCTTCCGACTGTTTCTCCAGGATTGGATTAATGTCAACTTATTGCATCTAGTGCAAGAACAACATCTGGTGTGGTACTTGACATCTCACGATTGACTCAATTGCCTGAGCAAGTGATCTGCCAATCATGCACATCCCTCTCCCCTTTAGTCTGTAAGACACCTTTAGAGAGGGTGACTCCGTCACCTGCAGGTACACCACCGTGCCAGGAGTCGTCCATTCTAAATACTCTTAGAATGCTGTCTAAGTACCCTGATTGGGAAACCACCCAAATCTAGATCTAAAACCATAGATCTAGTAACCAGTATGTCTGATACAAAATCCATTTCCTTTGTGGAGAAACCACTGTGTGACGACCAAAGTATAACCGATCGTAGTATAGGAGTTTCCTTTCCTACTCTGTGTATGTCATCCAAATACCATGACATCACACCCTACTAACTTCTCAACAGGTCCATCCCCTATTCTGATGAAGTCAAACCTATGATTGTCACGTCAGAAATAGATGATCTATCTCCGCTACTGGTGCTTCAGTCTATAAATAGACATAAGCTACCTATCCACCAATGCTTCCGCTGCTCCCACTGACTACGACAACCCTCTGGCAGAGTCATATATACGTACACTTCTAAAGCAAGTTTAGAACGACGCTATACTCATCCTCCTGCCGGGTCTCACAGCCTGGAACAACAGCAATGGCAAGTGTGGGTAAACAAGAACTTCCCTGTCACCGTCCTTGAGGCTACCGGAGTACCTCTCGGGTGCCTGAAGTTACCCACCTTATCTGCGGAGTGGCCAATGGAATGTCAAACCAGATTGAATCTTTAGGTTCCTATTCAAATCTTCAGTAATCGTTTGTGGTTCTGGAATTACTTCCAGTTCTACCATACTCCCACTACTGTTTTCTGAAAAAATCCATTTTTAATAAAACTGTGGCGAGTCTAGAACAATATCGCTATTGTTCATCCAGATGGTAGAAACTCAACCCTCGTCATAGCCTGGGTCAACCCACAAACAGCCATTACAGAAACGTGCCTTGAGTTGTCTAGTGTCTGGTTTTAATCATAAACCGGACAACTCCCCGTACCTTAACATCGTTAAGATATGAACTGTTCTATATCCAATATAGAACCAGAGGCACTGATTTAATTGAACCAGATTCAAATCATGCAGCTGTCTCCAGTGCATGTCAACTAAATGGAAGGAGGCCGATCAGCGTTACTCAACTTAGGAATGCTTCCAATTATGAGTAACCTGAAAGAGAAGCAAGATCTCTTAATCATTACTATCAACTGAATACCATTCACAAGTATCTACATCTTCGATCACTTTGAAGAATCCCGATACTTGCGATACGTGGTTCTCTACTCTATTCAAATACCTATAACTTCTCAAAATTCGGACCCTGTGTTTCCACGAAACACTTGTCTAATAACTAGAGAAGTCATAAGTAAACCGAATATAGTACGAGGACCAACCCCTCTGTCCTGATGGACCCTGTACATCATACAATACTCTGTACAAGTCCCTTGAGTCTGATAACTCACTCACTGTGTGTCGTAGGTTGAAAACTGTACTTATGGTTAAGAAGAATTACACCGCTGTTTAATGCTCCTTACCTAACCATCCACTGATATAGGTAAATGTCGTAGACATAATTTCAAAAAGGTATATCTCACTCTATGAAAATAGACGTACAGATATATCAATTTGAAATTGGTGCATGACAGCGGATATTCAAAACCAAATATTTGCCAACCGGCAAACAACCCAGGTGATTTCCTCAAATATCACCGATTACAACGAATCCCGATATAATGAGGATGATCACCCAATTCCCAATAACTTACTCCCACTCATCATCTGTAAAACCATACAGATGTGAGAATCGTACCTGGTAAATACATACCCTGGAGTAAGGACTAATTGGGAAATCAGTTTTCCTTTAACAGTACACAGTGAAACTGAAACATTGAAATGTTTCGATGGGGTATCCCGGTATTCCTAGTAATGCCTCTTCCAGATTCGCGACTGTAACCATATAATTCTTTGCCACCTCTCCAAATCCCTTCATATGTCTTTAGTCATTACCTTCTGCACCCCCTTTTAGGCCAAATGGTTTTCTTCCTTCCCTACCGTTCGGCACCAGCCTATGGTTTGGAAGAAGACTATCCAATAAGCATAATAGGTGTACTGTCCCAATCCTAGGAACACTCGCAATGAGAGAGGGTGAAGATAAAAGACAACCGAATAAACCTTATTCCTATTTCTCCTGGACCAGAATCCATCCCCGAACTGGAACAAGTTCCTTTCGAGTTCGTATATAACCATACGATGGAGTATCCAATAAACTGTGGATCTTCGTAGTGATAAGGAGTGCCTGGAGAAATACAAAGGTGATTTTAGGATTGGCGAAGGAATACTTGGTTTGGTCGTGAATATCTGTTGCAATTTACTTTGCCCTCTTACTAATCCCTTGCTTTGTCTTAACCTAATACCTTCTGCACACCATCGTTATGCTAATTGGTTTTCTTCATTCCCTACCGGTCGGCACCAGCCTAAGGTTTGGAAGAAGACTATCCAATTTGCGTAATAGGTGTACTATCTCCTAAACCAAGGAGTACTCGCAACCTGAGAGAAGGAAAAAGGAAAAGACAACTGAATAATCCTATCCGTTTTCTCCAGAACCTGAAACCATCCTCGAATAAATTCCTTCGAGTTCGTATCTAACCATACGATGGTTTTGTCCAATGGAAGTGGACGTTCGTAGTAATACGGGGTGTCATGGAGAAAAGGGTAAAAGTAGGAGTGGCAATGAGGTTCGCAACTCTGACAATCCAAAAGCCAGTGTTAAGAAGGTTCGGTCAACTTGGTCACTGAGTCATAGTCTTAGGGTCGGGTCAATGGTCGCTGCCAAACAGAGAGAGAAAAGAAACACTCAGCGTGCACTCTAACCTAGATCAGAATGGTTACCAATTTATCTAATCTGGAAACCTCCCACTGTACCTCAAATTCTCCTCCAAACCTGAAAGAAGAATTAGTCGGGGTCACCCGAGGAGTAAACTAACTCATCAGTGGGAATCGGGATCCAACTATCACCGCATGATAACGTGACGGAATCCGCTCACATCATCACACTCCAGAAGGTATGCGCATATCTGGCAAGTTTCAGTTCTTTTGAAACTCCCGATGTGATTTCTGCCCCATGCTCTTATGACCTTGACTTTGGCCAACAAATCATAAGTCATATGTCAAGTTCTACCCGTCATTCTCCAGGTTGATTCGAATCCACCCGCACAAGCCCTTGACTTTGGCCAACAAGGCTATACGACTGTTCCAAACCAACGCATCTATCTATGCTGCATATGAATAACCAACAGCTACCAAACACTGTGCCTTGACTTTGGCCAACAAACACAGCTTGAATACTATTGACCACCCATATGAAACGACGGAGGGTTACGAATGGTTTCTGGCGAAAACCTTTAACGTAAAGAACTTGATATCGTCGAAGGAACGGATAGCTTTTAAAAATATAGTGACGAAAACCTTCGCTAAAGAGGTCACTCCCGGTGAAGGGATCTCGGCTCTTTCCCCGTAGAATGGGGTGCAGGATATTCTAACTGAATACCACGGTGCAAAGCAAAAGTAATCGGCTATAGTGAAGTTAATGCCATGACGCAAACTTCTGTCCAAGGGGTCACTCCCGGTGAAGGGATCTCGGCCCTTGCCTCGTCGACTGAGGAGCAGGATATTCCATCTGAATACCACGATGCTAAACAAAAGTGAACGTCCTTGCAATAACAGCTTTTTGAAAAGTGTTCCAACAACATCAGATTAGGTTTGTTTTTAACTTGCATTGATCCGAATCAACGCAGTCCCATCAATTGATCACACCAAAAAGAACGAAAATATACTGATGTGCGTATATGCCATCCGCATTCGCCACTGGGTCCCGTCATTACCCGTTAGGTTAGCTAACTAACGACAGAGCGGGGACTGGACTAGCGCGGATGCAAAACATATACTACATCTACTAATATATATACCAATATATTATATTTCGCTCAAGGCGTGAAAGAATTGCAACATCACAGAGAATGAACAGCATCACAGAAACAATACAGATATCTGGGATCCCCGGGTTTCACAGAGCCACTGCTGAAACCCGACGTTCCCCTGGTCGTGTGGATAGCCTGTGCAATGAAATCCTAGACCCCTACGGGCGCGGCAAGTTACCCGCCAAAACCTGAAGCGAGGCAGCCCCCTTCAGCACCGTGAATGGACCACCCAGCACTTCACGGAATCCGGTAACTTGGGCACCCCTCCTGGGTCAACCTGTACCCCCTACGAGTGCGGAAAATAGCCCGCCAATTCTAGAGTGAAGCCCCTTCCGTCTCAATGCCATGAGATGTGGGCTTGTTGCCCTCTAGAACCCGGCTATCCGTGCACCCCTCCGCGGGGTAACCCTAGTACAGAAAGTAAAATATGCATACAACGGGTACATCGACCGCAACCAGGTCGTGCCCCAAAATAATAATACAAACAGGCAGTGACGGCAGTCCACATGTCGGACGCTCGCCCCACAATATCAAATGTACATAATACAACCACAACTGTACTAGCATTGCATCCAGGCTATCCCCCACGACCGATCTGCAACATCACAGCAAGTACATAGAACATCAACGTGAAAGTCACGTTCGCAAATCCGTCTAACCGGGCTATAGCAGTTAGACTGGATTTACCGATCAAGTGACATTCACGGTCGCAGATATAATGTAAATACTGTGAAATAATGTGTTTAAAATATCCGATCAATCAAAATTTTAACAAGTGGGCCCCAAGCACTACTGTAGCACATCAAGAAATTCTGGGCCCAATATTAATATTCCAAAACCCATATTTTAAGCCCACAAAGACACTGTAGAAATTTGGTGCAGGGATCTCCACAGTGCGCGGCGGAACAGCGGCGCGAAGGGGGTATTTGCGGCGGTTCCGCGCTCCCACCGTGGAATCACTTCATCGAATTTTTACAGAGCTCTTATATTATCATGTACATCAATTTTATACAACCTGAAAAAATTTTCGACACCAAAAATTTTCAACAGAAAACTGATGCAAGCAAAGATGCGGTTTTGGAACTTTTTGATCGATCGGAAATGCAAACACATTAGAAAAAGCTAGACTAAGTTAATGGCGAGGCTCTGATACCACTGTAAATGCACGGCGGCGCCCCGGCCGTCAAACCGACGGCCAAATGCGGAAGCGGTGATAAACTTTAAATTTTGCTTGAACTGGCAAACCGCCCCGCACTAATACCCGGATCGAACCATTAATTAGTCCTAGCTATCTACAAGAAGGGGAATAGAGATATACCGACGATCCAAGTCCTCCGGTCTTCTCATCATCGTCCCGATCTCCTGCGGAATCTCCGGTCGTCGCCACCTTGCCGGAAGGGCACCACATCGTCTCCATGTTTTACGGGCTCCCACCTCAATGCCGAGGCAACTCGGGCACGAAGCCGGCTACTCGACGTGCCCAAGATTCGCTGTAGAATATGTAGTCCTCAAGTCTCACTTTGGGGTTGTGGAATTGCCATTTGGTGGAGGAAATGATATGAGCTTGTGGAGATGAAACATGTGGGATTTTACAAAGCTAGAATGATAAAAATCCCACCCCAAGAATTTTGGACAGCCCCCTCCCCTTAGTGGCCGGCCATGTAAATGGTGGTCAAGAGAAATGAGAGAGTGGAGAGAGTGTATCAAAAATGGGAGCCATTCTCATATCAAGCAAGAGAGAGAGAGGAATGGTTATCATGAAAAGCAATGATCACCAAAACAATCCCACACTCAACCAACAATCATCAACAACCATGATTGTTAACAAAGTCAAGCCATCATGATAAAGCTAGAAGTCAAGGTAAAGGAAAAGCTATCATGATACAACAAAATGTAAAGACCCCCTTCCACAAATGCCTATTTGCAACAATGCAAATAAGCCCTCCTCCACCAATCTTCGGCCAATGAACGGAACAATGGAAATCGGCCGAAACGGAAAGCAAACTGGCAACTCCAGAAAACTGGTCCCGTAAAAAATTACAGGAAAACCCCGATACTGTGCATACACAACCGCATTTGTATTCCGACCGAAATACAAATGCAATGAGACAAAATCTACACTGTACTATACCAGGATCCGGCTCAAACCAAAGCCGGCTAGTAATATCTGTTCGATCCTGATCCATGCAATACCGCACGTATCTGATCGAACCCTACCATATAACCATACGGCCTATAGTACAAACTGTCCGATCCTGATCCGTGCAATACCGCACGTATCTGATCGGACCTTGCCATATCTCCATACGGCCTCTACAACCTTTCGCCCGAAAGCTGAGTAACTGAATGTGGGGGACTCTAAAGACTCGTCAACACCTTGGTTGTGGATTTAACCACTAGCACGTTAGAGGTATAAGCCAATACATAACGGGCTACCAGGTATTGACCAAAAGGGACGTCTGTGAGCGAACTCAGCTTGACTCCCTACTGAGCCTGTCAGTGACAATATCCGTACAGTCCGGTCCATTCGTCTATGAGCATCGCATGGCGGGCCTAGGGGGTTGGTAAAAGTCAGACCCCCAAAAGCGGTACAAGTCGTGTCGGAGTGTAGCCCAGAACACCCTGAGATACTACTGGAATACCTACCAGTAAATCTCCTTGCCTCGGCCGAGGGCTTCGTGTAATGGCTCTCCTAGACACAGCACGACCTCACCCCCAATACCGGGAGAGACGAACCCCTGAAGATACGCTCACTGCCTCCATGTGGCTCGGGACTGTACCCAACTAAAACCTGTTTGCACGACTCCTTTGAGCCGTGGTAGGGTAGTAATCAAAGTACAGTGGGAACTCACACAAGACAAATGACGATCCCCAGGTCGATGAACTAACCTGTACACATGTCACCAGGGAACTGCCATCTGACGTCTGGTATATGACCAACTAGCATGTTCCCGGCGAGTCCTGTCCGGTGTACTCATAACCCAATGAGCACCTGTATACATCTTAGGTGATCCAACTGACACCAGTGGCTTGTGAGACCGGCCACCGCCCCTCGTCGGGGTCTCGACTGTATACACTAGTCTACTCTGGAGAATCGATGCCCTGTCTCGAAACTCTCACGACTAGGGACCTTTTAAGGATATGCTTATAGACCCCCAGCTCCCACTTATATGATCGCCCTCATACTGCTGGTGGTCAAGCAAGAATCCTAGGGGCTCTATCAACGTGTAATAGCGACGTGTAAGGCCACTTAAAGCAGTACACGATGATAAAGGTAAACTAGATAGCATACTATCATCTCGAGTAAGACTGTCCTACCGGGATAGGTCCTCCATCAATCATTGCAATCACGTGCCTGTGATCCAATAATTGACTCTGAGGGCACTATCTCCAACACAGGTTAGTTCATCGACCTGGGGATCGTCATTTGTCTCGTGTGAGTTCCCACTGTGCTTTGATTACTACCCTACCACGGCTCAAAGGAGTCATGCAAACAGGTTTTAGTTGGGTACAGTCCCGAGCCACATGGAGGCAGTGAGCGGATCTCGGGGGTTCGTCTCTCCCGGTATTGGGGGTAAGGTCGCGCTGTGTCTAGGAGAGCCATTACACGAAGTCCTTGGCCATGGCAGGAGATTTACTGGTAGGTATTCCAGTAGCATCTCAGGGTGTTCTGGGCTACACTCCGACACGACTTGTACCGCTTTTGGGGGTCTGACTTTTACCCACCCCCTAGGCCCGACATGCGATGCTCATAGACGAACGGACCGGACTGTACGGATATTGTCACTGACAGGCTCAGTAGGGTGTCAGGATGAGTTCGCTCATCAACGTCCCTTTTGGTCAATAGCTGGTGGCCCGTCACGTATTGGCTTATACCTCTGACGTGCTGGTGGTTAAATCCACAGCCATAGTATTGACGAGTCTTTAGAGTCCACCACACTTTCTGTTACTCAGGCTTTCGGGCGAAACGTTGTAGAGGCCGTATGGAGATATGGCAGGGTTCGATCAGATACGTGCGGTATTGCACGGATCGTGATCGGACGGTTTTTACTAGCCGGCTTTGGCTTAAGCCGGATCTTAGTATTTGATAGTGTAGTTTTGTCTCTTTGCATTTGTATCCGGACGGAATACAGATGCGGGTGTGTATGCACAGTATCGGGGTTTTCCTGTAATTTATTACGGGACCAGTTTTCTGGAGTTGCCAGTTTGCTTTCCGTTCCGGCCGGTTTTCATTTGTTCTTTCCCGGCCGGACTTTTCCGATGGAAGGGGTTATTTGCAATTGTGCAAATAACATTTGTGGAGGGGGTTTCTTGCCATTGTGTTGATTATGATATCTTTCATCCATGCTTTTGCATTAATGAGATTTGAAAGGATTTGATTTGGATATGGGTTTTGTTATCATGATGTTTGTTTGTGGTCACCCCTTGCTTTCTACTACACTCACTCTCCTTCATGGTTTAAGTATGGTTGATTTCATTTTTCCTCCACTATTCTCTTGATGAGGGGCCGGCCACATTTTGTGGAAGAGAGGGAGAGAGTTCATGTTGAGAAAAGATTGGTTCATATCATTTTCATGCTTGCAAAATTCTACACTTCATTCCAAAGTCCATTCATGATCCTTCCATCCTCCAAAGCAACATAACCCCAAAGAGACAAAGCACTACACATTCTACAGCACATCTTGGGCATGTCGACTTGCCGGCTTCATGCCCGAGTTGCCTCGGTATAGAGGTGGGAGCCCGTAAAAGAAACAGGCGATGTGGTGCCCTTCCGGCGAGGAGGCGACGACCGGAGTTTCCGCGGGAGATCGGGACGATGACGAGAAGACCGGAGGACTCGGATCACTCGGTATATCTCTTCCTATCTTGTTAGTTAGCTAGAACTAGTTTAATGGCCCGATCCGGGGTTTAGTGCGCGGTGGTGCCGGTTTGCTAAGTACGCAAAATTAAAGTTTATCACCGTTTCCGCATTTGGCCGTCGGTTTGACGGCCGGGGCGCCGCCGTGCACTTACAGTGGTATCAGAGACTCGCCATTAACTTCGTCTAGCTTCGTTTGATGTGTTTTGCATTTCCAATCGACCAAAATTCCAAAATCTACATTTTCCTTAACATCAGTTTTCTGTCGAAATTTTTTGAAGTCTAAAAATTTTTCAGGTTGTCTCAGAATGATGTGCAGGGAGTTCTAAGAACTCTGGGAAAATTCGAGACAATGATCCCTCAGCTCAAGCGCGGAACCGCGGCAAAACCCCCCTTGTTGCCGCTGTTCCGCCGCAGGTTGGTGGGATCAATGCTTCGAAATTCTCCAGTGGGCTTCTGGGCTTATTTTATGGGTTTTGGAATATTAAAATTGGGCCCAGATTTTCTGTGAGTGCTACAGTATTGCTTGGGGGCCCACTTGTTAATTTTTGATCGATCGGATATTTTAAACACATTATTTCATAGTATTTACATTATATCTGCGACCGTGAATGTCACTCGATCGGTAAATCCGGTCTAACTGCTATAGTCCGGTTAGACGGATTTGCGAACGTGACTTTCACGTTGATGTTCTTTGTTTTTGCTGTGATGTTGCGGATCGGTCGCGGGGGATAGCCTGGATGCAATACTAGTACAGTTTCTGTTGTATTATGTACATTTGATATTGCGGGGCAAGCGTCCGACATGTGGACTGCCGTCACTGCCTGTTTGTATTATTCTTTTGGGGCACGACCAGGTTGCGGTCGATGTACCCGGTGTATGTATATTTTACTTTCTGTACTAGGGTTACCCCGCGGAGGGGTGCACGGATAGCCGGGTTCTAGAAGGCAACGGGCCCGCATCTCAGGGCATTGAGACGGAGGGGGCTTCAGTCTGGAATTGGCGGGCTATTCGCCGCACTCGTAGGGGGTACAGGTTGACCCAGGAGGGGTGCCCAAGTTGCCGGATTCCGTGAAGTGCTCGGTGGTCCATTCACGGCGCTGAAGGGGGCTGCCTCGCTTCAGGTTTTGGCGGGTGACTTGCCGCGCCCGTAGGGGTCTAGGATTTCATTACACAGGCTATCCACACGACCAGGGGAACGTCGGGTTTCAGTAGTGGCTCTGTGAAACCCGGGGATCCCAGATATCTGTATTGTTCTGTGATGCTGTACATTTCTGTGATGTTGCATTTTATTCACGCCTTGAGCGAAATACTATATATTGGTATATATATATTAGTAGATGTTGTATATGTTTTTCGTCCGCGCTAGTCCAGTCCCCGCTCTGCCGTTAGTTAGCTAACCTAACGGGTGATGACGGGACCCAGTGGCGAATGCGGATGGCATATACGTACGTCAGTATATTTTCGTTCTTTGTGGTGTGATCAATTGATGGGACTGCGTTGATTCGGATCAATGCAAGTTAAACAAACTTATTCTGATGTTGTTGGAACACTTTTCAAAAAGCTGTTATTGCAAGGACGCTCGCTTTTGTTTTGCATCGTGGTATTCATTTGGAATATCCTGCTCCTCAGTCGACGAGGCAAGGGCCGAGATCCCTTCACCGGGAGTGACCCCTTGGACAGAAGTTTGCGTTGTTAGTTATATGTATGCCCTAGAGGCCATTACTGTACATAGGATGTATATTGTAGTGGATGCTGGGACATATATAGGGAGGACTTTCTTGCTCGACATGATAGTATGCTATCTGGTTGAACTTTACCTTAACGTGTATACTGATTGTCTCTCTGTTACATGTTGGTAAAGCCCTTAGGATGTGTGCTTGACTACCTGGACTATGATGCGGATCATACTAGTGGGGACATGGTAGTCCATAAGTACATCCTTCAAAGTCCCTAGTCGAGGGTGTATCGAGACGGGGAATCGATATACCAGAGTAGACTAGCGTATACCTTCTCGACCCATACAGATGGGCGATGGATGATCCCATATCCATTGGTGTTTGACATCAGAGATGATATACGGGTGCTCAGTAGAGACTGGGTACACTGGACGGATTCGCCGAGAACTCCCAGATGGTATTATACCTCACGTCAGATGGCAGTTCTCTGGTGACACTGGTACAGAGTAGTCTGTTGACCCGAGATCGTCATAGAGTCTTGTGTGGTTCCCACTTTGCTTTGATTTCCATCTTACCACGTCCAAGAGGGCGTGCAAAACGGTGGTTTTTGGGTACAGTCCCGAGTCGCATGGAGGCAATGAGCGATAGGAGGGGATTCGTCTCTCCCGGTATAGGGGGTTGATGTTGCGCTGTGTTCGATTGGCTATAACAGGAAATCCCTGGCCAGGGTTGCTGAGATTTACTGGTAAGTGTTACCAGTAGTTTCTCGAATAGTTATAGACTTCATATCGACACGACTTATTGAGCTATTGGGGTCTGACGTTTACCACCCCTAGGCGAGATATGCGACATATCAGACGATCAGACCGGACTGTACGGTAGTGTTACTAGTCGGATTCACTGGAGTGTGAGCGGGCTTGCTCGTCGATCTTCAGATCGCTCAATACCCGGGTGGCCGTTACGTTTAGCAGACCGCTTGCGGCTTGTGGGTGTTTGATATGATCATCACCTGCTGCCGGCGTATTGACGAGTCTTTAGAGTCCTACACAGAGGTTTCCTGGCTCAAGCGAAACGAAATAGGAGCGCATATGAGATATGTGCGGGACCGAGAATGATGCGTGTATGTGATACCGTATTCCATTCTCGCGATGAATGTATCGAAAGGTTGTATGCGATATAACCTAGTTATCGATTCAAGCGTTGATTCGATAAGCCGATACATTGTATACTAGTCGGTTGTGTGCGACATGACCGGATCATTGAATCAAGTGTTGATTTAATGATTTAATGTATAATTATATATTTGATATATTGCTTTGCATTAACTAGTATTGGTTCACTTTAAATGGATTTTCTCACTCGGGTGTGCGCATTACATATGCGATATGATTTTGTGCATTTGATTGTATCATGTTTGATGATACATGATTACTTGGTTAAGTGCAAAGAATTAAACCATGGTTAAAAGAATGGTTAGGGTTTCATTTCCTTTAATTATTCATTTATTTATTTTTTTATTCATTTTGGAAAAGAGGAGAAAAGAATGGTGGCTTAATTTGGAGTTTAGTTGAAGCTTCATGAATCTTTGATCAAGTCAACCATTCTTATCTCATCCTTAACCCTAACCATTCCCACTAACCATGATTCATTCTCTACACTTAACTCTAGTTAACATTATGATAAGAATTCATTTTCTTTTCTTTTTTAAAATAACTTATCATAACTATTTCCTTCTTCTTCTTCATTCTTCAAGTGAAGAAAGCTTGCCCCATCAATGGCAAGTGATGGAAATGAGTGAGAAATCCAATTCTAAAGTCTACCCACTTCCTATTTCTTCATCCTCTACCTCTTGCCAAGTAGTAGAGTGTGTTTCCTTCACAAGTTTCATGACTTGGTGAAGTGAGAGCTTGATCTTGCGATGCTTCGACGTAGATCATCTTCGGCATGGACATCGACGACCTAGCTTGCCTATTCTCCGACGAAGCCGACGCTAAAGCCCGGATTTGATTTGGACAGCGGAGAGGACTTCGTTGCGGAGCTATGGAGGTGGAGCACCGAATCTACAAAGGTTGTATTTCCGTTAAACTTTTAGTTAAGTGTTAACTAGTTAGTTTTTCGCCTAGACATCTAGCCGACGATCCGTAGTTTAGGGTTTGTAGGCACCGTAAAATTTGAAATTGGCATGATCGATGCCTTGTGAGACCTCTTGGGAGTGCCTAGGAACCCTACAGTGGTATCAGAGCCTAGCTAGAGCCTTAGGCGAAGTCTAGACGGAATTTGAAGTCCGAACGAACCGAAAACCCGAACCGGATCATGCTCTCTGTACATTTTTAAAAACAGTGAGTTTTTATATATTAAAAATATTCAGAAAAACATGCAGGAAAATCTAAGAGTAACTGTGCAATTCGTAGCCCTAATTCCATTAAAGCGCCGCGCTTCCGCGGCACGAGCATGGCTCGTGCGGCGGAAACGCGGCCGTTTTGTCGTTTTGTGAGACGAAGTTTACACAGTAACTCCTAATTTCCAGTGTTGGTCTTCCTGGGTATTTTTAATATTTTTTCAAGAGTTGAATTTTTCTGGGTTATTTTGGGGATTCGAAGTTCGATCGGATTATCAAATTTTGTCTGTGTGGCTTTCCGGATAAATTTTAGAATATGTTAAAAAGTTCGACCGGATATAAATACCCAATTTTTCCCCTGTCGGGAAATTTCCAAGTGTTGGATTTTTTCCGTAGTTTAACGACGTTCTAAGTAGTGCAAGTAACGCGATGGACCCTCTAGAAGACACAAACCTTAACTCGATTATGTGACCGTCTTGAACTGCCCTTTGAACCTTCGGGTTTGGGGCAGTACGGCGTGCCACATGTGAGGTGTTGGCTTGACCCTTCTACGGCTGGACCATCGGTACTGAGGCACGAACTGAATGTTGTTAGACTTATTTCATGTGTTGATCTGTATCGGGAAAACTTGGGTGTTCGATTGTTCGATTGAAAAGTTTAACATTTTCTGTTTATCTGGAATGTGATACAATAATTGGAATTCACAAAGAGTTATGAGATAACTAAATGAATGTTATAAACATAGCAGTTTAGTCTCACTTGATCGGTTGCCACGGAATTTTGATGTGATCAAAAGTCCGTTACAATCACGTAGCGTACGCGGATACTCGCCGGGTAAACTTAATAGACAGCCTCACTCCATAGCCCAGACCAAGTGACTGTAGGAGAACCCCGTCGCCGAAAGCATCCCTCCGGGTGCTCGCGGTAGCGGTGTTCCGCCTTGGTGCACTTCGTCGACGGTATCAGAGGTGCGGCCGCCTACTAAAGTTTGCGATATCAGTTTTTCGGGAATCTTGTTGAATTTCCCGACTTGATATTGAAAAGTGTTTTCGATAATGAGACTGAAATGCGGGGTTTATAATTGTTAGGCATGTGATGTCTAAGGAATTCATTTGGTCAGGCATGCGATGTCTGAGGTGGTTGCGGATTCCAACTGTTGTAGTTTTACACTTTCTTTTCTGTGACCGTAAGTGTAATATGTGATATCGCCGGTTTCGTTGCTATATGTCAACGACAATTGGGATGGACATATTTACTTACGTTGATGACATGTGATGTTATGTGTTGCTGGATATGTTATATTGGATCGTCGTGTTTGAATAGCCGGGGGTTTTTATGTGAGATGAGTGTTTTTCATTTTCATTCATGTAAAATCTTGTATGTAATATTCTTTTATTGGGGCACTTCCAGGTTGTGGAAGTAGTCACCTTTTGTATATTATTTACTTTTCCGCACTAGGATAGACCCAAGGAGGAGGGCACAAGTAACTGGGTTCTGGGGTCCAGTGGGAGACCAACTCGAGGAGTCGAGTCCGGGTCTCCTAACTCCAGAATTGGTAGGGTTGCTTGCCGCTCTCGTAGGGGTCTAGGGGTGTGGGTTTGGCTATTCATCACGACCGTGGAATCCGTGTTTTATACTGGCTCGTATTAAAAACACGGACGTCCTAGAATATCCAATATTTCATATGTTTCTTCTGCTGCGATATCTGTGATGTGATCATGTGATGTTCTATGATAGATACAGTATATAGTATATATGATATATTATATAGACGTTACTTATGTTTTACACCCGCGCTAGCCCTGCCCCGCTCTGCCGTTAGTTACCTAACCTAACGGTGCACGAGGGGACATCGAGGCGAATGCGGATGGCATAAGTGTACGTCGTATTTATCTGTGATGTTTAGGTAATTAAATGATGGGACTTCATTAATGTGATTAATGAAATAAAAGAAACCTAAGATGTTGTAGAATCGAATTTCAAAATAAAACAGGTAGCTACAGT
Source organism: Agapanthus africanus (assembly GCA_030015575.1). Classification (NCBI taxonomy): domain Eukaryota; kingdom Viridiplantae; phylum Streptophyta; class Magnoliopsida; order Asparagales; family Amaryllidaceae; genus Agapanthus; species Agapanthus africanus. The sequence goes on along the minus strand of CM057350.1, from coordinate 333,382,414 downwards.
TCTTGCTTTGCACAGCGGTATATGTGATATATCCTGCACCTTATTCGATGAGGAAAGGACCGAGATCGCTTCACCGGGAGTGACTCCTTTAGCAATAACTGGCAGATGCTACACACTCGGTTTGGTTTTTGATTGCTTTGAAGAGTTTTTGCTTTGCACAGTGATATATACGATATATCCCGCACCTCATTCGACGAGGAAAGGACCGACGATCCCTTCACCGGGAGTGACTCCTTTAGCAAAACTAGAAAAGCCTCAAAAACACTCCATTTCAAAGTTCATTTGATTCTACAACGATATCAAGTTCATTACGCAATAGGTTTTCATAAAAACCTGTCGTAGCCCTCCGTCATTTCAGATAAGTACTGGTTAGTATTCGTGCTACGTTTGTTGACTATGTTAAGGCGTAGTGTGCGGTAGCTAATTAGTGCTTATCTGCATAAGCATATGATGTGATTGGATTAGGGTAGTCGTGCGACTTTGTTGACTATGTTAAGGGTCGTGCGGGTGGGTTTAATTCAATCGGGAAATGACGGGTTGAACTTGACTAGCACTTATGATTTGTTGACTATGTTAAGGTCATATAGCTAATAGGGGCAAAATATTATCGGGAATTTCAAGTGTTGAAATTTGCAATGAGATTGCATACCTTCTATGAGATAGTTGGATCCCGATACCCGCTGCGAGTAAGAGTTACTCCTGGGAGAGTTTTATACATTACAATTAGCCGATCAAGTAGGTGTCTAGAAAGGTGTTAACGAGGTTACGCCTCTGGGAAAACGAGGTTTACATTAATTAGGTTCGTGCGAAAGCACGGGGGACCTCCCTCAAAGTACCGACACTGGCCTGGCTGAAAGATTGGCGAACTTGTAGCGTGTAATTAATCCCGGCTAGTCTTTCCTTTTAGGGTTTGAAGGAAGATTTGATAAAAAGCAGTGGGAGCCATCCTGATTAGATAAAATAAAAACCAATCTATTCTTGCAAGAGCGCACGCTGAGTGTTTTCTTCTCTCTCTCCAGGTAGCGACCATATCACGCCTTAATCAAGATAATAATACGGATTATTGACCGAACCCGCTTGTTATACTGAGCTGGGGAACGTTGGTCCCGCTCCAACTTATAATTGTTATAAGATAGAGCAGGAAATTGGGGAATACCAGATTTCCCGTGCCGCCCAAACGAAGAGAGTGCATGCTGATGCATCATCTTCGGGTGTGTTCGTTACAAAGAACTGTTTCTCTCTATCCTCTACGTCCTGGGTATGTGATACCAGATCAGGATCCCAGATATGTAATCTGTTACATAGGGCTACAGAAAGGTAAAGAACTGAGAACGGGTGATAAGTTTCATGAGGCAGAAAACGGGGCAAATGTTGCAGCCAAGTCTGTCGGTCACTGTCACCCTGTATTACAATACATTGATTCTGAACGAATGTTATTAGATACCGAACCTGATATACAAAATCATATCTGTCTCTTTATTAGTAAAGAAACGGTAAAATTTTGTATTGTTGGATAATGTTTTGAACATTTCCTATATCAAAAGTTGATCGGTTCAGGCACGTTATCTAAAAGCGTTGATGTTCTAAATCAAACTACAGTTCTAAGTATACGGAACACACACAAGAGGAAGAGTTCAGAAATGAACGAATTCTTCTTGAGGTATTGTAGACTAGGTCAGATCAATGTGACCCGACTAGCTAGAGTTACATATAGATGCATATTTAAATCAGTTTGAATTTACATCTTGTGAAACTCGCCAGTCATGTCACAAAGATAAGATGACCATAGCTCCGTTTACTGGAAACAGAGAAAGAGTTACTAAACTCTTGGGACTGATACATGATGATGTATGTAAGGTCTCCTGTCTACACATGCCAGGACTGGTTCTTTATACTTCATTGCATTCTCTGATGATCTTTCGAGATTCAGACCTATGTTCCTGTTGAAACACAAGTCCGAACCTTTTGAGATATTCACAGAATATAAGCGAGAAGTAGAGAACCAAAATACGGGTATAAGTATTATGTCCTTTGATGAGATCAAGGAGGAGAATACTTGTGCATGGAATTACTGGACTGTTCTAAAGGAGAATGAGATTCTCTCTCAGGATTACTCCTCCGTATACACCATAGCAGGATGGTATATCGGGGCGGAGCAATAACACCCTATATGATAAGGTGTGCTCTATGATGAGTACTACTGAGTTACCTATTTCCTTTTTGGGAGTTATGCACTTAAGAAGCTGCATACCTATTGAATAGGGTTCGAATCAAGTCAGTTGACTACCATTTCATATGTGATATGGAAAGGGAAGAACCCATGTCTTAAGTTAGTTAAGATTTAGGGTTGTCCGGCCTATGTCTAAAAATAAAATCCGGACAAGCTCGAGGCAAGGTTAGTTATGTAGACCTGGAAAGGTTCCAGCTATGCAAACTACAGAAGATGATTTGACAGAACCAAAGGATTCAATAGATACCAACGAACCTCAGCCTCTCCGCCGATCTAGTAGGGTTCCTCACCCACCTGAGAGACACTTCGGTTTCTCTATGACAGTGGGAGCGAGGATTGCATCATGAGATGATGACCCAACTAGCTTCGAGCTGGCCATCGAGAGTAAGACTCTGTAAGAATGGCTGGATGTTTAGCGATCTGAGATGGAATCCATGTACACCAACAAAGTATGGACTTTGGTTGCAATATCTGAAGGGTTAAATCCCCATCAGGAGCAAGTATATCTTAAGAAGATTACTTGGTGTAGATGGAAAAGTTGAGACTTTCAAAGCTAGACTTGTTAAAGCTTTTCGTCATCGACCAGGCGTGGATCATGATGAAACCTTTTCAAGTGACTATGCTTAAGTCCATCCAGATCCTACTTGCCACGGCTACATACCATGACTGGGATATCTGGTGGTTGGGTGTCTTGACTGCTTTTCTAAATGATGATTTAGAAGAGAGCGTCTATAAGTACACAGCCAGAGGGCTTCGTAGACAGTGGGAGCAGCGGAAACTGTGTGCAAGATACTTTATAGGATAAAGCAGGCATCGCGGAGTTGGAACATCTGTTCTGATGGATTAGTCAAAGAAGTTGACATCATCAAAATGGTAGATGAACCTTGTATATACAAAAAGGTAGTAGGGAGTATGGTGACGATCCTCGTAGAGTACGTGGATGACATACTCTTGATAGGGAAGGAGTTTCCTATGCTACGCTCGGTCAATCTCCGGTTATCACAATGATTATCCATATAGGATCATGATGATACCTACTAACTCCTGGATTTTGGATCTATGTGATAGATCTAAATGGATGTTCGGATTCTCACTAGTTGTAGTGAGATGGTATCAATCGATCCAGGGAAGAATCACTGGAAGGGTTCCAGGGTGATAAAGACGACTGAAAGTCAGTCACAGGCATTGTCTTTTCCCTCAGTAAAGGGACGGTATGTTGGAAGAGTTCCAAGCTAGATACCGTGACATACTAGACGATAAAGGCAGGATAGATCGCTACTTAAGATGCTACCAAAGAGGCTGTTTGGGTGTATATTGGTTCATGAGATGAACTACGTTCCTACCATTGTGTGACAATGGAGTTGTGGCTTATGCCAAGGAACGCCGGTCCCATCAGTGATCCAGGCATATTCTAAGGCAGTATCACTTGATCATGGAGATAGTTGATCTCCAGGGAGATCGAGGTTTGGAGAGTAGACTCAGAGGACAACACAGCGGATCCACTCACAAAGGCCTGTTCCCAGAGAAAGACTTTTATGGGATGGTTGAGTATGAGATACTGCAACCACTGCTATCAGATGGCCCTAGTGCAAGTGGGAGATTGTTAGTTATATGTATGCCCTAGAGGCCATTACTGTACATAGGATGTATATTGTAGTGGATGCTGGGACATATATAGGGAGGACTTTCTTGCTCGACATGATAGTATGCTATCTGGTTGAACTTTACCTTAACGTGTATACTGATTGTCTCTCTGTTACATGTTGGTAAAGCCCTTAGGATGTGTGCTTGACTACCTGGACTATGATGCGGATCATACTAGTGGGGACATGGTAGTCCATAAGTACATCCTTCAAAGTCCCTAGTCGAGGGTGTATCGAGACGGGGCATCGATATACCAGAGTAGACTAGCGTATACCTTCTCGACCCATACAGATGGGCGATGGATGATCCCATATCCATTGGTGTTTGACATCAGAGATGATATACGGGTGCTCAGTAGAGACTGGGTACACTGGACGGACTCGCCGAGAACTCCCAGATGGTATTATACCTCACGTCAGATGGCAGTTCTCTGGTGACACTTGTACAGAGTAGTCTGTTGACCCGAGATCGTCATAGAGTCTTGTGTGGTTCCCACTGTGCTTTGATTTCCATCTTACCACGTCCAAGAGGGCATGCAAAACGGTGGTTTTTGGGTACAGTCCCGAGTCACATGGAGGCAATGAGCGATAGGAGGGGATTCGTCTCTCCCGGTATAGGGGGGTTGATGTTGCGCTGTATTCGATTGGCTATAACAGGAAATCCCTGGCCAGGGTTGCTGAGATTTACTGGTAAGTGTTACCAGTAGTTTCTTGAATAGTTATAGACTTCATATCGACACGACTTATTGAGCTATTGGGGTCTGACGTTTACCACCCCTAGGCGAGATATGCGACATATCAGACGATCAGACCGGACTGTACGGTAGTGTTACTAGTCGGATTCACTGGAGTGTGAGCGGCTTGCTCGTCGATCTTCAGATCGCTCAATACCCGGGTGGCCGTTACGTTTAGCAGACCGCTTGCGGCTTGTGGGTGTTTGATATGATCATCACCTGCTGCCGGCGTATTGACGAGTCTTTAGAGTCCTACACAGAGGTTTCCTGGCTCAAGCGAAACGAAATATGAGCGCATATGAGATATGTGCGGGACCGAGAATGATGCGTGTATGTGATACCGTATTCCATTCTCGCGATAAATGTATCGAAAGGTTGTATGCGATATAACCTAGTTATCGATTCAAGCGTTGATTCGATAAGCCGATACATTGTATACTAGTCGGTTGTGTGCGACATGACCGGATCATTGAATCAAGTGTTGATTTAATGATTTAATGTATAATTATATATTTGATATATTGCTTTGCATTAACTAGTATTGGTTCACTTTAAATGGATTTTCTCACTCGGGTGTGCGCATTACATATGCGATATGATTTTGTGCATTTGATTGTATCATGTTTGATGATACATGATTACTTGGTTAAGTGCAAAGAATTAAACCATGGTTAAAAGAATGGTTAGGGTTTCATTTCCTTTAATTATTCATTTATTTATTTGTTTATTCATTTTGGAAAAGAGGAGAAAAGAATGGTGGCTTAATTTGGAGTTTAGTTGAAGCTTCATGAATCTTTGATCAAGTCAACCATTCTTATCTCATCCTTAACCTTAACCATTCCCACTAACCATGATTCATTCTCTACACTTAACTCTAGTTAACATTATGATAAGAATTCATTTTCTTTTCTTTTTTAAAATAACTTATCATAACTATTTCCTTTTTCTT